>JAJHSJ010000011.1:13695352-13808085 GCA_021015155.1 Magnolia officinalis
TCGGTAGAGAGGTTTGCTAAGCCCACGCACGTGTATAGGAGACCCCATCTACATGCCACCACATGTGACAACGTGTCATACGCGTGTGAGATCAAAGCCATGCGTTGGGTGTGTGTCCCACTGTGTAGATTTCCTTGCCCAAAATTCAAGCCAGTCTACTCATATTATTTTAATGAAAAAGTAAGTGTCTCCCGATTCATCTGTAGACAGACTCAACTTTTGGTCAAAGGGCATATGCACGGTGGAATGAATCCGATGTATGGCTTAGATCTGTTACATGTGTGCGATTTAGCCACATGTGGTGGCTTGTAGATGGACACGCATCTATAACCTGTGAGCTTAGGAAATTTCCAAGAAAATGCAGAAAACGAAAAAGATAATTCAAAATGGAAAATAATTGAATTATTTTACGAGAAAAATCGATTAATTTTCAATTATCAAAATAAAAGAGTAATCAAACATGAAATATAAAATATAAAAAATCTGGCGATTAGAAATGAATAAAAATGCAATTAAACATCTTCCTCTACAATGTCTACTCGCCCATATTATAATGTTTATGTACCATCATATATATTTCAATATAAAACTTGGGAAAAACTCAACCGAGTCATTTGACTCAACCAGACTCGGCAGACCTCTGAGTTGATTCAAGTTCCTGACGCAGGGGAGGACGTGAGGTCGAGCACCGTCTTCCTCAAGATGATAACTATTCCGAATCCACGGAACTTCTCTGGACTCCTCACAGAGACTTCTCGAATCCACGAGAAAAGAGAGCAGAAAATAGAAATAAATTCTAAATAAATTCGAAATAGCTTAATTAATTCATAAAAACGAGTTCACAACCCTTTAAATAAGGGTACTAAGCAATGGGAAAGAAATCAGAATCAAACTACAACTAGGACTCCTAGAATTCGCGACTTACTATAAATAGTAAACTTACTATTTATAGACGGCCGTGATGTCTACTAGTGCGCAAGGTTTTCGGCCAAAAATAGTAAGTGTCCTATTTGGCTTCACCAACCCGTTCTCCTAATTATTCTAAGCTCTTTTCACGTTGGGCGCAACTCTTAAAGCCCGACGGATGAAGAGTTATAAGCAAACTAAAACTTACTATTTATAGTAAAAACGAAATTGAAACAGGGGGAAACGACCGTCAAATCAGGGGTTTCTCGCAATTCCGAGCGTCGCAACCCGGCATAGCAGGGTTGGTTGGCTAAAGTAGCTCGTTCTACCCCAAAATCATATATTTTTCGTCGGCTAACTCATCCCGGATTGCGAGATACGCTTGATTTAAGGTCTGATGGTCCAGATCACTTCTGTCGCCAACCGGGCCTTTTCTGATCCATCTTTGCCATGTAATTGTCCGCGACCCGCTCTACATCAGTCTCCTCCACTTCAAAAGAACTCGTCCTCGAGTTATCATTATGCGCTGGTTCATGATACTCAGTCAGGTCCGCAACATTGAAAGTTCGTGAGATAGCCATATCATCTGGAAGATCAACAACATAAGCGTTGTCATTGATCTTTCGGATGATTGGTAACGGTCCAATCTTTTTATTCTTCAACTTGTTGTACGTTCCGGTAGGAAATCTTTCTTTACGCAGATGGACCATTACTTGGTCGCCCACCTCGAACACTTTCTGTCGCCGATGCTTGTCCGCTTGCTCCTTGTACTTTTCGTTCGAGGCATGTAGCTTGTTCTGTACCTCCGCATGAATGCCCATGATTTTGTCTGCCATATGTTCTGCTGCAATGCTCATGCCTAGGAGCTTGGGCAGAGGGACCAAGTCTAGTGTACGGCGAGGTACTCGTCCGTAAATAACCTGGAACGGGGATTTTCCTGTCGAGCGATTCACCATGTTGTTGAATGCAAACTCCGCTTGAGACAAGGCCAAATCCCACTGCTTTGGTTTTTCTCCTGAAATACATCGAAGGAGGTTTCCCAATGTGCGATTCACAACCTCAGTTTGACCGTCAGTCTGTGGGTGGTACGCGCTACTGAACTGAAGGCGTGTATCGAATCGAGTCCATAAAGTCCGCCAAAAGTGACTTATGAACTTCGTGTCACGGTCAGAAGTAATAGTCTTGGGAACCCCGTGTAGCCGTACAATTTCTCTGAAGAATAAATTCGCCACGTGTGTTGCATCGAGAGTCTTCTTGCATGGAATAAAGTGCGTCATCTTGGAAAAACGATCTACTACCACGAACACCGAATCCATGCCGCGTTGTGTTCGTGGAGACCAAGCACAAAGTCCATAGATAAATCCTCCCAAGGGCCGTCAGGCACGGGTAACGGGGTGTAGAGGCCCGTATTATGAGATTGCCCCTTGGAAGTCTGACAAATATAACAGCGTTGGACTGTCTTTCCCACATCACGTACCAATTGCGGCCAGTAATACCGTTCTTCCACAAGAGCTCGCGTCTTGTCTCGCCCAAGGTGTCCACTGAGGCCACCTCCATGTAGCTCTTGGATTATCTGTTCCCTTAGCGAACTCTTTGGGATACATAGTCGATTTCCCTTAAAAGGAACCCGTCTTGTATATGTAAGTCACCGGGGTGACCTTCCTGACATCTAACCCATGCGTCCTTGAAGTCGTCGTCGTCGGCATATATGTCTTTGAGGCGATCGAACCCGACAACTTCATTGCTCATAGTGACTAACAAAGTTGCACGGCGACTCAGCGCATCGGCTACTTTGTTCTGTTGCCCTGACTTATGCTTTAGCACGAATGTGAATTCCTGCAAAAATGAGATCCATCTAGCATGCACACGGTTAATGTTAGCTTGACTATTAATAAACTTGAGGGCTTGATGGTCCGTGTAAAGTATGAATTCTCTTTGAATCAAATAATGTCGCCAGTGTCGCAGTGCCTGGACCACCGCGTACAACTCGATCTCATATGTAGACCACTTCTTGCGTGCATCACTAAGTTTCTCACTGTAGAAGGCTACCGGCCTACCTTCTTGAGACAAAACTCCCCCAATCCCGACATATGAGGCATCACATTCGACTTCAAACAGTTTGTCGAAGTTGGGAAGTACAAGAACCGGGGTCGTGGATAATCTGCGCTTGATTTCGGCAAAGCTCCTGTCGGCTTCGTCAGTCCACTGAAACTGCCCTTTCTTCATGCAATCTGTGATCGGTGACACAATGCTACTGAAATTTTTCACGAACCGACGATAGAATGTCGCTAGTCCATGGAAACTTCGTACTTCGTGAATATTTTTGGAACCGGCCATTCTCTGATTGTCTTCACCTTTTCCTCATCCACTCGAATGCCCGTGGATGTAACCACAAAACCCAGAAACAATAGGCTATCAGTCATGAAGCTACACTTTTTTAAATTGAGGTACAATTTATTTTCAGTGAGCACTTGAAGGACCTTCTTGAGGTGCTCCATATGGGTGGTTTCGTCTTGACTGTATATCAAAATATCATCAAAATAAACCACAACGAACCGCCCAATGAAAGGTTTCAGAATTTGGTTCATCAACCTCATGAATGTGCTAGGCGCATTAGACCGAAAGGCATGACCATCCATTCGTACAATCCTTCCTTGTCTTGAAGGCTGTTTTCCACTCATCACCCGGCCGTATTCGAATCTGATGGTAGCCGCTCCTTAAGTCCAATTTAGAGAATATTTTTGCGCCCTCTAGCATATCCAACATATCATCCAACCGTGGTATAGGAAACCTGTATTTTATGGTGATCTTGTTGATGGTCCGGCTGTCGACACACATGCGCAACTCCCATCTTTCTTTGGAGTTAGCAGAGCTGGTACAGCACATGGGCTCATGCTTTCTCGAATAAGACCCTTACGGATCAGTTCCTCCACTTGTCCCTGCAGAATCTCGCACTCATTCGGGCTCATTCGGTAATGAGGACGATTAGGTAAACTGGACCCAGGGACAAGGTCGATATGGTGTTGGATATCTCGCATAGGGGGTAACCCATCGGGAAGGTCCTCGGGCCAGATTTCTTGAAATTCATGTAACAAGGGCCTTAGTTTTTCAGGGATGATGGTAGGCTCGAGTTCTTCCCCTTTTACAATTAATGCATAAGTCTGTCCTGTTTCTTTGGATTCTTCCACGAAGTCCCGAATGGTTAAGAGAAAACGACCCCCACTTTAGAAGTTTCAGGTGGTCCTTCTGGATCCATAGGGGCCAATATGGTCTTCCGGCCGTCCTTGACGAAGATATATATGTTATCTCGCCCTTTATGAGTGGCGTCACGGTCAGATTGCCAGGGTCGACGAGTAGTATGTGCATGCTTCATGTCAACCACATCGCATACTACTTCATCCTTATAATGTTTGCCAATTGAAAAAGATATGGTGCACTGTTCAGTTACCTTTGTTTCACTGACCTTCTTGATCCAACCGATTGTATATGGAGAGGGATGACGCTCTGTTTTCAATTGCAATTTTTCCACCATGCCCCTGGAGACGATGTTCTCGCTGCTTCCACTGTCAATGATCACATCACAAACCTTTCGATTCACCGTACACCTAGTGCGGAAGATGTTATGCCGCTGTGGATGCACTTCTTTTCTTGGCGCATATAATAGCCGCCTCACGACGAGCGACTCGCCGTGATCTTGCTGAACCCAATCTGAATCATCTACCTCGTCCTCGGCGGTATGCTCCTGTTCTTCAATATCTGGATCTTCATAAGCGTTATCAGCACTACCATCATTAATCGCGAGGTTTGCCACTTTTCGTTGGGGACAAGTATTTGACAGGTGGTCGGGCTGCTCACAACGATAGCAGTTGTTGGGCCTTGGCCGAGCATAAGGGTTTGGGATTGTACTTGGACCAGCGGCAGTCGATACGTCCCTTTGGGGTCTAGCTTGCCCGCTTCCCTGATTTCGGTTCTCAGACGTAGGAGCTTGAGTGCGTGCTCCTACGGGCTCCTTCCCCTTAGGCTGTGGAGCTCCCTGGGGTGGACCTGTCGCAGGGATCCTCGCTGTAGGATAGGCTCGTGTGTTAGAACGTTCAAGTTGCGCTTCTGCCCGAGTAGCAAACTTGATCGCATCATTCATCGTCCAGACGGACTGCATCTGGACCCGATCCTGGATCGCCATACACAATCCACCGTTGAATCGGGCGACTTGCTGCGATTCAGTATCGACCAAATCGTTGCGCACCGCTAGGCGGTAAAATTCCTCTGCGTACTCTCTCACCGACCGACTACCCTGTCGACAATTTTGGTATTGTTGGAATAATACCTGATCGTAATCGCTAGGGAGGAATCGGGCACGTAGTAGCTGCTTCATTCGCTGCCATGTGCGGATTAGTGCTTTCATCTTCCTGGTTCGTGCGAGTTGCAGTTGTTCCCACCAAGCTGAAGCTCCTCCTTTCAACTTGTAGGCCACAAGCTTGACCTTCTTTGTTTCAGGGATGTCCATATAGTCAAAAAATCGCTCAACTTCAGAAAGCCAATCGAGAAAATCCTCAATGTGTAGCTGGCCATTGAAGTTAGGAATATCAACCCGTATCTTGAAGTCTCGATCTACCCGATCGCCGCCTTGCCTGGGGTGTGGAAGATCACGTCATCGATCTCCTCTCACTGGAACCCCCGTCCTCAGGGACGGCCCTTGGATGCACTGCTGGTATTATCCTGCGATCAAGGCGATTACGGGTTTCAGCAATTGGTGGTAGAGGATTACCACCAGGAACACGGAGTTGCCCTAGGGTTTCTGCCAAGAGATTCGCTATGCGGTCCATGGAAGCCTGCAGCCCTTGCATGGCTTGTCGATTCTCTTGCTGCGCTGCTTGAAAAGTTGCCGCCGTTAAAGAAAAATTTCCTGGCCATGGAGCACCGCCTATGGGATTGTTGCCCGACCCGTCGTTAGAAGCCATCGACCCGAGGAGAAACCTCGCTCTGATACCAAACTGGCGCAGGGGAGGACGTGAGGTCGAGCACCGTCTTCCTCAAGAGGATAACTATTCCGAATCCACGGAACTTCTCTGGACTCCTCACAGAGACTTCTCGAATCCACAAGAAAAGAGAGTAGAAAATAGAAATAAATTCTAAATAAATTCGAAATAGCTTAATGAATCCATAAAAACGAGTTCACAACCCTTTAAATAAGGGTACTAAGCAATGGGCAAGAAATCAGAATCAAACTACAACTATGACTCCTAGAATTCGTGACTTACTATAAATAGTAAACTTACTATTTATAGACGGTCGTGATATCTACTAGTGTGCAAGGTTTTTGGCCAAAAATAGTAAGTGTCCTATTTGGCTTCACCAACCGGTTCTCCTAATTATTCTAAGCTCTTTTCACGTTGGACGCAACTCCTAAAGCCCGACGGATGAAGAGTTATAAGCAAACTAAAACTTACTATTTATAGTAAAAACGAAATTGAAACTGGGAAACGACCGTCAAATCAGGGGTTTCTCGCAATTTCGAGCGTAGCAACCCTGCATAGCAGGGTTGGTTGGCTAAAGTAGCTCGTTCTACCCCAAAATCATATATTTTTCGTCCGCTAACTCATCCCGGATTACGAGATACGCCTGATTTAAGGTCTGATGCTCCAGATCACTTCTGTCGCCGACCGGGCCTTTTCTGATCCATCTTTGCCATGTAATTGTCCGCGACCTGCTCTACATCAGTCTCCTCCACTTCAAAAGAACTCGTCCTCGAGTTATCATTATGCGGTGGTTCATGATACTCAGTTAGGTCCGCAACATTGAAAGTTCGTGAGATCGCCATATCATCTGGAAGATCAACAACATAAGCATTGTCATTGATCTTTCGGATGATTGGTACCGGTCCAATCTTTTATTCTTCAACTTGTTGTACGTTCCGGTCGGAAATCTTTCTTTGCGCAGATGGACCATTACTTGGGTCGCCCACCTCGAACACTTTCTGTCGCCGATGCTTGTCCGCTTGCTCCTTGTACTTTTCGTTTGAGGCATGTAGCTTGTTCTGTACCTCTGCATGAATGCCCATGATTTTGTCTGCCATATGTTCTGCTGCAATGCTCATGCCTAGGAGCTTGGGCAGAGGGACCAAGTCTAGTGTATGGCGAGGTACTCGTCCGTAAATAACCTGGAACGAGGATTTTCCTGTCGAGCGATTCACCATGTTGTTGAATGCAAACTCCGCTTGAGACAAGGCAAAATCCCACTGCTTTGGTTTTTCTCCTGAAATACATAGAAGGAGGTTTCACAATGTGCGATTCACAATCTCAGTTTGACCGTCAGTCTGTGGGTGGTACGCGCTACTGAACTGAAGGCGTGTATCGAATCGAGTCCACAAAGTCCGCCAAAAGTGGCTTATGAACTTCGTGTCATGGTCAGAAGTAATAGTCTTGGGAACCCCGTGTAGCCGCACAATTTCTCTGAAGAATAAATTCGCCACGTGTGTTGTATCGAGAGTCTTCTTGCATGGAATAAAGTGCGCCATCTTGGAAAAATGATTTACTACCACGAACACCGAATCCATGCCGCGTTGTGTTCGTGGGAGACCAAGCACAAAGTCCATAGATAAATCCTCCGAAGGGCCGTCAGGCACGGGTAACGGGGTGTAGAGGCCTGTATTATGAGATTGCCCCTTGGAAGTCTGACAAATATAACAACATTGGACTGCCTTTCTACATCACGTACCAATTGCGGCCAGTAATACCGTTCTTCCATAAGAGCTCGCGTCTTGTCTCGCCCAGGTGTCCACTGTTCACTCCCAAGTATAGGGTTGTGATGTAGTAATAATCTCGGTAAGACCGAGGTCGAATCCACAGGGACTGAAACTGTACGTAGTCTGAACTAAGTAGAACTAGAACTAGAATAAGATGAAATAAAAACCGAGTGAATAAGTGTGAATAATGATGAAATATTAATCTAAACTGAGAAGAAAATTTAGAGAAGGAACACTAGGGATTCAGAGGATCCACTTGTAGAGATCAGGGAGATCTTATGCCTGTATCACAAATCATGGAAATTAAATGAACTGATGTTGATATAGTTTTCAAGAGATGAGAGGTGTATGAATTAGAATGGATTCCATCACAAACCATGCCCAGGAGACAAAGCAAACAACGGAATTAAACTAATTACCAACCAATTAATCATGTCATGAAGGTTAGGAAGGGTACCGACATCCTACCATGCCCTGGAGACAATGGTGAACAACAGGGCTTCCTGACGTCAGACACATAAAAAGGAAAAGAAATATTCAAAGCCATTGCAGACCCATTGTAATTTCAGTCACAACAGACCATTAAAAGACTGAAAATATTCCTTTAATAAAATAAATATCAACTTCAATTCATAATTAAAACCAAATTAAAAACATAAAATTACATCTCCCATCCTACTACAAGCTTCACCTCTTAGCCCTAGCTAAGAGGTTTAGCCTAGCATGATTAAGCTAAACATCTAAAAAAAAAATCAATTCAGGAACTAAACAGAGAAAAATAGAAATACTCTATCTCTGCTCCTGGTGCTCCATCAAAACCAAGCTGCTGCCTCAACTGATGGTTCCCACGTCTGCCCCAAGCTAAGCTCCCTGCCTCCACGTGATCAGCTCCAGATCCCCCCACTCTCTCTCTCTTCTTCTCTTTATAGCAATGAAGGAACGGAAGCTGAAGTCGGTGAGAGAATCCTCCGCAGCTTCTCTCGCAGCGAACAAAAGATGCCGCATCCTGCGTAAATTGGCTTACGCTGATTGTTGGTGGGGCCCATGATTGGTGATAAAAGAGAAATCCAACCCGTCCATTAGAATCGTATTAAAAATTCCGTCAGAAATGTGAAATTTTGGTCGAGTTTGGTGCTTCCAATCATGATTTTTACTTTACCGTCCATTCCTGCGTTTACATGAAATTTTCCTGTGCGGGCATGCATCGGAGCAAAAGAAGATCTTGGGTGGGGTTATTCCCACCCCCTGGACTGAATGGACGGTCCTGATTGGGACTTAGAATCAAGATAGTGGCCTCTGCAACGACTCGGTGGCTCTGTTCGCAGCAAAAAAAAAACGTCCGCTGAGCAGTTGGCGGGGCCCACAATTCAAATCTTCCGCGAAATCCATGCCGTCCATTTTCTTCAGGGCGAAAAAACCGTCCGGAAAGGGATGTTTTTAAAATTGGATTAAGTGTGGCCCATTGCATTGTAAACCGACCGTCCGTTAGATGTTTTACATCCAGGATTCTCCGATAGTTTGCATGGGGCGAAATTCCACCTTGGCGGGGGTCTTGGTCACCCTACGGAATGATTGGACGGTTCAGATCACCCGATTGGATGATGTGTGGGGTCCACAAGCACCGTCCGGCGCTGGGGAGGGAAGACGCTGTGACGTCTTTCGTTTTGAAGGAAATTCGTCGGTCAGCGTTGCGCTGACCGACTTGCTTTATTCGGTGCACAGCGAGTGCACCATGTATGTGCACTTTGCATGCATGAGGTGGGACCCAACTTGATGTATATGCAACATCAAATCCGCCCATTCCTTTCCTTGTTTACTTTAAGACATTAAATCCAAAATTGGAGCATATCTAGTGATCAGGTGGGCCCCACTTAAGGTTTAAAGGGGCTGATCTGTCCGTTGGGCCACTTCCAGAGGGATCCAGGAGATGATTTTTGACGTGTACGGTTAATTTATGGTCCTCAGGCCATGTATGACGTATCGAGCCGAACGGATGGTGGGAACCCCGTGATCTTGCATTTTAAACGTGTTTCAGGCCACTTGAGCTTCAGTTTCTCAGTTTTCTCGGATCTCTGACCATGTAAATCTGTCGATCTTGGTCCCCTGGAGTCCGTCCAATGCTTTGGTATCATCAGAGCGTTAATTCCATGTGTTTAGCACCTTTTTGTAGCCCATGCTCTCAAATGTACCTTGCATCACAAACACGATCAAATCGGGTCGTTAAATAATACTATGTTCATAAATCTGGCCAAAAACAGGGGTCTGGTATGCAATATTTGACCCTCAACACAACCCCCAACCAGCATTTTGCTAGTCCCGAGCAAAGTATGCGAAAAATAAATTGAGAAATACAGGACAGTCTCTATGAACTCGAGTGAATTTTGAAGAATGATTCAGATATAAGAAATCTAAGATTCATGAATGTTGATTATCAATCTTCTCTTGGCCTCTCATGCACGGTGAATTTCATAATCAAGTTCAAATATTAATCCATAAATTAGAAAATTTTGAAACATTGAGTTCCATGGGTGTAGAGTGTAATCCCGACTTTCAACATTAATATTCAATTCTTTATTTCAGGATATCATTGGTAACCAACAAGAGAATTCAGGACAACCACCTAAACTAAAACTTGCCTTGTAGATCATCTTTTCGTTCTATTAGCCTTTGATTTCTTTATAAACAGTAGCGCCAAGGAGGGGAGTCAAATCCTCACCTATAGGGAGCAAACCTTTGGTGAAAACTTGTCGCCTAACTCTTTTCTTATGTCAACCATAGGGAATCGAATCTTCATCTATAGGGAGCAAACCTATGATGACGATTATGCGACTTACTCTTTCAATTCTTTTTCTTTTTTTTTTTTTTTTTTTTTTTTTTTTTTTTTTTAAACTGATGCTGAAATTTTTTTTTTTTTTTTTGGCTGGTTCCTTTCATGCTCAGTGATTACCAAATTAACCTCTCAGTTTCAACTGAAATCTTAATGTGTAAGCGAGATCTGATATGTGAAATCATGACTCAATCAATGTTAAAACCTCTAACCATGGATTAACAATTCGAACTTAACTGTGAAATTTAACAGATACTGAAATTAAGAGTCATAACTTTCCACATCATGTATCTTGAAATTCTACATCCAGCATATCCTGTCAAATCACTTCGAATTCACAAGAAATTTCGGAAAAAATTTAAAATTTTTCACAATTTTTGCTCAAGACCAAGAAAATACTGATTTGGTTACCAAATCTCCCACCCCCAACCTAAAATCTACATTGTCCTCAATGTAAAAGAGATAAACATGCAATGCACATGAGACAACAAAAGTAAAAGAGAAGTGATGGGAAGATGGTACCTGGATAACGAATCAGGAGACTTTTCCAAAAATATCAGCGAGAGAGTAAGTCAGCGCAAGAGAGAAAACAAAACAAGAATAATAAAAATAAAATCCTACCTATACCACTTTCGCAGGTGCTCTCGATTGCATTTAGCGTATGCAACAAGCCTTTAAACCCCTAGGTTCCCCCTAGTGGACGAGTTGTAGTCTCGTGAGGGTTTACAGTAATGTTACCCACAAACATTGAACTAACTACTCATGCTGCAAGGTTCATCTTCTGGCCAGTATCTTGATAAGTTTCTCAGTAAGTTCCTCAACAAGATCATCCAAAAGCCCTTTTTGCAAAAGGCTTGGGTGCCCTGAAGCATGATTTTCCAGAGAGACTTATGTACCTCATAAGAAATTTTCCATTGCATTGCTTGAGGTAACCAGAGTATGTACGATTCACCTGTGACAGAAGAAGTTTCAACGTTAGTATCCCATGGTGAATCAGAGACTACAAGTAGATAAAGTTTAGAAAACTTTGCAAAAAGTGATGTAGCCTCAACACATTTCGAAGTGTCAAACTTCGGTTCAATTTTCAGCTCCTCCTCCTTTAATGGTAGACGTTTAGGATCAGGGGAAGAAGGGGCTTCAAAATAAGGGTTCTCTTGGTCAGTGATAACTACCGAGATGTTGTCTTGCAAGGCATCCACTTTGTCTTTTGACATGGGATCGTTTGACTTTGCAAAGTGTGCCCAGCAATTATCAAAAGAGTCAGAAATTTCAGCTGAGAGTGACTTATTTTCCTCATTGAAGTCTATAATGAGATGCTCAAGGACTCCCTCGCCCTTAAAAGTATATGAAGATATGCTCTCTTGCTCCAGCCCTGCACAGACATATTGAAGATCAATAGGGGAAGCATCGATGGGATTACTTTGTTCATTGAAACTACTCAATCGAGGCGTTGAACTGTCCAACGTGTACAGCTCAAGTGGTGGTCTCAGTTGAGTGGTTTCAAATTCCAGAGTCGTAGCGAGCAGCTCGTCCTTCTCCCGAATCACATTATTATTCAATTCAAGAGAGTGGTCCAAACATGTCTCACAGAAGTTGGAAGGTCGGTTCTAATGAGCTCATCTTCCACTTTTAAATCAGACATGTTAGGTGAGTGGAGTAGCTCAGTATGACCGATCACTTCGTGTGCTTCTTGAGCATTGACCTGGACCATACTTGAGATTGATTCCAGGGAAATTTGGGTTGTGCTCTCATGAATTTCATCCCAATACTTCTCAGCTTCCAATTCAGTGCAGTACACACTTGAGATGGGATCGCTTTCCTTACATTCTAAATTCGGTTGAGGTTCGAATAAACTAACCTCAACCTCATCATTGAGATCCTGTGTATCATATAAGGAAAGTGTGTCATCATCACTGTATTTGAAAGACACCCATGTATCTCCATCATTGTTTTGAACAGTCAGTGAGATCGACTCATCGGGGAGTTGAACCGTATGCTCATTAATGGAATCCAACTCCTCATTCCAAATTCCAGATTTCGTCAAAAGCGAGTGAGGATCACTTTCCTTGCATTGTATTTCTGGATTGGATTGTAGTTGGGATGAGCGAGCTTCCTCTATCCTTTCAAGGCGCGAATTGAGTACTTCTAATGATTTCATCATTTTCACAACATGCTGGTTGAATTGTTCTAGATTAAAACATGAATCCTCTTGGATCGTTTCTGGTTGGTTCTCAATGGTAGGGTATCCAAGAGAATAATCATTACATGTTGTTGCTTCATCTTCCCAACATTGATGGTTCCACTGATTAGAGTCATACGGATCATGTGTGGGAGAATCTGATGGTTGGTAATACATATTATCACTCATAATATAATCACGCATTGTTTTCTTTTTCTCAGATGAGTGATAATAATTCTCACTCTCATAGTTATGATAACCCCAACATTCACGTACTGTCTTGTTAATCCGTGGGGTGTAATTGTTCTCCTGCATATGATCACGTAAGGACTTCTTAATCGGTGGAGCATCATGTTTCAATTGGTTGAAGTAATTTTCAGAAAATATTTGAGGCATAGGCTGTTTTCCATCATTATCTTCATACATCAAAAAATTTTCCCAAGATTCCTTAACTATCTCAGCACATATACGTTCCAACTCTTGCATAGTAAAACCCTAATTCTGAATCTAATCCTAAGAATAAAATAATCCTACAGCAATATGAGATCTAGAAAAAGAGAAAGAATTAGAAAGAAATTACCGAATTAAATGTGTATGTCAGGATCCTACAAAACAGGAAAACAGATTAGTTTCTAAAAATCAAACAGAAAGACAAAAATCTAAAACTAAAATTAGTGAAATCCTAATCTTAAACTAATTCTAAAACTAATTGATTTCAAAAATACGTAACCGTCAGTCCCCGGCAACGGCGCCAAAAACTTGTTCACTCCCCAAGTATAGGGTTGTGATGTAGTAATAATCTCGGTAAGACCGAGGTCGAATCCACAGGGACTGAAACCTGTACGTAGTCTGAAACTAAGTAGAACTAGAACTAGAATAAGATGAAATAAAAACCGAGTGAATAAGTGTGAATAATGATGAAATATTAATCTAAACTGAGAAGAAAATTTAGAGAAGGAACACTAGGGATTCAGAGGATCCACTTGTAGAGATCAGGGAGATCTTATGCCTGTATCACAAATCATGGAAATTAAATGAACTGATGTTGATATAGTTTTCAAGAGATGAGAGGTGTATGAATTAGAATGGATTCCATCACCAAACCATGCCCAGGAGACAAAGCAAACAACGGAATTAAACTAATTACCAACCAATTAATCATGTCATGAAGGTTAGGAAGGGTACCGACATCCTACCATGCCCAGGAGACAATGGTGAACAACAGGGCTTCCTGACGTCAGACACATAAAAAGGAAAAGAAATATTCAAAGCCATTGCAGACCCATTGTAATTTCAGTCACAACAGACCATTAAAAGACTGAAAATATTCCTTTAATAAAATAAATATCAACTTCAATTCATAATTAAAACCAAATTAAAAACATAAAATTAAATCTCCCATCCTACTACAAGCTTCACCTCTTAGCCCTAGCTAAGAGGTTTAGCCTAGCATGATTAAGCTAAACATCTAAAAAAAAAATCAATTCAGGAACTAAACAGAGAAAAATAGAAATACTCTATCTCTGCTCCTGGTGCTCCATCAAAACCAAGCTGCTGCCTCAACTGATGGTTCCCACGTCTGCCCCAAGCTAAGCTCCCTGCCTCCACGTGATCAGCTCCAGCTCCCCCCACTCTCTCTCTCTTCTTCTCTTTATAGCAATGAAGGAACGGAAGCTGAAGTCGGTGAGAGAATCCTCCGCAGCTTCTCTCGCAGCGAACAAAAGATGCCGCATCCTGCGTAAATTGGCTTACACTGATTGTTGGTGGGGCCCATGATTGGTGATAAAAGAGAAATCCAACCCGTCCATTAGAATCGTATTAAAAATTCCGTCAGAAATGTGAAATTTTGGTCGAGTTTGGTGCTTCCAATCATGATTTTTACTTTACCGTCCATTCCTGCGTTTACATGAAATTTTCCTGTGCGGGCATGCATCGGAGCAAAAGAAGATCTTGGGTGGGGTTATTCCCACCCCCTGGACTGAATGGACGGTCCTGATTGGGACTTAGAATCAAGATAGTGGCCCTCTGCAACGACTCGGTGGCTCTGTTCGCAGCAAAAAAAAAACGTCCGCTGAGCAGTTGGCGGGGCCCACAATTCAAATCTTCCGCGAAATCCATGCCGTCCATTTTCTTCAGGGCGAAAAACCGTCCGGAAAGGGATGTTTTAAAATTGGATTAAGTGTGGCCCATTGCATTGTAAACCGACCGTCCTTTAGATGTTTTACATCCAGGATTCTCCGATAGTTTGCATGGGGCGAAATTCCACCTTGGCGGGGGTCTTGGTCACCCTACGGAATGATTGGACGGTTCAGATCACCCGATTGGATGATGTGTGGGGTCCACAAGCACCGTCCGGCGCTGGGGAGGGAAGACGCTGTGACGTCTTTCGTTTTGAAGGAAATTCGTCGGTCAGCGTTGCGCTGACCGACTTGCTTTATTCGGTGCACAGCGAGTGCACCATGTATGTGCACTTTGCATGCATGAGGTGGGACCCAACTTGATGTATATGCAACATCAAATCCGCCCATTCCTTTCCTTGTTTACTTTAAGACATTAAATCCAAAATTGGAGCATATCTAGTGATCAGGTGGGCCCCACTTAAGTTTAAAGGGGCTGATCTGTCCGTTGGGCCACTTCCAGAGGGATCCAGGAGATGATTTTTGACGTGTACGGTTAATTTATGGTCCTCAGGCCATGTATGACGTATCGAGCCGAACGGATGGTGGGAACCCCGTGATCTTGCATTTTGAACGTGTTTCAGGCCACTTGAGCTTCAGTTTCTCAGTTTTCTCGGATCTCTGACCATGTAAATCTGTCGATCTTGGTCCCCTGGAGTCCGTCCAATGCTTTGGTATCATCAGAGCGTTAATTCCATGTGTTTAGCACCTTTTTGTAGCCCATGCTCTCAAATGTACCTTGCATCACAAACACGATCAAATCGGGTCGTTAAATAATACTATGTTCATAAATCTGGCCAAAAACAGGGGTCTGGTATGCAATATTTGACCCTCAACACAACCCCCAACCAGCATTTTGCTAGTCCCGAGCAAAGTATGCGAAAAATAAATTGAGAAATACAGGACAGTCTCTATGAACTCGAGTGAATTTTGAAGAATGATTCAGATATAAGAAATCTAAGATTCATGAATGTTGATTATCAATCTTCTCTTGGCCTCTCATGCACGGTGAATTTCATAATCAAGTTCAAATATTAATCCATAAATTAGAAAATTTTGAAACATTGAGTTCCATGGGTGTAGAGTGTAATCCCGACTTTCAACATTAATATTCAATTCTTTATTTCAGGATATCATTGGTAACCAACAAGAGAATTCAGGACAACCACCTAAACTAAAACTTGCCTTGTAGATCATCTTTTCGTTCTATTAGCCTTTGATTTCCTTTATAAACAGTAGCGCCAAGGAGGGGAGTCAAATCCTCACCTATAGGGAGCAAACCTTTGGTGAAAACTTGTCGCCTAACTCTTTTCTTATGTCAACCATAGGGAATCGAATCTTCATCTATAGGGAGCAAACCTATGATGACGATTATGCGACTTACTCTTTCAATTCTTTTTCTTTTTTTTTTCTTTTTTTTTTTTCTTTTTTTTTTTAAACTGATGCTGAAATTTTTGTTTTTTTTTTTGGCTGGTTCCTTTCATGCTCAGTGATTACCAAATTAACCTCTCAGTTTCAACTGAAATCTTAATGTGTAAGCGAGATCTGATATGTGAAATCATGACTCAATCAATGTTTAAAACCTCTAACCATGGATTAACAATTCGAACTTAACTGTGAAATTTAACAGATACTGAAATTAAGAGTCATAACTTTCCACATCATGTATCTTGAAATTCTACATCCAGCATATCCTGTCAAAATCACTTCGAATTCACAAGAAATTTCGGAAAAAATTTAAAATTTTTCACAATTTTTGCTCAAGACCAAGAAAATACTGATTTGGTTACCAAATCTCCCACCCCCAACCTAAAATCTACATTGTCCTCAATGTAAAAGAGATAAACATGCAATGCACATGAGACAACAAAAGTAAAAGAGAAGTGATGGGAAGATGGTACCTGGATAACGAATCAGGAGACTTTTCCAAAAATATCAGCGAGAGAGTAAGTCAGCGCAAGAGAGAAAACAAAACAAGAATAATAAAAATAAAATCCTACCTATACCACTTTCGCAGGTGCTCTCGATTGCATTTAGCGTATGCAACAAGCCTTTAAACCCCTAGGTTCCCCCTAGTGGACGAGTTGTAGTCTCGTGAGGGTTTACAGTAATGTTACCCACAAACATTGAACTAACTACTCATGCTGCAAGGTTCATCTTCTGGCCAGTATCTTGATAAGTTTCTCAGTAAGTTCCTCAACAAGATCATCCAAAAGCCCTTTTTGCAAAAGGCTTGGGTGCCCTGAAGCATGATTTTCCAGAGAGACTTATGTACCTCATAAGAAATTTTCCATTGCATTGCTTGAGGTAACCAGAGTATGTACGATTCACCTGTGACAGAAGAAGTTTCAACGTTAGTATCCCATGGTGAATCAGAGACTACAAGTAGATAAAGTTTAGAAAACTTTGCAAAAAGTGATGTAGCCTCAACACATTTCGAAGTGTCAAACTTCGGTTCAATTTTCAGCTCCTCCTCCTTTAATGGTAGACGTTTAGGATCAGGGGAAGAAGGGGCTTCAAAATAAGGGTTCTCTTGGTCAGTGATAACTACCGAGATGTTGTCTTGCAAGGCATCCACTTTGTCTTTTGACATGGGATCGTTTGACTTTGCAAAGTGTGCCCAGCAATTATCAAAAGAGTCAGAAATTTCAGCTGAGAGTGACTTATTTTCCTCATTGAAGTCTATAATGAGATGCTCAAGGACTCCCTCGCCCTTAAAAGTATATGAAGATATGCTCTCTTGCTCCAGCCCTGCACAGACATATTGAAGATCAATAGGGGAAGCATCGATGGGATTACTTTGTTCATTGAAACTACTCAATCGAGGCGTTGAACTGTCCAACGTGTACAGCTCAAGTGGTGGTCTCAGTTGAGTGGTTTCAAATTCCAGAGTCGTAGCGAGCAGCTCGTCCTTCTCCCGAATCACATTATTATTCAATTCAAGAGAGTGGTCCAAACATGTCTCACAGAAGTTGGAAGAGTCGGTTCTAATGAGCTCATCTTCCACTTTTAAATCAGACATGTTAGGTGAGTGGAGTAGCTCAGTATGACCGATCACTTCGTGTGCTTCTTGAGCATTGACCTGGACCATACTTGAGATTGATTCCAGGGAAATTTGGGTTGTGCTCTCATGAATTTCATCCCAATACTTCTCAGCTTCCAATTCAGTGCAGTACACACTTGAGATGGGATCGCTTTCCTTACATTCTAAATTCGGTTGAGGTTCGAATAAACTAACCTCAACCTCATCATTGAGATCCTGTGTATCATATAAGGAAAGTGTGTCATCATCACTGTATTTGAAAGACACCCATGTATCTCCATCATTGTTTTGAACAGTCAGTGAGATCGACTCATCGGGGAGTTGAACCGTATGCTCATTAATGGAATCCAACTCCTCATTCCAAATTCCAGATTTCGTCAAAAGCGAGTGAGGATCACTTTCCTTGCATTGTATTTCTGGATTGGATTGTAGTTGGGATGAGCGAGCTTCCTCTATCCTTTCAAGGCGCGAATTGAGTACTTCTAATGATTTCATCATTTTCACAACATGCTGGTTGAATTGTTCTAGATTAAAACATGAATCCTCTTGGATCGTTTCTGGTTGGTTCTCAATGGTAGGGTATCCAAGAGAATAATCATTACATGTTGTTGCTTCATCTTCCCAACATTGATGGTTCCACTGATTAGAGTCATACGGATCATGTGTGGGAGAATCTGATGGTTGGTAATACATATTATCACTCATAATATAATCACGCATTGTTTTCTTTTTCTCAGATGAGTGATAATAATTCTCACTCTCATAGTTATGATAACCCCAACATTCACGTACTGTCTTGTTAATCCGTGGGGTGTAATTGTTCTCCTGCATATGATCACGTAAGGACTTCTTAATCGGTGGAGCATCATGTTTCAATTGGTTGAAGTAATTTTCAGAAAATATTTGAGGCATAGGCTGTTTTCCATCATTATCTTCATACATCAAAAAATTTTCCCAAGATTCCTTAGCTATCTCAGCACATATACGTTCCAACTCTTGCATAGTAAAACCCTAATTCTGAATCTAATCCTAAGAATAAAATAATCCTACAGCAATATGAGATCTAGAAAAAGAGAAAGAATTAGAAAGAAATTACCGAATTAAATGTGTATGTCAGGATCCTACAAAACAGGAAAACAGATTAGTTTCTAAAAATCAAACAGAAAGACAAAAATCTAAAACTAAAATTAGTGAAATCCTAATCTTAAACTAATTCTAAAACTAATTGATTTCAAAAATACGTAACCGTCAGTCCCCGGCAACGGCGCCAAAAACTTGTTCACTCCCCAAGTATAGGGTTGTGATGTAGTAATAATCTCGGTAAGACCGAGGTCGAATCCACAGGGACTGAAACCTGTACGTAGTCTGAAACTAAGTAGAACTAGAACTAGAATAAGATGAAATAAAAACCGAGTGAATAAGTGTGAATAATGATGAAATATTAATCTAAACTGAGAAGAAAATTTAGAGAAGGAACACTAGGGATTCAGAGGATCCACTTGTAGAGATCAGGGAGATCTTATGCCTGTATCACAAATCATGGAAATTAAATGAACTGATGTTGATATAGTTTTCAAGAGATGAGAGGTGTATGAATTAGAATGGATTCCATCACCAAACCATGCCCAGGAGACAAAGCAAACAACGGAATTAAACTAATTACCAACCAATTAATCATGTCATGAAGGTTAGGAAGGGTACCGACATCCTACCATGCCCAGGAGACAATGGTGAACAACAGGGCTTCCTGACGTCAGACACATAAAAAGGAAAAGAAATATTCAAAGCCATTGCAGACCCATTGTAATTTCAGTCACAACAGACCATTAAAAGACTGAAAATATTCCTTTAATAAAATAAATATCAACTTCAATTCATAATTAAAACCAAATTAAAAACATAAAATTAAATCTCCCATCCTACTACAAGCTTCACCTCTTAGCCCTAGCTAAGAGGTTTAGCCTAGCATGATTAAGCTAAACATCTAAAAAAAAATCAATTCAGGAACTAAACAGAGAAAAATAGAAATACTCTATCTCTGCTCCTGGTGCTCCATCAAAACCAAGCTGCTGCCTCAACTGATGGTTCCCACGTCTGCCCCAAGCTAAGCTCCCTGCCTCCACGTGATCAGCTCCAGCTCCCCCCCCACTCTCTCTCTTCTTCTCTTTATAGCAATGAAGGAACGGAAGCTGAAGTCGGTGAGAGAATCCTCCGCAGCTTCTCTCGCAGCGAACAAAAGATGCCGCATCCTGCGTAAATTGGCTTACGCTGATTGTTGGTGGGGCCCATGATTGGTGATAAAAGAGAAATCCAACCCGTCCATTAGAATCGTATTAAAAATTCCGTCAGAAATGTGAAATTTTGGTCGAGTTTGGTGCTTCCAATCATGATTTTTACTTTACCGTCCATTCCTGCGTTTACATGAAATTTTCCTGTGCGGGCATGCATCGGAGCAAAAGAAGATCTTGGGTGGGGTTATTCCCACCCCCTGGACTGAATGGACGGTCCTGATTGGGACTTAGAATCAAGATAGTGGCCCTCTGCAACGACTCGGTGGCTCTGTTCGCAGCAAAAAAAACCGTCCGCTGAGCAGTTGGCGGGGCCCACAATTCAAATCTTCCGCGAAATCCATGCCGTCCATTTTCTTCAGGGCGAAAAAACGTCCGGAAAGGGATGTTTTAAAATTGGATTAAGTGTGGCCCATTGCATTGTAAACCGACCGTCCGTTAGATGTTTTACATCCAGGATTCTCCGATAGTTTGCATGGGGCGAAATTCCACCTTGGCGGGGGTCTTGGTCACCCTACGGAATGATTGGACGGTTCAGATCACCCGATTGGATGATGTGTGGGGTCCACAAGCACCGTCCGGCGATGGGGAGGGAAGACGCTGTGACGTCTTTCGTTTTGAAGGAAATTCGTCGGTCAGCGTTGCGCTGACCGACTTGCTTTATTCGGTGCACAGCGAGTGCACCATGTATGTGCACTTTGCATGCATGAGGTGGGACCCAACTTGATGTATATGCAACATCAAATCCGCCCATTCCTTTCCTTGTTTACTTTAAGACGTTAAATCCAAAATTGGAGCATATCTAGTGATCAGGTGGGCCCCACTTAAGGTTTAAAGGGGCTGATCTGTCCGTTGGGCCACTTCCAGAGGGATCCAGGAGATGATTTTTGACGTGTACGGTTAATTTATGGTCCTCAGGCCATGTATGACGTATCGAGCCGAACGGATGGTGGGAACCCCGTGATCTTGCATTTTGAACGTGTTTCAGGCCACTTGAGCTTCAGTTTCTCAGTTTTCTCGGATCTCTGACCATGTAAATCTGTCGATCTTGGTCCCCTGGAGTCCGTCCAATGCTTTGGTATCATCAGAGCGTTAATTTCATGTGTTTAGCACCTTTTTGTAGCCCATGCTCTCAAATGTACCTTGCATCACAAACACGATCAAATCGGGTCGTTAAATAATACTATGTTCATAAATCTGGCCAAAAACAGGGGTCTGGTATGCAATATTTGACCCTCAACATCCACTGAGGCCACCTCCATGTAACTCTTGGATTATCTGTTCCCTTAGCGAACTCTTTGGGATACATAGTCGATTTCCCTTAAAAAGGAACCCATCTTGTATATGTAAGTCACCGGGGTGACCTTCCTGACATCTAACCCATGCGTCCTTGAAGTCGTCGTCGTCGGCATATATGTCTTTGAGGCGATCGAACCCGACAACTTCATTGCTCATAATGACTAACAAAGTTGCACGGCGACTCAGCGCATCGGTTACTTTGTTCTGTTGCCCCAACTTATGCTTTAGCACGAATGTGAATTCTTGCAAAAATGAGATCCATCTAGCATGCACATGATTAATGTTAGCTTGACTATTAATAAACTTGAGGGCTTGATGGTCGGTGTAAAGTATGAATTCTCTTTGAATCAAATAATGTCGCCAATGTCGCAGTGCTTGGACCACCGCGTACAACTCGATCTCATATGTAAACCACTTCTTGCGTGCATCACTAAGTTTCTCATTGTAGAAGGCTACCAGCCTACCTTCTTGAGGCAAAACTCCCCCAATCCCGACATATGAGGAATCACATTCGACTTCAAACAGTTTGTCGAAGTTGGGAAGTACAAGAACCGAGGTCGTGGATAATCTGCGCTTGATTTCTGCAAAGCTCCTGTCGGCTTCGTCAGTCCACTGAAACTGCCCTTTCTTCATGCAATCTGTGATCGGTGACACAATGCTACTGAAATTTTTCACTAACCGACGATAGAATGTCGCTAGTCCATGGAAACTTCGTACTTCGTGAATATTTTTGGGAACTGGCCATTCTCTGATTGTCTTCACCTTTTCCTCATCCACTCGAATGCCCGTGGATGTAATCACAAAACCCAGAAACAATAGGCTATCAGTCATGAAGCTACACTTTTTTAAATTGAGGTACAGTTTATTTTTAGTGAGCACTTGAAGGACCTTCTTGAGGTGCTCCATATGGGTGGTTTCGTCTTGACTGTATATCAAAATATCATCAAATAAACCACAACGAACCGTCCAATGAAAGGTTTCAGAACTTGGTTCATCAACCTCATGATGTGCTAGGCGCATTAGAAAGACCGAAAGACATGACCATCCATTCATACAATCCTTCCTTGGTCTTGAAGGCTGTTTTCCACTCATCACCCGGCCGTATTCGAATCTGATGATAGCCGCTCCTTAAGTTCAATTTAGAGAATATTTTTGCGCCCTCTAGCATATCCAACATATCATCCAACCGTGGTATAGGAAACTTGTATTTTATGGTGATCTTGTTGATGGCCCGGCTGTCGACACACATGCGCTAACTCCCATCTTTCTTTGGAGTTAGCAGAGCTGGTACAGCACATGGGCTCATGCTTTCTCGAATAAGACCCTTATGGATCAGTTCCTTCACTTGTCCCTGCAGAATCTCGCACTCATTCGGGCTCATTCGCTAATGAGGACGATTAGGTAAACTGGACACAGGGACAAGGTCGATATGGTGTTGGATATCTCGCATAGGGGGTAACCCATTGGGAAGGTCCTCGGGCCAGATTTCTTGGAATTCATGTAACAAGGGCCTTAGTTTTTCAGGGATGAT
The DNA here is from genome assembly GCA_021015155.1 of Magnolia officinalis. Taxonomy (NCBI): domain Eukaryota; kingdom Viridiplantae; phylum Streptophyta; class Magnoliopsida; order Magnoliales; family Magnoliaceae; genus Magnolia; species Magnolia officinalis. Next base: position 13,718,345 of record JAJHSJ010000011.1, read on the forward strand.
GGTAGGCTCGAGTTCTTCCCCTTTTACAATTAATGCATAAGTCTGTCCTGTTTCTTTGGATTCTTCCACGAAGTCCCGAATGGTTAAGAGAAAATGACCCTCCACTTTAGAAGTTTCAGGTGGTCCTTCTGGATCCATAGGGGCCAATATGGTCTTCCGGCCGTCCTTGACGAAGATATATATGTTATCTCGCCCTTTATGAGTGGCGTCACGGTCAGATTTCCAGGGTCGACCGAGTAGTATGTGGCATGCTTCCATGTCAACAACATCACATACTACTTCATCCTTATAATGTTTGCCAATTGAAAAAGATATGGTGCACTGTTCAGTTACCTTTGTTTCACTGACCTTCTTGATCCAACCGATTGTATATGGAAAGGGATGACGCTCTGTTTTCAATTGCAATTTTTCTACCATGCCCCTGGAGACGATGTTCTCGCTGCTTCCACTGTCAATGATCACGTCACGAACCTTTCGATTCACCGTACACCTAGTGCGGAAGATGTTATGCCGCTGTGGATGCACTTCTTTTCTTGGCGCATATAATAGCCGCCTCACGAAGAGTGACTCGCCATGATCTTGCTGAACCCTATCTGAATCATCTACCTCGTCCTCGGCGGTATGCTCCTGTTCTTTAATATCTGGATCTTCATAAGCGTTATCAGCACTACCATCATTAATCGCGAGGTCTGCCACTTTTCGTTGGGGACAAGTATTTGACAGGTGGCTGGGCTGGCCACAACGATAATAGTTGTTGGGCCTTGGCCGAGCATAAGGGTTCGGGATTGTACTTGGACCAGTGGCAGTCGATACGTCCCTTTGGAGTCTAGCTTGCCGCTTCCCTGATCTCGGTTCTCAGACGTAGGAGGTTGAGTGCGTGCTCCTACGGGCTCCTTCCCCTTAGGCTGTGGAGCTCCTTGGGGTGGACCTGCCGCAGTGATCCTCGCAGTAGGATAGGCCCGTGTGTTAGAACGTTCAAGTTGCGCTTCTGCCCGAGTAGCCAACTTGATCGCATCATTCATCGTCCAGACGGACTGCATCTGGACCCGATCCTGGATCGCCATACGCAATCCACCGTTGAATCGGGCGACTTGCTGCGATTCAGTATCGACCAAATCGTTGCGCGCCGCTAGGCGGTAAAATTCCTCTGCGTACTCTCTCACCGACCGACTACTCTATCAACAATTTTGGTATTGTTGGAATAATACCTGATCGTAATCGCTAGGGAGGAATCGGGCACGTAGTAGCTGCTTCATTCGCTGCCATGTGCGGATTGGTGCTTTCATCTGCCTGGTTCATGCGAGTTGCAGTTGTTTCCACCAAGCTGAAGCTCCTCCTTTCAACTTGTAGGCCACAAGCTTGACCTTCTTTATTTCAGGGATGTCCATATAGTCAAAAAATCGCTCAACTTCAGAAAGCCAATCGAGAAAATCCTCAATGTGTAGCTGACCATTGAAGTTAGGAATATCAACCCGTATCTTGAAGTCACGATCTACCCGATTACCGCCTTGCCTGAGGTGTTGGAAGATCACGTCATCGATCTCCTCTTCACTAAAACCCCCGTCCTCAGGGACGACCCTTGGATGCACTGCTGGTATTATCCTGCAATCAAGGCGATTACGGGTTTCAGCAATTGGTGGTAGAGGATTACCACCAGGAACACGGAGTTGCCCTAGGGTTTCTGCCAAGAGATTCGCTATGCGGTCCATGGAAGCCTGCAGCCCTTGCATGGCTTGTCGATTCTCTTGCTGCGCTGCTTGAAAAGTTGCCGCCGTTAAAGGAAAATTTCCTGGCCATGGAGCACCGCCTATGGAATTGTTGCCCGACCTGTCGTTAGAAGCCATCGACCCGAGGAGAAACCTCGCTCTGATACCAAACTGACGCAGGGGAGGACGTGAGGTCGAGCACCGTCTTCCTCAAGAGGATAACTATTCCGAATCCACGGAACTTCTCTGGACTCCTCACAGAGACTTCTCGAATCCACGAGAAAAGAGAGTAGAAAATAGAAATAAATTCTAAATAAATTCGAAATAGCTTAATGAATCCATAAAAACGAGTTCACAACCCTTTAAATAAGGGTACTAAGCAATGGGCAAGAAATCAGAATCAAACTACAACTATGACTCCTAGAATTCGTGACTTACTATAAATAGTAAACTTACTATTTATAGACGGTCGTGATATCTACTAGTGCGCAAGGTTTTCGGCCAAAAATAGTAAGTGTCCTATTTGGCTTCACCAACCCGTTCTCCTAATTATTCTAAGCTCTTTTCACGTTGGGCGCAACTCCTAAAGCCCGACGGATGAAGAGTTATAAGCAAACTAAAACTTACTATTTATAGTAAAAACGAAATTGAAACAGGGAAACGACCGTCAAATCAGGGGTTTCTCGCAATTTCGAGCGTTGCAACCCGGCGTAGCGGGGTTGGTTGGCTAAAGTAGCTCGTTCTACCCCAAAATCATATATTTTTCGTCCGCTAACTCATCCCGGATTGCGAGATACGCCTGATTTAAGGTCTGATGCTCCAGATCACTTCTGTCGCCGACCGTGCCTTTTCTGATCCATCTTTTCCATGTAATTGTCCGCGACCCGCTCTACATCACTGATGAATGAACTCGAAATACCGGCACTTACAGTATGAGACTTCAACCATTCACCCAATCAATCTCTATATGTGTGGCAATCCAAAACTGTTCATGTGATAGGCACCACCATGGATGGGCCAAATCCATCCTGACTGGACACTCGGTATTGCCACATTTTACCCTTTCTTAAGTTTCTTCATGGGCAGTCTCTGCTGAGTAGAGCCACTTTGTTAAATGTATTATTTAAAATTTCCACACATCCATGTACAGATAACCTAGATGCATATCAATCCATACCATCTAAATTGTGGGGTCATTACTTAAAAATCAGTGGTCAGGTGATCGTTGCTATATGAACGGTGGGTCCTACCTGTAACATTGCTGGGCCAATGACAAAAATCCCCACTTCTTTCAATCGAGAATTATATATATTGTGCCTAAAAAGAAGTTAGTGTACAACTTGGAACAGAGAGTTTCAATAAAACACAAGTCTTTCAACTTCAACTTGTGCACGTGGGTCTTCTAGTTTTGCAATCCAAACTGTTGATTTAATGGGCAATAGTCAGAAAGGTCCATGCAATGCACGGACTATTCAACTAGTCTTGCAGATGTGGACTTCCTAGTACAATTACTGATGATAAAAAGGGCAGTTACTAAAGAAACTGCAGCAGCGGTCCGCGTTTAACCAAGGCCAAAGTTAGAATGGCTACGATCATTCTATAAGGGACAGTGCAGCATTTGTCATGCGTTGTATAATACATTAGAAGAAAGAGTGGTCTGTAAAAAAAAAAAAAAAAAAAAAAAAAAAAAAAAAAAAAGAAAGAAAGAAAGATTGCTTCTATTTCGACTCTTAAGAGTATTACATGAAAACATGCATACACTATCACGAATCAAACATTACACAAAATGCTAGTCAAAACTACCGAAGGTAGAATGTCCCAAAATGGCACGAGGTAACAAATCAAAATTTTGTTAGGAAAACATATATAGATACATCCTCATGCTACAATTTGGAATGTCATCCAAAACTGCATGTACCAATCACCGAAGAATTTGAAGAGCCAGTGGCCAGCTTCTTTATCAGGCCGTCTAGGAACTTCTCAAAGAGACATTTGCTTGGACCATGAAATTACACTCCATGTGCCACCAAGATGCCAGGGAAAGGCCTTTGAAAGCTTTGTGGTAGATCGCTGAGAGGATAAAATTATGCTTAATGCTTCCCACATCCACCTGACCAGACTGTCAAATTTTCTTGAGCCAGCCTTCATTACAAAAGGAAGTGAGGAAAGAAACCATCGAAAGGTGATCGAATCCCATGTTACCATTCTCCGTATCCGTCCAGTTGCTTCTTATGTGTGTGTTGTCACAGTCTATCATATGAAAGAAAGAGCCTGGAAATCAATCCGTGATTAAAAACTTTGATAATTACATGCTTGAATTTGCTTGCTTAAATCGCCAAAGGCATTCAAAGCATAACTTACATTAAGAATAAAACAAGAGGGTGTAAGTGTCCAGGTGCCTCAGTCCATACAGCTGGGGCCGTGGTTGGAAGATCCAAACTATTGGTCTTATAGGCCCTCCCTTGGATGGAAGATGCTCCAAAATTCTTACAGATGCAAGCTCCTAATCCCTCAATCAATATCCTACAAATATATAGAAGGTTAAAAATATACATCAAATGCCTAGGGAAGCTAAGCTGAACTAAAACTTATAATACCTTGGTCCAGAAATCGAGCCGACTGCAAATCAGGTGACCTAGAGATGGACAATAGAAATTGATGTTCTACATTCAATGTGCATGGATGGTCCATCACATTATCAGAGTAGCCGATTCTTTGTGCCGGGGTAGTTATACTCTTGGCTCTAGCTAATGAGCAGCTTTGATCATTGATATGAATAGAAACTCTCTGGTCAAGCATAGATCGATCCTTGAGCCTGGACTTGGGAAAGTCGCTTCTACTTTGAAAAGTTATATTAAATCCAAACGGAAATACATTAATAGAAATCAAATATTACATATATCAAGTCATCTCACAGGTGCCAATATAGTTTCTCCTATAAATGAAATCTGTTATTGAAACCCAAAAAGTGATGTGATACTGTTCACACTACAACCTGAAAAGTGATTGGCCGAGTTCCAAATAAAACTTACATAAATTGAGAAGATGTGGAAGAGTCACTAATGTGGGAATTCTTTGTCAGTCAATTCAACAGCCGGGACTGGAGGTAGTCTAATTTGGTGATTGATACATAAAACACCTCAACATATGCTTCTGATCACTTCCAATATATTCCTAATTTTCGAAGATTGGTCAGATGTGCTAAGCAACTGTAGATCCAATTGCCAGTCCTTACATATCTTGTAGTCTTGAGGTAACTTATCTGGTCGAGTTGTGGATACCCTTAGATGAGATAACCCTCCCATACAAGCCCAGGTGTGCTTCACATGGAAATGTCTTAACTGTTGTTGCTTCCAATTGCACTGAGTATTTTGATGTGACAAACAGATGCTAAATATAGAGTTTGTAAATTGTGAAGATTGCCCGATGATGATGGGAGGCTTTGTAATCCAGCCTTTGTACAACCAACGTATCTTAGGTGGATTAGTTCACCCATCTCACTTGGTAACTTATCTACTGGAAAATTGTTTAGATATTAAATCCTAAGCAATTTGAAGCCTCTATAAAAGAAACTTCTATTACTCATTTTCAAACCTTCCTTCATCTTCAGGGATGAATGGAGCTAAACGAAGGTGCCAAGTGAAGAAATTTAATGAAGTGTACTTGCTTTTGGTATTGTGCTAAAATGCAATTTGATGGGCCGTAGATGTAGGCAGAGCATTGACATTCTCACTACAAACAGAGGGCAGCAGTGATTAGATCTTCTTGCTCAAAAAACAAGTTGTTTCACTCCTCAATCGGGCACAACAAGCTAATACAAGTTTCTAGATATCCATTTGTTTTGAAACAGGCCCACTTGAGGTGTGAAACAACTTCATTTTTAGGCCAGAAGTTTTAAACAACGTAGGCTACTTAATGGAAGTTAAAGCTCTGTTCTTGCACATTACGTTATATTAGCGCACGTGGCTGCATGTTGTTGTGCAAGGCTTCACCCATGTGTGGGCTTAACAAACCTCATCAAGCACTTATGCCCAGGTCTAAGAATCAGGTTGGTCGCAGACAAGGTGAGCCAAACATATGTCAAAGAAATGGGATGGTAAGCATTTAATCTATATTTATTGCCTATCTGATGATCAGAGTTAGACTTAACTGAATTTTATGTGCAGTAGAAGCTAGATTGTGGCTTGCATATAGACAGCTTTGATCATGCACCCATGTGAACTCCCCCGCGAAGCATTGCAGACCTCCTCTTAACCCTACACACTAAAATAACTTCTACTTCGAATAAGCATATTACATCGACAAGGTAATACAGCTCAAGCATTACATCAACAACTTATCATATCTACGTATTGATGCCAAATGCCAACAGTCTACACATTCACTGGAGAAAAGGCCACAAGAAGAATGGTCACAATGTGAGTGGAGCATTTGCCATCAACACTAGGAACATCGTATCAGCCACACATATTTTTGTACCATGTGCACCAATTGTGTAGATTGAAAATCTGAGCAAAATGTCAAAACTCTCGGTCTTACAACGTCCAACACCTGAAAAAAGGAAAAGATTGGAGGAAACCTTGCTAGGCCTACTCTGTAAAGAAATTTCTTCTTGTTTTTGCTTTCAACAAGCATATTACATGCATACATGTGCACAGGAAAATAAATCAGATGGTACTTAAATTGTTTGTGTAAGTTGGTAAAATAATGAATAATAGCACATCATAGCATGTCGAAAGATAGGTAGCAAAAGTTATAGACGTCCTCGTACTACAGTTTGAAAATTATGTCATCAAAAGATCTTACCACCATTTATGACAAAATGATCATAGCAAAAGAAACCGTTAAAGGAAAATGGACTCCTGTGCCACTATTCTCCACATCTCTCATGTCACTTCGCAAGCGTGGGTCATCATAGCATCTCCTGTGAGTAAAAAAAAAAAATTGTAAGTTACATGCTAGAATTTGTTTGCTTAAAAACTATAAAATTAGTTGAAGCATCTACTTACTTTAAAACCAGACGAGATTAAAATAGGAGGAATTATAAGTTCGTATCTATTAGATTGAAGCACCCTTCTGCAAACATCCTGTGTAGTTCAGAGATCCAGACTAATATTTGATAGGGTCTACTACATATCCTAATCCGTTGATCAATGTCCTACAAATGACAGTTATAAGGAAAAAATACATAAATTTTCTACGAAAATAATGGCGTAAATATTGGATTAGATTTGGTTGAAATTAATATTACTAACATAAACCAAATTTTAAGCTTGGGATATGGAATTAATATTTTCATCCAATATCAGCTTCAAAGGATAGGCCAACTTCAAACAAATTCAAATGTTTGATAATATTAGTTAAGGTTTGCTACTCCCACTCAAATTTAAAGGCAACTATAAATAATAAAAGAAAAAAAAAATAGAAATTAATGTCATAAGAAATAGACCTCTACATGTGGAAGCTTGCCCTTCCACATGTGCCAATATAGTAGAAGGGTGAGAGATAACAGCTTTCCATCAAATAGGCAACATTGTTTAGAATTTCTAACCAAACGGTTGAAGTTATTTCATACCTCAGTTAAACATGTCTATAAAACAAATGGATGTCCGCAAAAACTGTTTTAGCCGAGCTTTCCATACTAAGGGCAATACTGATTACATCTTCTCACACAAAAGATAGGTTGTTCTGCTCCTCAATGGCACACAATAGGGTGATGCGGATTTTTATAGCCATCCACTTGTTTTTAAAACAAGTCTGCCTGAGGTGTGAAACAAACTTTACTTCAAGACCAGAATTTTTAGACAACATGGTCCACTTAATGGAAATCTCTGTTCTTGCAAATTATGCTATATTGGCACATGTGACTGCGGGTTGTTTTGCAAGGCTTCACCCACGTGTGGGCTTAGCAAGCCTCACTCAGAACTTATACCTAGGTCCAAGAAACAGGTTGGTCACAAACCACATGAGTCAAACGTATGCTCAAGAAATGGACGGTCATCAGCATTTGATCTATATGTATGGCCTATCAGGTGATCGGAGTTATACTGACCTAAAATTTGCGCAGCGAATGCTAGATTGTAGCCTGCACCTAATGAGCTGCTTTGACCATGCACCCATGTAAACTCTCTGGCAAAGCATTGTGGATCTTCTCCTGAGCCGACACTTGAAATAACTACTACTACTTTGAAAAAGCTTATTACATTCAAATCCCGATAAAGTAATACATCTCAAGCATTACACAAACAACTTAGTATATTCAAGTATTGAAGATTAATAACCAAACCCAAAAAAAAAAAACACACATCCACACACACATCATCATCATGGTATAGTTTCAAAACATCATACAAATATCTCCAACATCTATGCATGAGGAACCCAACAAAGAAACCACAAAAGGGAAATAAATTTTCATTCAGGACCATTCTCGACGTCCCGTCCAGTTGCCTCCACCCTGTCAAAGCTCATCTCCTATAAAAGCAAGAGATTATATATTAAAAAAAAAAAAAAAAAAATCTCTAATTAAAAATGCAGCTTCTCCTATAAAAGCAAGAGCTTATATATTAAAAAAATCGGTAATTAAAACTTAAAATTAATGTGCTACTATTTATGTTAAAACGATTCATGAGCAGAACAAAAGTAATTGGCCATGAAAACTATCTTTGATCAGTTGCGTACAAGCAGCCAAGGTGGTAATCCAGACTATTTATTTGATGAATGAGCCCCACATGCTTGCATATTCGGATCATCCAAACAATCCTTTTGGCAAGCCATTCCAAACTGATAAGATGATGCTGACCATTTGATCAACTGCCTTTAAACAAAAATTAGTCCACAGTCCACATTTAGCAAGGAAAAGTCACTGATCGAATGAGTTTTCATCAAAGAAAGGTCAGGTCAACTAGATGGATGATTCAATTGTTCTTTTACAACTCATATAACCATCTGCGTGCATTCAAGCTGAGGATCGCTAGAATGGTTTCATCCAAAAGTTCATGGTAGAAGCATTTCTTCAGAGAATTAACATGCAGACTTCATATAAAAAAAAAATAAAAAATTAAATACTAGAAAATTTAAAATAGTGAGGATCGTCCACAGGGGATCCATTGACTTTCTTTATTATTGTTCCACGTCACCAGTTCTGACGTCAGCTGAGAAAAAGAAAAAAGAAAAAAAGACATACGTAGAAATATACGTATTTCCTGTTTGGTGTACACCGAAATTTTTTCTAAGGAAATCTTTTTAGGCGTGGATCTTCTATGGGCCCCACGATGATGCAGGTTTTAGATCCACACCTTCTATCCTTTTCACAGTAACAATTTAAAGCATTTAAAAGAATAAATTACTTTAAGAATATAATTGGAATTTAAAATTCAAATTCACGAGACTATATGTTTTTTTTTTTGGTCCAAGTAATTATACACAAAAAGGAAAAAGAAAATGATATAGTATGGATTAAAAGGTAAATAAATAAATAAATAAAACAGGGGAAACAAGTCTCACCAATGTAGCTCTCGCTTGGAGAGGAAGTGCCAGTGCTGCTCCCAACAGCTCGCTAATCGTGGTAGCGTATGTCGATGGATGGTATGTCCCGAATCTTATGCCAATCCTCTCCCTCGTTTTCTTGGAGCCTTGTTTTTAATTCTGGATTCATTTCCCACAGCTCCAATTTCTTGAGGGTAGTCACGTGTCGCAGTCCGTCGGGAAGCTTCTTCAATTCCGGGCAGTAATCGATCCGTAAATGTAAAAGATTAGGCATAGATCCTTCCTCCACTCTCCACTCCTTTAAGTTCCGTAAAAAGTCAAGAAGTAAGGATTCGAGTAGTGGAAACCCTTGTGCAGAGCAAGCCATTTCCGCTCCATCATATGAAACATAGAGCAATCTGAGAATGCGAAGGTTTTTCAGCTTCTCCAACGTCACCAGTGGATCTTGATTTAAATGGGTGTCTTGCAAGGTGAGCTTGGTGAGGTTTGTTGGGAATTCAGTAGACTCGGGTAGCTTCTCTAACTTTCCAACCAAATGCAGCTTACTTAACTTGAGAAGATGTGTAAAACGCAAATTCGATGGTATTTGGTCTCCCTCCACAAACAAGGACTGGAGGCATTCCAATTTGGGAACGGATTCACACAATACATCAGCATATGCTCCTTCATCATCTAAACGTATTCCTAGTTTTCTAAGATTGGTGAACTTTCTCAAGCAACCATGCATCCATTTGCCAGCCTTTATGCCTGATAGAGTTTGGAGGTTGCTAATCCGGTCGAGTCGTGGATGCCCTTTTATCGAACCCCGACCTCTCTTCACTTGGAAATGTCTCAACTGTTGCATCTTCAACATTACGCTGGGTATGTTGAGGATGTAGCCAAAAGTTGTTTTAATATTTAATGTTTGTAAATTGTGAAGATTGCCCATAGATGATGGGAGGCTTTGTTGATGAGTGCTACACCCAAGGTATCTCAGGTGGATTAGTGCACCTATCTCACTAGGTAGCTTTTTTATTTCTACATTGTGTAGATCTAAAACCCTGAGCAATGTAAGGCCTCCAAAAGGAAACTTCTTAGGTGTCCATTCCCATTTTCTGGGATAGATAAACACAGATCGAAGGTGTTGAGTAGAAGATTTTAAGGAAGTGCACTCACTTAAGGCATCATAGTGAATAGCAAATCGACGGGCTGTGGATGTGGACAGAGCATCCACATTCTCATGATGAATTTGGAGAAACTTTTCTTCCTTTGCTTCTGATACGGAAAGATCCCGCAGAAGATCATGAATACGGCAACTTTTAATACCCCCACTTGAACTTTTGTTAGCCAGTTGAATCATATTTCGCTGAATCAACTCTTTTAGATAATCGTATCCTACTTCTTCTAGCGTTTCATCCCCTCTTTGTTGCAGTAACCCTTCCGCAGCCCACAGTTGAATCAGTTTCCTAGCCCCGAATTCATAGTCTTCTGGAAAGATGCCCAGGTAGAGAAAACATGGTTTCAAGTGATAGGGCAGATTTTTATAGCTTAAAGATAATATGCTGGAGATTTTCACTTCTCCCTGGACAAACTGCCAGGTGATGCTTTTTCGTACATTCTCCCACTCGCTCTCGCTTGGCTCTTTTCTTGATAAGAGCCCTGCGATAACAACGATCGCAAGAGGGAGACAACTGCATTTTTCCACAATCTGTCTTCCTAACTCCTCCAATTTCGGAGGGCAACTGCCACCTGGGAATGCTTTCTTGCAGAACAAATCCCAGCTCTCTTTATTGTTTAGAAATCGCAGTTCATGAGGCTTGCTTTGTACATCTGCATATAATGCTACGTCTTGGTTTCGTGTGGTGAGCACGACCCTGCTTCCCTTATTATTTTCTGGGAAAGCATGCTTGAGATTATCCCATGCTTCGTTTGTCCATAAATCATCCAATACCACCAAGTATCTCTTATCATTCAGATACTTGGAAATATCGTCCCTCAGATCATGAGCACTCATTTTGTCCAGCTTCTCGCGTTCTTTTTCGGAGAGCACCATACAGCATTTGGTGATGACCCGCAGAAGATCTGTCACAGCATACTCTTGTGATACAGAGATCCATGCAAGAGATTCAAAATGTTTCTTAACACTCTCAGTGTTATAAAGTTTCTTAGTAAGAGTGGTCTTACCGAGACCACCCATTCCAACTACAGAAACAACACAACGTCGTTGCTCTCCCTTTGTCAACCGCGAGACTAATTCCTCCAAGTCATTTTCAAAACCAACAAAATCTGGTTCTGGAACATTAGGAGAAGTGAACCTCCATTCTTGGAGGCTTCGACCGGCAGAGCTGGTACCTGCTTCCTGGCCTATATTTTCAATTCCATAAGCCAACCTACTTTCGGAGATGGCACGGATTTTATTCTTTATCCGTTTGATATCGGAGCCCACCTTATGGAGAGTATTCCACTCACTGAAGATGAAAGCGTACCTTTTAATGCGGCCAACAAATCTTCTTTGCCTCAAGCGTGCTATCTTGAAGACAAAGGTGTCGATGACGTCCTCAGTATCGTATGCAGCATCTCTCACTTGCCGCACCCATCTCTTCACTCTTCTGTCTCCTTCTTGCTTGGCGTCTGCGTCTTCCAAGAAGGCTTCCATTCGCTCAAATTCTGCCTCCAGCCATTCCACTTCATCGCGAACCCCGCTTAAGAAACGGGATTCTTTAATGAGGGCGTCAGCAAGATTTTTTAGAAGGCTCTCGACAACGGACTCAACAAAGGCCATATTTCCTCACTCTTTTCTCTCGCAGCAAAGAAATTCAGATAACAGCTTTCTTTGTCTTGTGTTCATGTTGCATTTCTTTCTATTTATAGACGCCAACTTGACCGGTAACGCGACGAACCACTCATGGTTTGTTGCCACTCAATGCTATACGTTGTTGTTCATTTGATGAATCTCGACCCTACGTCTGGTAGACTTTATGTACAATGATCCACCACAGATTTAATTTAAAAAAAAAAAAAAAACCATCTTAAGCACTATCTCAACCGTCTATCTGTGGCCTCTAAACAGATGGTAAAGCAAATCAAATATCAACCGTCCTTATTCTTGAACGGGGATTTACTGGCTTTCCACGAAGTTCCTGTGATGTTTTTAGAAAATTCACTCCGTACATTCATTTTGTGCACGACATGCCACTTGAAAATAAATAAACAAAAAGCCAGATCTAAAACTCAAGTCGGCCACATGCGAGAGTAAACAGTGGGGATGGAAAGACCACCGTCGAAACATTCAAATGACCGCACAAGTTTCGTTTAAGGCTAAGTTATTGGAAGCGGTTTGGCTGGTGTACCACACGCCAGCTATATGGAAACGGATTGGCTACTCCCCTGCCACCAGCCCCGTGGCTGGTGGTCGGTGCTCTGTGTGCCCTACCATGATGTATGTGTTTCATCCATTCCGTTCATACATTTTTAAAGATCATTTTAGGGCTTGATCCCAAAAATTAGAGGTATATAAATCTCAGGTGGTCCACACCACATGAAAACAATAGTGATTAGATATCCACCATTAAAATCCTCCTAAGGCCCACTGTACTGTTTATTTGATATCGAATATATTGATTAGGTCAGACAGGCCCAAATGAAAGGAAAAAACAAAAATCAGCTTGATCCAAAGCTTTTATAGCCCCCAAAATGTTTTTAACGGTCGACACTCATTTAACACTGTTTCCTGTAAAGTGGTCCACTTGAGATTAGGATATACCTCATTTTATGTCTCATACCGTAAAATAATCTGTAAAAATAGATGTACAACATGGATGAAACACATACATCATGGTGGGGCCCACAGAGCACCGAGCACCGACCACCGGCCATTGGCTCGTGTCAGGGGGAGTAGCCAATCCGTTTCCCAGCTATATAGCTGATGTATGTACGTGTCGTGCGGGCGCGGATTGGATACTGAGGTCAGTAGCCAAATGGCCACTGAAGTGACGTCACCAAGCTCTGTGGAGCCCACCATGATGCATGTGTTGTATCCATACCGTCCAACCATCTATTGAGAATATTTTATTGCATTACAAAAGAAAGAGATAGATCTAAATTTCAAGTGAACCCACTATAGAAAACCGTGGGAGCTGTCACACCCAACCTTGAAACATTTATAAGACCCACGGTTATGTATTGTAGAGATAGATGAAGTGAAAACAAAAATATCAGCTTGATTAGAAACTACTGTGTCCCCTGAGAAGTTTTGAACGGTGGATGTTACTGTCCCTGCTATTTTCTATGGTGGGGTATGTTTGAACTTTAAATCCATCTCATTCTCTTTGTAATGCCAAAAAATAATCTCTAAGAATAGTTGGACGGTATGGATACAACACATGCATCATGGTGGGGCCCATGGAGCTCGGTGACGTCACTTCAGTAGCGATTTGGCTACTGACCTTGTCAGTATCCAATCTGCGCCCCGTGCGAAGACGAGCACTGTGCGAAGACGAGCACTGGCTCTCCTCGAGCTCCCTGTTGTACGAACGGTTCAAAAGAGATCAAAGTTACATTGCCCCACATTAATGTATTTATTATATCTACACCCTTCATCTATTTTTAGAGATCATTTTAGAGTATTATTCAAAAAAATTGAATCATATCCTAATATCATCTGAACCACAGATAGCAGTAGAGATAATGATTTTCACTGTTAAAATTTTTGTAGGGCCCACAACAACGTTTATTTTCCATCCCATCTGTTCATAAGGTCACAAAGACCTGACTGAAGAGGAAAAAAAAATTTCGTATTGATCCAAAACTTCAGTGACCCCAAAAAGGGTTTCAATGGTAAACGTTCAATCCCCCACTTTTTTTTTTTTTTTTTTTTTTTTTTTGCAGTGTGGTCCACTTGATAGTTAGATATGTCTTATTTTTCTTCTCAAGCCTTAAGACGAGTTCGCCAGATGGATGGACAGTTTGGATATAACACATACCTCATTATCAGACCTACAAAACTTGCTGACGTGGATACAGCAGATGGTGTGAGGTACACCAGCCAATCCGCTTCCAAGTTATTTGTGTTTTCAGCGGGAAGACCTTATAATCAGTACGGATGGCATATAAAAATAAAGGTGAAGCGCGGGAAAGTTTCAACGTTAGGCATTTCTTTTCCAGTTTTCCCTCTTGTGTGGCCTACATTAACCTTGGATCCAGGTAATTTTCGGTTGTATATCTTATATTCAGCTCAAAAAACGGATGAACGGGTGGATTTCACACTAACATCACGGTGGGCCCCACCTTACTTGCTAGAGATAGAACTACGTTTTTAAGGCTTTACAGGAAATCCGCGTCCCCCCTTGTACCAGGTTTGGGCGCTGCTTAGCCCGAACCGCGCGAGCTCCGGAAAGGCTGCAACTATGAGGGGCCACAGAGATGTATTACTTCTATCCAGGCAGTCCATCTATTTTTCCATAGTATTGTTGATCATGATCACTAAAAAAGTGGACCACGGAGTGGGTTTTAAACGGATACCGTTGAAAGCTTCTTGAGGCATAAGAAGTTTTGTATAAGCTGATATTTTTATTTTACTTTGATCGAGTTATATATAAACTTGTGAAAATCTTGGATGTCAAATAAACACCATGGTAGGTGATGTAGAGCAGGTTGTAGACAGTTTCATGGCCAAGATGGATCACAAAAGGCCCGGTTGACGACAGAAGTAATTTGGACCGTCGGACCTTAGATCGGGCGTATCTCGCAATCCGGGATGAGTTAGGCGACGTAAAATATATAATTTTGGGGTAGAACGAGTTACTTTAGCCAACTAACCCTGTTATGCCGGGTTGCGACGCCCGGATTTGCGAAAAATTCCTAGATCGATGGTCGTTTCCCTGTTTTAATTTCGCTTTTACTATAAATAGTAAGTTTTAGTTTGATTATAACTCTTGATCCGTTGGGCTTTAGGAGTTGCGCCCAACGTGAAAAGAGCTTAGAATAATTAGGAGAACGGTTTGGTGGAGCCAAATAGGGCACTTACGAGTAGAGGTGGGCATGTTGGACCCGATCCGGCGGATCCGACCCGATCTGACCCGACTCGGTATCGTTCTGAACAGAACCGACGGCATAGATCGGCCTGATCGAGTCTGTCCATCCAGATCCGATCGTTTTTCGGATCAGGTTCGTATAGTAGTGTATCCGGACAGAACCGATTCGAAAATCCGAACCGAAAGGGTCCGACCCGACCCGACCCGACCAGACCCGAGGATGTAAATATCCCTGTATTTTAAAAAACTATCCATATATGTTTGGCTTTTCATTTGGCGCCCAAAAAACCCGCCCAACATATAGCCTTCGACTCTTTCTCTATCTCTCTTTATATTTCTCTCTCTTTGTTTATATCTATCTCTCCCTTTCTGTTTCTGTTGAGGATGAAGGCGAGTAGAAAATTAGTCTGTCGGAAAGACATACAGCTCCGGACGGAAGAGAGAAAGAGAAAGAGACTGCCACTGTCAGGCGTCGTCTTCACAGCCCGACCCAAAGACGAAGAGGATTATCTGTGGCTCTAATCACGAGGTATGTGTTATATCCAAACCGTCCATCCATTTGGCAATATCATATAAGGGGTTGGGACGAAAATAAAACAGATCTAACCATTAAGTGGACCACACTACGGAAAACAGCGGGGTATTGAATGTCAACCATTGAAACCCTTCTTGGGTTCACAGAAGTTTCGGATCAACATGAAATTTGTTTTTTTCACTTCATTTAGGTCTTTGTGACCTTAAGAACAGATTGGATGGAAAAAAAACATTACGGTGGCCCTACAAAATTTTTAACGGTGAAAATCATCATCTCCGCTGCAATTTATGATGTGGTCCAAATGATCTTTGGATCTGATTCATTTTTTTGGATAATGCTCTAAAATTATCCCTAAAGCTAGATGAACGGTATAGATATGATAAACCCATCACTGTGGGGCCATGTAACTTTGATCTCCTTTGGACCGTTCGTACAACTCGGAGCTCAAGGAGCACTGACTGCTCGTCTTCGCACGACACGTAGCCAGAGAAGGTACGTATAGCTGGGTTAGCTATATAGCATATATCCTACAGTACTTCTTGGAGTGTACTTAGTTACTACTCTCAGTAAATTAAGTTGGGCACACATCGAATACATTTAGTACATCCACGCCGTCCATTCGTTTTGCTAGATCATTTTATGGGTTCAACCCAAAATTGATGCATATACAAAGCTCAAGTGGACCATACCACTGGAAAATGTGGAAGTATTGATTTTAATCGTTTAAAATTTTCTAAGGGCCCCAGATGTTTATTTGTCATCCAACCTGTTCATACGATCAGAAAGACATGGATGAAGGGAAAACACAAATTTCAGCTTGATCTAAACCCTCTATTGTCACCTAGAAATTTTCAACGGTAGATGTTCAATTCACACTGTTTCCTGTGGTGTGGTCCATTTGAGGTTTGGATATACTCCATTTTTTGGATTATGCCCTAAAACTATGTTTCAAAAGAGATGGACGGAACATATAAAATGCATGAATGCCACTGGAGCCATGTAACGTAAATCTCCTTTGAACCGTTCGTACAACTCGGAGCTCGAGGAGCGTCAGTGCTCGTCAGGCTAGCTGGTGCTAGCTACATAGCGAGTACACACCCGCCCGTAGCTGATGGTCGGTGCTCTGTGGGCCCCACCATGATGTATGTGTTTCATCCATTCCGTTCATCCATTTTTACAGATCATTTTAGGGCCTGATAAAAAAAATTATAAGGATATCAATCTTACGTGGGCCACACCACAGCAAAATAATAATGAATGGATATTCACCATTAAAATCCTTCGAAGTCCCACTGTACTGTTTATTTGAAATCCAATCGGTTGATTTGGTAATAAAGACCCAAATGAAGGGAAACAATAAATATAGGCTTGATCCAAAACTTTTATTGCCCCCAAAAAGTTTTTAATAGTCAAAATTCATTCAACACCGTTTACTGTAATGTGGTCCACTTGAGATTGAGATATAGTTCTTTTTTTTTTTTCTCATATCATAAAATGATATATAAAAATAGATGAACGGCATGGATGACACACATACATCATGTTGGGCTCCATAGAACACCAAACACAAGTAGAGTTACGAAGCTTCTCCCGCCTCTGTGTGTAAAGCTTCCTCAAGAGCTATCTCTGGATTAAAGCTTCTTCAAGAAGCTATCTTTAGCTTTTTTTGGTTTATCCACACCGTCCATTCGTTTTTTATCCGAACGTTATTTAATTCGATCCGACTCGGTTTTCTTCACCGAGTCGGAGTCGGATCGATTTAGGCCAGCAATAGTTAGGATCTGTTCGAATTATAAGACTTGGATCCGGTACCGAATCTGATCGGGTTCGGATTAGGACATGCAATTTGCAAACCTGATTGGGTTGGACCAAATCTGATCCGACTCGGTCCGATGCCTAGCTCTACTTACTAGTAGACATCACGACCGTCTATAAATAGTAAGTTTACTATTTATAGTAAGTCGGGATTTTTAGGAGTTGTAGTTGTAGTTTGATTCTGATTTCACATCACAACCGTCTATAAATAATAAGTTTACTATTTATAGTAAGTCGGGATTTCTAAGAGTTGTAGTTGTAGTTTGATTCTGATTTCTTTCTCATTGCTTGGTACCCCTATTTAAAGGGTTGTGAACTCGTTTTTAGTCATCAATTAATCAATTTTGAATTTCTTAGAATTTATTTCTATTTTTTTGCTTTCTTTCCTCGTGGATTCGAGAAGTCTCTGTGAGGAGTCCAGAAGCTCCATGGATTCGGAGTAATTATCCTCATCACGTTCATCCCTGCGTCAGTAGGCCTTAGGAAGTTTCATTAGCACCTCTTCTTTTTGTGGTGTGTTCGAGTTGATCTGCCTTATTTTTCAGTTCACGCCCAAAAATGAGTGGAAAAGTGAATGGATAAAATCCATACATCTCGGTGGGGGCATTGCCCAATCCGCGTCCCCTTTGCTTTGCTTCTTTGCTTTCTCTTTTTCCTCTTTATATCTTTGGGGTTTTAACAAATTAGTACCTCAGTAATAAAGTTTTTACATCCCGGTGCCTTTTAAATTAAATTTTTATTAGCATACTTCCTTAATTAAGTTAATGCAAAGAGGTACCTTCATTAGTTTTTTTTAAAAAAAACTTTCGTTATATTTTTTCAACGAATTGCGTCCTCACGGGATGATAATCCGTCCAGGGACTGTTTGGAGCCCATGGAGCCCATGATATATGGGTTTTATCCATGTTGTCCATCCATTTTTACAGGTTGTTTTAGGACATGTGCCCCAAAATGAGGTAAGATCCAAAGCTAAGTGGACCACACGACGGGAAGCAGTGGTGATAACAACACTCACTGTTGAAACGTTAGTTGTGATGTTTATTTTCCATCCGACCAGTTCACAAGGTCAAGGCCCTGAATGGAGGAAAATAAAAAAGTTTTCAAGGATAAATGTTTAATTCCTAATGTCTGGCCCACTTGAGCCTTTTAAATTACTCATTTTGAGCTTATATCTTAAAATTATCCGGCTAAATGGATGGACAGCATGTATAAAACTCATATATCACTGTATAGGCCCCGCATGTAACCTGTGTCGACGGATTATCATCCAAGCAAGGTAGGACCCTATCATAAATCTTTCAGCAGGATGTAATTATTAAGATATAAAAAGAAAAAAAAAAAATCCTAAAATTTTAAAGGCAGATGCATGTGTAGCTATGTGGGCTCATCATGATATATGTGTTTTGTTCATGTTGTCCATCTATGTTTGGAGATCATTTTAGAGAATGACCTAAAAAATGAGGTGAATCTAAATATCAAGTGGATCATACATAGGAAACAGTGATGATTAAATGCACACCATTCAAAACTTCTTGTGCACTGCAAAAGTTTTGTATCAAGTTGATATTTGTTTTTTCCCTTCATCCAATTATGCTAGTCCTTACCAACCGATTGGATGAAAAATAAACATTATCATGGACTTCAATGTGCCTTAGGAGTTTTTAATGGTGGAGTTCAATCAACAACGTTTCATTCTGTGTCGCCCTTTTCTGCCTAGATCAGTGCCGATGTTGCTGTTGTTCAGTTGATTCTTGCTTTTTTGTACTGTTGCAGCTGGCTCTGCATAGGGGCTACTTCAGTCAAATTAATTAATTAATTTTTAATTTTTATTTTTTTATAAAAAAAGGTAAAATGAGCTGTGGAGCAGCAGCAGGCTGCAAGCATTGTACGAGGCTAGAGTGAAATAGCAGTGCCCGGTCAAATGGCTTGGGGCGTGCTGAAATGCTGGTGTATAATGGCAGCAGTTTGTGTCTTCTGTCGGCAGTGTGCTGCAGTTCTCTGTGGCATACGGCATGATCGTTAGCGGCTCTCAGCTGTACATTGGTTTTGTGAAGTTTTTTTTTTTTTTTTTGGGGGGGGGGGGGGGGGGAGGGGGGATCATATAGTCATGTCTTGCTTGGGTAATTCTTAGTCTGCTGCTAGGGGAGGCCAGCTGCCTAGCTCTGTTTGTTGCCTGGGTGGTTCAATGATAGATTTATTTTTATTTATTTTTATCCATTTCTTGTTGGTTGATTAGGCGATATGATAGGCGTGATGGGGTTTTTTCCCCGTCTTCGACCGGTCCTGAGCCCCGCTCGACCGGTCGTGGGAGGCGCTCAACCAGTCGTAGGTTCGAGCCCTGGCACGACTCAAAGTCCAGCGAGTTCGTGCTGTTTTTCTCGGAGGTCTTCGACCAGTCGTAGGTGAGCTTCGACCGGTCGTAGGTGGTCTACGACCAGTCGTAGGTGAGCTACGACCAATCGTAGGAGGCTAAGACCAGTCCTGGAATTTCCAGGACTAGTCGTAGGTTATGCAGTTTGTTCCGCGATTTTGCGCGAAACTGCGGATTTGAGTCCTTTCGCAACTGGGATGCGGAAAGGAGTTTCCCAAAACTATAAAAGGGGTTGCCTAGGGTTTTTCTAGGTATCACAAAATAGCAAGAGGGTTTCCTAAAGCTTTACAAGGGATTTGCTAAAGGGTTTAGGGCTATCAAAGGTGTGAGAGAAAGGGAAAGAGAGAGAGGAAGCTTATAGAAGGGAGGTTCTGCTCGTGGAGGCTATCTACTGTGTAATCTATATCTCAGCGCTTCTATGTCCTCGTAATCGGTTAGATCTCTCCGTTTTCTTTGTTTCTCTTATTGTTTATCCACTCCTGCGTGAGTGAAGAAGGTTGTAAACGTTCTACTTCATAGTGGATTGTTGATCTGGACGAGGTCCCGTGGTTTTTACCTCTTTGAGGGTTTTCCACGTAAAAATCTCTTGTGTGGTGTGTGATTGATGCTTTGATTTATTTCATTGTTTTTATTATCCATAATTCTGGTTTGTTTCGGGAGGCTAGATCCTAAGGTTTGTGCAAGGCATCCCAACAAAGTGGTATCAGAGCTAAGTTCATTGAACGGGTAGGATCGGTTTTGAATTATGGAAGGTGGCTCAAGGATGATCAGCCTCAATGGTTCTAACTGGACCATATGGAAGGCTAAGATGGAGGACTTGCTTTATTGCAAGGACCTATATTCTCCAATCTCAGGCATATCAGCAAAATCCAAGGATATGACTGATGATGATTGGAAGAAGATGGACCGAAAGGCGGTGGGGTTTATTAGACAATGGCTGGATGATTCTGTGTTCCACCATGTGTCTACGGAAACCTCAGCCGCTAGCCTATGGCTGAAATTACAAGGGCTGTATGAGAGGAAGACAGCCGGTAATAAGATATTTCTGATAAGGCGACTTGTGAATCTCAAATTCAAGGATGGTGGTTCTGTGGCCGAGCACATGAATGAGGTCAGCAATATAGTGAACCAACTCACCTCTATGAAGATGGTCCTGGATGATGAATTGCAGGCTTTACTATTGCTTAGTTCATTGCCTGACAGTTGGGAGACATTGGTGGTGTCTCTAAGTAACTCCGCGCCAGACGGAAAGATATCCATGGAACAGGTAACTAGCTGTCTCTTTAATGAAGAGACAAGGAGGAAGTCTCAGGGGTCTACTCAGCAAGAGGCCCTTGTGACACAGGAACGGGGGAGAGGAAAGAACAGGAAGGGCGGGAAGGCCCGAGATAAATCAAGAGGCAAGTCGAGCAACAGAAAAGATGTTGAATGCTGGAATTGTGGCAAGAAGGGCCACTATAAGCATGAATGTCGTAAGAACGACAAGAAAGGAAAAGGGAAGGAAGATGAATCAGATTCTACTGCGGTCGCTTCAGATGGCGACGTTGTTATTATTCTTTCAGCAGATCATGATGTGTGTCTCACAAATACGAGTCAGGACACCGATTGGGTGATTGACTCAGGAGCTTCTTTTCATGCGACTCCGCACAGGGACTTCTTCACAAGCTACAAGTCAGGCGACTTAGGGACCGTGAGGATGGAAAATTCTGGCGTATCAAAGATCGTGGGAGTTGGTGATATTTGTGTGAAAACTGATGTGGGCTGCACATTGGTTCTCAGGGATGTGAGGCATATCCCAGACATTCGCGTCAACTTGATGTCGACGGGAAGGTTGGATGATGATGGCTATGAAAGCCGGTTCGCTGGTGGGCGCTGGAAGCTCATCAAGGGTTCGTTGATCGCAGCCAGAGGAAAGAAGTGTTGCACTACAAGGCAAGTGTCAGTGTATGCAAGGGTGGGTTGAACGCAGCAGAAGATTCAGCTATTGACATGTGGCACAGGCGTCTAGGCCACATGAGTGAAAAAGGGCTTCAGGTACTAGCAAAGAAGCAGCTCCTTCCAGACGTGACAGGTATGCCTCTCAAAACCTGTCTTGATTGTTTATCAGGGAAACAGCATAGAGTTTCATTTATTAAAACTGCTTCTCATGTTAATAAAGTACATGCATTAGATTTGGTTTATTCTGATGTTTGTGGTCCTATGAGGACAAAAACCTTGGGTGGGGCATTGTATTTTGTCACTTTTATAGATGATGCATTTAGGAGGGTTTGGGTTTATGCTTTGAAATCCAAGGACGAGGTCTTTGGTGTGTTTAAATTGTTTCATGCTATGGTCGAGAGAGAGACAGGTAGACCATTGAAGTGCATCCGCACTGACAATGGTGGTGAATACATTGGCGACTTTCACGAGTACTGCAAGTCCCAGGGTATACGGCATGAACAGACGGTTCCCAAGACCCCCCAGCATAATGGTGTAGCTGAGCGAATGAATCGCACCATTGTTGAGAGAATCAGATGCATGTTATCCCATGCGAAGTTGCCCAAGACGTTCTGGGGAGAAGCAATGCGCACGGCGGTGTATTTGATAAACAGGTCTCCATCAGCCCCGTTGAATGGAGAAGTGCCTGAGAAGGTGTGGACTGGACATGATCCATCGTACAGTCATCTCAGGGTGTTTGGATGCAGGGCATCCGTTCACGTACCAAAGGACGAGAGGTCCAAGCTCGATATGAAGATCAGGCAGTGTGTGTTCTTAGGGTACGGTGATGAAAATTCGTTTACAGGTTATGGGATCCGACCGAGAAGAAGCTCGTCAGGAGCAGAGATGTGGTTTTCTTTGAAGATCAGTGTATCGAAGACATTGGTAAGCCAGAGAAGAACCAGCCTAGTTCAGGTGAGCTAGAGGACTTGGATCCGATTACTCCTCCCGTGGTGCCTAATGACGGGGGAGTACAGCAATGTGCAAAGGACGAGGGAGTTCCTTCAGAAGATGGACCAGGGGAGCAGCCCCCACTTGATCCACCTGTTGAGCCACAGGTGAGGAGGTCATCTAGGGACAGACAGCCGTCCAAGAGGTACTCGCCGCATGAGTACATTATGCTAACCGATGGGGGAGAGCCAGAAGATTATTCTGAGGCCCTAGCCGACGAGCATAAGGAGGAGTGGTTGAAAGCTATGCAAGAGGAGATGGAATCCTTGCATAAGAACCACACCTATGACATGGTGAAACTGCCTAAGGGCAAGAAAGCTCTGAGCAACAAGTGGGTGTTCAGGAAGAAGATTGAGCAGAAGAATTCAAAGACGAGGTTCAAGGCCAGACTTGTGGTGAAAGGGTTTGGTCAGAGGAAAGGCATAGACTTCGAGGAGATATTCTCACCAGTGGTGAAGATGACATCCATACGGGTGTTGCTTGGGTTGGCGGCTAGCATGGATCTGGAGATAGAGCAGTTAGATGTTAAAACTGCATTTCTCCATGGTGACCTGGAAGAAGAAATCTACATGCACCAACCAGAGGGGTTCGAAGTCAAGGGCAAGGAGCATATGGTGTGTAGGCTGAGGAAGAGCTTGTATGGGCTGAAACAAGCTCCACGGTAATGGTACAAGAAGTTCGATTCGTTCATGTTACAGCATGGGTATGACAGAACGGAGTCGGACCACTGTGTGTTCACGCGTAAGTTCTCAGACGGTGATTTCTTAGTTCTGCTGTTATATGTTGATGACATGCTCATCATGGGAAAAGACATTAAGAAGATTGACAGGCTGAAACAGGAGTTGGACAAGTCTTTTGCAATGAAAGACTTGGGCTCGGCTAGACAGATCCTAGGAATGGAGATAACCCGTGACAGAAGCAGCAGGAAGCTTTGGCTGTCACAAGAGCGGTATATTGAGAAAGTCCTAGAGCGGTTCAATATGAATGCAGCGAAGTCGGTCAGTACTCCACTGGATGGTCACTTCAGATTGAGCGACAGGCAGTGTCCCAAGACGAAGGAAGAGGTGGAAGAGATGCAGAAAATACCCTACGCGTCAGCAGTAGGTAGTTTGATGTATGCTATGGTGTGTACACGCCCAGACATAGCATATGCGGTTGGTGTTGTCAGCCGGTACCTTGCCAATCCTGGCAAAGAGCATTGGGCAGCGGTAAAGTGGATACTGAGGTATCTAAGATGCTCATCCAGGTTGAGCCTATGCTATGGTGACGGAAAACCTGTGTTAGAGGGCTACACAGATGCAGATATGGCAGGTGACATAGACTCCAGGAAGTCTACATCGGGGTTCATGTTCACGTTTGCAGGGGAGCGGTTTCTTGGCAGAGCAAGCTACAGAAGGTCGTAGCATTGTCGACGACAGAGGCCGAATACATTGCAGTCACAGAAGCATGTAAAGAGATGCTTTGGATGAAAAGGTTCCTACAGGAACTTAGCCTAAAGCAGGAGGAGCACGTGGTCTATTGCGATAGTCAGAGTGCTATCTATACACTTAAGCAAGAATCCAAGTCAGCATTCCAAGTCGAAGCACATAGAGATTCGGTATCACTGGATCAGGGATACTTTGGAACAGAAGGTGTTACAGCTTGAGAAAGTCCACACGGACGATAATGGGTCAGACATGATGACCAAGGCTTTGCTCAAGGGCAAGTTTGAGGTTTGTAGAAATTTGGCTGGCTTGAAGAAGGTGGATCCCTCCTGGGTAAAAAGGGGGAGATTTGATGGGGTTTTTTCCCCGTCTTCGACCGGTCCTGAGCCCCGCTCGACCGGTCGTGGGAGGCGCTCGACCAGTCGTAGGTTCGAGCCCTGGCACGACTCAAAGTCCAGCGAGTTCGTGCTGTTTTTCTCGGAGGTCTTCAACCAGTCGTAGGTGAGCTTCGACCGGTCGTAGGTGGTCTACGACCAGTCGTAGGTGAGCTACGACCAGTCGTAGGAGGCTAAGACCAGTCCTGAAATTTCCAGGACTAGTCGTAGGTTACGCAGTTTGTTCCGCGATTTTGCGCGAAACTGCGGATTTGAGTCCTTTCGCAACTGGGATGCGGAAAGGAGTTTTCCAAAACTATAAAAGGGGTTGCCTAGGGTTTTTTCTAGGTATCACAAAATAGCAAGAGGGTTTCCTAAAGCTTTACAAGGGATTTGCTAAAGGGTTTAGGGCTATCAAAGGTGTGAGAGAAAGGGAAAGAGAGAGAGGAAGCTTATAGAAGGGAGGTTCTGCTCGTGGAGGCTATCTACTGTGCAATCTATATCTCAGCGCTTCTATGTCCTCGTAATCGGTTAGATCTCTCCGTTTTCTTTGTTTCTCTTATTGTTTATCCACTCCTGCGTGAGTGAAGAAGGTTGTAAACGTTCTACTTCATAGTGGATTGTTGATCTGGACGAGATCCCGTGGTTTTTACCTCTTTGAGGGTTTTCTACGTAAAAATCTCTTGTGTGGTGTGTAATTGATGCTTTGATTTATTTCATTGCTTTTATTATCCATAATTCTGGTTTGTTTCGGGAGGCTAGATCCTAAGGTTTGTGCAAGGCATCCCAACAAGGCGAGGCCCGGTGTTTTATGTGGAGCCCACTCAAAAGTCTAATTTGTACTTCATTTGTTCATATTATCAAAGATAGGTGGCGTGGCCCTTTAAAAATAAAAATAAAAATCAACAACGTATCCTGTAGTATGGTTTACCTAATATTTGGATTTGTTTAATTTTTTTTATTCATTACTTAAAATGAGTTGGCAAAATGAATGGACAGCATAGATATGTAATACATACGTCAACGTAGGCCCAACGGTCAGGGCTGCACCATGTTGGGTGAGTCCAGTCACATGTCCGGAAACCTTTTAACCCATAATGCAGAAAGCCTTTCTCCAAATGTTCCTGCGTTGGAATGCTGGTGGGGCCATCGTAATGTTGGTGAGAAATCCACCCCATCCATCCATTTTGCAAGCTCATTATAGAAAATCTAACAAAAAAAAAAAAAAGAGGCAGATGCAAAACTCAAGTTTGCCACATGAGAGGAAACAATGAGGATTTAATGAACACGATTGAAACATTTGTATGTCCATAAAAATTTTCTATCAAGCTACATTTTTTGTGTTTTCACTCATTATAAACAGTTTGTATGACATATAAACATCAAGGGGGAGTCTAAAAAGGTTTCAACTTTAGGCATTATTTTCCTCTGTGTGGCCCAATTAAGTTTTGTATCTACCTCATTTTAGTCTACTGTCATAAAATAAGCTTGCAAAATGAATGAACGAATGAATGAATGAATGAATGGGGTGGATTTCTCACTAGAGATTGCTTCTATCATGCAGCAGCAGATCGGTGTGACCTCGGCACACACACACACACACACATATATATATATGTGTGTGTGTGTGTGTGTGTGTGTGTGTGTGTGTGAGACAGGGCTGTGTGGGATCCACAGAAATGTATGTCATATCCACTGTTGAGGTCAAAATCTAGTCAGCCCTCTTCCCCTCTTCACATATTCCGAATACGTGACGGACCTGGTTCCCTGCACGCAAACCGTGAGCAATGGAGACCCTGGCTAAGCCGGGGGACCCTCCGATGCCTAAGTCAGGACACTGGAATCTGGGTCTAAGTTGGGGAGGAAAGAGAGAGTGTCAGATGTTGCGTACCTGTTGTCATGGAATGATGTGATATTTATACCCCTTCATCGCTTGATCCGCATTCGATAATCTCGGCACGATCAGTGGGATTTGCGGATCATGGAGATATTGCCCAGAATCCGAAGATCATGTGTTACGGCGTGCGTATCTGCGGGCGAGATAATAGGACATATCCATATATGGCAGTTTCTCCACTTAGCGCGTGGAACCTTTATCCTCGGAGGTGTCTCGGCTCGGCCAGACTGAGGACGACGGCATCGCTCCGAGCTGATGATTGGCTGTGCCAACCCGAGCCGAGCCTTGATCCGTTCGTAAGTAATGCAGCTAGCCATTATCGGTATTATGATGGATGTTCGCTCGGAGTTGATCGTACAACTCGAATGTTTTCCCTTCCGACTGCCCTTGGAAAGAAGGCGGTCAAGAATGGGAGCTTCGCCCATCTTAACCCACCTTCCTAGTATTATGCCGAGGCTCGGACCCTCCGCCCGGACTAGCGGATCGTCGATCCCTCCGATTGTAGTCGGCTCGGATCTTCCTATAACATCCACTATTTTGAAAGACGATGATAAGATAGGATTCTAAAAATCATGTAGATAAAAAATTAATAATAAGTTAAAAATAAAAACAAAAGGTCCGCCACACCCACAAAACAGTGGGAACAGCAACACCCACGGTTAAAACCTCCTTGGAGCTGACTATGATGTTTATATGCCATCCAAATAAATATCATCCTGATACAAAACTTCTGTTTCACTGTGGTATGGTCCACCTGAGTCTTAGATCTCCATGATTTTAAGAATCCTTCCCTGTCGTGGTCTTTCGAAAACAGATGTACAGAGTGAATCTATGATGAACATTTTCTATAGGCCCACACAGCCCCGGTCACAGAGATATTTCTGTGACCAGGGTCACACACGCAATCGTCTCTCTTAATATGCTGTTGCAGCAAAGTCTTAAACTTAAATGTGGTGTGCTTTGTGCACCTGACTAAGATGTATGTGTTTTATCCACCCAACCCATCTATTTTGCCTATCATCTTATGGCATGAGATGAATATGATGCATATTTAAATCTTAAGTAGACCATACTATAAGAAATAGTGCTGATTCAACAACCACTATTAAAAACTTATTGGGGCCACAAAAGTTTTGGATGAAGCTGTACCTAAGTCTATAAGACTTAATTCATAGATTAGATGGAAAATAAACATGAGGGTGGGCCCTAGGAAGTTTTTAATGGTGGGGTTCAATCACCACTGTTTCCAACAGTGTGGTACAGAGATTTGGATCTATCACATTTTTTGGCTCATGCCCTAAAATGATCTCGAAAACTAACTGGTTGGCGCATCCCAATGCAATTGGGCCCCAAAAAAAAAAATCTGAATTTTCTTGATGATTATACTTCATTAATCATAATTACATCTAGTTACATTTTGAATTTTCTTATGCGGACTAATTAGTCCATGGGTATTTTTGTCAATTTAGGAAAAATGATAAGTTAACGAAAACCAACAGGAGGTACCTTTCACCATAACTTGATTAATGAGGTACTTTAATGAAAACATAATTTAAAAAGATACTGAGATGTAAATACTGTACCAATAAGGTACTAATTTGTGAAAATCCCTCTATCTTTATACCAAGCGTCCTACACCACCGTTCGCTTTTCTTTTCTTTTCTTTATACCAGCTTTTCTTTTCTTTTCTTTTCTTTTCTTTTATTTATACCAGCTTTTTCTTTTCTTATCTTTTCTTTTCTTTATACCATGCTTTTTCTGACACTTGCAATATGAGGCTTCAATCGTTCACTCAGTCAATCCCTATACCATTGGAAATCCTGAACTGTTCATGTGACAGGCGCCACCGGGGATGACCCAAATCCATCCTGACTGGACACTCGGTATTGCCACATTTTACCCTTTCCTCTTTCCCAAGTTTCTTCATGGGGCAGTCTCAGCCACTTTCTTAAATGTATTATTTAATTATTTCCACACACCCATGTCCAGACAACCTAGATGCATATTGTTACGGGTAAAATTGGCGCCTGGTCAGAGATCGGAGGTCACACGCGTGATCGACTAAAACCAGTCATAACCAAGAAGCCCCTAAACGGCCATTAAACATGACCAAGAAGCCCCTAAACGGCCATGAAACAATAATCATCTGATGGAAGACCTATCTGTCCATCGATCTTGATGATTTCGACTGTTAGAAGGTGAAGTACCTCAGCTCCCTCTATACGAGGACAGACACTGAGCTCTTCCACAAATTGTTTGCTAGACAAATTTCATTAACATCAATTGATCGAAGGAGATAGATTGATCGATCGATTGATAGTATGTCGAATATGAAAAGTTCACTACTGGACATTTTTGGTGATGATCAATCGATCCATGGATCAATCGACCCAATCGATCAACGGTTCGCAAAACTGCTTAAGTTCAAAGTCGGTGAGGATTTCCTATTTAAAGAAGCACTTTGATGTTATTTAAAGGATGAATTAGGTTTAGGAGAGATATTTAGAGAAGGCAAAGCTCTTCTGGCATCGTTCTTCATCTTCGTCCTAGTTTGTTTTTCTTTTGTTTTTGTTTAAGATGTTAGCCATGCTATGTGAATCTTTAAGTTAATGATAAGGGATGAACCTTTTAATGAATTTTGTTATTTAATTCATTTTTTATTCAAGTTAAAGATTTTCTAATGTTGAATTGTGATTGTTTTGATTGAATTCGTAAATTCGAGAATGAATTGATATGTAAAATCGATTGATCTATTGTGAACTCCGGATACAATAGATGTTTTTTATTTCTTATAGCCTAGATCTTCATGAGAATTGATCTATCTCAATTCATATATCTTGTTAGATGTTTGTGATTTGATGTATATATAGCTTTATCTTCCAAATAAAATAGATTAGAATCCATTTTTAGTTGAGTTAACGATGTTATGGGTGAAAATGGTCTAACTACACATGGGATCAGCTCGGACTCACGAGTACATGCTTTTAAACCAAGGGGCACCTAAACAACCGTCCCGGATCGTTCTGGGGAAGAGTAGATGCTAGACTTCCAAGCCTAGTCCTCGACAACGTGCATCTTCAAGCTTTGACTAAGCTTATTTGTGCATCTCCGAGCTTCGATCAAGCTTATCTGATCTCCAAGAAATGTCCAAATCTGTACGACAAGAGGACGGTTGGAACGCTAATCGGCTTGGCGAGATCGAGGGGACAATCTATCAAGAACAAGCACGAACTCACTCCGAGCCAATCGTGAAGATCAGCTCGATTAATCGATGGCTCGGCTCGGCTCGGCCCCATCCTGATTGATCAAGGGTTTAGCTCAGGTCAATATCAATCGATTGAGGGCCTATATCCGGTTAGCCTCGACCACTCGTTGCATGATTCTAGAGTCAACTATGTCAACACTTATCACCTACACAAATCTCGCGTAATGGTTGAGAAACTAGCGCAAAGATTACACCTCAGATCACGAACCGTCTCTAGTCCATCAACACTAAGGGGCCCATCTACATGAAAAGGTACGTAGAATCTCTCACCCAAAACCCCTCAATACTACCAGACCCAGATTCCTAGCTTAACTTTGGCATCGGAGAGTGTAACGCCCCGTACTTTCTCGTACTCCGGTGCTACTGAGTAACTCAAGTTAGTATAAGAACAAACCTAACTTATTCGAACATCTATGATCATTCTAGTCTAAATCCACCGTTCATCAAGTTTACAACGTCCCGTAGGAAGATCCATCATTTGAAAACACAGATCGGATTATCTGATTTTATATCCAACTCCCGGATCACACCTAAACATTCGTTAGGATCCCAAGGGTTATTGATAATTAAATGTTAGTCAATCCAATCGTTGGATCGTTTAAATGCTCAGTAAATCGTGATTTGGTAATTAGAGATTCATGTGGTGTAGCTCACTTTAATGCAAAGTAACCCTATTATTAGCGTATGTAGCTAAACGACGCACAATGAATAGTCTCACATCTTACGTATAGGCATAACAATAAATAAATAAATAAACAAAAAGATAAATAAATAACAATGTATATGTAATAATAATAGTTAAATATTTAATAATATAAAATCATGAGATGGGTAGTCCATTTAGATAGTGACAAGTCTTAAACCTGAAAATGACCCATTAGGACCTTCTATTAGTGAGATGTGAACTTCCTAGTACAATTAGTGACAAAAAAAAAAGGCAGTTACTAAAGAAAATGCAGTAGTCCATGTTTAACCAAGGCCAAAGTTATAACGGCTACAATCTTTCTATATGGGACAGGGCAGCATTTGTCATCAACGGTGGAATTGGGCTCCACCTGTCCAAACTAAAAACCAAACTACGTTTAGAGGAAAGAGTGGTCTGTAAAAAAAATGAAAGATTGTTTCGATTTCAACTCTCAAAGTATTACAAGAAAACATGCATACACTATCACAAATCAAACATCACAGAAAATGCTAGTGAAAACTACTGAATGTAGCATTTCCTTAAATGAAACAAGGCAACAAATCAAAATTTTGTTAGAAAAACATACATAGATACATCCTCATGCTACAATTTGGAATGTATTCCAAATCCGCACGCACCAATCACCGGAGAATTTGAAGACGCACTGGCCAGCCTCCCAATCAGGCTGTTTAGGAACATCTCGGAGGGACATTGGCTTGGACCACAGAATCACTCCATGTGCCACAGAGATGCGAGGGAAAGGCCTTTGAAAGCTTTGTGGTTGATCGCTGAGAGGATTAAATTATCCTTAATGCTTCCCACATCCACCTGACCAGACTCAATTTTTCTTGAGCCACCCTTCATTACAAAA
Source organism: Magnolia officinalis (assembly GCA_021015155.1). Lineage (NCBI taxonomy): Eukaryota > Viridiplantae > Streptophyta > Magnoliopsida > Magnoliales > Magnoliaceae > Magnolia > Magnolia officinalis. The sequence goes on from JAJHSJ010000011.1 coordinate 13,749,715, forward strand.
GGGAGGAAAGAAACCATTGATAGGTAATCGATTCCCATGCTACCATTCTCCGTATTGGTCCAGTTGCTTCATACGTGTGTGTCATCACAGTCGATCATATGAAAGAAATAGCCTGCAAATCAATCCGTGATTAAAATCTTTGATAATTACATGCTTGAATTTGCTTGCTTAAATCTCTAAAAGCATTTGAAGCGTAAACTTACCTCAAGAACAAAACAAGAGGGTGTAAGTGTCCAGGTGCCGCAGTCCGTACAGCTGGGGTACAGGCCCTCCCTTGGATGGAAGATGCTCCAAAATTCTTACGGATGGAATCTCCTAATCCCTCTCAATCAATATCCTACAAATAGAAGGTTAAAATATACATCAATTGTCTAGGGAAGCTAGTAAAGCTCACCCAAAACTTATAATACCTTGGTCCAGGAATTGGGCCGACTCCAAATCAGGTGGCAAAGAGATAGACAATAGAAATTGATGTTCTACATTCAATGTGCAAGGATGGTCCATCACATTATCAGAGTAGCCGATTCATTGTGCCAGGGTAGTTACTCCGGGGTCTACCTAATGAACAGTTTGATCATTGACATGTATTGAAATTCTTTGGTCAAGCAGTACTGATTGATCCTTGAGCCTGGACTTGGGAAAACTGCTTCTACTTTGAGAAGGTTTATTAAATCCAAACAGAAATACATTAATACAAATCAGATATTATATATATCAAGTTCCCTCACAGGTGCCAACATAGTTTCTACTATAAATGAAAGCTTTTATTGAAAGCCAAAAGTGATGTGCTACCGTTGACACTGCTACCTGAAAAGTGATGGGCCGAGTTCCGAATGGGACAATTACAAGGTAGGCCACGCAAATACAACTTACATAAATTGAGAAGATGTGGAAGAGTAACAAATGTGGGAATTCTTTGTCAGTCCATTCAACAACATAAGACTGGAGGCAGTCCAATTTAGTAATTGATTCATACAACACCTCAACGTATGCTTCTGACTCTAAATATATTCCTAATTTTTTAAGAATTGTCGGATTTTCTAAGAAAATGTAAATCCAATTGCCAGCCCTTACATATCTTATAGTCTTGAGGTAACTTCTCTGGTCGAGTCGCGGATACCCTTAGATGAGAGACCCTCCCAAACAAGCCCAGGTGTGCTTCACATGGAAATGTCTTAACTGTTGTCACTTCCAATTGCACCGAGTATTTTGATGTGACAAACAGATGCTAAATATAGAGTTTGTAAATCGTGAAGATTGCCAGTTGATGATGGGAAGCTTTGTAATCCAGTGTTTGTACAACCGACGTATCTCAGGTGGATTAGTTCACCTATTTCACTTGGTAACTTTTCTGCTGGCAAGTTGTTTAGATATTAAATCCTAAGCAATTTGAAGCCTCTACAAAGAAACCTCTATAACTCATTTTCAAGCTTTCATCTTCAGGGATGAATGGAACTAAATGAAGGTGCCAAGTGGAGCAATTTAAGGAGGTGTACTTGTTTTTGGTATTGTGATTAAATGCAATTTGATGGGCCCTAGATGTAGGCAGAGCATTGACATTCCCACTACGAACAGAGGGCAACAGTGATTAGATTTTCTTGTGCAAAAAAATTAGTTGTTTTGTTCCTCAAAGGGGCACAATAGGGTAATTCAAATGTCTAGATATTCATTTGTTTTGAAATAGGTCCACTTGAGGTGTGAAACTGTTGGGGTTTTTAACCTGCGGAATCACACAGATCTAGATCTAGGATAGCAATTCAATGGCACCAAGCACATACGAGAGAACACACAGATTTAACGTGGAAAACCCTTGCGGGAAAAAACCACGACACAAAGCGACAGATCACTACTATGAAAATAGAAATTACAAAGAGAGAGGATTTACCCGATTCGAACAACCTCGAATCTCACCCTTATTACACCCTTTGATAACCCTAGAACCCTTTAGAATACTTTCCTATACCCTAGAAATACCCTAGGAACACCTATTTATAGTTTAGGCAACTTCCTTTCGCATCCTTGTTGCGAAAGGACCCAAAATCCACGATCCGCACAAAATCGCGGAACGAATCTGTGTAACCTATGACTGGTCGTAGCTCACCTACGACTGGTCGTAGACCTCGGAGAAAAACAGCACAATGTCACTGTACTTTGAGTCGTGCCAGGACTCGAACCTACGACTGGTCGAGCCCCTCCCATGACCAGTCTAGCTGTCCCACGACCGGTCGAACGACCTCAAAAACTTAAGATTAAAGACTTCTCTTAACAATCTCCACCAAGTCTTCAATCTTCAACCGTGTAACTCCTTGACCTCTTCTCTTATCTCTTCATCGCATCATAGCTTCAATCAACGCTTCTCGTGCACACTCCGTCCTTCTTTTACGCCATCGCCAAGCCCAGAGAAGTTACACAGAACTTGAACTTCTCTGCAGGAACGATCTAGGTGAACGTGTCTGTCGGATCAAAATCCACATGCTCAAACCCCTTTGCTCCTGTCTACTCAAAAAAGAAAGACGTAGTCTTCTTAACATCTCACCGCTACCCAATATTGCTTATCGGGGTACTTGTTCACAACACTGATAGACTGTGAAATAACCGGTCTAATCCAGACCATGGCATATACTGCCAACCGCATTCGAATAAGGCTCATGAGAGATCCTGCTTTTCCTCATCTGTTTTGGGACATGTCCTGAGGAAAACTTGAGGAAAGACGCGTAGGGAACGCTCTCCGGCTTTACCTAGCCCATCACATCCTTGATCAATACCTACATATAAGGTATTTCTCCTGTGATTACCAAAGCCTATTCCTCCTTCAGTCTCAATGCCGAGAACCATCTTTGCAGCCCCCCGATCCTTCATCCTGAATGTCCCACTTAACCAAGTCTTTAGTATATTGATTTCAGACTTGTCATAATTGACGATCTACATGTCATCAATTCCTAACTCACCATGAAGGAATCAAACCACTGTCTAGGCGACAGGTCGAACCACGACCTCCTGCAAAGTCTTTTCTCAGCCCCTTTAACTTCGAACCGCTCTGGTTGCTTCATGTAGATTTGTTCTTCACTTTCCCTTACAGAAGTGCAGACTCCACATTCATCCTTACAGCTCAAGATCACATTGGCCAACCAGCGCCAATCATGGATCTAATAGACACCTGTTATACCGTCGGTGTGAATATCTCTGAGAAGCCGATCCCTTCTATCTGAGCACAACCCTTCGCTACCAACCTCTCCCTGTATCTATGCTGTATCCTCCTGAAGATCCACCTGCATCCAACCGCTTTCTGGGCCACTTGAAGCTCCACTAGCTCTCATATGTCGGTCTAGTACAAGGAATCCATCACATCGCCCATAGTCACCTTTCACTTCTCAGCACCAGGCTCACCTAGAGCCATCTGAATAGAAGATGAATTCTCCGCGATATTGGAGTCGTCCATGTACCTCACCGATATCCTACAATCATGTCGTGTGGTTCTTCTCACAGGTGGTTGCTCCACGTGCTCTGTATCTCTATCAGCACGTCTCAGCCCTCCTGCCCTGCCCGCTCATATGGTCATGCCCATCATGCCACACACATACAGAGGTGGAATTCACTACATCCACTGCAGCTCCACCTTTTGGAGTACTCTCGATCAACCTGTACAAGTTACCAAGTCGTTGCGCTTTCATGATTACCTGTACCCCCTTAGATACCTTAAAAGCACTATCAATACATGTGTACTTGCATCCTTTTGCCTCAAATACACCAAGAGAAATCAGATTCTGCTTCAAATCAGGAACGTGCCTGACATCAGTCAGGAAATGCTCTACCCCATTAAACATCCTGATGGGCACCGTACCAACAGCCACAACATTACAGGGAAAGCCATTGCCCATAAACACCTATCCACCATCGTACTCCCTGTAGCTGGCGAACCAACTCCGATGACGAGTCATGTGAAAAGATGTCCCTGTGTCTAGCATTCATTGGTCCTTACGATCATCGTATGGCCGCTTGATAGTAGACATAAATAAAACATCACCATCACATCCATCTGACATGGCAGCGTTAGCCTCCCTGCATGAAGCCTCAGAATCTTCCCTCTTCGATTTAGGATTTTCACAATCCCTCTTCACATGTCCTTCCTTCCCACAGTTCCAACACTTTACCTTCCATTTGCCCTTGCCCTTGGATTTGGATCTAGAACCTGAAGAACCTGTACCTTGTCTAGAATTCCTACCCACTGTAAACAGTGCATCAGAAGACGTCCCCATGTCGCTGTTTAGTTGTCTCATAGCCTTCCCTTGAAGAGCCGAGATAACTGTATCGACACTCAGGGTTTTATTCATGCTGCACATAGTGTCCTTGAATGCCTCAAAAGACGCCGGGAGAGAATTCAGCAACATACATGCCTGTTCTTCATCTTTCATCACTTCCTCCATATCCAGCAATTTGCAAACCAATTTATTAAAGTTGCTGATGTGAGCCTCCAGATCTCCACCCTCTGCCATCTTGAAGTTATACCACTGCCGCTTCAAGTGCAGGCGATTTTCAGAGGATTTCTTCGCATAAACATCCTCTAACTTCGCCCATAACTTAGCCGCAGTTTTCTCCCTCATGACGTTGTAGAGAACCTCATCCGTGAGACATAAACGGATCGATGATAAAGCCTTCTTATCAAGAGTATTCCACTCATCATCAGTCATAGTGGACCCGCTCCTCAAGAGCACCATCTTCGCCTTGCTTGATTAAGGAACTCATCATCTTGATCTTCCATAACTCAAAATTATTTTTTCCTGAGTACTTCTCAATCTCATACCTGGTGCTCGCCATTATTGTTAATCCCTCAGATTCAGATCTGTGCCCCAACCGAACTTTGGCTTTGATACCACTTGTTGGGGTTTTTAACCTGCGGAATCACATAGATCTAGATCTAGGATAACAATTCAATGGCACCAAGCACATACGAGAGAACACACAGATTTAACGTGGAAAACCCTTGCGGAAAAAACCACGACACAAAGCGACAAATCACCACTATAAAAAGAAATTACAAAGAGAGAGGACTTACCTGATTCGAACAACCTCGAATCTCACCCTTGCTACACCCTTTGATAACCCTAGAACCCTTTAGAATACTTTCTCATACCCTAGAAATACCCTAGGAACACCTATTTATAGTTTAGGCAACTTCCTTTCGCATTCTTGTTGCAAAAGGACTCAAAATCCGTGATCCGCACAAAATAGCGGAACGAATCTGCGTAACCTACGACTGGTCATAGCTTACCTACGACTGGTCGTAGACCTCGGAGAAAAACAGCACAATGTCGCTGTACTTTGAATCGTGTCAGGACTCGAACCTACGACTGGTCGAGCCCCTCCCATGACCAGTCGTGGCTGTCCCATGACCGGTCGAACAACCTCAAAAACTTAAGATTAAAGGCTTCTCTTAACATGAAACAACTTCATTTTTAGGCCAGAGTTTTAAACAACGTAGGCTACTTAATGGAAATTAAAGCTTTGTTCTTGCACATTACGTTATATTAGCTCACATGGCTACATGTTTATTCCTAGGTGGGCTTAACAAACCTCAACCAGCACTTATTCCTAGGTCTAAGAATTAGGTTGGTCGCAAACCAGGTGAGCATTTAATCTATATTTATTGTCTATCTAATGATCAGAGTTAGACTTACCAGAATTTTTTGTGCAGCAGAAGCTAGATTGTGGCTTGCACTTGGTAGACAACTTTGATCATGCTCCCATGTGAAGTCCCCAGCGAAGCATTGCGGACCTCCTCTTAAACCTACACACTAAAATAACTTCTTCTACTTTGAATAAGCATATTACATCCAAACACAGAGAAGGTAATTCAGCTCAAGCATTACATCAACAACTTATCATATCGAAGTATTGATGCCAAATGCCAACAATCTACACATTCCCTGGAGAAAGGGCCACAAGAAGAATGGTCACAATGTGAGTGGAGCATTTTCCATCAACACTAGGAACATCGTGTCATCCACACATATTTTTGTACCATGTGCACCAGTTGTGTAGATTGAAAATCCGAGCACAATGTCAAAACTCTCGGTCTTACAACGTCCAACATCTCAAAAAAGGAAAAGATTGGAGGAAGCCTTGCTAGGCCTACAGTGTAAAGAAACTTCTTCTTGTTTTAGCTTTCAACAAGCATATTACATGCATACATGCACACAGGAAAATAAATCAGATGGTACTTAAAATTGTTTGTGTAAGTTGGTAAAATAATGAATAGCACATCATAGCATGAAGAAAGATAGATAGCAAAATCTATAGACGTCCTCGTACTGCAATTTAGAAATTATGTCATCAAAACATCTTACCACCATTTATGACCAAATGATTGTAGCTAAAGAAACCTTTAAAGGAAAATGGACTCCTGTGCCACTATATTCTCCACATCTCTCATGTCACTTCGCAAGTGTGGGTCATAGCAGCTCCTGTGAGGGGAAAAATAAAAAATAAAAAAAATTGTAAGTTACATGCTAGAATTTGTTTGCTTAAAAAGTATAAAATTAGTTGAGGCATCTACTTACTTTAAAACTAGACGATATTAAAATAGGAGGAATTGTAAGTTCCTATCTATTTGATTGAAGCGCCCTTCTGCAAACATTCCGTGCAAGTGGGGTTGTAGTTCGGAGATCCAGACTATTATTTGATAGGTCTACTACATATCCTAATCCATTGATCAATGTCCTACAAATGACAGTTAGGAAAAAATACATCATATGAAGATGTAAGGATTCGAGTAGAGGAAACCCTTGTGCAGAGCAAGCCATTTCCGCTCCATCATATGAAGAAAAGAGCAATCTGAGAATGCGAAGGTTTTTCAGCTTCTCCAACGTCACCAGTGGATCTTGATTTAAATGGGTGTATCGCAAGGTGAGCTTGGTGAGGTTTGTTGGGAATTCAGTAGACTCGGGTAGCTTCTCTAACTTTCCAACCAAATGCAGCTTACTTAACTTGAGAAGACTTGTAAAACGCAAATTCGAAGGTATTTCGTCTCCCTCCACAAACAAGGACTGGAGGCATTCCAATTTGAGAATGGATTCACACAATACACACTACAAGAAAAAGAGGCTTAGCCGACTGCTGGGGTTATCCTTCGCTGGCGGCTAGTTTTACCGGCTGCCAGTACAGAGCCCTATAACATGAAAAACCTGATGCCCTAACATTTCATTTGAGCCTGAATCTCTCTCTGCCGCTCGCTCTTCCTCAAGCTTTCCCTCCCCGCTCGCTCTCTCTCTCTCTCTCTGCCTCTCCCTCTCTGATCCCTCTCTCTCTCTCTCTCTCTCTCTCTCTCTCTCTCTCTCTCTCTCTCTCTCTCTCTCTCTCTCTTTCTCTCTCTCTCTCCGTCGATTGATTGGTTTTACTTGTTAAGGCCGGTTTGGCAAGGATGCCCAAAATGGCATTTGCTGCTACTCCAATGCCGTTGAAAAGAAATGGCCCGTTTGGGGACAGATCATACGACGTTTGGGGATAGAGCATACATATTCTTTCCCTAGAATGATGTTTTTTCATGGTTTATGGAGAGATCTGGTCCATCTTATCTTATTACAGTTTCTTTAGGTGTTTGAAGCTATAGATTCGGTTTGGATATTTGTAAGACCCGTAACCTAAACCGTACCATTCGGTCGGCTTCCGCAATTCTACCGGTCGAATTCCGGCAATCTTCGACCTAAAGCCAACGTTGCGCACGATCCTAAGACGAGACCTGCATGCCAAAGTCGACTTGAACCGAAACCTATACCTTGGCGACCGCGTCGTCGCCGCGGTTCCAACGGCGCGACTCGCACACCGACCCGATACCCCGGCTAGAAGATGTCGGCCTGCGTTCGATTCGATGAAAACGCCGCACGTTGCGAATCTCAAGGGAATCTCTACGAGATGTCCCATCAATCAAGTCAAGTACACCACCTTACCTCTATGCCACCTCACCCAACAACAAGTACAAGTGGCCTCTCTCCCTTTTCCCACAAGTCAAACTCTCCCTCCCCTCACCATTCCTCATTTTTCACATTTTCAAACCTAACCATACATCATTAATTACAACACCATTCCCTCCATCCCTTCTTCCTTTAATTTATTTCTTTCCCTCTCTCATTCTCTCATTCCCTCTCTCTCACACGTCCCAAGCATTCCCAAGCCTTCCAAGAGCAACTAGTGTGGCCCACTTTCCCCACCCCTCTCACCTCTCATCCACACCATCAAAAGTCCATCATCCACCATTAAAAGTCAAGCAAAGGAGCATTGGAGTGCAAGGAGGCAAGGAGGAGTGCAAGAGGTGGGTGACCCACCGTCATTTCTCATATTTTTGGGCCACATGTGGTGGGACCCATTTGATGTATGCATGTATGAAATGGAGGACCCATAGTGGCGGGGTCCCTCCTCTATCTCACCGTGTATCTCTCTCTATTTCTCTTTCCTTTTCTCTCTCTTTCCCTCTCTTTCTCTCTTCCTTAGAATGAAGTGGGCCCCACCAATATGTTATATCTACTCTATCCATTAAATAGGGTGGCCCACCTCATTTTAGGAGAGATCCACCCCCCTATTTAGAGAAAATGATATATTATTAATATTTAAATATTATGGTGGGCCATGATTATGTGGGACCTACCTTGATGAACGTGGCCACTCACGTGTGGGACCCACCATGAGGCAGTGTTATCCAAACCGTCCAGCGTCCAGAGACGCTGGACGTAGGCTCACTGCATGGCTAACCAAAAAAAAAAAAAAAAGGGTTACTTTTTTGTGGGCTGCTCATGCAGGCCCCACCTTGATGTATGTTTGTGATCCACGCCGTCCAATCTATTCTCCAGTCTACTTTAGGCGTTGAGCCAAAATTCTATGGCGATCTGATCATCAGGTGGGCCTTACCATCAAAAACTATGTAAAGACATGCCAGATTATATAAAAGTACTTGGTGGGGCCTACCTGAAGCTCTGATACAGCTGAAACTCGGTCTGGACGGCTAAACAAGTGGGACACACATAATGGGTGAACTGGATTTGTGAATCACATCTCGGTGGCCTCAACATAAAAAAAAAAAATCCTAACATCCAACGTCTCTGTACGCTGGACGTGAAACAGAGGCTCCTTTAAAAAAAAAATAATAATAAAATTTTGGGCATTGTTCATGAGGGCTCCACCTTGTTGTATATGTTGAATTCATGCCGTCCCTCCTCTTCTCCATATCCTTTTAGGCGTTTAGCCAAAGTCTTGAGGTGATCTGATCACCGGGTGGGCCATACCCTCTAAAACCATGTGAAGACATGCCAGAACATATAAAAGTACTTGGTGGGACCTACCTGATGTTTGGATGCAGCTGAAACTCGTTCTGGACGGTCAGACAAGTGGGACATACATAATGGGTGGACTGGATTGTGAATCACATCTCGATGGGCCCCAAATAAATAAATAAATAAATAAAAAGAAAAGGAGAAGAAGAAAGGAAGCAGCAGCCGCTGACAGAGACGGGCGGACGGGCTGGGCCTCACGGTCCCAGCCGTGGGCCCCACCATGATGTATGTGTGTCATCCACGCCATCTATCCGTTTTAACAGATCATTTTAAGGCTTGAGTCCAAAAATGAGGTACATCCTAATCTCAAGTGGACCACGTTTCAGAAAACAGTGTTGAATGAGGGACCATTAAAAAATAATAATAATAATAATAATAATAATAATAGTAATACCGTGGGCCCCTGGTCCATGTGACTGGCTGAACAGGTTGGATGTCATATAAGCATCACGATGGGCCCCTGGCCATGTGGCCTAATAAACAGGTTGAATGGCAAATAAACGGTACAGTGGGCCCACGGTCTTGTGACCCCATGAACCGTTTGGATGATAAATAAGCATTTTGGTGGGCCCATGTAGGTGAAACCTTATGAATAGGTCGAATGAAAAATAAATAAATATTGTGGTGGACCTCCTGGTCCATATGGGCTTATAGATTGGATGGAAAATAAACATTTCTGTGGGCCCCCAGATTTGAGTAACCTTATGAACCGATTGGATGGCAAATATATATTGTTGGTGGGCCCATAGTCATGTGATCTTATGAATAGCTTGTATGAGTAGTAAATAGTATGGTGGGCCCCTCCATTTATGTGTGGCCATATCAACAGGTTGGGCAGAAAGTAGACATTTTGGTGGACTCCACATGAGGCCCATCTTGACGTACTGGTGGCCCATTGTTGAGACCTGCCTTGATAGATATGAGGCCCATGTTAGGTGGCCCATTATGATGTATTTAGGGCCCATTGGTGTGATCCACTTAACGTTCTTATGGCCATGCAACTAGGCCCATCTTGGTGGTTGTGGTCCGATATTGAGACACTCTGATATGCATATGAGACCCATGTGACTGGGCCTATCCTGGTGTATTGGTGGCCCATTATTGAGGCCCACTTGATACGTATATGACCCAAGGTTTGAGGCCCATTTGATGTTTCAAAGGCCCATGGGTCGAGACCCAATGTAATGTGTAAGGCTCGTTTGGTATGTGTACTTTTGGTAGGCCATACCCTGAGAGCAATGTTGGTTTGATGTCCACATTGTGAGGTCAATGTTGGTTAAATGTCCGCATTACCGCTCCCCTTAGGCCCATACTTAAGAATTCTTAGGCCGTCTAGGCCCATTTCCTTTATGCAGAGCCCATAATTACGTAACATGTTTAGTACAGATCCATGACTCATGACCATACACATACGCATCATATGTATGCTTGATGTGAGAAAGGACTGATCATTGCATATGCCTTCGGGCAGACTGTTTGCGGGCTCCCTGATAGGCGGAGTTGCCCTCATGAGTGCGTGCTTCACGCAGGATGGTTGCATGACTGATAGTGTGATACATGCACTTGCATTTGTGTGATTGTGATATGCCCTAGCGACATCAGGGCTATAACCTCCACAGATATATCGTGGGTGGCTGGTTGGATACCGGAAAAAAAATCTTGTTCTAAGCAATTGGGGCGCCATAGATGTCCCTGGGTGAGAGTCCCTGAACCCGATGGTACCAGAGGATGACTCCAACGTCGAGACCGAGTGGATATATGAGCGCACGAGGGCCGAATACCATGAGGCCGCGTCTCCCACTGTGTCGTGGTCGGTTGGAAAGGGGTGTGGCCTTACTCGCCCGAGAGCAGGGGGCATTACTAGGCTGAGTTTGACCAGCTCAGAAATGGGTTCGTTATCGACGTGCCGGATAGGTATTGGCTGACTATTGGCCAGGCGGATAGTGAGGTTTCTTACGCTCACTTGGACTATGCTGCTTGGAGAGAGACAGTGCCATTTGGAGTGTACTGAACCCCGGTGATTATCCAGACTGAGAACTGTATTGACATGAGGATTTGGATGAGGATTGGCATGCTTGACTTACATATTGCATCGCATGGCCTTGGTATGGCCGATAGCATTCACATCTTGTACTGCATAGCCTTGGTACAGCTGGTTGTATTTACGTACTCATCAGCATGATTCCACATTACTCCGGCATTGCATTCTGAGCACGTTCGCACACACTTACACCGCCCTCTAAGCTTTCTATAAGCTTATGCACGATTGATGCGTGCAGGTGACGCCAGGACGTAGCTGTAGCCTCGCCACTGTTGGAGCGTGCCGCCGAGCTTTTGGAGTTTTGATATTACCACTATCTTGTATTTCCCTTTATACGCATTGTACTCAAAGTTTTTGTTCATAGTGGATTTTGTGATGGTGTTCTTGTGGTTATTGTTCGTGGGTTATGCTTGTGGTTATGCTCATTACAAATCAAATGGATTATTAGAAATCCTCCTTGTAGCATCCCAGGATCGGAACCTGGCGTATGGGCGCTGGGAGCCGAGAATGGGGTTCTACGGAGGCTGTCGGTGCCGGATTCGTCGATCGGGAATTTTGTGAGCCCGGTCTCCGAGTTCGGGGCGTGACAAGATTAGATCTGATTTTTTTTTTTTTTTAATGGTATTTGGCGCAATCTAATAGGATTCCTTGCCTGATTCGATGTATTTGGTTGTAAAATGATGGAAGACGTGTTTCAGAAAAGATTTGGCTGCATCACAAGTTAGAATACAGTGGTTGTAGGTGATTAACTCTCAGAAGTAAATAAGGTGGTTTGATGTGTTTACCTTTCCTAGTTGTGGTTTGACTATAGCTTATGTGCTTTATTATAAATGAATATATATGTTGTGTAGGTTATATATATGATGCCCTGTTATGCCTGATTACTTCCTACTCCTTACAATGGTTGGTTTGGCTGTTCATGAGCTTGTGGATGGTGGTTATGGTTAAACACAGGAATTATGAGATCCCGATTGTCTTAAGGTAAATAGTGTGATGTGATAAGTCTATTTCGTACAAAGGGCTAGCTGACGGGATCTATTTGTTAACCACCCATCAACATCTCTTCCAAGACTTTCTTGGAATGATTAGCATGTGACATAGGGCATATTCTAATCTCAAAATATTTAATTTTGTATTATTTTAAAATTTTGTTGTAATCTCATTTCTATAAATATAGATGGATCTATAAGATCCAAGGCATTGGATTTGTGCATTTTATGTTTATGATGGTTTATCTTCATTTTGCTGAATCATTAGTGTCACATCATCATATTCTTTATGATTTGTTTGAAGCACTTCCAGCAGTATCTGTTAATGATCTGCCCTCCTTTCAATGCTTATTTTAATTTCCAATTGCAGCTGATGGAGACTTTGATCCCAGTTGAAGAGATGTGCAGAACACCACGCAGCCTTAGGAAAAATCATTAGTTGCCTTTTGATAACTGCAAAATTTGTTGAAGGTAATGGAAAATTAATTACTAAGTGATATTTTTTGAAATCAAGTCCCTGTCTTGTAGAGCATTGTTGTTAGTCATTATTATTATTATTATTTTTACATTACTTTGTGTTTCTATTTACAATATGTAAAATTGCATCATAGAAACGGGCATGGGTGGGGTTATGATTCATCATGAAAAGCAACTTGCCACTAATATGACCATTTGTCAATCATAGACTTGTTTTGCATGAATTAGGGAAAAAAGAAAGAAGAAGAACAAAAATGGATGGTGATGGGGCACTTTATTGCATCATTAGTGGAAGTTTGTCTTTAACAAAGGAGCTCTTTAAAACTTGAATCCTACAAATTCATTTGTCTTTTCCATTTTTCACCTAATTTCTTTTGTTTATATGCAATTTGACAAACCTAACCAAGCCAAGTGATTGCTTTCTCTCAATGTTTGTAGATGATTTTGCAAAATGAGCTTCTTGATGTCATGGGGCAAAGAAGATTCAGTATGGGAGTGATGGGGGAGTACCTGAAATCAGATATCCAAAAAATTATGAATAATTGGAGAATTTAAAGATATATACTTGAAATGGATGGTTGCATTGTCTTTTATATATAATATTTGTGTGCATACCTTATTTATTATTATGGTCTGTTACAACTATTACTACTAATATTATTATTATTGTTTCCTTTGTTGTGTTTATTATATTGGTATCTGATAAGTGTCTTTTGTACACCTTTCAGCCTTGAAACCACAAGGCACGTGTCAATGATGAAGATAAGTTTGTCCAAGAAGCTGGATGCATTCTCTGTTGGGTGAGTGTGAAATAGTTTGTTTTTTATTTACTTGCGTTCTTCATGCTTGTGCCTAAATGTGTTGAGCGTTTGCTGGCAAAGATGATGTAATGCTTTTGCATGTTCACAAGAAACTTGAGGTGGTTCAAATGGGTTCAAAGTTCATTCTTTTGTGTTGATTGAATTGTAAATTTGTTTGATTTGTTCTCTTATAATCTTGTAAATGTAGGCTTTGAATAAGTAACTTTAGAAATATGGATTTATATGTTGAATGTTTAATTCTTTAAACTCTATTGAGCTGTATGATTGTTCATTTCAATATATTGATTGATTTCCATTTCCCTTTCTTAGTCCTTTCATTTGTAGTCTTCTCTCATTTTATGGGCTACAGGTCAGGCAGATTTTTTACGCTTCAAGGGATTCAATGCTCATCAGGCCCATGACCAGCCTTATACAAACCAAACATAACCAACTGTGCAACAATCATTTAGTTGTGGTGTTCAAGTACTATTTTATTTTTTATTTTATAGAGCAAACACTACCAACTGTGCTACAGGCAGGTAGTTGCAGTCAGTTCCTATCATTTTATTTGTTTAAACATGTCATGGTTGGACTGGAACAGACCATTGTTTGGATTTGGACCAAACTGCTGACAGAAAGGTCTGGTCTAGCAGCCCCTTAACATCTACAGTCCCCTTTTTCTGCAGGACAGGAAACCAAAATAGGACAAGATTTTAAAGCACAAGCTAAAACAGGTGAAATCAAGGACATTACTTGAATGCTACTGCAGGTACAAGCAAAGAAATGATCAAAAGGGCTGTATTTGCCAGGGAATTGGGAGTTCTAACATGGCAGGAATTTGAAATTTAAGGCTATATCTGTTTCCTTTTGTTTGTAGCTTGATTTTGAGTTTTATGATCGATTTTCATAAAATGTGTGTGAATTTCAACATTAAGTGTATGTTTTTGAAATCTTTAACTGCACACGTAATCCTAAAATTTGAATGATCCAAATGACTTTTAAGATGGATTTCCATGAAAATATATATGAATCTCCATGAAATGTATGCTTTTAAAACAATGTTGAAATCCTAGGCTCTGCTTGTTACTATATATGTGCAACCTAATGGTCTTTAATAGAAATGATGTCACCTAATTCAGATTCAGAGACCAGATCATTCTAGAAGTTGTGCACCCTATGGTAAAAATCAGAGTTCCTAGATAACTTTTCTGGTTAAAGATGTATATATGTTGCTGATTGTAACAGGAGAAAAATTTACAAAGAAAATCACATGACTTGGGAGTTATTTTTTAGAGATGTTCTTTTCAAATAAAAACAAATTCAAAGCCATTAGCATCGAACATTTAAGCATTTTTCAGAAACTGAGTTATTTATTTTCTTCTTTTTGCAAGTTACAGTCTTTGTCTAGCATCCTTTGTCTAGCATCAATGCAAATCAATAAAAAGGAAAGAAAGGGGAAAAAAATCAATATTCCAATTAATCACATGACTAATATTCTTTCCCATCCTAGGATACTTGATGTTTCTTTGAATGAGAATCAAGAGAAAGCTTCTAGACCAAACCTTTCTTTTGCTTATGCAAGCAGAGAAGCTAACAAGATTGCCAACACCCTAACTAAAGTCGTAACTTGTAAGATTCTCGTTTTATTTGGGATATGCACTTTGCTTTGGATATTCTTTTACTCTTTAATGAAGTTTGTGATTATCTACCACAAACTAAAAGAATAAAGAAATCCTTGGGCATATCAGAATTCCATGTACTAATTGGGTAACAATTTTTCATAAAGATAAGGCACAAGATTTGTGTTGGTATTGCAAGAGGTCTAGCTTATCTCCATGAAGAATGGAAACTGAAAATTGTTCATAGAGACATCAAAGCCACCAATGTACTGCTCGATCAGGATCTTATACCAAAGATATCTGACTTTGGTCTTACAAGGCTTTGTATGAAAGAGTAGTCCTCTTGTAGTCAAAGGATCACCCGAAATGTACTTTCCAGTGGAAAGAACATGCCTTTGTATTAATATATATCTAATTTTCTTATAGGCATTCAAGGGAAAACTTCAACATAGGCCTCCAGATCTCCTTCAATTACTCTGTTTAAATGGTACAAGGATAGCTCAGGAGCATTGGACATTGGAGGATCGAAATCTCCTTCAATGCAAGTTATGCAAGTAAATCTCCTTCGAAATCTCTCTTTCCAAAAAAAAAAAAAAAAAAAAAAAAAAAGTGGGGAATGATGCAATGCCTGCTTTGATTAGCTCAGATAACTTATTTAGAGTAATTCTTGCTTCCTACAACTGCCCCATGTACCTACTAAAAAGCTAAAACTATTCATCTCTAAGATTCTCGAAACATCAATTTTTGTTTCCTAGTGATCTTCTTCTTTCCTAGAAATGAATACACTTCTTTTGTTCTTTTTTATATCTTCTAATTTGATATTAACATAGAGATTTATTTTAGGTTGAGTACAATGACAACCAAAATGCAAGCAAGCAAGATTCCCTACTTTCAAGTATAGAAGTGGCAGAACAGCAGATTCTGTTATTCTCCACCTCGTATGTTCTTTATGAAATCTCTTTTAGTATATCATTTCTGATAAAGAATTCAATTTGTCAAACACATCTTTTCAACGTTATATCATATTGTTATTGATTTTTCCTTAAAGAGTTACATTACTTGCTGCCCAAAACATCTACACTGAACACTTGACACGCTATCAACTCCCCGTAGCCTCATCAATGATAGGTTGGAGCAGGTTCCTACCAACGTTTGTAGGATGCACATGTGTAATCATGCACTCAATCTTTTGTTACTTTTCTTTTTTTAAAAAAAAAACAAAAAACAAAAAACAAAATAAAAGAATTTTTCTTTCTTCTAGGTTTTCCTCGTCCAATCAAAGTTTTCGATCTGAGATTTTTGCTTGTATGAAGTGTCCAGCCCATTTGAGACAACTCATAAAAGTCTCTTGAGCTGCTTTGGAACTTCTTGGAGTTTTAATTATGCCTTCTTTTTGAGATTTCTAATTTTCTATTAAAAGCTCTAAATTAGAACCCATTGATGATTTACTTGTAAGTAATGATGGAAGAAATCAATCAAAGATGAGAGAGGATACCTTTTAAAATGAAATATCTTTTCTAGTGCTCCCCAGGGAAATATTATTCCCTTATGTTTCTTTGAGTTTCTGTCCAGTTCCACCTCTTTCATAAAATGAAAATCAAACCCATTTTCTCCTAGGAAACATGTTTCCTGCTTTGTAGATGGTTTCCTGCAACTAAGGCACAGCCTCACTTCATGCCTCTTTAAACTTTTAAGGACCAAGCTTTTGATCAGGAGATACCAATGTTGGCTTTCTTCATGCCCATTTAAAAAACTTTTTAGGACCAAGCTTTTGATAAGGAGATACCAATGTTGGCTTTCTTCATGCCCATTTAAAAAACTTTTTAGGACCAAGCTTTTGATCAGGAGATACCAATGTTGGCTTTCTTCATGCCCATTTAAAAAACTTTTTAGGACCAAGCTTTTGATCAGGAGATACCAATGTTGGCTTTCTTCATGCGCATTTAAAGTATAGATGCCGAATATTTCTTTGATTTCTTTGTTTTTTTCAATAGTACTACTGTTGGTAGATCTCATGTATGATATTAGGGAGATTTTCTGCAACGAATGAATCCATCATTGGGAGGTAGCTCTTGCTGATAGCAATGAACTTTAAATCAACCATTTAAAGTACAATGTTTTCTTATGGTTACTAGATCTGAACACCTTCATCAGCTCTTAAGGTTTTGGAAGTCCTCTTTTGCTACTAACATTGTTAATATCTATGTAAATGTATTTGATTTGATGCAGAAAATCTACAGAATCGGGTTTGGCCAAATATACCTGAGCAAACCTATGATGACGGAGTGGGATGGAGAAACTGCAACTTTGTTCCCAAAGGCTGCAAGGCTGAGGAACCTGACTTCCTTACTTTGCACAACATGGCCTGTGTTTTGGACAGTCCAGATTGGTGGTATGTATGCTGCTTTACAGTAGGTGAGTTGCAGCATACAAATGGCATCAGGCCAGATTTACCTGCAATCGTTTTTTTCTTTTTCTTTTTGGGCAGGAAAAATTGAAACAGAAAAACAAGCAATCGCTACGGATTGTTGGTAACTATGGAATCTATTGCTACGGATTTTATCCGTAGTTTTTCTCATTTTCGCCAAACGCAATAAATAACCGACTATTTAGGGGCATCCCGTAAAACCGCCAGTAAAAGCTGATGGCTGCCGGTAAAACCTTTACCGACTGAGCCTTTACCAGCAGTTGCCTGACCGCCAGTAAACCCTTTTCTGGTTTTTTGGGACGTTTGCCGGCGGTTTTGACCGCTGGGAAAGGCCCATTTTGTTGTAGTGACATCAGCATATCCTCCTTTCTTATCTAAACGTATTCCTAGTTTTCTAAGATTGGTGAACTTTCTCAAGCAACCATGCATCCATTTGCCAGCCTTTATGCCTGATAGAGTTTGGAGGTTGCTAATCCGGTCAAGTCGTGGATGCCCTTTTATCGAACCCCAACCGCTCTTCACTTGGAAATATCTCAACTGTTGCATCTTCAACATTAGGCTGGGCATGAGGAGGATTTCGTAATTACCAGATGTTACAATTAATGTTTGTAAATTGTGAAGATTGCCCATCGATGATGGGAACTCTGAAGTCACTGTACAGCGGAAGTACTGTTTCAAGATGAAACTTGCAAAATTAAAAGTGGTGAAGCTGATGTATCTCAAGTGGATCAGTGCACCTATCTCACTAGGTAGCTTTTTTATTATTACATTGTCTAGATCTAACACCCTGAGCAATGCAAGCTCTCCAAAAGGAAACTTCTCAGTTATCCTTTTATATTCTCTGGAGTGGATCAACACAGATCGAAGGTGTGGAGTAGAAGATTTTAAGGAAGTGCAGTCACCTAAGGCATCATAGTGAATAGCAAATCGACGGGCTGTGGATGTGGATAGAGCATCCACATTCTCATGATGAATTTGGAGAAACTTTTCTTCCTTTGCTTCTGATATGGAAAGATCCCGCAGAAGATCGTGAATACGGCAACTTTTAATACCCCCACATGAACTTTTGTTAGCCAGTTGAATCATATTTCGCTGAATCAACTCTTTTAGATAATCGTATCCTACTTCTTCTAGCGTTTCATCCCCTCTTTGTTGCAGTAACCCTTCTGCAGCCCACAGTTGAATCAGTTTCCTAGCCCCGAATTCATAGTCTTCTGGAAAGATGCCCAGGTAGAGAAAACATGGTTTCAAGTGATAGGGCAGATTTTTATAGCTTAAAGATAATACGCTGGAGATTTTCACTTCTCCATGGACAAACTGCCAGGTGATGCTTTTTCGTACATTCTCCCACTCGCTCTCGCTTGGCTCTTTTCTTGATAAGAGCCCTGCGATAACAACGATCGCAAGAGGGATACAACTGCATTTTTCCACAATCTGTCTTCCTAACTCCTCCAATTTCGGAGGGCAACTGCCACCTGGGAATGCTTTCTTGCAGAACAAATCCCAGCTCTCTTCATTGTTTAGAAATCCCAGTTCATGAGGCTTGCTTTGTACATCTGCATATAATGCTACGTCTTTGTTTCGTGTGGTGAGCACGACCCTGCTTCCCTTATTATTTTCTGGGAAAGCATGGTTGAGATTATCCCATGCTTCGTTTGTCCATAAATCATCCAATACCACCAAGTATCTCTTATCATTCAGATACTTGGAAATATCGTCCCTCAGATCACGAGCACTCATTTTCTCCTTCTCCTCGAGCTGCTCTTTGGTGAGCACCATACAGCATTTGGTGATGGCCCGCAGAAGATCTGTCACAGCATACTCTTGTGATACAGAGATCCATGCAAGAGAATCAAAATGTTTCTTAACACTCTCAGTGTTATAAAGTTTCTTAGTAAGAGTGGTCTTACCGAGACCACCCATTCCAACTACAGAAACAACACAACGTCGCTGCTCTCCCTCATCGATCAGCCGCGCGACCAATGCCTTCAAGTCCTCCTCAAAACCAACAAAATCTGGTTCTGGAACATTAGGAGAAGTGAACCTCCATTCTTGGAGGCTTCGACCGGCAGAGCTCGTACCTGCTCCCTGGCCTATATTTTCAATTCCATAAGCCAACCTACTTTCGGAGATCGCACGGATTTTATTCTTTATCCGTTTGATATCGGAGCCCACCTTATGGAGGGTATTCTACTCACTGAAGATGAAAGCGTACCTTTTAATGCGACCCACAAATCCTGTTTGCCTCAAGTGTGCTATCTTGAAGACAAAGTTGTCGATGACGTCTTCAGTATCGTATGCAGCATCTCTCACTTGCCGCACCCATCTCTTCACTCTTCTATCTCCTTCTTGCTTGGCGTCTGCGTCTTCCAAGAAGGCTTCCATTCGCTCAAATTCTGCCTCCAGCCATTCCACTTCATCGCAAACCCCGCTTAAGAAACGGGCTTCTTTAATGAGGGCGTCACCAAGATTTTTGAGAAGGTTCTCGACGACGAACTCAACAAAGCCCATATTTCCTCACTCTTTTCTCTCACAGCAAAGAAATTCAGATGACAGCTTTCTTTGTCTTGTGTTCTCGTTGCATTTCTTTCTATTTATAGACGCCAACTTGACCGGTCACGCGAGAAACCAGTCATGGTTTGTTGCCACTTAATGCTATACGTTGTTGTTCATTTGATGAATCTCGACCACAGATTTATTTATTTTTAAAAGCCATCGTAAGCACTATCCCAACCGTCTATCTGTGGCCTCCACACGGATGGGAAATCAAATAAAATATCAACCGTCCTTATTCTTGAAATTATTTTCTGGGAACAGAGGAGGGCAACAGTGATTTGATCTTCTCACACAAAAAACAAGTTGTTCACGCTCCTCAATAGGGCACAACAGGGTAATACAAATTTCTAGATATCCATTTGTTTTGAAACAGGGCCACTTAAGGTGTAAACAACCTCACTTTTAGGCCAGATGTTTTAAACAACGTAGGCTACTTAATGGAAACCTCTGTTCTTGTACATTATGCTATATTGGAACACGTGGTTGCATGTTGTTGCCCAAGGTTCCACTCATGTGTCTCACCCAGAACTTATGCTTAGGTCTAAGAATCAGGTTGGTCGTAAACCCAGTGAGCCAAACTTATGTCAAAGAAATGGGACGGGTGCGCATTTAATCTATATTTATTGCCTATCAGATGATCAGAGTTAGACTTCGCTGAATTTTGTTCAGTAGAAGCCTTTTGCAGCAAGTTGCTGCCACCAAAAGCTATGTTGGGCCCAACATAATTATTGTGGGATATCCACTCAATTCATCTACTAAAAATTAGATAGATTTGAAAATCAAGCGGGCCACATGACTAGAAAACAGTGGAAAGGTGTTACCTACCGTTTAAACTTTTTTAGGTTCCATTGTGATATTTATGTACAATCCAAACTAGGGATGAAATGAAAGAATAAAAATATTTATATGATCCAGAGCTTTTGCAGCCTCATAATTGTTTCAACCATGGGGATACAATCCCCATTGTTTTCTGTTGCGTGGCTCACTAGAGCTTTGGATTTACCTCATTTTTGGGCTCATGTCATAAAATAATTTGGCAAAACATGCCAACGTATATTTCTCACAAACACCATGGTGGGCTCTACCATGTTTATTCCATCTGAATTTGCCCCACCATTAGGTATTTGGGCTCAATGCAAAAATCTTGAAAAAAATTGTCAGTGGCTATCCTTGAAAATATTTCAAGGATCCCGATTTTTGAGCACGTTTGGCATTACCACGGTATTACGTTGGTAAAAATCTCATCTTTACTAATACTTTTGAAAGCAACCAACATGTGACAGAATTTAATAGTTGGTGGACGGTCATAATCGGTTGGCCCGCCCATGAGGTGTAAATGGACGCGGATTAGATACTGATAGTTTGAGCAGCGAGTCGGCCACTGAAGTGACGTCACCATGTTCTGTGGGCCCCACTATGATGTATGTGTTATATCCATACCGTCCATCCATTTTTAGATATCGTTTTAGTGTATGACCCAAAGAATGAGGCAAATAAAAATCTATAGTGGACCCCACCAAAGAAAACAGTGGGGAGAGTGATTCCCACCATTGAAACTATCCTAAGGCCCATCATAATGTTTATTTGAAATCCAACCTGTTCAAATGTTAAAAAAGACATGAAATAAGGGAAAACACAAATATCAGCTTGATCTAAAACTTTTGTGGCCTTAAGAAGTTTTTAATGGTGGGCGTCATTGTCCTACTGTTTTCTGTGCTGGGTTCCACTTGAGCTTTGGATTTAACTCGTTCTTTGGATATTGCCCTAAAATGAACTAGTCTCGCTACTCAACTACTCAACCAATCAGTAGCTAATCCGTGCCCGGTGTAAATAAGGGCGGCAGACTCAGTTTATTGCTGCAAAAGTCAAGTCACCTCTATCAAACACAATTTCCTACCATCTGGTACATGGACTTGAAAGCCATTATTTGAAATTTGTTTTTAGATTTATACGGAAAATTTCCTCATGAACATTGATTCTCTCTCTCTCTGTAAAAAAAATGACTATAATATCCAAATTTATTGTTTTCTTTTTAAAGAAGTCTAAGAGTCTATGAACTGCGGGCCCACATGACGTGTATGCACATTCAGCTGCTCCAAGTAATGTATCCTTACAGTCACTGTCTAAAAGGAAGACGGGTCATGAAATGTATCATTTAATTATTTCCACACACCCTGTACAGACTGTTGTCAGAAGTCTTAAATCTGATTTTTTGAGTTGCTCGACCAGTCGTGGGTTAGCCTCGACCGATCGAGGAAGCTGCTCGACTAGTCGAGCACTGCATGACTCAAAGTCCAGCGAGCACATGATTTCGGGGTCCAAGGTGCTCGACCGGTCGTGGCCTATGCACGACCGGTCGAGGGGTCATCTCGACCGGTCGAGCAGTCTGCACGACCAGTCGAGGTTACGCAGATTTGTTTCGCGATTTTGTGCGGATTGCAGATTTTTGAGTCCTTTCGCAACAAGAATCCAGAAGGGATTTTCCTAAAACTATAAATAGGTGTCCCTAGGATTTTTCTAAGAGGAAGAGAAATATTTATAAAGCTTTCTAAAGGGGTCCTAGGGTTATCAAAGGGTGTAGCAAGGGTGAGATTTAAGGTTGTTTGAATCATGTAAGTCCTCTCTCTTTGTAATTGATGTTTTCATAGTAGATTTTTGTCGCTTTGTGCCGTGGTTTTTTCCTACAAGGGTTTTCCACGTTAAAACTTTGTGTTCTTCTGTGATTGCTTGTTATTATTGAATTGTTATCCTAGATCTAGATCTGTGTGATTCCGCAGCACAAATCCTCAACAAGTGGTATCAGAGCAATCGTTGGGGCACAGATCTGAATCTGCAGGATTTGTAATAATGGAAAACGACAAGTTTGATATTGAGAAGTACTCAGGCAAAAATAATTTTGAGTTATGAAAGGTTAAGATGATTAGCCTGTTAACCAAGCAAGGCGAGATTAAGGCTCTTGAGGAGCGAAAATCTACCATGAAAGATGATGAATGGGAAAACCTTGATAGTAATGTTTTAGCCTTTATCTGTTTATGTCTCACGGATGAGGTTCTTTATAATGTGTTGAGGGAGAAAACTGCAGCTAGTTTGTGGGCGAAGTTAGAGAACATCTATGCAAAGAAGTCCTCTGAAAATCGCCTACACTTGAAGCTACAGTGTTATACCTTCAAGATGGCAGAGGGTGGAGATCTAGAAGCCCATATCAGCAACTTTAATAAATTGATGTGCAAATTGTTGGATATGGAGGAAGTGGTCAAAGATGAGGAACAAGCATGTATATTGTTGAATTCTCTTCCTGCATTATATGAGTCTTTCAGGGACACAATGTGCACCACAAATAAAACCCTAAGTGTTAACACCGTTATCTCAGCCCTTCAAGGAAAGCTATGAGAAAGTTAAACGGCGACATGGGAGCATCTTCCGATGCACTGATTACGAGGGGCAGAGATTCTGAGCGAGGTACAGGATTCTCAAGGCCTAGATCCAAATCCAAGGGCAGGGGCAAAGGAAAATTAAAGTGTTGAAATTGTGGATTGTCTGGACACATGAAGAAGGATTGTACAAATCCTAAAACGAAGAAAGAAAATTCAGCGGCTTCTTCTAAGGAGGCCAATGTGGTCACATCTGATGAAGAATCAAGTGGTGGTGATGTTCTGTCTATCTCCATGATTGGCACTTACACGACAATCATAAAGATGAGTGGATACTTGACACAGGAGCGTCTTATCACATGACTCCTCATCGGAGTTGGTTTATCAGTTACAAGGAATGCGATGGTGAACAGATTTTTATGGGCAATGACAATGCCTATAATGTTGTGGCTATTGGCACGGTTAGCATCAAGATGTTTGATGGGATGGAGCGTACCTTGACTTACATCAGGCACGTTCCTGATATGAAGAAAAGTATGATTTCTCTCGGTGCACTCAAGGCTATAGGGTGCAAGTTCATCGATATTGATGGTGTCATTAAAGTTTCAAAAGGGGCACTCGTAGTTATGAGAGCCCAGAGGCACGGAAACCTTTACAGGTTGATTGGGAGTACTTCAGCAGGTGGAGCGACAGCAACTATTGCATACTCCACGTCTCTACGTATGTGGCATGCTTATCTGGGCCACATGAGCGAGCGAGGCATGAAAGTACTTTCTGATCGATGTTTGATTCCAGCTTTTAAAATTTCTGATTTAGATATATGTGAGCATTGTATATATGGTAAACAATTTAAACTGTCTTTTAAATCTGAAAAACATGTTTGTAAGAGAGTGCTTGATTATATGCACTCTGACGTATGGGGGCCATCGCCAGAAGTTTCCATTGGGGGGTCATCATGGTTTGTTTCATTCATTGACGACTACTCCAGGAAAGTTTGAGTTTACTTCATGAAATGTAAATCCGAAGTTTTCACCATATTCAAGCAATGGAAGGCAATTGTGGAAAAACAGTCAGGGCGAAAAATAAAGATTTTAAGGACCGACAATGGTGGAGAATTTACTTCCACTGAGTTTAATGATTATTGCAAAGATGAATGGATCATTAGGCACAACACAGTGCACCACACCCCCGAGCAAAACGGTGTGGCTGAGCGAATGAATCGGACTATCCTAGAGAGGGCTAGATGCATGTTAAGTAATGTGCGTTAGGCAAGGACCTATGGACTGAGGCCGTTAACACGGCTTGTTATTTTGTGAACTGGTCTCCTTCAACGGCAATTGAATGTAAAATCCCAGAGGAAGTATGGAGTTGTCAAAAAATCGACTACTCAGATCTACGCATATTTGGTTGTGAGGCTTACTCTCATGTACCGTCAATTGAGAGAGACAAGCTAGACCATAGAGCCAAAAAGTATATCTTTGTTGGTTATGGCATTGGTGTGAAAGGTTACAGGTTATTCAACAAGGTCACACGCGGGTCCTTACTCTTACCCGGGTGGTAGACTCCTTGGAGTTTCAACACCGGGTCAAGGGTTCAAGTACCCATGGTGGTGAAATTCCACGGTGTGCATGTGTGGGGTGTGTGTGCGTGTGGAGTGAGTGTGTAGGGGTGTGTGTGCGTGTGTGTAAAAAAAAAAAAATAAGGTCACACGCAAGGTCATCACTAACCGTGACATCAGATTTGATAAAAGCTCCTTATCTCGTAAGAATGATCAAAAGGAGCAAGAGGAACCAGAAAGGGTGATTGTAGACGTCCAGATTGACCAGATGATACTCAGGCAGAGACAGATGCGAAGACAGAGGTACAGAATCAGGTGGAGCAGCCACCTGTGAGAAGGAACCTACCGCGTGATCACAAGTTATCGGCAAGATACAGAGACGACTCTAATATTACATATGCCCTCATTACAGATAGGGGGACCCGTCTACTATTCATGAGGCTCTTAATGAGCCTGATGCAGAAAAGTGGAAGGCGGCTATGGACGATGGGATGGACTCATTGTTCAAAAATCACACAATGGGAGCTAGTGGAGCTTCCCGTGGGTCGAAAAGCAATTGGATGCAAGTGATTATTTAAAAAGAAACAGGATAAATACAAAACAAGGTTGGTAGCGAAGCGTTATGCTCAGAGAGAAGGAATTGACTTCACAGAGATATTCGCGCTGGTGGTAAGCAGGTATCCATCAGATTCGTGTTGGCGCTGGTTGCCCAATACGATCTCGAGCTGGAACAGATGAATGTGAAGACTGCATTCTTTCACGGGGAATTGGAGGAGCAGATCTACATGAAGCAACCAGAGGGCTATGAAGTTAAAGGGCAGAAAAAAAGGTTTACAGGTTAATGAGGTCGTTGTACGGCCTAAAACAGTCGCCTAGGCAGTGGTATAAAAATTTTGATGGTGAGTCAAAAATTTACTCGGAGTGAATACGATCACTGTGTCTATTACAAGACACTGAGTGATGAAAAATTCATCATCCTAGTACTGTATGCTGATGATATGTTGATCGTCTGTCATGATATGTCTGAAATCAACATACTGAAGACTCAGTTATCAGGGACATTCGAGATGAAAGATCTGGGGACTGCAAAGAGGTTTCTCGGCATAGATATTCATAGAGACATGAAGAGGTGCAGACTTTGGTTATCACAGGCAGAATACCTTGAAAAGGTATTGATCAAGTATGGGATGGATCAAGCAAAGTCGGTAAGCGTTCCCCACGCGGCTCACTTCAAGCTTCCTTCAGAACGATGTCCTAAATCAAATGAGAAAAAGCAGGTTATATCTCATGTGCCCTATTCGAATGCGATTGGCAGTTTAATGTATGCCATGGTCTGTACGAGACCGGGTATTTCACAGGTTGTCGGTGTTATGAGCAGATACATGTCAAACCCCGGTAAACAACATTGGGAAGCGGTAAAATGGCTACTTCGATACATTCGAGGTACGAATAACTACGTCTTAACTTTTGAAAAGACAGGGACAAAGTTGGTAGGGTATGTGGATTCTGACTACGCAGGTAGTATAGATTCCAGGAAGTTTACTTCAGGATACTCATTTGTACTAGCGAGTGGAGCAATTAGTTAGATGTCGAAGCTTCAGTCTGTGGTGGCTCTTTCCACGACCGAAGCAGAATATATGGCAGTGACGGAAGCGTTTAAAGAAGGTGTTTGGCTCATAGGCAAGATAAATCAGTTGAAACTTCAGTAGGAGGTCGTGCCGGTTAACTGTGATAGCGAGAGCGCTATCAATTTGGCTAAAAAATTATATTTATCACTCACGTACTAAACACATTTATATTTGTCACCACTTTATCCGACAGGTGCTTGAGGAAGGAGGCGTCACACAGGAAAAGATTCACACCAACGTGAATCCAGCAGACATGCTCACCAAGGTCATTCCTACAGAGAAGTTTAAGTTCTGTGCAACTTCTCTGGGCTTGGCGATGGCGTAAAAGAAGGACGGAGTGTGCACGAGAAAGCGTTGATTGAAGATATGATGCAATGAAGAGATAAGAGAAGAGTTCAAGGATCTACACGGTTGAAGATTGAAGACTTTATAGAGATTGTTGTCAGAAGTCTTAAATCTGATTTTTTAGGTTGCTCGACCGGTCGTGGGTCAGCCTCGACTGGTCGAGGAAGCTGCTCGACTAGTCGAGTACTGTACAACTCAAAGTCCAGCAAGCACATGATTTCGGAGTCCGAGGTGCTCGACCGGTCGTGGCCCATGCACGACCGGTCGAGAGGTCATCTCGACCGATCGAGCAGTCTGCACGACCAATCGAGGTTACGCAGATTCGTTCTATGATTTTGTGCGGATTGCAGATTTTTGAGTCCTTTCGCAACAAGGATTCGAAAGGAAGTTTCCTAAAACTATAAATAGGTGTCCCTAGGGTTTTTGTGACATCCCGTATTTTATACTTGGGTATTTCCCTGAATTAATTAGGCGCGTTGGAAAATCAAGACATCATCCTTAGATAATTTGCAAAGAAACCACCCTGTAAACCATTTAACTTAACCAATGCATTGTACCTTTGAAACACGTCAAGACGTCATGGGAGTAAGGGGTCAAAATAAATCCAAGATGGTAACAACATATACCCTAATCTTAAATTAAAATTTAATAACAAATCTCTTTAAATAGTAAAAGATTATATCAAACCACCCAAAAATCATAAATCCACCGTCAAGGGTGTTTAGTTAGACCCTTTAAGAAAGATCAACGGTTTAGATTTCTCGAGGGATCGCGTGGATCCCATTTGGAACCTCCGCATGTGCACAGACCTATGTTCACATAGGGTACACCGAAACCGTCAGCACGGTTTGACCGTGCTGACCCGGAAATTCTCAAAGAAGAGAAAAACTTCTTTCTTTTTCCCGCTATTCACGGCGTTTGAAAATAGCGTTCGTATGTGTGTCACTAAAGGTCCACCATCATAGATCTGACTAAGGATCTGAACCGTCCATATTGTGTAAAACCAAATTTGTACCAGCCACATCCATTTTCAACCGTTGCATAGCCTCGGTGCACACACAAACGCACGTATATTATGACTGTGTGCCACCACATTTCCAGAAACGGAAACCGTTTCGCCTGCTGTTGCCAGACTGGCAACCTTATCCCCTCGCAATCTCGGCCGTTGAGTGAGTAGCATCCAAATCGTTCGTTTTGGGATATTTTCACAGCTAGCATTGTGATTTTCCGCCACAGCCGCAAGTGGGATTAACGCTAATCTAAAGCTCTAATCGTCGTCTATTCGGTGGGCCCCACAACGATCCTAAGACTCATCCGAACCATTTAAACATTGCTGATCATCAGATCAATCATCTGTGAACAATCCACCATTGACAGCGAAGTCATCTTCACCGTTTACCCAGAAAAGTTCATCACTCTTGATCGGGCCCATCTGCTGATCTAGACCATCCATCTGGTAACTCATGAACTCAAAAGTGCACCCCCATCGTCCGATCTCAACTCTCCAGACACGTCTTAATGAAAATGTCAACAGTCTCTCGGTTAAATAAAGAAAAATAAGATAAGTATGATTAACCGACTGATCTAGAACCGGACCTTCCAGACTTCCATTAGGCTATATATAGCCTTTTTCTTCAGGGCAACAGATACCTAAAGAATTAAAATAAAACTAATAGAAAACGAAGAGAGATTGAGAGTAGGGCCATTTTCGTCATTGCAACCGGCCGAGTCGACTCAGCTTACTGCTACGAGTCATGGGCCGGGTCTCTGTTCATGATCTCTCCAGTCATAGAGAGAGAGAGAGTAATAGAAGAAAATAGAAACAGAAGAAGAAGGAGAAGGGACAGAGAGTATGAGAGCTGATACGTGTGGGAGCTGGCTGAGACTCGTTTTCAGCTACTGTTCCGTTTTTCCCAGCCATTGATTCTGGCTCACCACAAATCTCTGGTCCGGACTCTTCCAGCAACCAAGCAACGTCCCTGATTCAGGTACCTTCACCCACTCCCTCTCAATTTCAGAAATCTGTCACTAACTCAGTCACGAGTTGGGAACGTCAGATCCACACTTTAGGGTGAATACCCTGATATAAATCCACGGCTAAGATCATTTTTCCTTGAGCAATGATCAGCACCTAGGATAAAACTGTGTTGGGTTCGTTAGCATTGCTTGCTACTGGCCGAAAGGAAATTGACTGAGTCGACTCACCACTGAGTCCGTGACTCAAGACCATTTCTGGTTACAAGAACCTGATTCGGTGGGGTTTGGGGAGTCACTCGCCCCAGTTAACTAGCCATTTGGGTGCATTTGGGTGCTAACCCGACCAGTTTTCCAACTAAGTCAACTCAATACTCGGTAGTGGGTTGACTCGGTCCGTTTGCTGGCTGAGTCTAGCTGGCTCCATCAGGTTGGGATTAATGTTGAGGTGTGTTGGGTTCAATAGACCCATGTTCTAAGCCTGTGGTTAACCAAAACCGTTGAAACGAGCTCAACTAATCATCAGTTGAGAACGCCAACCGAGTCAACTCGGTACTGACTCACTGAATTCTCTAACATCTCATCCAGGGACTGTGTTCAACTGATACATGTGAAAAACGCCTTACTTCAAGCAATTCTCAAAAACCAAAATTTATAAACTTGCTTTACAAAGAGATCCAAGTCTAGGGACGTTCTCAATCAAGGTGAGGAGCATCCCCCGTAGCTTCTTCCCTATACAAAGTTCCATCTTTAATGTATGAAATGTTAGTTATAAGTTTACTATCTTGAACTTCTTGTAGAAATCATGCTAATGCCATATTTCCCTATGATTATGTACACAATGCATTATCTTATAAATTCTATGCCACATGTATGAAACATTGTCTATGAATACATCTCTATTAGACTTATTGTTAGAGGAAAACTTTTCATACTAGACTACTTGTGGATTGATTAGTATTATCTTATTATTTTCCATACTCAGAAATCTTTAAATTATTGGTACCACTACATGAATAATTCTTACATCATTCTATTGTTGTTGTGAATTGTATGAAGAACAGGCATGGGAAGAATTGTTAAATAAATCAAAGGATATGCCCTATCTCATTTAGTCCCTTTGAAATTCACAACTGGATATCTTTTATTTAAAGGTTGAGAGTTATGAAATTTTTTATCAATATAATGTATCTAAAATCATGGTGCATAACATCCATGCATGACATGTGAGCTATTCCGGGTGTACATTTGTGCACTTTGGGCCGCTCCTTCCTTTATGAGGCTTTTCCGGGATTTTCATACCTCCTTGGGCGTACTCTAAGTATTTTTCCAGGAGATTGTCCTTGGGAGCACTCATTTTATGGCCTTTTCCAGGTGGGTGATCTATCGTGGGTGGTCTGCATGGTCTTTTTCGGGTGTCTAGTTCTTTTGGATATACCTGTGCGTACTTTTCTAGAGAACTAGTTCGCTTTGGGCGACCTTTCTTTTGACAGTTGGATGTGCATAACCAGATCTGTGTTTTATACATACATTCATGAAAATATATATGTGTAACAATATTATCCTATGAATTGCATGTGAATTGTTAATTTGCTTTGGAAGAATGTGTTATGGTTGAATCTACGAGGGAGATTCCCACTGAGTTTTCACTCACTCAACTGTGCGGTTGCACCAAATAGACTCAGGTATGACGGAGGGTAACGGTGCATATAACGATATCCCAGGAGTAGCTGGAGAGGAGTACGATGAAGAAGATCAGTATGACGATGTAGCTAATCCACAGGCGCTCCACTAAATATTTAAATTTCGTTGTTTTCACATTATACCTTCAGTCGTTAGTTTAGTTTTGTTTACTTGAGATATGTAATTAAAACTTCCCTATTATGGATTTTGCTTTATTTCATGTTTAATCTGTATATAGTGAATTCACTCGACTAGTTTATACAGTGGTTATATCGGGTTGTTATGACTTGTGCTGATGATTTGAGAAATGGTATGTTATGACTTGTGTTGATGGTTAGAGGAGTGGTATGTTACGACTTGTGTTGATGATTAGAGGAATGGTAAACTTAATTCATGACGTAACCCTCGGGTTCTCGTACTCGAGTGCCCATCCTCGGGTAGTGAGAATCAGGGTGTTACAGTTTTTCTAAGAGGAAGATAAATATTTCTAAAGTATTCTAAAGGGGTCCTAGGGTTATCAAAGGGTGTAGCAAGGGTGAGATTCAAGGTTGTTTGAATCGGGTAAGTCCTCTTTCTTTGTAATTGATGTTTTTATAGTGGATTTCTATCACTTTGTGCCGTAGTTTTTTCCTGCAAGAGTTTTCCACGTTAAAACTTTGTATTCTTCTGTGATTGCTTGTTACTATTGAATTGCTATCCTAGATCTAGATCTGTGTGATTCCGCAGCACAAATCCCCAACACAGACAACCGGTGGGTCCTACATGTAACATTGCTGGGCCAATCACAAAAATCCCAACTTCTTTCAATCAAGCATTAAGCATTATATATATTGTGCCTAAAAAGCAGTGTTCGTGTACAAGTTGGAACAGAGAGTTTCAACAAAACACGTCTTTCAATTTGTGCACGTGGGTCCTCTAGTTCTGCAATCCAAACTGTTTATTTAATGGGCAATAGTCTGAAAGGTCCATGCAATGCACCTCCTATTTAAATAGTCTTCCAAA
Source organism: Magnolia officinalis (assembly GCA_021015155.1). Classification (NCBI taxonomy): domain Eukaryota; kingdom Viridiplantae; phylum Streptophyta; class Magnoliopsida; order Magnoliales; family Magnoliaceae; genus Magnolia; species Magnolia officinalis. The sequence goes on from JAJHSJ010000011.1 coordinate 13,781,506, forward strand.
TGTGAACTAGCTAAATTTAGAATGGCTATGATCTTTCTGACAAGGCAACATTTGTCATCAACGGTGGGATTGGGCTCTACTTGTCCAAACTAAAAACCTAAAATACACTGTAGAAACTCTTTATCAGGCATTGTATAATACATATTAGAGAAAAGAGTGGTCTCTAAAAAAAAAAATGAAAGATTGCTTCTATTTCAACTCTCAAGAGTATTACATGAAGGGAAAAGGTTCTACACGGTCGAGCTCATGGGAACTCTCCATGAGGTCGAGCTTTGTGGGCCCCACCATGATGTACGTCGAACATCAACACTGTGCATTTGATGGGTCCCCTTTAAATTATGGGATAACCCAAAAATTAGCCGTATACAGAACTCCGGTGGGCCATACCATCTAAAATCATGTGAAGACATGCCTAAAACATATAAAAGTACTTGGTAGAGCCCACCCAAAATTTGGATGCGTCTGAAACTTGGTCTGACCTCTCATCCAAGTGGGAAACACATAATGGATGGGATGGATTTGTGAACCACATCTCGGTGGGCCCAAAAAAATGCTTATGAATGTTTTAATGGAGGGTAACCCCTCTAAACTTTTGTATGCAGTGCGTCCCACACAAGTCACGGATTGACTTGATTTTTAAGCCATGGGTCACCATGGAATGGTTCATTTGACTGATTGGGTAGATGTTTGACACTCATCATGGTGGGGCCCACACAGCTCGACCTCATGGGGAGTTCCCATGAGCTCGACCGTATAGAACCTTTTCATTTACATGAAAACATGCATACACTATCACAAATCAAACATTACACAAAATGCTAGTGAATACTACTGAATCTAGCGTGTCCTAAAATATGGCACAAGGCAACAAATCAAAATTAATTTTGATAGGAAAACATACAGAGATACATCCTCATGCTACAAATTGGAATGTCATCCACTACTGGCCAGCTTCTCCTACGGGCCGTCTAGGAACATTTCCAAGAGACATTGGCTTGGACCACGAAATTTCACTCCATGTGCCACAGAGAGGCCAGGGAAAGGCCTTTGAAAGCTTTGTGGTTGATCGCTGAGAGGATAAAATTATCCTTAATGCTTCCCACATCCACCTGACCAGACTGTCAATTTTTCTTGAGCCACCCTTCATTACGAAAGGAAGTGAGGAAAGAAACCATCGAAAGGTGATCGAATCCCATGCTACCTCCGTATCCGTCAAGTTGCTTCATATGTGTGTGTTGTCACAGTCTATCATATGAAAGAAAGAGCCTGGAAATCAATCCGTGATTAAAAACTTTGATAATTACATGCGTGAATTTGCCTGCTTAAATCTCCAAAGGCATTCGAAGCATAACTTACATTGAATAAAACAAGAGGGTGTAAGTGTCCAGGTGCCTCAGTCCATATAGCTGGGGCCGTGGTTGGAAGATCCAAACTATTGGTCTTTCAGGAAGATGCTCCAAGGGCCTGTTTGGCCGGCCGGATTGAACGGGATTAGGAGGGATGGGATCACGCGATCCCATCCCCGTAACCCACGCGCGTGTTTGGATAGTCGATTTGCACCGAACTGCCATAACCATGGTTATAAGGCGGTATTGAGCAAGACGCCTGGGAAACAGCGAAGTGCCATTCCTTCTTCCTCCGTCCCTATCTGTTGTCAAGAGGAGGGATTCCCATTCGCAGTTTCTTCGTCCCGCTCATCCACATACAGACGGAGATTAAGCCCTCACAGGTGCCCGCTCATCCACATACAGACGGAGATGCAAGGCTGCAGTGGACCACACGAATGTTTGGAAGCGGAAAACGGATTGGCTACTCCAAGCCACCAGCCCCGTGGCTGGTGGTCGGTGCTCTTTGGGCCTCACCATGAAGTATGTGTTTCATCCATTTTTACAGATCATTTCAGGGCTTTATACCTAAAATTAGAGGGATATAAATCTCAGGTGGACCACACCACAGGAAAACAATAATGATTGGATATCCACCATTTAAATCCTCCTAAGGCCCACCGTACTTTTTATTTGACATCCAATCTGTTGATTAGGTCATATAGGCCCAGATTAAGGGAAAAAAAAAAAAAAAAAAAAAAACAAAGATCAGATTGATCCAAAACTTTTATGGCCCGAAAAAGTTTTTAATGGTTGACGTTCAATCAACATTGTTTCCTGTAATGTGGCCCACTTGAGATTGGGATATACCCCATTTTTGGTCTCGTACCATAAAATGATCTATAAAAATAGATGGACGACATGGATGAAAAATACACATCATGGTGGCCCACAGAGCACCGACCACCGGCCATTGGCTGGTGTCACGGGGAGTAGCCAATCCGTTTCCCAGACAGGCTAGAGAGAATGAGTACTGCATGGCGAAACCATACCTTGTGCAGCTATGGGAATGATGAACGCGGATTGCGTCCCACCCATCCAGGCCCAACGTTATGTAAGTGTTTTATCCATGCCGTTCATTGTTTTTCTCGGATCATTTTAAGAAATGAGCCAAAACATGAGGTAGGTACACAACTTAAGTGGACCACAAAGTAGGGATGGAACGTTCACCATTAAAAATTGAGTGGGAGCTGGAGAAGTTTTGGATCAAACCAATATTTGTGTTTTCACTTCATCCAAGTCTACGTGACCTTATGAATGGGTTGTATAGTAAAAAAAAAAAACATAACAGTGGCCTTTAGAAAGGTCTCAACGGTGGGTGTCATTCTTAATGCAGCTAGGGGTGTGCAAAATGGGTTCGATCCGGCGGATCAATCCGATCTGCCCCGATTCGAACAGGACCAGTAGGTTGGATCAGTTAGGTTCGGGTAGCAAAAGGCAGATCCGAATGCAGTTTGGATCGGATTCGGATAAGCAACAAAACCGACCGACCCGAACCGAAATTCGAATCATGTCTCTGCTCCTCTTTCTTCATCAGTTCGCTCTAAACGCTGTTGAAGCTTCTCTTTCTTCCCTTCCAACAAAATTAACTTATTTTTCGTTGTTTCGACGAAAGCTTCTTATTTTTTGACGGACGGAGAAGAAGGGATTCTGGGCAAATATATATGAAGTAAAAGGTAGATAGCTCATATCTCTCCTTCTTTTTTTGTTTTTCGCGTTTTCTTTGCTCTTTTCTTTTACTTCGTATGAAATTTTTATTTCTGGCCTACTCTGATTTTCTCTTCATTTTACTGATTTTCTTTATAAAAAGATTTTGCTGATTTTCTTTTTTCTGTTTCTGTTTTTAAATTTCTATGAAGGTCTGTTGCTGCTCATGTTGATTGTATTGCTTCTTTTGATTTCTCGTTTCTTTTAAATTTCCTCTTACAGAGGGTATAGAAGTGATCCGTCAATCACGGATCGGGTCATTCAATGTACTGTTAGGATCAGATTGGGTCAGGTGACCCGGATCGGTCCCGGATAGGATCGGATTCGGATCAGGACACCCAATTTTCGGATCTAGTCAGATATGTCGAAATCCAATCCGACTCGGACCATTGCCCAGCTCTAAATGCAGCATCCTTTGGTGTGGTCCATTAGAGCTGTGGACCTGCTTCGTTTTAAGGATATACCTTAAAATGACACGAGAAAAGCAATGAACAACATGGATAAAAACACTTGGGCCTGTTTGATTTCAAGGGAATTGGAAAATACCCTTGCAAAAGTTCATTATTACCTTTTTTATCTGTTTGAATTTTCAAATGCATTTCTGCCTCGAAAATTGGTCCGAAAAAGTTGACTTGCATTTGTGGACCCCATTGTGATGTGTATGACATATCCACACCATCCATCTATTTTATCAGAAGATTTTAGGGCCTAAGTCCAAAATTGATAAGGGATAAACACAAATATCAGCTTTAGCCAAAACTTCTAAGCGCCACAAAATTTTTATACGACAAACATTAAATATCCACTGTTTCCTATGGTGTGGTCCACTAGAGCTTTGGATCTGCCTTATTTTTGAGTTCATAACATAAACGAGGTTAACGTACAGGATGAACAGTTTTGATACATCATGTACAACATAGTGGACCCTATATTCATTTCACAACCCTCCTCAATTTTAACACCAAAAAGCTGCATACTCGACATCAGCGAACAGGAAATGATGAACAATTCCCTGATAAGTAATTATTACTTATTTACCAGGTATTTTCTATTTACTTTAGAAATCAAACAGGCCTTTACATCAACGCTGGCTCCACGGAGCCCTGCCTGGACGGATTACTGTGCGGGCAGGGGTAGGACGCAATCCGTGTTCAGGAATGACAAGGCTTTGTGCATTTATAGCATGGTGGATCAGGGATGAATGATAGTGATCAGACGTAGGTTTACTTGATTTTATTACATGGCCCACGTGATTTGAACCTTTAGTTGCACCCACAGTCATTCTGTGCATTGGTGTCATGGGTCAAGTCAATGGCATTTATGTTTTTTTTTTTTTTTTTGTTGAAATGTCATGTATGAATTCTCATTTTCCACGGTATATGATGTGACTAGACCTAAGGAGGGTGCTGATCAAGTCCAGCTGTGGTGATCAGACGCATATCTACTCGATTGGATTACATGGGCGCATTTGATTTGAACCGTTGGTTGCAGCCTTAGTTTTCCTGTGCATTGATGGTGGGTATTGGTGTGATCGGGCAAGTCATCGGCATTTATGCCTTTACGTTGAAATATAAGGTATGAATTTTCTTTTTCCACCATATATGATGTGACTATGTTAGATCCAACTGGTGCCAATTACGTCCAACGGTGGAGATCAGACATAGATCTACTTCATTGGATTACATGGGCTCACTTGATTTGAACCTTTGGTTGAACGGGTACAGTTTTCTTATGCATTGAGGGTGGACCGGATAAGACGCTCATGCAAAGCAAACTTTTGAGTGCAGATCGTCTGTGGTGAATGCACATCAAAATTCATTGCTGTCGCTTCTCATTGGTCCGCGTCATCGGCCAGTGACTCCAGCTAACGGTAACGGGACGCGGATTGCGTCCTTCCCCCGCCCGGACGGTAATCCGTCTGGGCAGTGATCTGTGGGGCCCACCGTGATGTAAGTGTTTCATCCACGCCGTTCAACTCTTTTTTCAGATAATTATAATATGTGAACCAAAAACTGAGACGGGTCCAAGGCTTGAGTGGACCACACCAAAGGAACCTACATTGATAACGACACCCACCTTCGAAACCTTTCTAAGAGCCAACGTGATGTTTTTTTTTAACCATACAACCTATTCATGAGGTCATGTAGACGTCGATGAAGTGAAAACACAAATATCAGCTTCATCCGAAACTTGTCCGGCCCCTAAGAAGCTTTTAATGGTGGACGTTCAATCCCCACTTGTGGTCCACTTAAGCCTTACATCAATCTCAATTTTTGGTTCACATATTAAAATTATCTGAAAAAATTGTTGAACAACGTGGATAAAACACTTACATCACAGTGGGCCCCACAGAGCCCTGCCCGGACGGATTACTGTATGGGCGGGGGTAGGACGCAATCCGCGTCCACGGTAACGGATTGGCTATTCCCCTGCCACCAGCCAATGGCTGGTGGTCGGTGCTCCGTGGTCTCCACCATGATGTATGTGTTTCATCCATGCCGATAATCTATTTTTTTAAGATCATTTTATTGCATGAGACCAAAAATTAGATATATAAAAATCTTAATTGGACCACATTACAGGAAAAGTGTTGAATGAACATCGACCATTAAAAACTTTTTGAGGGCCATAAAAGGTTTGGATCAAGATGTTTTTTCCCTTAATCTGGGTCTGTATGACGTAATTAACAGATTGAATGTCAAATAAACAATACCGTGGGCATTAGGAGGATTTTAATTGCGGATATCCAATCACTATTATTTTCCAGTGGTGTGGTTCACCTGAGATTTATATCACTCTCATTTTTGGGATCAATCCCTAAAACGATATGTAAAAATGGATAAAACGCATACATTATAGTGGGCCCACATAGCACCGACCACCAGCCATGGGGCTGGTGGCAGGGGGAGTAGCCAATCCGATTCCCCATCTAACATGATAAGGATTTCCTTCGAAAGGCTCTCCAGCTAACAAGATAAGGTTGCCGATTTCCTACGAAAGGCTCTCAAGCTAACAAGATGGACGCGGATTTCCTGCCAGGGACTTCCGTGCAAGGAATCTGGGTGGGCCCACTGTGATGTTTTAGAAAGTCACTCCTTCCATCCGTTTTTAGAGCTCATTTTAGGACATGCCGCTAAAAATAAGGTGTATCCAAAACTCAAATGGGCCACACGAAAGGAAACGGTCAGGATTTAGTGACCACTGTTGAAACATTTATATGGCCACCAAAGTTTTGAATTAGTCTCATTTTTGGTATTTTGAGTTCATCCCAGTGAAAATGACCTAATAAACGGTTTGGATGGAATATAACATTAACGTGGAGCCTAGGAAGGTTTCAACTGTAGTCACTCCTTTTCCCATTGTTTCATCTTGTATGACCCACTTGAGTTTTGGATCCCCCTCATTTTTTGACGCATGTACTAAAATGGGCTCAAAAAATGGATGGACTAGTTGGATTTCTAATAAACATCACAGTGATTTATGTTCTAGATCCACACCTACCATCAATTTTTACATATCATTTCAAATCGGGAGGTCAAAAATAAGGCACATCTAAAGCTCAAGTGGACCATATCAAATAAAGTAGCGGATATTCAATCACTACTATTGAAACCTTCCTAAGGTCCATTGCTAGGTTTAATTGCCATCTAACCTCTTCGTAAGGCCACACATATATAAAGGAAAACATAAATATCAACTTGAGCAGAGCATCCTGTGGCCTCAAAAAGATTTCAAAATTTCAAAAGTAGGCATACGTGTCCAATTCCCACAATTTCTAGTGTGGCTTGCTTAAGCCTTGGATCTACTCCGGATTTTTTTTTAATTTTTATTTTTTTTTGTCTCATTTCATAAAATGGTATGGAAGAATGGATGGACAACATGAATCCATACATACATTGCAACGAGGCATACAGAAGTTCGACATGTCAACACTACAAATTTTCTTCTCCTAACATGTAATGTGCTGCACTACAGGAGTTGAATAGGTGAGACGCCGGCCTCACCCAAGACAGTGGGACACTTACTATGGTGCCACCTGAACTTGTGTATTCTGTATCCACCCTGTCCATTTGTTTTTCCAAATAATTTTAGGGCATTAATGAAAAATTAAAGTAGATTTAATTATCAGGAGGATTGGGAATTGCTTTGGTTGTAAGAGGGCTAGTTACGGATGCCCCCAACAAGATTTATTCCAGTTATTCAAATCTTCCTCAGAAAATCTGGGGCCTTTTGACCCTGAATAGTGCAGGCATCGGGTCTCTTTGTCGAACCAGAAAATAAAAAAGGGATTGGAGAAGACGGTTTCTGGGCCAACCTGTCTACCCAGCGTTGCTGCACTCCTTAGGTCGCAGCAAGCATCTTCTGTTTTACAGATTTCAGACTGGATGAGAGTATCATCTGCTTGTTATTTCTTCTATAATATGCGTGATGGCTGTTGGGTTATTAATTCGGGTGTATGCTGACTGGCTACAGGGCTGCTGCTCCAACAGGGCGTCCATGGATTCTCCTGTTTTTGTTGCCCCTTCCTTTATTACTCCTCTTTTCGTTTTCAGAATCAATTCGATAGGTGAGGTCCGGAATATTTTTTTTGGTGCCCACCCATATATTGTACAGTGCGGTTCTCATATCAATGAAGCCTTAAAAAAAAAAAAAAAAAAAAAAAAAAAAAAAAAAAAAAAAGACCAGACCGTTCCAGTGAGCTATCTGGTCCAAGCTAATCTAACCATCAGTACAACTGAGTTGACTTGTCTCTGAGGAGCAAAATTTGCTACTCTGCTTGAGTGGAATGGTTGATGCACAGGTATTAAAAATGCCAACGTGGCACACATGTAACTTAGATTGAACTGTCCAAATTATGCCCCAAACGTAGATATATAAAAAATAATAGTAATAACTTCATCAATGGACTTAAACAAACTATGGTATGAGAAATAGACAATCATCCTAATTTAATGAATGTGGTCTAAGAATTAAATTTTAGTTTCATTCAACAAGTCTCATTTTTGGGCTACCTCCTATTTGTTGGACATGGGCGACTTTGGGCCCTACATCATGCAACCACTGGTAGGTGGGCCTTTACTTGTCTTGTTTAGGGTTTCACAAAAGGCTACACACATTTCTCTTTTAAGAAAATTCGGGTGTCCCCTGAGGGAGAAATACACAAAACAAGTTAGCTACAAGATCTTGAAAGCTTTATGTGCTATTAAAGGATAGTTTGGGAAATCATTTATCTAATTTATGGCAATATTGATGAATCATGGGTCCCACTGGAACATCGTAGCCCAAATTCAGTACTGATTGGAAAATGTATAAATAATTCCATATAATCTGGACATTGATTTTTTACCAAGGATTTCGGCCTGTGCTTCATCTACAGGGGTTCCTACAAACTGGGTCTGTCTGGATTGATGTAAATGTATGCCTGATGAATGAACTCGAAATACCGGCACTTACAGTATGAGACTTCAACCATTCACCCAATCAACCTCTATATGTGTGGCAATCCAAAACTGTTCATGTGATAGGCACCACCATGGATGGGCCAAATCCAACCTGACTGGACACTCGGTATTGCCACATTTTACCCTTTCTTAAGTTTCTTCATGGGCAGTCTCTGCTGAGTAGAGCACTTTGTTAAATGTATCATTTAAAATTTCCACACATCCATGTACAGATAACCTAGATGCATACAATCCATACCATCTAAATTGTGGGGTCATTACTTAAAAATCAGTGGTCAGGTGATCGTTGCTATATGAACGGTGGGTCCTACCTGTAACATTGCTGGGCCAATGACAAAAATCCCCACTTCTTTCAATCGAGAATTATATATATTGTGCCTAAAAAGAAGTTAGTGTACAACTTGGAACAGAGAGTTTCAATAAAACACAAGTCTTTCAACTTCAACTTGTGCACGTGGGTCTTCTAGTTTTGCAATCCAAACTGTTGATTTAATGGGCAATAGTCAGAAAGGTCCATGCAATGCACGGACTATTCAACTAGTCTTGCAGATGTGGACTTCCTAGTACAATTACTGATGATAAAAAGGGCGTGTAGTTACTAAAGAAACTGCGGCAGCAGTCCACGTTTAACCAAGGCCAAAGTTAGAATGGCTACGATCATTCTATAAGGGACAGTGCAGCATTTGTCATGCGTTGTATAATACATTAGAAGAAAGAGTGGTCTGTAAAAAAAAAAAAAAAAAAAAAAAAAAAAAAAAAAAAAGAAAGAAAGATTGCTTCTATTTCAACTCTTAAGAGTATTACATGAAAACATGCATACACTATCACGAATCAAACATTACACAAAATGCTAGTCAAAACTACCGAAGGTAGAATGTCCCAAAATGGCACGAGGTAACAAATCAAAATTTTGTTAGGAAAACATATATAGATACATCCTCATGCTACAATTTGGAATGTCATCCAAAACTGCATGTACCAATCACCGAAGAATTTGAAGAGCCAGTGGCCAGCTTCTTTATCAGGCCGTCTAGGAACATCTCAAAGAGACATTTGCTTGGACCATGAAATTACACTCCATGTGCCACCAAGATGCCAGGGAAAGGCCTTTGAAAGCTTTGTGGTAGATCGCTGAGAGGATAAAATTATGCTTAATGCTTCCCACATCCACCTGACCAGACTGTCAAATTTTCTTGAGCCAGCCTTCATTACAAAAGGAAGTGAGGAAAGAAACCATCGAAAGGTGATCGAATCCCATGTTACCATTCTCCGTATCCGTCCAGTTGCTTCTTATGTGTGTGTTGTCACAGTCTATCATATGAAAGAAAGAGCCTGGAAATCAATCCGTGATTAAAAACTTTGATAATTACATGCTTGAATTTGCTTGCTTAAATCGCCAAAGGCATTCAAAGCATAACTTACATTAAGAATAAAACAAGAGGGTGTAAGTGTCCAGGTGCCTCAGTCCATACAGCTGGGGCCATGGTTGGAAGATCCAAACTATTGGTCTTATAGGCCCTCCCTTGGATGGAAGATGCTCCAAAATTCTTACAGATGCAAGCTCCTAATCCCTCAATCAATATCCTACAAATATATAGAAGGTTAAAAATATACATCAAATGCCTAGGGAAGCTAAGCTCAACTAAAACTTATAATACCTTGGTCCAGAAATCGAGCCGACTGCAAATCAGGTGACCTAGAGATAGACAATAGAAATTGATGTTCTACATTCAATGTGCATGGATGGTCCATCACATTATCAGAGTAGCCGATTCTTTGTGCCGGGGTAGTTATACTCTTGGCTCTAGCTAATGAGCAGCTTTGATCATTGATATGAATAGAAACTCTGGTCAAGCATTGATCGATCCTTGAGCCTGGACTTGGGAAAGTCGCTTCTACTTTGAAAAGTTATATTAAATCCAAACGGAAATACATTAATAGAAATCAAATATTACATATATCAAGTCATCTCACAGGTGCTAATATAGTTTCTCCTATAAATGAAATCTGTTATTGAAACTCAAAAAGTGATGTGATACTGTTCACACTACAACCTGAAAAGTGATTGGCCGAGTTCCAAATAAAACTCACATAAATTGAGAAGATGTGGAAGAGTCACTAATGTGGGAATTCTTTGTCAGTCAATTCAACAGTCGGGACTGGAGGTAGTCTAATTTGGTGATTGATACATAAAACACCTCAACATACGCTTCTGATCACTTCCAATATATTCCTAATTTTCGAAGATTGGTCAGATGTGCTAAGCAACTGTAGATCCAATTGCCAGTCCTTACATATCTTGTAGTCTTGAGGTGACTTATCTGGTCGAGTTGTGGATACCCTTAGATGAGATAACCCTCCCATACAAGCCCAGGTGTGCTTCACATGGAAATGTCTTAACTGTTGTCGCTTCCAATTGCACTGAGTATTTTGATGTGACAAACAGATGCTAAATATAGAGTTTGTAAATTGTGAAGATTGCCCGATGATGATGGGAGGCTTTGTAATCCAGCCTTTGTACAACCAACGTATCTTAGGTGGATTAGTTCACCCATCTCACTTGGTAACTTATCTACTGGAAAATTGTTTAGATATTAAATCCTAAGCAATTTGAAGCCTCTATAAAAGAAACTTCTATTACTCATTTTCAAACCTTCCTTCATCTTCAGGGATGAATGGAGCTAAACGAAGGTGCCAAGTGAAGAAATTTAAGGAAGTGTACTTGCTTTTGGTATTGTGCTAAAATGCAATTTGATGGGCCGTAGATGTAGGCAGAGCATTGACATTCTCACTACGAACAGAGGGCAGCAGTGATTAGATCTTCTTGCTCAAAAAACAAGTTGTTTCACTCCTCAATCGGGCACAACAAGCTAATACAAGTTTCTAGATATCCATTTGTTTTGAAACAGGCCCACTTGAGGTGTGAAACAACTTCATTTTTAGGCCAGAAGTTTTAAACAACGTAGGCTACTTAATGGAAGTTAAAGCTCTGTTCTTGCACATTACGTTATATTAGCGCACGTGGCTGCATGTTGTTGTGCAAGGCTTCACCCATGTGTGGGCTTAACAAACCTCATCAAGCACTTATGCCCAGGTCTAAGAATCAGGTTGGTCGCAGACAAGGTGAGCCAAACATATGTCAAAGAAATGGGATGGTAAGCATTTAATCTATATTTATTGCCTATCTGATGATCAGAGTTAGACTTAACTGAATTTTATGTGCAGTAGAAGCTAGATTGTGGCTTGCATATAGACAGCTTTGATCATGCACCCATGTGAACTCCCCCGCGAAGCATTGCAGACCTCCTCTTAAGCCTACACACTAAAATAACTTCTACTTCGAATAAGCATATTACATCCAAACATAGACAAGGTAATACAGCTCAAGCATTACATCAACAACTTATCATATCTACGTATTGATGCCAAATGCCAACAGTCTACACATTCACTGGAGAAAAGGCCACAAGAAGAATGGTCACAATGTGAGTGGAGCATTTGCCATCAACACTAGGAACATCGTATCATCCACACATATTTTTGTACCATGTGCACCAATTGTGTAGATTGAAAATCTGAGCAAAATGTCAAAACTCTCGGTCTTACAACGTCCAACACCTGAAAAAAGGAAAAGATTGGAGGAAGCCTTGCTAGGCCTACTCTGTAAAGAAATTTCTTCTTGTTTTTGCTTTCAACAAGCATATTACATGCATACATGTGCACAGGAAAATAAATCAGATGGTACTTAAATTGTTTGTGTAAGTTGGTAAAATAATGAATAATAGCACATCATAGCATGTCGAAAGATAGGTAGCAAAAGTTATAGACGTCCTCGTACTACAATTTGAAAATTATGTCATCAAAAGATCTTACCACCATTTATGACAAAATGATCATAGCAAAAGAAACCGTTAAAGGAAAATGGACTCCTGTGCCACTATTCTCCACATCTCTCATGTCACTTCGCAAGCGTGGGTCATCATAGCATCTCCTGTGAGTAAAAAAAAAAATGTAAGTTACATGCTAGAATTTGTTTGCTTAAAAACTATAAAATTAGTTGAAGCATCTACTTACTTTAAAACCAGACGAGATTAAAATAGGAGGAATTATAAGTTCGTATCTATTAGATTGAAGCACCCTTCTGCAAACATCCTGTGTAGTTCGGAGATCCAGACTAATATTTGATAGGGTCTACTACATATCCTAATCCGTTGATCAATGTCCTACAAATGACAGTAAGGAAAAAATACATAAATTTTCTACGAAAATAATGGCGTAAATATTGGATTAGATTTGGTTGAAATTAATATTACTAACATAAACCAAATTTTAAGCTTGGGATATGGAATTAATATTTTCATCCAATATCAGCTTCAAAGGATAGGCCAACTTCAAACAAATTCAAATGTTTGATAATATAAATTAAGGTTTGCTACTCCCACTCAAATTTAAAGGCAACTATAAATAATAAAAGAAAAAAAAAATAGAAATTAATGTCATAAGAAATAGACCTCTACATGTGGAAGCTTGCCCTTCCACATGTGCCAATATAGTATAAGGGTGAGAGATAACAGCTTTCCATCAAATAGGCAACATTGTTTAGAATTTCTAACCAAACAGTTGAAGTTATTTCATACCTCAGTTAAACATGTCTATAAAACAAATGGATGTCCGCAAAAACTGTTTTAGCCGAGCTTTCCATACTAAGGGCAATACTGATTACATCTTCTCACACAAAAGATAGGTTGTTCTGCTCCTCAATGGCACACAATAGGGTGATGCGGATTTTTATAGCCATCCACTTGTTTTTAAAACAAGTCTGCCTGAGGTGTGAAACAAACTTTACTTCAAGACCAGAATTTTTAGACAACATGGTCCACTTAATGGAAATCTCTGTTCTTGCAAATTATGCTATATTGGCACATGTGACTGCGGGTTGTTTTGCAAGGCTTCACCCACGTGTGGGCTTAGCAAGCCTCACTCAGAACTTATACCTAGGTCCAAGAAACAGGTTGGTCACAAACCACATGAGTCAAACGTATGCTCAAGAAATGGACGGTCATCAGCATTTGATCTATATGTATGGCCTATCAGGTGATCGGAGTTATACTGACCTAAAATATGCGCAGCGAATGCTAGATTGTAGCCTGCACCTGATGAGCTGCTTTGACCATGCACCCATGTAAACTCTCTGGCAAAGCATTGTGGATCTTCTCCTGAGCCGACACTTGAAATAACTACTACTACTTTGAAAAAGCTTATTACATTCAAATCCCGATAAAGTAATACATCTCAAGCATTACACAAACAACTTAGTATATTCAAGTATTGAAGATTAATAACCAAACCAAAAAAAAAAAAAAAACACACATCCACACACACATCATCATCATGGTATAGTTTCAAAACATCATACAAATATCTCCAACATCTATGCATAAGGAACCCAACAAAGAAACCACAAAAGGGAAATAATTTTTCATTCAGGACCATTCTCGACGTCCCGTCCAGTTGCCACCACCCTGTCAAAGCTCATCTCCTATAAAAGCAAGAGATTATATATTAAAAAAAAAAAAAAAATCTCTAATTAAAAATGCAGCTTCTCCTATAAAAGCAAGAGCTTATATATTAAAAAAAATCGGTAATTAAAACTTAAAATTAATGTGCTACTATTTATGTTAAAACGATTCATGAGCAGAACAAAAGTAATTGGCCATGAAAACTATCTTTGATCAGTTGCGTACAAGCAGCCAAGGTGGTAATCCAGACTATTTATTTGATGAATGAGCCCCACATGCTTGCATATTCGGATCATCCAAACAATCCTTTTGGCAAGCCATTCCAAACTGATAAGATGATGCTGACCATTTGATCAACTGCCTTTAAACAAAAATTAGTCCACAGTCCACATTTAGCAAGGAAAAGTCACCGATCGAATGAGTTTTTAAGTGAATTTATACTATAGTTCATCAAAGAAAGGTCAGGTCAACTAGATGGATGATTCAATTGTTCTTTTACAACTCATATAACCATCTGCGTGCATTCAAGCTGAGGATCGCTAGAATGGTTTCATCCAAAAGTTCATGGTAGAAGCATTTCTTCAGACAATTAACATGCAGACTTCATATAAAAAAAATAAAAAAAAATTAAATACTAGAAAATTTAAAATAGTGAGGATGTCCACAGGGGATCCATTGACTTTCTTTATTATTGTTCCACGTCACCAGTTCTGACGTCAGCTGAGAAAAAGAAAAAAAAAAAAAGACATACGTAGAAATATACGTATTTCCTGTTTGGTGTACACCGAAATTTTTTCTAAGGAAATCTTTTTAGGCGTGGATCTTCTATGGGCCCCACGATGATGCATGTTTTAGATCCACACCTTCTATCCTTTTCACAGTAACAATTTAAAGCATTTAAAAGAATAAATTACTTTAAGAATATAATTGGAATTTAAAATTCAAATTCACGAGACTATATGTTTTTTTTTTTTTGGTCCAAGTAATTATACACAAAAAGGAAAAAGAAAATGATATAGTATGGATTAAAAGGTAAATAAATAAATAAATAAAACAGGGGAAACAAGTCTCACCAATGTAGCTCTCGCTTGGAGAGGAAGTGCCAGTGCTGCTCCCAATAGCTCAATAATCATCGTAGCTTATGTCGATGGATGGTATGTGCCGAATCTTATGCCAATCCTCTCCCTCGTTTTCTTGGAG
Organism: Magnolia officinalis; assembly: GCA_021015155.1. Classification (NCBI taxonomy): domain Eukaryota; kingdom Viridiplantae; phylum Streptophyta; class Magnoliopsida; order Magnoliales; family Magnoliaceae; genus Magnolia; species Magnolia officinalis. Next base: position 13,796,779 of record JAJHSJ010000011.1, read on the forward strand.
CCTTGTTTTTAATTCTGGATTCATTTCCCACAGCTCCAATTTCTTGAGGGTACTCACGTGTCGCAGTCCTTCGGGAAGCTTCTCCAATTCCGGGCAGTAAGATCCGTAAATGTAAAAGATTAGGCATAGATCCTTCCTCCACTCTCCACTCCTTTAAGTTCCGTAAAAGCCAAGATGTAAGGATTCGAGTAGAGAAACCCTTGTGCAGAGCAAGCCATTTCCGCTCCATCATATGAAACATGGAGCAATCTGAGAATGCGAAGGTTTTTCAGCTTCTCCAACGTCACCAGTGGATCTTGATTTAAATGGGTGCATTGCAAGGTGAGCTTGGTGAGGTTTGTTGGGAATTCAGTAGACTCGGGTAGCTTCTCTAACTTTCCAACCAAATGCAGCTTACTTAACTTGAGAAGACGTGTAAAACGCAAATTCGATGGTATTTGGTCTCCCTCCACAAACAAGGACTGGAGGCATTCCAATTTGAGAATGGATTCACACAATACATCAGCATATGCTCCTTTCTTATCTAAACGTATTCCTAGTTTTCTAAGATTGGTGAACTTTCTCAAGCAACCATGCATCCATTTGCCAGCCTTTATGCCTGATAGAGTTTGGAGGTTGCTAATCCGGTCGAGTCGTGGATGCCCTTTTATCGAACCCCAACCGTCCTTCACTTGGAAATGTCTCAACTGTTGCATCTTCAACATTACGCTGGGTACGTTGAGGATGTCGTGATCAGATGTTACAATTAATGTTTGTAAATTGTGAAGATCGCCCATCGATGATGGGAGCTCTGAAGTTGTTGTAGAGCGGATGTACGTGCTAAAGATGAGCGTTGCAATATTAACAGTGATGGTACAGCTGATGTATCTCAGGTGGATCAGTGCACCTATCTCACTAGGTAGCTTTTTTATTTGTACATTGTCTAGATCTAACACCCTGAGCAATGTAAGGCTTCTAAAAGGAAACTTCTCAGGTTTCCATTGATATTCTCTGGAGTGGATCAACACAGATCGAAGGTGTGGAGTAGAAGATTTTAAGTAAGTGCACTCACTTAAGGCATTATAGTGAATAGCAAATCGACGGGCTGTGGATGTGGATAGAGCATCCACATTCTCATGATGAATTTGGAGAAACTTTTCTTCCTTTGCTTCTGATATGGAAAGATCCCGCAAAAGATCGTGAATACGGCAACTTTTAATACCCCCACTTGAACTTTTGTTAGCCAGTTGAATCATATTTCGCTGAATCAACTCTTTTAGATAATCGTATCCTACTTCTTCTAGCGTTTCATCCCCTCTTTGTTGCAGTAACCCTTCTGCAGCCCACAGTTGAATCAGTTTCCTAGCCCCGAATTCATAGTCTTCTGGAAAGATGCCCAGGTAGAGAAAACATGGTTTCAAGTGATAGGGCAGATTTTTATAGCTTAAAGATAATATGCTGGAGATTTTCACTTCTCCCTGGACAAACTGCCAGGTGATGCTTTTTCGTACATTCTCCCACTCGCTCTCGCTTGGCTCTTTTCTTGATAAGAGCCCTGCGATAACAACGATCGCAAGAGGGAGACAACTGCATTTTTCCACAATCTGTCTTCCTAACTCCTCCAATTTCGGAGGGCAACTGCCACCTGGGAATGCTTTCTTGCAGAACAAATCCCAGCTCTCTTCATTGTTTAGAAATCGCAGTTCATGAGGCTTGCTTTGTACATCTGCATATAATGCTACGTCTTCGTTTCGTGTGGTGAGCACGACCCTGCTTCCCTTATTATTTTCTGGGAAAGCATGCTTGAGATTATCCCATGCTTCGTTTGTCCATAAATCATCCAATACCACCAAGTATCTCTTATCATTCAGATACTTGGAAATATCGTCCCTCAGATCTTGAGCACTCATTTTCTCCACCTTCTCGAGCTGCTCTTTTTCGGAGAGCACCATACAGCATTTGGTGATGGCCCGCAGAAGATCTGTCACAGCATACTCTTGTGATACAGAGATCCATGCAAGAGATTCAAAATGTTTCTTAACACTCTCGGTGTTATAAAGTTTCTTAGTAAGAGTGGTCTTACCGAGACCACCCATTCCAACTACAGAAACAACACAACGTCGTTGCTCTCCCTTTGTCAACCGCGAGACTAATTCCTCCAAGTCATTTTCAAAACCAACAAAATCTGGTTCTGGAACATTAGGAGAAGTGAACCTCCATTCTTGGAGGCTTCGACCGGCAGAGCTGGTACCTGCTCCCTGGCCTATATTTTCAATTCCATAAGCCAACCTACTTTCGGAGATCGCACGGATTTTATTCTTTATCCGTTTGATATCGGAGCCCACCTTATGGAGAGTACTCCACTCACTGAAGATGAAAGCGTACCTTTTAATGCGGCCAATAAATCCTCTTTGCCTCAAGCGTGCTATCTTGAAGACAAAGGTGTCGATGACGTCCTCAGTATCGTATGCAGCATCTCTCACTTGCCGCACCCATCTCTTCACTCTTCTGTCTCCTTCTTGCTTGGCGTCTGCGTCTTCCAAGAAGGCTTCCATTCGCTCAAATTCTGCCTCCAGCCATTCCACTTCATCGCGAACCCCGCTTAAGAAACGGGCTTCTTTAATGAGGGCGTCAGCAAGATTTTTGAGAAGGCTCTCGACAACGGACTCAACAAAGGCCATATTTCCTCACTCTTTTCTCTCGCAGCAAAGAAATTCAGATAACAGCTTTCTTTGTCTTGTGTTCATGTTGCATTTCTTTCTATTTATAGACGCCAACTTGACCGGTAACGCGACGAACCACTCATGGTTTGTTGCCACTCAATGCTATACGTTGTTGTTCATTTGATGAATCTCGACCCTACGTCTGGTAGACTTTATGTACAATGATCCACCACAGATTTAATTTAAAAAAAAAAAAAAAAAAAACCCATCTTAAGCACTATCTCAACCGTCTATCTGTGGCCTCTAAACAGATGGTAAAGCAAATCAAATATCAACCGTCCTTATTCTTGGACGGGGATTTACTGGCTTTCCACGAAGTTCCTGTGCTGGAAAGCGAGGTGAGGCCCACGCCGTGATGTTTTTAGAAAATTCACTCCGTACATTCATTTTGTGCACGACATGCCACATGAAAATAAATAAATAAAAAACCAAATCTAAAACTCAAGTCGGCCACATGCGAGAGTAAACAGTGGGGATGGAAAGACCACCGTCGAAACATTCAAATGACCGCACAAGTTTCGTTTAAGGCTAAGTTATTGGAAGCGGATTGGCTGGTGTACCACACGCCAGCTCTGTGGAGCCACAGAGCACCGAACCACTAGCCATTGGCTGGTGTCAGGGGGAGTAGCCAATCCGTTTCCCAGCTATATAGCTGATGTACGTACGTGTCGTGCGGGCGCGGATTGGATACTGAGGTCAGTAGCCATTTGGCTACTGAAGTGACGTCACCAAGTTATGTGGAGCCCACCATGATGCATGTGTTGTATCCATACCGTCCAACCATATATAGAGATCATTTTATTGCATTACAAAAGAAAGAGATAGATCTAAATTTCAAGTGAACCCACTATAGAAAACCGTGGGAGCTGTCACACCCACCCTTGAAACATTTATAAAACCCACGGTTATGTAATTTTGAGATCCAACCTATTCATAAGTTAATATAGAAATAGATGAAGTGAAAACAAAAATATCAGCTTGATTAGAAACTACTGTGTCCCCTGAGAAGTTTTGAACGGTGGATGTTACTGTCCCTGCTATTTTCTATGGTGGGGTACGTTTGAACTTTAAATCTATCTCATTCTCTTTGTAATGCCAAAAAATAATCTCTAAAAATGGTTGGACGGTATGGATACAACACATGCATCAAATTTGGGTGCATGGAGCTTGGTGACGTCACTTCAGTAGCGATTTGGCTACTGACCTTGTCAGTATCCAATCCGCGCCCGGTACGAAGACGAGCACCGACTCTCCTCGAGCTCCATGTTGTACGGTTCAAAAGAGATCAAAGTTACATGGCCCCACATCGATGTATTTATTATATCTACACCCTTCGTCTATTTTTAGAGATCATTTTAGAGTATTATACAAAAATTGAATCATATCCAAAGATCATCTGAACCACAAATGGCAGTAGAGATAATGATTTTCACTGTTAAAATTTTGGTTGGGCCCACAATAACGTGTATTTTCCATCCCATCTGTTCGTAAGGTCACAAAGACCTGACTGAAGATATCCATAGGTTTATAGGGCACAACAGGGTAATACAAATTTGCAGATATCCATTTGTTTTGAAAGGCCCACTTGAGGTGTAAAACAACCTTACTTTTTGGTTAGATGTTTTAAACAACGTAGGCTACTTAATGGAAACGTCTGTTCTTGCACATTATGCTACATTGGAACACGTGGCTGGATGTTGTTGTGCAAGGTTCACTCATGTGTGGGCTTAACAAATCTCACCCAGAACTTATGCTTAGGTGTAAGAATCAGATTGGTCATAAACCAAGTGAGCCAAACTTATGTCAAAGAAATGGGACGGTGGGCATTTAATCTATATTTATTGCCTATCAGATGACTAGAGTTAGCAGAATTTTCTTCAGTATAAGCCTTTTGCAGCAAGTTCATGCAGCCACCAAAAGCTATGTTGGGCCCAACATAATTATTGTGGGAAATCCACTCAATTCATCTATTTTGGAAGATCATGTTAAGACAGGAGACTAAAAATTAGATAGATTTGAAAATCAAGTGAGCCACATGACTAGAAAACAGTGGAAAGGAGTTGCCTACTGTTCAAACTTTTTTAGGTTCCATTGTGATATTTATATGCAATCTAAATTATTCATAAAGTGGCCTAAATGCTCAAAAGATCATTACCATAGGGATGAAATGATAGTATAAAAATATTACTATGATCGAGAGCTTTTGCAGCCTCATAATTGTTTTAACCACGGGTACAATCTCCATTGTTTTCTGTTGCGTGGCTCACTGAAGCTTTGTATCTATCTCATTTTTAGGCTCATGTAATCAAATAATTTGGCAAAATATGTGAACGATGTGTATTTCTTACAAAACACCATGGTGGGCTCTACAATGTTTATTCCATCTGAATTTGCCCCATCATTAGGTATTTGGGTTCAATGCAAAAGGTATTTCGGGACAATTTTATTCTAAAATTCTTGAAAATATTGTCGGTGGCTATCTTTGAAAAATTTTCAAGGATCCCGGTTTTTGGGCACGTTTGGCATTACCACGGTATTACTTTGGTAAAAATCCCATCTTTACTAATACTTTTGAAAGCAACCAACATGTGACAGAATTTAATAGTTGGTGGACGGTCATAGTCGGTTGGCCCGCCCATGAGGTGTAAATGGACGCGGATTAGATAGTGAAAGATTGAGTAGCAAGTTGGCCACTGAAGTTACGTCACCAAGTTCTGTGGGCTCTACTATGATGTATGTGTTATATCCACACCGTCCATCCATTTTTAGATATCGTTTTAGTGTATGACCCAAAGAATGAGGCAAATAAAAATCTGTGGTAGACCCCACCAAAGAAAACAGTGGGAAGAGTGATTCCCACCGTTGAAACTATCCTAAGGCCCATCATAGTGTTTATTTCAAATCCAACCTGTTCAAAAGTTAAAAAAAACATGAAATAAGGGAAAACACAAATATCATCTTGATCTAAAACTTTTGTAGCCTTAAGAAGTTTTTGATAGTGGGCATCACTGTTCTACTGTTTTCTGTGTTGGGTTCCACTTGAGCTTTGGATTTAATTCGTTCTTTGGATATTGCCCTAAAATGAACTCTCCAAATGGATAGAAAGTGTGGATACAAAACATACATTATGATAGGGCCCACAGAACTTGCTGACGTCACTTCAGTAGCTAGTCTCACTACTCCGCCAGTCAGTAGCCAATCCGCGCCCGGTGTAAATAAGGGCGGCAGACTCAGTTTATTGCTGCGAAAGTTAAGCCACCTCTATCAAACACAATTTCCTACCATCTGGTGCATGGACTTGAAAGCCCTGATTTGAAATTTGTTTTTAGATTTATTCGGTAATTTTCCTCATGGACATTGATTCTATCCTCTCTCTCTTTAAAATAAATAAATAAATAAAATGACTATAATATCCAAAGTTATTGGTTTTTTTTTTTTTTTTTTAAAGTAGTCTAAGAGTCTATGAACTGCGGGCCCACGTGATGTGTATGCACATTCAGCTGCTCCAAGTAATGTATCCTTACAGTCACTGTCTAGAAGGAAAACAAGTCATGAAATGTATCATTTAATTATTTCCACACACCCTGAACAGACAACCGGTGGGTCCTACCTGTAACATTGCTGGGCCAATCACAAAAATCCCTACTTCTTTCTATCAAGCATTAAGCATTATATATAAGAGAAATTTAGGACTGTGGACCCCACCTTTTAGCCAGCTGTTTTTATGAAAGAAGACAAACCTTCTTTTGCAAGTTAGACCTGCACGTGCGGACTACGAAATTCTGGACAAAATAACCCCTCCTTTCACTGCTGCTGTTTTTCCTCTCCCTTTCAACCGTCGGCTTCACCTCTCCCTCTCCATTGCTGCTTCACTGCCGTTGCTTTCACCCCCTTTCCTCATCCTATTAGAAATGTTAAAAAAAAAACCTTTTTGCATACTCTTTTCACTGCTGCTGTTTTTCTTCTCCTTTTTAATTGTTTCCTTTTCCTTTCCCTTTCCACTGCTAGTTCACTGCTGTTGCTTTCACCCCTTTTCTGCGCCCGGTTAGAAGACAAAAAAAAAAAAAACCCTTTTTGTGGGCCCCCTTATCAACATTTGTCTTCTCCAGAAAATGGTTGGTCCAGCAAAGAAAGCACGCAACACAGGTATATTTTGAACTTAGTTGGGCCCACATTAAATGTATGGGTATAGGAAACAGATTGACCACTCCTCCGGTGCTCTATGGGCCCCACCATGATCTACATGGCTGGTGGTCGGTGCTCTGTGGGCCCACCATGGTGTACGTGACTAGTGGTCGTTGCTCTGTAGGTCCCACCATGGTGTACGTGGTTGGTGGTCGGTGCTCTGTGGGCCCCACCATGGTGTATGTGTTTCATCCATTTTGTCCGCTGAATTTCCATCTAATATATATCGATCCCTAGCGGGGGTGGTTAACATGGAATGTGTGCACTGACATGGGTGTGTACTAACAAGCTAACCCAAAAAAAAAAAAAATATATCCATCTAATTTAAGGGGTTGAGACCCAAATTAGATGGAAATTTGGTTGGTGCCCCGCTAGAGGAAAACAATGGTGATTGGATATCCATCATTTAAATCCTCCTGACGCCCACTGTACTGTTTCTCTGAAATCCAATCTATTTTTTAGGTGATAAAGACCCTGATGAGAGCTAAAAACAAAGATCATATTTGTCACACCCCGAAATTCGAGTACAGAGTGTGCACCCTCAGACCCGAGTTTCGGCCCATGACACGTACACTAAGTGTACTAATTTCATTCAATTATACAATTATTCATCTACCTACTAGCTCTACCGTAGATTTACATTCCATTCATACTCAACAATATCTCAAAAATAAGAAACGATTATTTATTCCAATAATTAATCATAAACATAAGTAAGGACCCTCTCAATTAGGATCTTACAAAATGAAATAAAAATGTCCAACGACTTAAAAGAATTAATTTACAATCTAAGAAAATCAAATATAATTAAAGTAAAAATATCATGATTAGTCTAAGACAGCAACTTCTTCCTCTGTCAAGTAGGGCCACGTGTCCCTTAAGTCCTTTTCGGCTTGACCATATATTCCTATTCTTGAGCCACCGGCCCACCCTCATTCACATCTGTACGGTTTTTTCATCAATAAAAATATAAACTGGTCAGGCTTAGTGATATAACCCAGCATGGTTCATAATCATATCAATTAAAATAATACAAAAATACATGCACAATGGTATAAATGTAAAATATTATACGAATGCATCAGATGGGATGATCGTCCATCTGCTTGGGTTGGAGGTCGTCAACCTGCATCCACTCGTTGGGTAGGCTTTCACCTTTCGATGGGCTTGGGCATAGCCCGCATCTGGTAACGCTCTACCAGGATCGACATTTCTTCCAGGGAAGGCCCATAAGATCGACCATGCATTATGCAATGTAATGCAATGAATGATTGATGATATGTAAATGTATATTTTTCATATTTGGCATAGTTGTCTCAATTAAAATATTCACATATAAATTTATCGTACAATTATCATATCAAAATATTCAAACCAGTAAATCAATCAAACAATCACAATGATTTATTTTAATTTTAATGAATTATGAGACAAGTTGGGTTACTCACCTGAGTCTGATAGTATAAAATCCACAAGGTAATTAAGTTAGCTTGAATTCAGAGATCCTATCAGTTATATCACCAACATTAATTATTATTCATTTAGTTATTTTATATGGTGGGGTCCACCTCTGATTAACATCCTAGGTGGCCAGATCCAAAATAATCAAATAATTAAAATTTCTATTCTATTTTTTTAATCCTTTTTAAGATTATAAAATTGAATAATAATTACTTGATCAGGGTGGTCCATCGGATGGTCCGATCATTCAGATTCTTAAGGTCTTGTCATGTATTACCTCTATGCATTTGAGGAGTGGTGTGGATCTAACCACACATTCGCCAATGGCCTATCTCGACCTTCTACGTTAAGTGATTGCAACACTTGCATAAAATATCTAAGATTTCTTATTAAACATTTATAGATTTCATAATGTAGTCCATCTGATGGTTAGATTGATCTGAAAATTAGGGCCTTTATATATTTTGACCTTAGGGATCATATGATCCGTACAGATCTATCTTAATACAATCAGATTACAACCATTCAATTTATTTATAAAATTTACTAACCAAATCTGAAATCATAAAAACATCACTTTATTAAAATAGACTCTTTACACCTATACGATGATCGTGTGGATGATCCACACCACCCATTGTATAGATCGGGAAGAAATTCATAACACAGTAAAAAAATTAAAAAGATCAAACGATTAGAACTTACCTGATCGAGCCTTCTTAGAATTTCCTCTTCCTTTTACTTTAGGGCTTCCTATCTCCTTTTTTTCTTTTTTTTAACAGCAGAAACCTTCCGTATCATTTTTAAAGAAAATTCTCATAAGATAGGATGAGCACATTCTCCCTTATCTTGAATTTGAATTTTTTTATAACATTTGATAAAAACATTATTATTACTACTTCAAGAATCGATCCATAAATCTCTCTCTCAATTAAGAATGTCTCTACCAACATAACTATTAACTTGTTTTTTTATTTTTTATTGAAAAATAACATTTTTAAATATTTATTTTAATTTTTTTAATGCACCAAAATTAAGGGTTGTTACATTCTACCCCCCTTAAAATAAAGATTTAGAAACTAACATCTCAAAATTTTCTGATTTTAATGGTGTTGGTCACGCTTATGTTATGAATGGTTTTAGATACTGGATTGGTCTTTTATTATTATTATTTTTTCTAGCAGTGAATTTATACGTATGTGAAATTTTGTCAAAAAATAAAGTTTATAGAAAATTCAAAAATTCAGACAGTAAAGGTTGTTTAGAAATAAAAGTTTTTTTTTTTTAAAGTTAAAAATAAAACTAAATTTGATTGAAATTTTTTTTTTTTTTTTAAATTTTTTTTAAAATTTAGTTTCTTAATTATTTTCTTTTGAACTCGATTTATCAATCTACGATGTGGCCTTTGAATCACCTTAATTGGACTCATACTTAATTAGTTATAAGTTTATCAAATCAAGTGATTTTATTATTTAACAAAATATGAGGGGCAAATTTTATTTTTATTTTTAATATCATGGGGTCATAGGTTGGGTTTCTAAGTTTCAGATATCATAACAATCAATAATCTTATGTATTGCATCTCTCATAATAATCAACAAAATATTTTAAATTTAGATTCACATACACAAGGTTATTTACGGAATTTTAACATTTGAATCAAAAGTCAGAATGACTTAAAATTTAAAAAGTATGCCATTAATTATATAGTAAAAAAAAAAATCAGATTAAAATTATTACTTTTACTAAGGTTTTCATCGCTGCTAATGAGAAAAAATCCTATTGTCCAACAGTCGTTTTTATCATTTACAGCTTAGTGCTTAAATGTTTATAATTTTTTTTTTTTTTTTACAATTCAAATAAAATTTTATGGAGTTGTTTATGGGTATGTACATGACTCAAAAAATATTCAGAAATTATTTTGAGAAATTTTTTTTATTTGATTTGATCAGGGATACTAAACTGCTCCAGATTTTCACTATAAAATTTTAAAATTTGTTAGAAAATTAGAAATAATTTTTCCGTACCTTGAAATTTGCAAAAAATGTTGTCCTATACCTGAAAAAGGTTATAGTGAGTTTGATATTTAATTTTTCTTCTTCTTCTTTTTATTATTATTTTTAAGTAATTTTTTTTCCCCACCAAATATGGACTTATGATCCTATAAAAAGGAACTTTTAAAATTTAATAGAGATTATGGTTTTATTTTATTTTATACTTAATATATATATTTTTTTAAATAAAGTACTTCAAATAAAAATATTTATTTAACCAAAGGTTATTATCAAAATGAAAAATTCTGCTAATTAAATATATATAAAGCCAGTATGGGCATATTAATTTTCGGTTTGATGATTGTTGTTCATATTACATTTTATTATATTACTTTAAAATTACAGATTAAGTTAAAATTTAAATGGAGATCTTATTATAGTTTACTATGTCTTTGTAAAATCTTATACAAAAATTCTAACTGTAAAAATTTTTTAAATTCTTGCAGTCAGTCATGTCCAGAATTTGATGATTTATGATCAGCCGTACTAACTCACTGGATCAATATATTTACCATGAGATTCAAATTTTATTATTATTTTTATCTTAATATAGACTTATCTATCTTCGATCAGGCTTTTCAATCACCTCAATCGGAGTAGTACTTTTATAGTTATGAATTTTATAAGTTGGGTAATTCTTGCTGCCCATTACTGTCCAGCAGAAATTTGTGAATTAAAATATCTTTAAAATTTATTTTCGTTATATTAATCCATTTTAATCTAAATTATATTCAAATAAAAGTATAGAGAAACTAAATTCTTATTTCTACATTCAGCAAAAAAAAATAGGAACTTAGTTTTTTTTTTTTTTTTTGGCAGATTTAATTTCTTTCTAATGGATGTGGTCATAATCACTATTTAAATACTTAGGAACATCAAATTATATTTTATTTTTATTTTAATTA
>JAJHSJ010000011.1:13808185-13888835 GCA_021015155.1 Magnolia officinalis
GGTTGATGGGCTCTCCATCCATCGACGAGTTAGAAAATACCTAAATACTCTTGAACCATGTGAAACAATGGTCGCAGATGCGCCAAACATGGTTGAGAAAGAATCGCACTTGGATGAGAATGTTGAACAGAATATGTCACTCGGCAAGGACGGTGCATGGAGGCACACTATGTTCCTCCAATTAGAACTCTAAGAGACTACCTACAACCGGTTAGAACAACCACACCTTCATGCATTATTTTCTAGGTTAATGTGGGTAATCTAGAGTTTAAATCGAGTGTGATGTACTACTTCCGAAGTTTCATTGACTTGATTTTGAAAGCTCGTATATCTTCACCTTAAAGAATTTGGGCTTTTAGAATTTGACGTGATAGTAGGGACTTTGCATTATAATAATGTCTCTCAAGACATAATTAGACTAAAATTATTTCTCTTCTCTCTAAAGGAAAGAGTAAGTCATTGTTCCACTTTTTGACACTTCAGTCTATTGAGACATGGATTGAAATAACCCGGGAGTTTCTTTCAAAAGTTCTTCCCGGTTCACAAGACCAATACGCTGAGGTGTACCATCATGAATTTTGCACAAAAAGAAGACGAAACGTTCTTTCAATGTTGGGAGAGGTTCAAAGACCTCTTACTCGCTTGCCCACATCATGGCTATGAAACATGACACATAATTAACTTCTTCTACAATTGACTAAGATCAAATATATGCCATTTTGTAGAGATAATGTGCAATGACGAGTTTATGAGTAAAGTCCTTAAGAGGCATGGGAATACTTTGACATGTTACCTGAAAACACACAATCATGGGATACCACCAACAAGTTGAGTGGTGCCAAGGTTGCATCCAAAGAGAAGGGGGGAATATATATACTCAAGGAGGAGGATGGCATTAATGCAAGGATGGCGGCTCTTACAAGAAAGGTCGAGGCATCGAACTTAAGAAGGTAGAAGAGGTCCCACAATCTAGTGAAGCCGTTGAGAGTGTATGTGGCATATGCGAGACTAATGCACACCTAACTGAGGATTTTCTGACAATCCCAACATTTCAAGAGGTGTTGCAAGCTCACGCTAATGCAATAAATGCTTACCAATGCCCATTAGTGTGCCGACTTTTTTTTTTTTTGGAAACTTTGTATGTCATTAATCCCCACCCAAAAAACCTTTACAAAAGGGCACTCCTAATAAAAACACAAGAAACCCAACCTGGAGACCGAGGAAATAGTTATAAAAAACCCCAATGGATCAGACCATTTTGATCGCACCTAGACCCACTTTGTCTAGAAAAATGTTACATTGAAGTTGACGAGGAAGTTCTGAAAGATTCTCGAAATAAACCTGAGACTGAGAAGCACTGCCCAAACGAGCCAAAAAATATGCCAGCAAATTCCCTTCCTTTGGATGTGCACCACACAAACTGTACCTTGCCACCTCAACTGACTAATTCTAAATAGCCATGCCCTCCATTTCCAGCCTGGCAGCGCCTGCCCATTAATCAGGTCAACTACTAGCCTCGAAATCCGACTCAATAATGATGTGCTTGAAGCCCCCGCATACCGCCAAGAAGACCATCATGCACCGCTCGTAGCTCGGCAACCGTGTTAGTCCCAAAACCATAACCATCTGAAAAGGCGAAAATGAAATCACCCCTCTCCCCTCTACATATTCCACCTCCACCAGAACTCCCAGGATTCCCCCTGGCAGAACCATCAACTTTAATTTTGACCCAACCAGGCATTGGCCGATTCCACCGTACCACCTCTGGTCAACCGCCAGGATTGACAGATGACAGGAAGAAATTGTGAGGCCACCGCAACCCTAGCGCCCCACCACCGTTCTGAGAAGCGTTAAGCAAGGCATCCCACCATCTGATTTTAGCAACTACTCTATCAGGGGACACCGATCGACCCTAAAAAAAAAAGTTGTATTGCGCGCTTTCCACACTTCTCAGATAATTAAACATGGCAATAACATGGCATTTACCGATCGTCTATGCATGGCAGTAGCCGCTGCCCACCATTGCCCAATCCTCGCTTCAATCGAAGTGGCTGGCATGACGCTGATACCAATCTAACTGCCCATGGCCAGCCCAATAGTCTGCGCCAACCTGCTGTTAAGGAAAAGGTGTAGCGTAGATTCAGTGTCAGATTAAAGGGTGTCACAGCAGACACTTTGACGCTAGCTAGATGAACTCCCCGGGATTGCACCGCACTGTCCATCGGAACGGCATTTTGAATCACCTTCCAGACGAGGAGAGAGATTTTGGGAGGAAGTTTCGTATGCCATACCCATCTCGACTAGCTACGACTCGGATTTGACACCCTGGACAACGACCAGGCAGATTTAATAGAAAAAACCCCTGAAGGAGTTAATGGCCAAAAAGGGCGATCAACATCGTCTGTGGTGACTTCAAATCAATATAATTCTAATTGGTGGAATCATTCTAACTTTAGTTGGAAAAATGGGCCGACCGCCAATCCACCCTCACCTTCTCGAGGGCCTTCCACGACTCAAAGTATACCGTATGTGCCCCCACTAAAGAAGACTGTAACGCCCCGAACTTTTCGATGCTCGGGCATCGAAAGTCCTGGAGTGTTACCATAAGATTCAACATGACAATCCAACTATTCTAGCCTTACATCATTTCCCTAACACTAGCTTATCCGTTGGGGATGATCTTCATTCATAAATCAAGCTATCTGACCCCGTTGAATTTCAAGACAAGCCCATCCATTACGTAATTTGACATAAGTACTTTCCCTTAGAAGACGTGACGAATAACTCCCTATCCATAATGATTTAGATATACGTTCTTTTGTAAGAATTGCTTAGAAACATGTCTATAACCATGTGGAGCCATTAGATTTCCCAAAACTCATAAATCGACAGTAATTACGAAATTGCCACTAACCTAGACCCCTGAACACTAGATCACATGGTTCCCACGGTCCGTTTCATGTGAAATTTTATATCATGCCTGATTATCACAAATTAACCGTAAACCTCGAATTTCAGCCCTTAGATCATAGTAAATCAGCTACTTGACCTCTACATCCGCGCGTACACTTATCGGATCAAGATTTTGATCCGTCCATCTTATTCAAACCATAGGAATATGCTTAACCCACCATTAGAATCATAATCTGACAAAATTTCATGTGTAAGAAAGTCACTCGAACTAACGTTATAAAAGCCTTACCCCTAATCACTCCAAAAACCCATTTTATGTCCATCAATTTACGAAACTACCCGTACGTCAACCCTCATACATGGCCGGAGTGCATACCATCAAGTTTCCATATTTTTAACAAGTCATTTGACCACCCATATTGATTGGATCCGCCAAATGGGTCATCCAAATATGAGAATAAACCGATCATTACGATGATCTTAGGGTATAAGTCCAAATTACCTGGTAGCTTGTCAATTAAATGTGTACAAACATTATTTTGAAATATAGAGTGTGTTAGTCGTTAAAATAACATCTTGATTATCCTTGAGAAATCAGGGCCCAAATTTAACCCATTGAGAGATCTTGAGAAGTAACGATCGGTGATAAGGTTTTGTCTCTTTTGGACGGTAAAGTTGTGAGTTACAGATGACGAAAGTCAAGACAAAGGAAAAGGGTAAATTTGTAAATTTAAACAAATATATACAATATGTACAGCAGCAACTATCTCTTGTTAAGTAAGTGATTTGACGGTAACCATCAACCACACTCATTTATAAAGTGCGGCCCCACCAATGACTCGGATTTATCCCATCTTTTGGCCCATGACCTACCACGGTCTTGCCAAACCAATGAACGGAGTGGATTTCTTATCAAACATCACTATGGACCCCACCTGATTTTTCCCAGCCATGCATGAAAGTAAAAAATTCACGTGAAATTAATACACGTAAACGACTTCCTAGTTAAAGGTAAATACAATCCCGTTGATTAACGTATGACCCACCTATTACTTAGATAAGTTTCATATTTTGGCCCATTAGATCTTTTAACCGTTGACGTCCAACTTCGGAATCATCCGACCACTAGATTGACAAGAAACCCACCCCATGAACTAAATCAAGTTGTGGGCCCCACCTAGACCTTAGATCTGTTTATTTTTGGGTCTAAAGACCTGGCTGATGCTTCCAAGAAGAATGGACGGTGTGGATTTCCCACAAACATCACGTTGGACCCTGCACAATTATTGTGTGTGCACCATAGGTGGTGCACTCGCCGTGCACGGATTTGGAGAGGCTGGTCAGACGCCTCTGACCCGTGGCTTCTAAAACAAGAGAGATCTCTCTCTCTTTCTTTGGTTTCCATCAGGGGACGAACAGCCGTCCGTTTCCTTAAAAGGTGGCCCACCTCCACTACCCATTTTCATAATCCAAACCGTCCATCTGTTGGAGGGGCCTCGACCTGCCAAAACCTCTGTTGTTTCACACGGAAACACACGTGAGTGAGGACACAATGATGGGCTCAACGGAACCGTGTGAGTGTGGATTTTACCAAAAGTGGAAACCTTATCCTGCTGTTGCCCAACTGGCAATCCGAGCGCGTCGCTCTCATTCATTTACAACCGTCAGATGCAAGGAATCTCAGCCGTCTATCTTGCTTAGGGCTCTCCAAATGAAACCGTGGCCAGTTTCGGTTTTTACCCACTGTATTTTGAAAACGGTTTCCACCGGACGAAATCTAGTTCGTTCATTATTAAACGGACGGCCCTGGGATGCTTTGGTTAGTGAATAAAAGGAGCTGGATCAAGCAAACAGGAGCTCGCCCTCCATTCTGGCTGGCCGCCGCAACTCGAAACCGAACGTTTTCGTTCTCCTTCCAAACCCCTCACCCAAATCTCTCCCGAGCTTTGAAAAAACCTATCCTTAAGCTCTCTAGGATCCGTATGGACCACCTGAAAGGAACGGATTGGAGGAAGAAACTCCACATATGAATCCACCATTTTAACCCGGTCATCTTCCTCGTTCAAAGCTACACCGAGCCACGGTCCGAGTTGGGCTAGTTCGTGTCTCGCTAGGTTTCCAGCAAGGGAAGGAGATAGGAAAAGGAAGGGGAGAAGAAAAATAGAAAGAAAATAGAAGAAGAGAAGAAGAAGAAAGAGTGAGAGAGAAGAGAGATCGGGGGCGGCTGTTGCACCAACCCGAACCAGTCGTAATGCGTGAGTCAGGCAGGGCCCATCGCTACTGTCGGAAGTTTAGCAGAGAAAAGGGCAGAGAGAGAAGAGGTTGATGATGAAGAAGAACAAAAGGGGAAGAAGAGGAATGAAAGGGAGAAGGGGTTGCACCGTTGCATCAGCTTGGAACGGGCCGAGTCACGGTCACGACTCAGGCCAAAAACGCCCCAAGCCACGCTGAATTCGGCCTGAGTCGGGTTCTGGTTTAGCCCAGGAACTCTAATGAGTGTATAAGCCTGAGGAAGAGAAAAGAAAAACAGGAGAAGAAGAAGAAAGGAGAAAGAAGTTGCCTTCTTCACTAGTTCTGTCGAGTCAACCCGCTGACTCGTTTGGGACTCGGTGCAACTAAGGATGCTGCTGATTCCGTCCAGGAAAAGGAGAAAGAGAAGGAAAGAAATAAAGGTAGAGGTCAAATTAGAACGACTCGCTGCCGAGTCGACTCGGCTAAAACTCGCCGAGTCTAATCGAGTCAACTCACTCGGATCTGGCTCAAGATAGGTAAGCCATCTTATTCAATCATATTTGTTGTTGTTATTACTGTCATCAATGGTAATTCTAATTATTAATTTCCATTCTAATGATTTTTATTATCAAGTTAGCTAATATAGATCATAACACTAATGGCAATAATGATTTTGTAATTAGTAAGTTTATATGGCGATTAATGGTACACCAAACTAGAAGGATCTCGATTTACAATTTCCATCCTTATTAATATTATCATGGTAAATTTTAGCATAGACATGATTAGCCACTAATAGCTTACTCATACTAGTATTAGTTAGTATAGATAAAACCATAACTTTCGTTATTAGGATTTTTCTCACCATTCTTAGATATCGTTATTGGTAGTAGAAGTATACTGATTTCTACCATTATAATGATTATTATTGCCACGATTAACTAATAACAATTCTATCATTAATATTAATAATTATACTATAGTTATAAACTATCACTAATTTTACATGAACTAACATTCAAATCCTAAAATCCGATTATGGTGCTAGACTCCAGGATAAAACCCTAACTCTACATTAAAACCCTAAGAATGGGTAATCTAAACCCTAGGCTATAACCCTAGGTAGTGTGTGGGACTTAGACCTAATTGTACAAGTTCATGATTTGTGGTAGGATTAAATTCTAAGGGCGCACACACCTCCTAGCAATGACGTAAGTGGTTCATGACATAAGGTGATGATTCTTCCCCTTGAGCTTTCCATCTTCTTATTAACTTAAGTTATAGTTTTTATTTAAATTCATAATTGATATCTCTCTTATAATCACATGTGTTAGCTGGTGAAAATTGAATTGTTGTATTACATGCTTTACGAGTATCCTGTATAATTGTTCATGCTTGTGGATTTATTTTTGTGGATTGCTTATGGAACTTAAACTGGTACATTAGTGAGAAATTCCCACATATGAATGTACACCCATACTTGGGATGTAACTTGACTAGTTGTGATCGTAATGGACCTTCGACTTGGTGGTTATTGAGTGGTGGTCTAGATGGATCATTGACGTGGGCCTACCATCCAGGGTTGTTGTGCCCAATGATTTTTAAGGATGGTCTTTATCATATGATTTTGATATTCGCCCTATGTGGCATATTTTGATACTCGCCCTACGTGGTTTTTATTTGATATTTTTCCTACATGGGTTTGATGTTTTATGCTGTGCAACCATGCAATGGTAAGCCCCATATATTGTAATATGATTGGCTACTAGTTGATGGGTTTCCATTAAACATCCTAGGTGGTAGCATCATGAGCCAGGGATGGTGGAATGAGACACTATGCCTGAGCTGTCGGCCTACACTGGGCTCTGAGCTCCCCGTAGTGACCTTGAGCTTATTAAACTTGCTGAGTGTAATTGGATTAATAATGGACTGGCTAATCATGCATACATCGCACAGATCAGCATCTATTGCTATCGTACGTGGGCTACGTATTTCCGACTGGTTGATATTTTCCAGGTTCGATGATTCCGACTGGTTGATGTTTTCCCGGTTCGATGATTGCATGGGCGGCGGCCCTGTCCGCACGGATGAGCATCCCCGGGGCGTGAACGCATTCCATACATCCATGCACATAATAAGATCTGCATCATGTACTGCTTTGTATGCTTTATTTTATAACTATGCTTACCTAATGCGGCGGTGTGTAATCTTGAGGGGAGTTCACACTGAGTTGGCCACTCATCCATCAAATATACAACCGTACAGGAGTACAGGTGGCTTTAGTGATATGCATGTTCAAATTTGATGAGGAGCAGGGTACGATCGCCAAGGATGCATGGCCATATTTTTCTGGAGGAGCCACGTGATCTGGCGGCTTATATTTATAAGCTTTCTGTTATTCTTCGTGTATTAAATTCTTACAAATCTTGTACTTGTTGAAATTTAGAGACATGGGTTTGTATAAGTCATTATGGGCAGCTTCTTGTATATTGGAATGATAATGAAAATTTTCTTTTATGTCGATTTGTCCACACTACGCTCATTTGCTTACTCTGATAAAAGAAAAAAAAAGAAGTACACTTGAAATTGACCATCCTTTAAGGTTAACACTCAGGTTTTTGAGAAACAGGTCGTGCACTCGGGTCCTGAAAAGTCGGGTTGTTACAAAGACCTTAGAGGACACTTTATAAACTTTTATGCAAGGGCAAACTCGTATTGATCAAACTACTATGCAAACCTTGCAAGAACTCAAAATATTGGTGGGGAGAATTGAATCTCACCTCAATATAAGGGAGAAGGGCACTTTTTTGGCCTAACCCCAACCGAACCTCAAAGGCTAATATGAGGTAGCTGATTTAAATCCCTCCACTTCCCATGTGGAGTAAACTAAATCTATCACCATTCTTATAAGTGGAAAAGTAGTTGGCAAAGAGATTCTTAAGAAGGTTGAAAATTCTAAGGAATCTAGGAAAACTAAAGTGGATTGCGAACCTAGCAATGCTCCACAAGATAAAGAGGTCGAACCAAGTCATAAAGTGGTGGCTCCGTTTCCCCAACGCATGCTCTCATCAAAGCGCCCAATTGAAAATTAGGATATTCAGGAAACTTTTCAACAAGTTAAGATCAATATTCCCTTATTGGATGTAATTAAACAAATTTTGTCTTATGCCAAAATTTTGAAGGACTTATGCACAGTAAAGCGTAAGCTGAACGTGCAAAAAAAGCTTTCCTAACAGAACAAGTGAGTGCCATCATAAAGTAAAGTGCTCCCCAAAATATAAAGATACGGGTAGTCCTACAATCTTATGTATCATAGGAAATTTTTAGATAGAATAATCATTGCTAGATTTATTGGTAAGTGTTTGTTGTGCAGCATGCCAACAACGCAGTGAACCGAGATCCAATCTCAAGTCTCACCCACAAACGATAAACAGGAAGAAATATAAACTAGAAAGGAATAAAAGCATTCAAATAAACCACGAGACAAGATATACATGGAAAAACCCCAAACTAGGGTAAAAAACCACGGATGCAAACTTCCACTATGAAGAACGAAGATTACAAGCCAATATACTAACCTCTCCCTTGGAGATACAGAGAAAACCCTTTTCCCACACCTTAGAATAACTCCCCAATATTCACCTTAACCTTAGAATAGCCATAGGGACTCCAATTTATAGTTTTTCAACTTCCCTTTCGCATCCCAGTTGTGAAAGGACTTGCGACTTGAAATCCGCGAAACTCTTTTCCACATCCCAGT
Organism: Magnolia officinalis; assembly: GCA_021015155.1. Lineage (NCBI taxonomy): Eukaryota > Viridiplantae > Streptophyta > Magnoliopsida > Magnoliales > Magnoliaceae > Magnolia > Magnolia officinalis. The sequence goes on from JAJHSJ010000011.1 coordinate 13,817,091, forward strand.
TGTGAAAGGACTTGCGACACGAAATCTGCGAAACTCCTTTCTGTATCCCAGTTGCGAAAGGACTTGTGACACGAAATCCGCGCAGCAACCTTGACTGGTAGTGGGCGGCCCCAGATGTGGCTCCACTTCTCAACAATCTCTCACCTGGATACACATCGCCATAAATATTTGTCTTCTTCATCCAGAGTGCACCACCTCCCCGTCTTCAAGCCTGAAGACCAATCAAAGCTGAACAGAGCTTCAGCTTCTCCCTTGTGATCGCCTTGGTCAGCATATCTGCAGGATTCTCACTTGTATGAATCTTCTCCAGAGCAATCGATCCATCTTCCAGTAACGAACGTATGAAGTGATATCTGATGGCAATATGCTTGGTCGTTGAATGAAAGGCTGAATTCTTAGCCAAGTGTATTGCACTCTGACTGTCACTGTATAACTTGCAATCTACTTGCTTCTTACCCATCTCTTCCACAAAACCTTGCATCCACACCATCTCCTTGCACGCTTCTGTAGCCGTAACATATTCTGCTTCTGTTGTACTAATAGATAGTATCTTCTGTAACTGAGAGACCCAACTGGCTACAGCACTTCCCATAGTAAAGACATAACCTGTAGTGCTTCTTCTGCTGTCGATATCTCCTGCCAAATCTGAATCCACGTAGCCTTGTAGCTTGATTTCCGATCCACCATAACATAGCCCTACATCCTTAGTACCTACCAGGTATCTAAGAATCCACTTCACAACTTCTCAATGTTCCTTCCCGAGATTGTTCATGAACCTGCTAACAACTCTCACTGTTTGAGCAATGTCTGGCCTCATGCTCACCATAGCATACATGAGACTCCCTATAGTTGACGCGTATGAGACTTTAGCCATGTAATCCCGTTCCTCCTACGTCTTTGTCCCTTGCTCCTTAAATAGCTTGAAGTGGTTGGCTAATGGAGTGTTAACCGGCTTAACACCTCCCATATTGAATCGATCAAGTACCTTAGCTATGTACTCTGCCTGTGACAACACCAATTTCTTGTTTTTCCTGTCACGCTTTATCCTCATGCCTAGGATTTATTTTGCAGCTCCTAAATCCTTCATGAAAAATTCTCTAGACAGTTGTCTTTTGAGATCTGAGATGTCCTTCATGCTTGAACCGGCCACAAGCATATCATCAACGTACAGAAGAAGGATGATGTACGACGTATCAAACTTCTTCAAATAACAACAATGGTCTGCATGACATCTCCTAAAACCGTTTCCCGACATGAAATTGTCGAACTTCTTGTACCACTGCCTCGGGGCCTGCTTCAGGCCATATAAACTCTTCTTCAGTCTGCACACCTTGTTCTCCTTTCCTGGTGCCACGTATCCTATCGGCTGATGCATATATATCTCTACTTCAAGATCCCCATGAAGAAAGACTGTCTTAACATCTAGCTGCTCTAGATGTAAGTCCTCTGTAGCCACTATACTTAAGACCATACGAATCGTAGACATTTTCACTACTGGTGAAAATATTTCAGTGAAATCGATACCTGCCTTTTGTTGAAACCCTTTCACAACCAATCTGGCCTTGTACCGTTTCGAACCATCGTGCTCCTCCTTTAGTCTGTAAACACACTTGTTATGAAGAGCTTTCTTACCCTTTGGTAGAGTGACTAGCTCCCATGTACGATTAGACTCAAGAGAGTCCATCTCCTCATCCATGGCCTGCTCCCACTTAACCCGTGTATCTTACTGTAATGGCTCTTCAAAACACTCTGGTTCACCATTATCTGTCAGTTGTAGATAATATAAGGAGGGTGTGTATCGGATCATGGGTCTCCTCTCCCGAGTAGACCTCCTCAATACCGGTGTTTGTAGCCCTGCCTCATAATGCTCTTGTGCATGATCATCCTGTGGCGCTGTAACACCCGTGTCCGGTAACTCTTCTAACTCTGCAAATTCTTTCTCCTCAGTCTTATTTCATGCACACTGTCCTTATGCATCACTTTTTCATTGAAGACTACGTCCTTGCTTCTGATGATTTTTCTATTTTCTACATCCCAAAACCTATAGCCAAAATCATGCTGCCCGTAGCCTATTGATATTTTATTTAAACCAACATTATTTAAATGATTTTTAAACTCGCAAGTATACGAATCAGATGTAGATACAGTACGTATTACGAGATCGTTCCCACGAGGACTGGTCGTCACAATGCGAATCTATGATTCTCCTTAACTAATCCAACAAATAATGGAGCGAGTTACTAAGCACAATTATATGAAAAATAATTGAGAACAGGGAAGAAAATTCAATCAGAGAGGGCACTAGGACTTTCGAATCCACCCCTAATTATCCTATCCCTTGTTTTATCTGTTAATTCACCCTAATCTAGATTGATACAACTTATATACAGAAAGCACAATTTGTGTCCTTAGTCGGGCATACAGAATGTCTAATCTCCTAAAGCAATGCAATGAACAACACATCTCATGTCCTTGGTCGGGCACATAGAATGTATAATTCATTAAAGCACCCCGTTTCTTCCTCTATAGGAAACATGTTCATGATCAGACACAAGCACCTAGAATAAGCATCCAGACAACATCCATATATAGACTCTGGTTAAGTTCATAGATGGAGAAGTACAAAATTTAACCCAATCAAGCACGCTAGAGAAAGAAACAAACCAATCTAATTAAAGTAAATTCAACATATAACAATGGATATTCAAATTAGGGGTTTCATCTCAGCCCTAGCTGAGAGATTAGCAATCCATAAATTCAATTAGGGAGACAGAAAAATAAGATTGATAAAATAAAAACATCCTCCTTTCTCTCTTCCTTTCTTCTCTTTCTTCTTCTCTGGATCTGCTCCGGTTCTGGATCTCCCTCAAGTTCTGGATCTATCTCCTCTTATAGACTGCCCAGTCTGTTGCCAGTGCTGGAATCGGTGCATAGTCGGCTGCGTACGGAGCAGCGTGCGAAAGTTCTTTTTTTTTTTCGCAGCAGAAAATGAACATCAAATGGCCCACTTTCCTTGGTTAGTTTTAAAATAAACACCGTTCTTCAGGGCCTTTTTAGACGAGCTACACAATGGACGGATCAGATCTTCCATCTGATCAACACTGAGATCATACCACAGCCCGCAAAAGTCGGGTTGCGTGCGGCTGCGAAACAGGGACGCGAATTTCTTTCGCTGTGATGATGGTGGGGCCCATTTTCAGCATTTGTTAAGAAATCCACGCCGTTCATTCAACCCGTGGCGAAAAATCAGTAAGAGATAGGTGGTTTTATATTAGTTTTGGCGTAGCCCACAGAATATCTTACTTCACCATTCATTCTGTTATTGAATAGTTGGATTTCACACCTGATGATCATTTGCAAATCTGCCACCTAGGTAGTGATACTAGACTTCATGTGGATCTGATGAATGGCTTGGATTGTCCGTTTGAGCAATGTATGTGGCCCACAACTGATGACCGTAGGTCGGTTTCAAAAATCGCAAACAGCAACTGCCGTATTTGAGTTTGAGAAGGAGAGTCGGTCAACGCCTGCTGACCGACTTTTGGGTTTCTTGGTGCACGTACGGTACATTTATGCACGTTGCACATTTAATGTATGTGTGGGTCCGATGGATACTTGTATCTGTAATCCGCTCCGTCCTTTCATTTTAACACCTCATTTAATGGGTTAAACCCAAGTTTGAAGCATATGCAGATCTCAGGCGGTTCGCAAATCATAATACAAGGGCTGATCTGTCCGTTGGGCCACTTCCCTAGATCTTCAATGGCTAAAATTTAATATGTACGGTTAATTTATAGCCCTCATCACATGTATGAAGTTTCGAACTGATCGGATGCCGGCAACCATGTGATCATGCATTCTGGACCAATTTCGGGCCTCTTTAACGTGAACGGCTTGATTTTCTCGGATCCCTGCCGTGTAAATCCGTTGCTCTTGGTTCTCTGGAGTCCGTCCCTTGTTCTGATGACTTTAGAGCATCAAATTCCTGCTTTTAATACTCTTTTTCAATTAACGCTCTTAATTACACTCTGCAACAAAAACACAATTAAAATATCCCGTTAAACATTATCATGTTGGTAAAAGCAGGTAATAGTCGGGGTCTAATATGCAATATTTGACCCTCATCACCTATAAACATGCACCTCCTAGACTTCGCATCCAGCTTGTTTCTGTGCTCTGCATCAATGTGAACGTATGAAGTGCAACCGAACACTCGGAGATGTGTTAGGTTCACTTCTTTCCCAGTCCACGTTTCTTCTGGTAGCCCACCATCCAATGGTGCTGAGAGACTTCTATTGATGAGTTATGCAGCAGTATTTACAACATCCGCCCAAAAAGTCTTGGGCAACCCTGCATGTAACCTCATGCTCCTGGCGCGCTCAAAGATGGTTCTGTTAATGCGCTCAGCCACACCATTCTGCTGTGGTGTCCCTCGAATTATTTTCTGATGTTTGATTCCATTTGCTGCACAATACTCCTCAAACCTCTTATCACAATACTCTCCCCCATTATCAGATCTGAGACACTTTACTGTTTTACCTGTCTCATTTTCTACCATGACTCTCCACTTCTTAAATACATCAAATACATCAGATTTATGCTTTTAAGAAATACACCCACAGTTTTCTACTAGCATCATCAAAAAAGGAAACAAAATAACGTGAGCCACCGAGAGATGATACCTGTACCGGTCCCCCATAACAGTGTATACAAGCTCCAACAGATGTGTCTTTGGAGCTCTTCCTATCTTCTTGAAACTTACCCTCTTCTGCTTACCATACACGCAGTCCTCGCAGAATTCCAAGTCAATATACTTCAGCCCTGGTAGCTTCCCTTTTGACAATAGCACTTTCATTCCCTTTTCACTCATATGTCCCAACCTCTGATGCCATAACTGCCCATTCACTCCAGTTGATGCGATTGCGAGTGAACAATACGATCCTGAAGTCATGTACAAAGTACCTTCCTTCTTGCCTCAAGATATTACCAAGACACCTTTTGTGATCTTCCAAGAATCACTAGTGAATGTCGTCACATAACCGGTATCGGCCAACTACCCCACTGAAATCAAGTTACGTTTCAAACTCGATACATGTCTGACATCCTTCATTTTCAAAGTTGTTCCATCTTTTCGACTTATCTGAACATCTTCCTTTCCAACAATATTGCACGGCTCATCATCACCCAAGTATACTCTCTCAAAGTCACCTAACACATAATTACGCAGAACTCCCTTGCATGAAGTGGCATGAAATGAAGTACCTGAGTCTATAACCCAAGACTCATTCCTCGCATCAAGAGACAAGATCAACGCCTCTGTGTCACTCTCCTCAGATAGATTCACTGAATCCTTCCCACCTTGAGAGTTTTCTTTTTATTTCTTAAGCGCCCTACAATCATGTTTCATGTGCCCCTTCTTGCCACAATGCCAACACCCGTCTTTGTCTTTCGGTCCCTTAGACTTCTTCCTCGACTTAGAATGCCCGTGTTTATTACTTCCTTTGTTTAGCGATCTTCCTCTTCCTTCAACGTTTAGAGCATTCCCTGAATCCCCTGAAACTCCTGATGCCTTCCCTTCTAGATTCTTCGCCGAGAATGAGACCGACCACATCATCAAATTTCAGCTTTGTCGACCCTGAAGAATTGCTCACAGCAATCACCAAACCATCCCAACTGTCTGGTAAACTGGATAAGATCAATAACGCTCTGACCTCATCCTCAAAAACAATTCCAACGGATTCCAACTGGCTTGTGATTGTATTGAACTCGTTTAGATGTTCAGCCACGCTCCCACCATCTGATATCTTCATGTTGAATAGTTGTTTCATAAGATGAACCTTGTTGGATGCTGAGGGCTTTTCATACATGCTGGCTAGGGCTTCCATTAATTCTTTTGTAGTTTTCACCTTGGTTATATTGAAGGCGACACTCTTAGATAAAGAGAGTCGGATCGTTCCTAAAGCCTTCCTATCTAGTAAAAACCATTGATCATCTGTCATCTTTTCTTCTCTTTTTCTCCTAGAGGAATGTAGAGGTCCTTCTGATACAGATAATCCTCCATCTGCATCTTCCAGAAGGGAAAGTTTGAACCATCAAACTTCTCAATTCTAGTTTTTCCATCTTCCACCATCGTTCCCAATAGAACTAAACCAATAGCTCTGATACCTGTTGTTGCACAGCACGCCAACAATGCAGTGAACCGAGATCCAATCTCAAGTCTCACCCACAAACGATAAACATGAAGAAATATAAACTAGAAAGGAATAAAAGCATTCAAACAAACCACGAGACAAGATATACGTGGAAAAACCCCAAACTAGGGTAAAAAACCATGTATGCAAACTTTCGCTATGAAGAACGAAGATTACAAGGCAATATACTAACCTCTCCCTTGGAGATACAGAGAAAACCCTTTTCTCACACCTTAGAATAGCTCCCCAATATTCACCTTAACCCTAGAATAGCCCGAGGGACCCCAATTTATAGTTTTGGCAACTTTCCTTTCGCATCCCAGTTGCGAAAGGACTTGCAACACGAAATTTGTGAAACTCCTTTTCACATCCCAGTTGCGAAAGGACTTGCGACACGAAATCCACGAAACTCCTTTCTGTATCCCAGTTGCGAAAGGACTTGCGACATGAAATACGCGCAACCTCGACTGGTAGTGGGCGGCCCCAGATGTGGCTCCACTTCTCAACAGTGTTAACCTCATATCTTATTCATTATACAAGCAATTGAGACTTGGTGAACTAAAACCCACTAAGACAACCCTACAACTAGCTAAGTGATCCGTGCACATACTGAGAGGGGTGATTAAGGATATGTTAGTCCAAGTTGACAAGTTCTACTTTGCAATAAACTTCATCGTTTTGGATACTCAGCTGGTTGTAAATGCTAACACTCCAATTTCGGTCAACTTGGGACGTTCATTGCTGGCTACTTCAAATGCACTAATAAATTGCTGTAATGGAATCATGAAGCTTTACTTTGGAAACATGACATTGGAACTAAATGTGTTTAATTTGTGTAAATAATCAAGGGATGGAGATGAAATCTATGAGGTAAACATGATAGATACCCTCGTGAAAGATGACCTTTTGTTGACTACTATTTTTTATCTCTTAGAAGCATGTTTAGCTCACTTCATGGACTTTATTGATCACATGATTTTAGATATAGTGAGCGCTTTTTTTTTAAATTCTACATTTGTGTTCGAAATTGATTGATGGAGGCCATCGTTTGAAAATTTTCCCATTACTGACACTAAGCCTCTACCATCAAGTATAGAAGCACCAAAGCTTGACCTGAAATCATTGCCAACTGAACTTAAATATGCCTACTTAGGTCGAGGAGACACATACCCAGTGGTGATTTCTTCCCACATGGAGGAGGAACAAGACAACAAGTTGATTGTTACTCTTAAGAAACATAAGAGTGTTATAGGATGGACCATTGAAAATATCAAAGAAATTGATACCCTGATTTGCACTCACCGTATACACCTAAAGGAGAATGCAAAACATCCAAGCAACCATAATGTTGACTAAATCCAAACATGAAGGAGGTGATTAAGGCTAAGGTATTGAAACTATTGGTTATACATATCATCTACCTAATATTCAATAGTTAATGGGTGAGTCCAACTCAGGTGGTGCTTAAGTAGTCCAGAATCATAATTGTAGACAATGCAAATACTCAACTCGCCCAATTAGATTTACTATTAGTTGGAGAATGTGCATTGACTATAGGAAGCTAAATACCATCATGAGAAAAGACCACATTCCATTGCCTTTTGTTAATTAAAATTTGAAAAGATTGGTTGGCCATTCATATTATTGCTTCCTTGATGGATAGTCGGGCTACAATCAAATTGAGACAACCTCAGAAGATAAGGAGAAGACCACTTTTACATGACCCTTTGGCACATTTACTCACCCAAGGATGTTATCTGTACTATGTAATGCTCCTGTAACATTCCAGATATGCATGCTTGGTATATTTTCAAATATGATTTAATTTGGCATTTTCAGGAAGTTTTCATGTACGACTTCTCAGTCTTTGGTAGATCATTTGATAAGTACCTTACGCACTTAAGTATGGTTTTGATGAGGTGTCAAAAGAAAAATCTCATATTGAATTGGGAAAAATATCACTTTATGATTTGAAAAGGAATTGTCCTTCGACATATGATATCATCCAATGGAATTGAGGTGGACAAGGCCAAAATAGATCATTTGATTGCAAATTTACCGGCCCTCAAAAGCATACGTGAGATTTATTCTTTTCTAAGTCACACTAGATTTTATATGGGTTAATTGATTTTAGTCAGATTCTAGACTATTGAGTAACATCCTTCAAAAGGATGTCCCATTTGAGTGGACCAAGCCATGTCCAGAATCTTTTACAAAGCTTAAAGGCATGTTGAAACCGCATCAATCATAGAGCCACCCGATTGGAGCATTCCTTTTGAAATCATGAGTGATACTAGTGACTATGCGGTTGAGGTTATGTTAGGCCAAAAGAAGGGCAAAAATCCATACGTTATCTACTATACAAGTAGAACGATAAATGGTGCCCATATCTTACTCCGCTACAGAATTTGAACTCCTTGCTGTGTTATTTGCACTAGACAAAATTAGGTCCACTTAATCATATAAAAAATTATTATCTTTATCGATCATGCAGTGTGTAAGTACCTTCTTTTAAATAATGATGTTAAACCCCATTTGCTCAGATGGATCCTCCTACTCCAGAAATTTGACTTAGAAATACAAGATAAGAAAGGATTAGAGAATGTGGTGGCTGACCACTTATTCCAGCTTGTTATTTTAGATTCCATTGATACATCACCGATAAAGGACACATTCCTAGGTGAGGAATTCTTTTCTATTTTCCAAGTACCTTGGTATGCTGACATTGATAACTATCTCGCGACATGTAAACTTCCCATCCATTGGACGTCATAAGATAGGAAGAAGTTTTTGGATGAGGTACATAATTTCTCTTGGAATGATCTGTGTTTGTTTAAGTATTGCCTAGATCATATCATTAGGAGATACGTTCCCAATAATGAATTTTCTAGTGTCATCTCCTTTTACCACTCACAAGCTTGTGGAGGTCATTTTTTGGTATATAAAAAAAAAAAAACCACTACCAAAATTCTTCAATGTGGTTTTTATGGGCCAACAATGTTTAAGGATACTCACAATTTCTGGAAAGGGTGTGAGCGATGTTATAAGTTAGAGAAATTTTTCGTCGAGATGCGATGCCCTTAAACTCGATTTTAATTATTGAAATCTTTGAATGTTGGGGTATTGATTTCATGGGATCCTTTCATCCATCTCTTAGACATCTTTATACCCTCCTAACTATGGATTATGTTTCCAAATGGGTAGAGCCAATTCCATATAGGATTAGTGATCATAAGACAATCCTACGATATTTTAAAGAGAATATTTCGTCGAGGTTTACAACGCCAAGGGCCATCATAAGTTATGGAGGATCCCACTTTTGTCACGGGTCATTTGAGAACTTAATGAAAAAATACGACATTACTCACAGAGTGAAAAAATATGGCATTACTCACTAAGTGAAAAAATATGGCATAAATCACAAAGTGGCTACACCATATCACTCGCAGATAAGTGGGCAAGCTGAAATAACAAATAGGGAAATAAAAAAGATATTGGAAAAAATTGTAAACCCCGAATGTAAGGATTGGTCCTTGAGATTGACCGATGCGTTATGGGCTTACTGGATTACATTTAAGAACCCAATTGGCATGTCTCCCTACAGAATTGCTTTTCAAAAAGCTTGTCACTTGCCAGTGGAATAGAAACATAAGGCATACTAGGCGATTAAGTAGTTCAATTTTGATTGGGACAAAGCTAGCATGTTGTGGAAATTCCAGCTTGTAGAGTTAGAAGAACTCAAGAAGGAAGTATATAACAATGTGAAGATATACGAAGAATGGCCGATTAAAGTATTCTTTGAAAACAACATTTTGAACACTTTCAAGAAGTTGTTTACGCCAAATCTGAAGGTTCTTTTGTATAACTCTCACCTCCATCTCTTTCTTGGGAAATTGAGATCTAGTTTGTACTAGCCTTTTCATTATGAAAACTATTTATCCTCATGGAGCTGTGGAAGTTGAGAATCCAATGAACGGTAATATGTTTAATGCAAATGGTCATCATCTCAAACCATTTGTTAAGAAATTTTCTCCAGAGGAAGTGTCAATACCTCTGGAAGATCTTATGTACCATGATTGATCTCCTAGTCTAATGATGATCTTTTCCCTTACTTTCTTAGGAATTCATTTTCTTTAATAGAGTGGGATGCTTCGTTTTGTTTAGAGGAAGTGTCCATACCTCTGGTAGCCCTTTTTGATATTCCTATTTTTTAATTGGTTTTCAAAAATATTTTTCCCTCCCTCATATATATATGAGGGAGAGAAATTTTTTTTTGAAAACCAGTTAAAAAATAGGAATATCAAAAAGGGCTACCAATTAGAAATAAAAAGAAGAATTTGTCCAATGAAAAAGAATGAAATATATAGAAAAAAAAAAAAGATCATGTGAAAACAGTTAATGAAAAAAAAAAAACTGATAGAGTCTATAGTAAGGGTTGATTAATGAGCTTTAGTTGAATTTACATTACTATGATAAACTGAACCTTTAATGTATTAAGTTAGATTTCAACATGCATAATGGAACCCAATGTTCGGGATGTTTCAATTGAATGGCTAATAATTTGAACTCGGTTTGATTATTTCCTAAGTGCTAGAATTAAGGTTGGTAATAAATTCAAAAACTTGTATGTTTTGGAACTTTATTGTTGGGATTGAATTGAAGATTATTGGAATTTACATAATGAACTCTTCTAGAGAAATTTTTTTCTTTAAAATTTTAAAAATTTCTAGAAATATTTCACATGTTTTCCTTGAAACTAACAAAATGTTGTTTGGGGGTGTGTTGAGACTCAAATATTACATATTTAACCCTTATATATGCATTATTTTCCCATGTATTCAAGTGTTAAACTGATTTAATCAAATATGTTTTATACATGGAGGGAGATTTTGAGGCCAAAGTTGAATTTATGTTTAAATTGATGACCTAAACATTATGCTGGATTCTATAATGTCTTCATTGGGAGGGCCAATTCTATTATGGCCAGGTTGTACCAATGGTGGTCAGCTGTTTTATCACAGGGGAAAGTTACTTCTTTAGTCATGTTGGTGCCTTGCCTTATTCTATGAGGAATTTGGAAGTCCTGAAATAGGGCCAGATTTGACGGCAGACACGCCTCAGCTCCTGATGTCATTGTGCGCATTAACAGCGGACGCTCATGTCTGGCAGACAGCTCACTGGGCCACGGGTCCAACTTCTCTGCTTTGTATCCACCTGCGTCTAGGATCGTGAAATGGGTCAGGCCTTTCCTAGGCTGGTACAAAGTAAATGTTGACGGCTCAGCTAGGGGCAACCCAGGACTTTCAGGCAGTGGAGGTGTTTGTAGGAGTGATAAGGGGGAATTTAATTTTACGTTCTCTGAAGGTTATGGAGATGGCTCTAACGTCAGAGCTGAGCTTAGGGCAGTGCATGATGGTCTATCCTTTTGTTTCTCCTTAGGCCTATCCAACGTGGTGGTGGAATCTGACTCCTTGCTAGTGCTAAATTTCTTAAACGGTAATGTAACATCCTGAATTTTCACAGTTTTGGATTTCCAAAAATCCTAAAAAAAAAATTTTAATTAACTTATAATATCACTAAATGACCATTAGCACTCAATGTTAGTTTATGCTGGGGTGGACTAGTCTAGTTAAGATGGGACAAAGTGCGGGCCGTCAAGCCAGATAATCCGTTTACACCTAGCAACAGCCCGTGAGGGCCACCCAGCGACCGAGGAGGGTCAAAAAATTTTAAAAATTTAAGAAAATGAAGATCTCACTGGGCTTGTGGTCCATCGCGGAACACAGACCCAGTAAACACCCAGAATTGGAATCTGACACTTGCCAAATGCACCCCACCAATGCCAGATTGGAATCTGGCACTTGCAAATAAAATCGAGATACCAGGCCTTCCAGCCGTCGGATTTCTTCCAAATTTATGGTGAAGGTTAAATGTATTTTTCTACGTCTGGCAACAAAATCTGGGTCCCGATCGTGGCAAGGTGACAGTTGATCACAAATCGGGCCCGTAGATCAAACCCCATATTCGATCATTTTCAAATTTTGCATGGCCCTTCATCGAGCTATGGACCACTTATCCTAAAAGTTTCATGGCTAAGGGGCCACCAGAACTACCTCAATCACCAAAATGGGCCCCACAGGGCCACTTAAATATCGAAATCGTATGCTCAAACCCCATACTCGTTCATCCGTTTGTTCCCAAACTTTGCATGACCCCTCATCGGGCCATGAGTCACCTACACACCAAATTTGGTGGCAAGAGGGGTGTTAGGGCTGCCCCAACACCAATAGGGAGTCCTAACGGTCTATTTTGGAATTTGTGAAAACTTGGGGCCAAAGGGCCCAAGTCTAGGAAATAAAGCCTAGCTCTCTCCCTCGTATCTCCCACCATTCTCCAACAACAACAAATCCCTCTCCCCCATATCTTCCTCCATTCTCCAACAAATCTCCCTCATATCCTCCTCCATTCTCCAACAACAAACCCCCTCTCATAACTCTCTCATTCACCACAAACACTAAGGAGAGAAGACAGAAAGGGTGAAGGTGAGCAAGGTGGACCCTAAATCAAGGTGGGGCCCAAGGAAGTTAAACCCCACAACTCCCTACATCTTCTCCAAGAAGAATCCCTCAACCACGACCGCCCTTTCTCTCCGTTGATCACCTAGGTAAGACTCATCACCCATTTTCGTTGAAACCCATGTGATTCAGGAGGGTTTGCATGAGATTCTAACATGCAAGTTCATTGTCTTAGGATTCCGGCCGATCGACCCCGAGTTCGGCGCTTCTACATCGTTTCTCGTGCTCTCAACGATCTATAGGTACGGACTATTAATCTTAGGTGGCCTAGCACCAATTATATCATAAGTTTAATAATTTTGTTTGCTTGGATGAGGCATATGTAGAATCTAGAGAGACCTTAGAATTTGGATGTTTGTTTGAGATGTATGAAATTGTATGTTTGTTTACCTTTTCTTATGATGATGTTTTTGCCTCTCCCATGTTTGAGATATTGTGGATGACTATATACTCATGTGTTGCGTGATTTTTCTCATATGTTGTTGCCTATGATATGTATGATGCTTGTGCATTTTGATTATTTGAAATGTAGGATGTGTTTCACTTCCTCGTTAACCCACACCTCTCACATGCACCTTGCTTATGATAATGTAGCATGCTTGTTAGGGATATTTGAATTGTATGATAAGATGTATGCAACATGATACTGTATGCTAGTTGATAACCTGGATGATGGTATGCTACGAATTCTCATCAAACCCTTGGATTGGTCAGGAACATGGGGTGAGACGGTAGTCCCATTGGTTAGTCTACCCTAAGACTAAACCAGCGGATTGGGCGGGTGCGTACAGGCGGCAGTAGTTTGACTACATGGGTCTATTGTATCCGATGTCATTCGCCACGAGTTCGCCTAACTCGTGCGGTTTAGCCTATTACTGACCAATCTCGATTGTTAATCAAGTTTTCTCACATATGTATGCAACTTGGAACACCCCACCACTGTTGCAGCCCACCGATAATCACTTGAAGTTGATCCACTGCCTCGTGAGTTGGGCATGGTAGAATGGGACATTGTGTCCGAGCTGTCGGCCTACGCTGGGGTGACGCGCCACCCCGTAGTGACCGCGACCAATCCCTTTCTCTCGGTACTCCTCATGTGCTTGAAGTCGGGGATGGGGAACCCGACGGGATCAAGGATCGCGGGGACTTGGCCTCACACGTTAGGGGGTCTTGGCCTCGCAACTAGTTAAGGGCATTGATACGTGGGGTGTATCAGTTTTCTAAACCTGCTGGATGAATGGACTTAACTAAGAACTCGGCTAACACGATCGCATGACATCGCACTAGTTAGGGTGGTGACTCGGCAGTCGAGGTCGCTCTGAGTGAGTGTTGATATACGTGATCGTTAGATGGAGTCGCTCGAGGGAGTGTTGTGGCGAGGGCATGCATCATATCATCCATCATGCATACGCATTCCCAAGATTAGTTTAGACACTGTGGATGAATGTTTTTCATTAAATTCTTAATATAACTGTTGCTTGTACAACTTAAGACTAATAGCACTCACTGAGTTGATCACTCACTCCCACTCTGGGACGGTGTTTTAAACACCAACCAGACTCTTCCTTAGCTGCAGGTGATGCGGAGTACGAGGAACTCGACGACGCGAGCCTTGAGGAGGACGACGAGCTGTCCTACTCACGCGTTGATGGACGGCCCTTCATCGGCTTAGGAGACTGGATTCTGGATCGCTGAGTAGTGGACTTAGCACACCATTCTTTGGACATAAGATTTTTATATTTTTGTTGGGCGACGCCTTGTGCGGCCCATTTATATTCTTTTGGACCTGTATATATTGATCTCTTTTCATTTCAGAAGATTAGTTGTGATTATGCTTCATGTTCCAAGTAATTCCACGCTGCGCATTTCAACCTGATTAAATGCATATTAACGAAAATCGGTGTTAAGTGACCCCGGGAATTCGGGAGTCGAGTTTACACACGACCCCCGATTTTCAGGGCGTTAAAGGTGAAAACTTTTAAGGGGGGTAAATCACAATAAGCTAGGATAGTGTATTTATTATATACCCTACAACATATATAAACCTGAAACCAACAATACTTAAGCAAACAAAATGACAATATCTTTACTTATTACCCTTAGGCAATTTCGGGGACGAAATTGTTTTTAAGGGGGGTAGATTGTAACATCCTGGATTTTCACTGTTTTGGATATTCAAATATCCTTAAAAAAAAAAATTTTAATTAACTTATAATATCACTAAATGACCATTAGCACTCAATATTAGTTTATGCTAGGGTGGACTAGTCTAGTTATGATGGGACAAAGTGCAGACCGTCAAGCTAAATAGTCCGTTCACACCTAGCAACAACCCATATGGGCCACCCAGCGATCGAGGAGAGTCAGAAAAATCTAAAAATTTAGGGAACTGAAGATCTCACTGGGCTTGCATTGTGATCCATTGCAGAACACGGACCCAGTGGACACCCATAATTGAAATCTGGCACTTGCCAAATGCACCCCACCAATGCTAGATTGGAATCTGGCACTTACAAATAAAATCGAGATACCAGGCCTTCCAGCCGTCGGATTTCTTTCAAATTTACGGTGAAGGTTTAATGTATTTTTCTACGCCCACCCACAAAATCTAGGTCCCGATCGTGGCAAGGTGACCATTGATCGCAAATCGGGGCTGTACGATCAAACCCCATATCCGATCATTTTCAAATTTTGCATGCCCCTTCATCGGGCTATGGACCACTTATTTTATAAGTTTCATGGCCAAGGGGCCACCAGAACTACCTCAATCACCGAAATGGGCCCCACAGGGCCACTTAAAGATCGAAATCGTATGCTCAAACCCCATACTCGTTCATCCGTTTGTTTCCAAACTTTGTATGACCCCTCATCGGGCCATGAGTCACCTACACACCAAATTTGGTGGCAAGAGGGGTGTTAGGGCCGCCCCAACACCAATAGGGAGTCCTAACGGTCTATTTTAGGAATTTGAAGAAACTTGGGGCTAAAGGGCCCAAGTCTAGGAAATAAACCCTAACTCTCTCCCTCATATCTCCCACCATTCTCTAACAACAACAAATCCCTCTCCCCCATATCCTCCTCCATTCTCCAACAAATCCCCCTCATATCCTCCTCCATTCTCTAACAACAAACCCCCTCTCATAACTCTCTCATTCACCACAACCACCAAGGAGAGAAGAAAGAAAGGGTGAAGGTGAGCAAGGTGGACCCTAAATCAAGGTGGGGTCCAAGGAAATCAAACCCCACAACTCCCTACATCTTCTCCAAGAAGAATCCCTCAACCATGATCGCCATTTCTCTCCGTTGATCACCTAGGTAAGACCCATCACCCATTTTCGTTGAAACCCATGTGATTGAGGAGGGTTTGCATGAGATTCTAACATGCAAGTTCATTGTTTTAGGATTCCGGCCGATCGACGCCGAGTTCGGCGCTTCTACGTCGTTTCCCGAGCTCTCAACGATCCATAGGTGCGGACTATTAATCTTAGGTAGCCTAGCAAGAATTATATAATGAGCTTAATGATTTTATTTACTTGGATGAGGCATATGTAGAATCTAGAGGGACCTTAGAATTTGGATGTTTGTTTGAGATGTATGAAATTGTATGTTTGTTTACCTTTTCTTATGATGATGTTTTTGCCTCTCACATGTTTGAGATATTGTGGATGACTATATACTCATGTGTTGCGTGATTTTTCTCATATGTTGTTGCCTATAATATGTATGATGCTTGTCCTTGTGCATTTTGATTATTTGAAATGTAGGAAGTGTTTCACTTCCTCGCTAACCCACACCTCTCACATGCACCTTACTTATGATAATGTAACATACTTGTTAGGAATATTTGAATTGTATGATAAGATGTATGCAACATGATACTGTATGCTAATTGATAACCTGGATGATGGTATGCTACGAATTTTTATTAAACCCTTGGATTGGTCAGGAACATGAGGTGAGACGGTAGTCCCATTGGTTGGTCTACCCTAAGACTAAACCCGCGGATTGGGCGGGTGCATACGGGCGGTAGTAGTTCGACTCCATGGGTCTATTGTATCCAATGTCGTTCGTCACGAGTTCGCCTGACTCGTGCGGTTTAGCCTATTACTGACAATCTCGATTGTTAACCATGTTTGCTCACATATGTATGGAACCTGGAACACCCCACCACCGTTGTAAGCCACCGATAATCACTTGAGGTTGATGCACTGCCTCGTGAGCCGGGCATGGTGGAATGGGACACTGTGTCCGAGCTGTCGGCCTACGCTGAGGTGACGCGCCACCCCGTAGTGACCGCGATCGATCCCTTTCTCTCAGCACTCCCCATGTGCTTAAAGTCGGGGATAGGGAACCCGACGGGATCAAGGATCGCGGGGACTTGGCCTCACACGTTAGGGGGTCTTAGTCTCGCAACTAGTTCAAGGTAATGATACGTGTGGTGTATCAGTTTCCCAAACCTGCTGGATGAATGAACTTAACTAAGAACTCGGCTAATACGATCGCATTACATCGCACTAGTTAGGGTGATGACTCGGCAGTCGAGGTCGCTCTGAGGGAGTTGACATACACGATCGTTAGATGGAGTTGCTCGAGGGAGTTGTGGCAAGGGCATGCATCATATCATCCATCATGCATACGCATTCCCAAGATTAGTTTAAACACTGTGGATGAATGTTTTTCATTAAATTCTTAATATAACTGTTGCTTGTACAACTTAAGACTAATAGCACTCACTGAGTTGATCACTCACTCCCACTCTGGGACGGTGTTTTAAAACACCAACCAGACTCTTCCTTAGCTGCAGGTGATGCGGAGTACGAGGAACTCGGCGACGCGAGCCTCGAGGAGGACGACGAGCTGTCCTACTCACGCGTTGATGGACGACCCTTCATCGGCTTAGGAGACTGGATTCTGGATCGCTGAGTAGTGGACTTAGCGCACCATTCTTTGGACATAGCATTTTTATATTTTTGTTGGGCGACGCCTTGTGCGGCCCATTTATATTCTTTTGAATCTGTATATATTGATCTCTTTTCATTTCAGTAGATTAGTTGTGATTGTGCTTCATGTTCTAAGAAATTCCACGTTGCGCATTTCAACCTGATTAAACGCATATTAATGAAAATCGGTGTTAAGTGACCCCGGGAACTCGGGAGTCGAGTTTACACACGACCCCCGATTTTCAGGGCGTTACAGGTAAAGCCGCCCTGAGCTAGAAATGGGGATATTGGATATCCAAAATCCAAAGAATGAAACTTAGAGGCCAAGTTCATTTTGTACACATTCCAAGGGAAAGCAATGGTCCGGCTGATAAGATGGCTCGTTGGGGTAGCGAATCCCAAGCTAACTCTTTCTTCTGGAATTATAGAGAGCTCCCGACTCTGGTGAGGGGTGTCCTTTTCCTAGACTCAGTGGGTCTCGGGCTGTCAGAATTCTCAATGACAACAGAAACTAGTTGTTGTTTCTCTTATGGTCTTTGCTTGGCTGGTTGCTGTTGTACCCCGATGGGTGGAGGCAGCGCTTTCTCAATCCGGGAATACGTGGATCTCAGCGGTTCCTCTCCGACTGGAGGGTGTTATGTTCTGTGATGGCTGAGTGCACTTGTAGGTGTCATCTGACCTTTTTGGAAGGAGCTAGTTTTTGCTATTGGGTTGGTTTTGTTCCGCCTGCTGGAGATAACGGAGTAGCTAGGTCAGGCGCGGTCCCCACTGTACGCGATTCCGTTTGATCGTGGCAGTTGTACGCCTCTTCTGCTTCTTCAGAATCAGGGAGATGGAGTTTTGTTGCCGATTTTCTTCTACCCCCGGTCTTGTTGGCCCTGTTTTGGAAGCTCTTTTTGCCCGATCTTCTTGCCCTGTTGCGGTTGCCCTGTATTAGATTCCACGGGCTTGCTTGCAGGAAGTCGTTTTGATGTGCTGCTCATTTCGATGGTCCTGTCAGTAGTTTTCTTGGGTTGTCTCTTGAGTCTCTGCATGTCCCTTACATGCAGCTGTGTATTTTGTACATCTTCTTTGGAGGGGGTAAATGATAGGGGAGGCATCATCATTTTTTGTGATACTCGCTTGAAGTACGTGTAAATCCCTTTTCGTTAACACAGTTACAGGTGGAGTGCCAGATTGCCCCCACCTTTAAAAATTAAAAAAATAAAAATAAAAAAGAGGAAGAAGAAGAAGAAGAATGTCATAACAGTGACTAGATGGTGATGAGATGTTTGGTTGACATTTTCTAATTGTAACTTGAGGATTTATGTTTTCTTTTTTTTTTAATAGACTTTTAAGTGTGGTATGATATGCTCATATTCACTACATGTTATGTACTTCAATATGCAGAAATAGTTCATTTAATGTTTGATTTATTTCACTCTATGCATTTTCTGCTTGTAATATGCCAGTTGAAAAGTAAAATAGGAAGCAATTTCTTTACAATGTAGGCCTAGGAGGGCTTCCATCATACTCTACATAACTGGAGTTTCAACACTGAGTTCAAATTTATTTTGCACAATTGGGCCCATGTTACAAAGAAATATATGGATGGTATTATGGCAAATGTTCCTAGCCATTGTTTCTATATATTGCCTTCTCTTCATTGAATGTATAATCTTGTCACATTTCTTTCTCAACTAATTGCCTATCTGTTGGCAACTAGTAGAAGGATTAGGAATTACATCTCGAAGACTAATTGAAGGACTGACGTGTTCTATCGGTCATCTGGATTTGGCTAATCGTATCAACATTTCGGATCGCTAAACTATGTGCTCTGTTGTGCAAATTGAAGAACCACCCTGTACCACTGAAACTCACTTGGAGCATTGTATACAACCACTTTGTTTTTAGGGTATATGATTCTTAATAAAAAGAAATTGAGCTTTTGTGATTAGCATGCTCATCCGTGCTGAGATCCATTAAAACGATAATCTGGATACCACCTAAGCTGCTTGTACACAACCGACCCAAGACAAGTTCACACCCAATGCACCATGGCCCACTACTTGGTCTACTCATGACTTGTTTTAGCGTAAATACTAGCACCTCATTTTTAGGTTTTAATCATAGATTTTTGATATATGAACTCTTTTGCTTTTATAGAAGAAGATACTTGCATGTGTGAGGGCCGGGGATTGGATGTGACGTAGAGAATGGTCGTGAGTGAAAATTTATTTCCTTTTCATGTTTTCTCTGTTCACGTATGAATGTAATGAAATATTTGGATGATGTTTCCATTTTTTATTTATTTTTTTGGCTACTACTCTTCTATACTTCAATATCGTAAGTTGTTTCTGCAATGCTTGAAGTGTGTTGTTTCTGTAATGCCTGAGCTGTATTACTTTATCTATGTTTGGATATAGTATAGTTATTCAAAATGGAAGCTGTTATTTAGAGTGTAGGCTCGGAAGGAGGTCCACAATGCCTCACCAGGAGTTTACATGGGTGCATGATCAAAGCTGGCTCATCAGGTGCATGCCACAATCTAGCTTTGCCTGTGCAAAATTCAGGTCAATCTAACTCTGATCATCTGATAGGCCATGTATAGATTAAATGCTGACCGCCATTCCTATACGTTTGGGTCATCTGGTTCTAGGTGAGGATTAGTTCTAGGTGAGGTTTGCTAAGCCCACACATGGGTTGAGCATTGCACAACGACATGCAACCACGTGTGCCAATATAGCATAACGTTCATGACCAGAGCTTTCCATTAATTAGGTCATGCTGTTTAAAACTTTTGGCCAAAAAGTGAAGTTGTTTCACACCTCAGGTGGTACTGTTTTTAAAACAGAAGGATGTCTAGCAATCTGTATTGCACACCTCTGTTCGTGGTGGGAACGTCAATGCTCCGCTTGCATCTAGGCCCCATCAAAATGCATTTCATTGTAATGCCACAAGCAAGTACACTTCCTTAAATTGCTCCACTTGACACCTTGTTCAATTCTATTCATCCCCCAAGAGGAAGGCGGGCTTGAAAATGAGCAAGAGAAGTTAATTTCTTTACAGAGGCTTTAAATTGCTTAAGGTTTTATATCTAAATGATTTGCCAATAAAAAAGCTAGCAAGTGGGTTAGGTCATAGGTGAACCAATCCACACAAGATACCTTGGTTGTACAAATTCTGGATTAAAAAGCCTCCTATTCATAATTTAATACTCTAATTTTAACATCTGTTTATCACGTAAAATATCCCGTGCAATTGAGAATATGCAGTTTTTGCGACTTTCCGTGTGAAACACACCCGGACTTCTTTGGGAGGGAATCTCATTGAAGGGTGTCTACGACTAGACCAGATAAGTAACCTCCAGACTGTAAAA
This sequence comes from Magnolia officinalis, assembly GCA_021015155.1. Taxonomy (NCBI): domain Eukaryota; kingdom Viridiplantae; phylum Streptophyta; class Magnoliopsida; order Magnoliales; family Magnoliaceae; genus Magnolia; species Magnolia officinalis. Next base: position 13,838,155 of record JAJHSJ010000011.1, read on the forward strand.
TATGTTTAGGGCTGGCAATTGGATTTATGGTTGCATAGCAAAGCTGAACAATCTTAGAAAATTAGGAATATATCTAGGGTCGGAAGCATATGTCGAGGTGTTATGTGAATCAATTGCCAAATTGGACTACCTCCAGTTTTTGTTTATGTTATTTGCAATCAACCAACAGAGAATTCCAACATCGGTGACTCTTCCACATCTTCTCAAGTTATATAAGTTGTGTTTGCATGGAATGTAAGAGAAGAAAACCAAGTATTGTGAATTTCCCAACAAACCTCACCAAGCGTACCTTGGAATTGTCCCATTTTTAACTTTGATCCATCCAACTCGAAGTCATCTCCACCGGGTTGACCATTTCCTGCTCAGCTCGATCAATACTCGGACTGTCTTAGAACTCCACAGGGATGATCTTGGGAATCTTCCCCTCCGCGGCCGAGGTAACCTTGTGAGGGCATCGGCCCACGAATTTTCTGCCCTTAGGATCTGGTTGATGATGCAGCTCCAGAACCTCTTGATAGATTTCCTGGCCTCGGCTAGGTAAGCCACCATCCTGATTTCCTTGGCCTCATACTCGGTAGAAATTTGATTTACGACTAGCTGGGAGTCGCACCGTACTTCAAGGGACTGAACCCTTAGACTGGCCGCCAACCTGAGTCCCGCCAACAAGGCCTCGTACTCTGCTTCGTTGTTGGAAGCCTTGAAACCGAGCCTGATGGTGTATTGTATAGACGTGAAATCGAGCGCGATCAAGACAATTCCTGCCCCGGCGCGCTTGGCATTGGATGATCCGTCCACATAAAGAACCCACCTCTGCTCTGACTCCGTATTCTTGATAGGTGGGGGAGTAGGTGGGGTCAGGAGAGTCGTTTCTTCTTCGACATCTGCACTTGGAGTGGTAAACTCAGCGATAAAGTCGGCCATCGCTTGGCCCTTGATCGCAATCCTCGGACGATATTGAATGTCGAATTCCTCGAGTTCTATCGCCCACTTCGTCAGCTGACCAGAGACATCAGGCTTCTGAAGGACTTGTCTGGGGGGAGAGTCGGTCAAGACAACGATAGTGTGTGCTTGAAAATAAGGGCGCAACCTCCGTGATGAGAAGACCAAGCTGAGTGTAAGCTTCTCCATGTTTGGGTACCTGATCTCGGTGGGTACCATCGCCTTGCCTATGTAGTAGACAGGATGTTGCTTGCCTCCTACTTCCCTGATGAGAGTGGAACTGATGGCTGAGGTAGAGACCGCTAGATACATGAATAAGGGCTCGACCTCTTCCGGCTTGGACAGCAGGGGAGGCGAACTCAGGTATTGCTTCAGCTATTGGAATGCCTGCTCGCATTCAGGGGTCCATTCACCCTTCTTGTGACCTTTTAACTGCTGGAAGAAAGGGAAGCACTTATTTGTAGCTCTGGAGATAAACCGACCGAGTGCTACTACTTGGCCAGTCAGACACTGGATCTCCTTCGTTGTCCGAGGCGAGCTCATATCGAGCAGTTCCTTGATCTTCTCGGGATTCGCCTCAATGCCTCTCTAGCTGACTTGAAACCCAAGGAACTTTCCTTAACCGACGCCAAAGGCATACTTGGCCAGGTTCAGCTTCATGTAGTACTCTCGAAGGATCGAGAAGGTCTCTCCGAGATCAGCGAGGTGGTCGGACGCTCTGACGCTCTTGACAAGCATGTCGTCAACATAAACTTCCATTGTCCGACCAATCTGCTTGGCGAACATCTGGTTCACCAATCTCTGGTATGTTGCCCCAGCGTTCTTCAGGCCAAAAGGCATGACCCGATAATAGTAGAGCCCTTTGTCGGTGACAAAAGTGGTCTTTTGCCCGTCTGGGGGTGCATTGGAATCTGATTGTACCCGGAATAGGCATCCAAGAAGTAGAGTCGTTCGTGTCCAGCCATGCTGTCCACCAGCTTGTCGATCCGAGGTAGAGGGAAGCTATCCTTAGGACAAGCCTTGTTCAAGTCTGAGTAATCTACACAGACCCGCCACTTCCCGTTCGATTTCTTCACCAGGACCACATTAGCGATCCATTCTGGATAATGTACCTCCTCGATGAAGCCGACGTTGAGGAGCTTGGAGACCCCGTCGGCTATGGCCGTATACCTCTCAGTGTCGAACACTCTTCTCTTCTGTTTTACCGGTTTATGGTCCGGATCCACATTCAACCTATGAACCATGACGTTGGGAGAGATGTCGGGCATATCCTCGTGCGACCATGCAAAAACATCCCGGTGCTGTTGCAGGAAGGTCAGCATCTGAGACCTCTGCTCAGAATTCAGCGAAGATCCGAGCTGAACAGTTTTGCTCGGGTCGCTTCCTCAAGCGGGATGGTCTCCAGGTCCTCCATGGGGGGATCTTTCATAGGAGTTCTGGGGTCGTGGACGTTGATAGTAAGGGTCTGCTTCACTGACCATTTTCTCACAGCTATCGCGTAACATCTCCGAGCTTCACGCTAATCACCTCGGAGGTATCCTACCCCGCCCTCGGCAGGGAACTTCATCATTAGATGGTATATGGACACGACCGCCCTCATGCATTAAGGGAGGGTCTGCCCAATATGACATTGTGCACTGAAGGCACGTTGACAACAAGGAAGTCCACCAAAAGTGTGACTTGATGTTGCCATTCTCCTGCTGTCACAAGGAGAGTGATGGCTCCCTCGGAGATCACTCTATCTCCGGCAAAGCCGTGTAGAGGGGTCTTCACAGGTCGGAGGCGTGACCTTTCGATTCCCATTCTATCGAATGCTTCAGAGTAGATGACATCGGCCAAACTCCTGGTATCGACTAGGATGCGGTAAACCTTGTGGTTGGATATGGTCATCGTTACCACGAGGGCATCGTCGTGCGGATGTTGTATTCCGCGCGCGTCATCCTCGGTGAAGGTCAGACTGCAACGGTTAACTCGGAGCTTTCTTCGGCCTTTCGGTCAAAAGGACGTAGTGCTCAGGATCTGACCTCTGAGAATAAGCCTTGTGGGCTTTGTTTGAGTCTCCTCCACCAGACAAGCCGCTAAAGATAGTGCGGATCTCATCCAGCTCTTTTGTGGTCTTACTTGGTTGTTCTTCTCTCCGATCCGATTTCCCTTCCTTGGTGTACCGACTCAGATGACCCTTACAGATCAGAGCCTCAATCTCGCCCTTGAGATCCACACAGTCGTTCGTGTTGTGACCATGGTCACGATAAAACCGACAGTATTTGTGCTTGTCTCGGTGTTTCGCGTCGACCTTCATACAAACAGGCCAATTCAGGAGCTTTTGACCCCTGATGTCCAACAGAATCTGCTCCGTGGAAGTGTTTAGGGGAGTATAGGAACGAAATTTGTCATCGGGCTTCCTGCTGGGTAGGCGATCACGAGGGGCTCGATCATTGAGTTTCTGGCTGGACGACTGATGTTCTTCGTTCCTCGGCCTCTTCCCCTTGGACGACGGTTCGGCTACCTGGACATTTCTTTGGGAGCTAGATAAGGCATTGGTGTACTTTTGAGCTCTAGTGATGAGCTTGGGCAGGGTAGTTGGTGGCTTCTTCCCGATGGAGAAGGTGAACTTTCCCTCTTTGAGCCCGTCGAACATAGCGGAGAGTGCCAGCTTGTCGTCTTAATCTTTCACCATCAATGCTTCTTCATTGAAGCGGGCAATGAAGTCCTTCAGAGGTTCTTTGTTCCCCTGCTTGAGGGTGAACAGATGAGTAGTTGGTTTGCGACTCTTCTTACCGTTGATGAATTGGGTAAGGAATGATCTATTGAGCTCTGGAAAGGAGTTGATTAATTGACTTAAGCTTGAACTGTCTGTACCAATTTCGAGCTGACCCGGAAAGGGTTATAGCGAAAGCCCTGCACATCATAGCATCCGTGGCCGACTGAATCTTCATCCATGCACTGTACGACTCAACGTGCTCCTAGGGATCTCCAGACCCGGAGAACTAGATGACGGGAGGCATCCAAAACCTCTGCGGCATTACCTCGTCCATGATTACGGAGGTGAAGGAACGTTCGGTCTCTTCCATCATCACCTGGACAACAATTGGGATGGATGATGGCCGCTAGTTTTTCTTCATTGTCTTGATCCGGTCGCGAAGCTCTTTCAGCTAAGCCTCCCATGGGCCCTGGTTCTCGGCCACAGCTTCTTGGGAAACTCCCGCTTCCTTCGCCCCCCTGTCCTGTCTCCTCCTCTCCAGCCGATGGCGGAGATCAGTTGGGGCCAAGGCCGAGGTCGCGAACACGTAAGAAGGTTCTACGTCTCGTGTCGGTTCTGATGCTCAGGCAGCCCGATTCTAGGATGTCACATTCTATGTTGGAGCTCTCGTGGTCTGCTCTTGAGATGTCCAGGCTCGAGAGGTGGCTTGTTGTGGTCGTTCTTCGCGAGCTGGCGCGGTTTCCACCAGGTTAAGGGGTGGCTGTCGTTCTTGCTGTGCCTTCACCCGACTCAATTCCTCCCGTAGCATCTAGACTTCACTTAGCAGCGCCTTGTACTTCCCTCATCGGTTGAGTTCGCTGGGACGGACCTATCGGGGTCGATTCAGTGTGCGGTATCGAGGATGATTGATGTGGCCCACTTAGTTCGGGCTCCACTATTACTACTTTCTTCTTTCCTTTCGCCATTACACTTGTAATAGAAAACTGACTTTTCGTATCTAAGTCCCACAGACGACGCCAAAAAATGTTAAGGTCAAAATCTGGACCACCCTCCACTCAATACCGTGAACCTTCGATCAACCCTGGTCCTGCACAAAAGGGTAAGCAAAGGAGACCCTGGCTAAGTCGGGGGACCCTACGATCCCTAAGTCAGGCTAGGGAATCTGGGTCTAAGTTAAATGTAGAGAGAGGGTGTGAGATATTGCGTACCTGTAGCAATGGGGTACCCTAGAATTTATTCCTGTGGGTTGGACGATCCACGTCCGTTAATCTCGGCACAATTTGCTCAATCAATGGGATATTATGATCATGGAGATATGATCCGCAATCCATGGATCGTGTAGCGTATCGTGTCTTAATGGTGTGTATCTGTTGACGAGATATTTGGTCACATTCGCGTTTGGGTGGTTTCCTGGTTCGGCACTCGGAGTATCTACATCTGACCTCAGCCTCGGCCTCACCCGACCCGAGGCCGAGCACTAGTAGTCGGGACTGGGTGAATCCCTTTGCTTCGGCTCTGGACCTTGGACCAAGATGGCCTCGGCTCCAAGCCTCGGACCAAGACTAGTGCGTAGATTGATCGTATTGTCGCCGAGTTATTAAACGAAGATGGCGGCTCGGAGTCGAGACGTGCCGAGAGAGGACTCGGCCCTGCTTATTGTTCATACATTCTTGAGGTCTCCCCTCCGAGCTCTGAGGTCTGTAGCTGGCTTGACTTGTCGAGTTGGATTTTCCCATGACACTAAAGATCTTCATGATACTTAGAGTGTATTTTTATCAAATCACAGCTGATAGGATGACGAGATAGGGAACGGTTGAAAGGACTTCAAAAAGCAAATCAAATTGCCGAGAGTCATCCAGATGTTGATTGAGCGGCCGAGTGGAGTGCGATAGAGAAGCCTGGAGCGATTACGGGATTGTTGGCAAATTTAGAAGGAAGTCTCCATAAAGTCATGTAGTGTTAAAATCATTACAATGATCGTTAGAATGTTGAAAGTATCCAAATACTCAGCTTAAGGCTATAAATAGTAATGGAATTCCATAGAAAATAATTGTTTGGTACCAACCAAACAAATCAAATACAACTTATCTTTCAATTATCTTATGCTCCTTAGCATTACATGTCAATAACATTCCATAGTGTAACAAGCTTTTACATTCCTTAGTGTAATCTATACCAGTAATCAAGTAGGGTTTGATGATGAATTTTCATATATATACTGATGGAAAAAATCGACGCTATAGGACGTTTTTGTTGTAGTGACATAAGTCATGTCTTGCAAACTGCTTGCCATGGTTACTCTGTTCATGTAGGCAATTATAGATAATTTTATTTATTTTTCTCCACTCGATTTATTTTTCTCTTGCCCAATTGCACTATTCTTATATAGAAATCAATGAATTAGCAATTCAGCCTTTTTCTATTTTTATTATTATTTATTTTTATTTTTATTTTACTTTTCTATCATCGCATTACTGAGACACCTGAGAATCACAATCACCGTTGAAAGAAAATTCCCTTAGCACAAGGCAAAATAATCCTATTGAAGGACTAACCCTCTCCTTCACAAATCATTTGATCGTTATGACATTGGTAGTTGAACAATCAAATCAACCTACTCAGATTTAATTCTAATCTATTTAGTTAAGTGTCGAGAGTCGCATGTGTTCAATTAAATTTGATTTGAATACAACTCTAACACACCTGGTTTTTACACCTGTTCTCACCTGACACTAATTCACGTTTGACCTAATATGAGTATGGTTGTCAATGGGCCGGGTAGGTCCCGACGGGCCTTCATGCTTTGCTCGCATTGGGCCGAGTTAGGGGTGGTGTATCAGGCCAAATCAAGAGCCCAATTGTAAATACGGTCGGACTCGGGCTTAGCACCCAAAACACAAATAAACCCGGCCCGGCCTAATAAGTCTTTTTCAACCCCCCCCCCCCCCCCAATTCATTTTCTCCATTTCTCTCACACACGATGCACACCAAAATACCATTTATCCTAGGGCAAATGGTGGTTGAAGGGCTGGAATTAGAGTGCCACATGGCATAATCTCATGGGTTGGATGAGGTGATAAAAGTACTATATGGGGTTTAAAAAATGAGAGTTTCACATGCTTGAGGGACGTTGCCCCAAAGAGGAGTGCCACATGGCCGGCGGCAACCTGGCTGCCGTCAGTCCCCACTTGGACTCCCTACTTTAGCAAGCATCATCCTCCAAGTGTCTGCAAACTCTTTTGTGACGGTTGTTACTTTGAGATTTCACTCATTTCTCTGATTGAGCTTGCTTTTGGGCTTGGGTTTACGCTTGCTTTTGGGCTTAACTAGGTGAGTTGACTAGGTTGTATGGTTGGGTAGGCTGACCAGGTGAGCTGACTCGCCGAGCCGACTTAAGACTCCAAGGTTTTAGCTTCTTAGGGTTTAGGGTTAGGCTGACTAAGTTGAATGGATTGACTTTAGGGTTTGTGACTAGGGTTCCTAAGGTTTAGGCTTATAGGGTTAAGATTTAGGATCGGGGTTCCATCAGTTCAAATTCAATCAGCTTATTAGCCTGGAGTGGAGTGCCTACAGTTATATATGAAGTAAATTTTTATTTTTATTTTTTTTATAATGTATAGTTCCCTTTCTAATAAGACCTTCCTTCAAATAAGCACCTACTTTAGGAGTTTGGACACAAGGTCTTGGGTTCGAGTTCCTATAGATGGTGAAATTCTATCAGAGTGTGAGTGCAGCAGTGTGTGTGTGGGTGTAGGAAAAAAGTTTATTTATTTTAAAGAGACCTAATCCTTCCATCTTGAATGTAACTCTAGGTTTATATTATGGCCCAAGAATTAGTTAGGTACCGACTTAATATGGACAATCATGGTAGGCCTGACTCCTACCCAACCCTGGATTCTCTAATGGTCCCCAGCCCCACCTTTAACTCTGGTCTGCTCTTCATAGACTGCCTCGAAAAGTTTATACTGATTAGATGATCCAAACTTTTCAGTTTTTTTTTTTTTTTTTTTTTTTTCAAATAAAATTTTGATATATATTTGATAAAACTATACGGGACTCAAAAGACACTCCTCGGGTTGCCTCCGGAAAAGAGAAACACCAGAGGCAGCCTATCATATCCCTATACGAACATGGCAGGCCCGACTCCTACTCCTACGGATGTGGAGGTTTACTTGCAGCAAATAAACTCACTCACGGATGCTTAGAACCATCTGATGGTTGTGTGCTTTGGCGAGTAGGGGAACAAAAGGGGACTGGACCCAACTTCTAATGGACGGTTCAGACAGATGATGTGGATGCCTAGAAAGTCGAAATACAACTATGTGCATGGAAATGCTTTCATGCAAAACCCACTAGACTGTTGATCAATTATTTAATGTCCGGTACTGCAGGCCTCTTGAGTTTATAATATTTCGATTGGAAGTGACCCCAACACAGTACTTGATTTGGTTTGATACACCTTCGATGACATGTTTTGTACCCCTTGTTTATTTCTATTTCTTATTCAATCATTTTGGTGGTTACACCTACTTTCTAAGAACAATGATGAAAATTATGTAAAGATATACAAAGTGGGGCCACAAAGACAAATGATTAGATTATATAGGAATCTCTAGATTGTATTAGCGTCTATGATTACTTCTAATTAGATTGTATTAGGTGTAGGTATCAAGTCACATGTGTTACCAGCAATCAAGCCATACATTATGCAAGTCTTACTGTACCAATGTTCTCACTCAAAAATCAGGTTGGTCCACTCATTAGAGAAATCACTTTGTTAAAAATGGTAGAACGGCTTAGAAAACTTCAATTTTCCTAACTGTATATTTGTTTTGTAGATTGCAACCAACCAAACAAGTGGACCGACCTGCATATTCTTGGGCTACGATATTAGTTACCTTAGTATGGATGGATTAGATCTTGTATCCATGTGCTATGTTGGCACGTGGTGGCATCTACATGACCTTGACATGCTGCGTCTGGGAAAGTTCTTATTAGAAAGGAAAAAAGAAAGTCCGGACTTAATATAGAATTTGTATTAATGGTTTATTCAACAAGTAGGCGACATTTGTAGAAGAAGTAGAAGCTAAAACAGAAAATGGTGAATGTTCTATGTTCATTGTTCAGCATGACAAAGTGGGACATGGAGAAAGAAGAAATCCAAATTCTCTTTTCAAAAATAGCCATTGAATCCAAGAGGAATGAGAAATTTTCTAAAATGAGAAATAAAATTAACATTATTGAATTGAATGTTGAGTACAACGTATCTGATATGCTTATATAAACAAAAGAAATCTTATGTTCCTAATTTGACATGAAATGGGACACTTTTCATAAATAATAAAAATTACTAAAAATAGTAATAGATTGTCAATCTTAGTAAAACTCATAAACAAATTTTAGATGATTAAAACAAAGACTCTGGATGACAAGTGGACTCTTAAAACCCTAAAAGTAGAAAATTAAAACTTACAAAAGGTATGAGGGATCCATTTGGCCTAATACTAACTCCTAAAATTGACATGATATGCTTATATAAACGTTTGCTCAAATGTTGTCAGCCTTTCACAGGTGTAATACTAACTGTTAGGATCCTAAAATGGTTAACTGTGGCAAGGTAGAGACCTGCCTAGCCTATATGGATTTCGGTCGGGCTTGGACCTTTAGCTTAGCATGTGTGCCAGGCATGGGCCTCACAGTTTTGGCCTGATCAATTTTCAGGCCAGACACGGGCTCAAGCCATCTTAACGTGGACCGGCACATTTGGTATTTGCATGTTTCATATCCCACAAGTATGCCATTCTAATTCTTATCAAACAATCCATTCATCTTGAATATAGACTATGATAATTTGGTTCCTGTCCATTTATTTATTTATACATATTTTTGTGAATGAGTGGCGTACTTAATTATCCATTAAGAACATTCAAGTGAGAAATATGGATTATGGAAGTAGAGCGCCTCCTCTTGGGCCATGCGGTACTAGTGGGTTAGAATCAAGGCCCTTATGGCCATTATGGAAGTCTCTATCTCCTACTCCCCCAGAGAGGCTAACGCGGTTCCTGATGGGCTTGCTCGCAGGGGTAGCAGCAGTCAGATCCACCGTGTCTTCTTCCGTTCCATGTCTCAGCTACCCACCCTCATCAGAGGCCTTCTTTTCCTTGATAACATAGGTTTAGGCTATTTGCGTGAGATGTAGAGGGCTTTTGTCCCCTCCTCTTTATTTGTTGGCCTGCTTCTCGTTTTCCTTTTTTGCCAGCAGGCCCATCCATATGGTGTACAGCTCTCCTTTGCCCGCACACACACACACACACACACGTGTGTGTGATGGTTCTCTTTGAAAAAAAAAAGAGAGTGAGAAATATGGATTTTATTAAATTTTGGGCCATATTGGGTCAGTTTGGACCCATGTTGGGCTTGAGCGGCGACCTCAAGTGTTGTGCTGGGCCCTGTCTTAACCTGGCGCAGCCCAAACCAGTTCATTGCCACCTCTAACGATAGTTGACTACCATTTTAGAAGTGGTTGTGTAGGGTACACATTCAAAGTTGCAAGTGCATTTGGTGTCTTTAGACTCGGTTCTCATGAGTGGAAAAGGTATGAGGGATCCAAGCCCTTAGCTTAAAAAACAGGCAATTCGTTTATTATATTGGCCATAAATGGACATTTATAGACTATTCATCAGTTTCTCTTAACCATCAATTTCATTTATACATGTGCAAGTGCAACCCATCTGTTCATTGGGTCGGTTTGATTTGTAGCCAAGGTGTTAACTGGTGGGACCCTCTGTTTGAGATCCGAACTACTCGCACTTTAAATTGTGGCCCGCTTGGCTGGTCCGCTGGTTTCAGTCTTGACCCATCTTGTACTGGTATTAAATCTGATAATAGAACCTGACCTGAAACCCATTCAGTTGACAGCCTTATGTCTCATCCTTCAGCCTTAAATTGCTTAAAATTTTAAGACTGCTTCGAGAGGATTAGGTCTATTTTATGTTCAGATTGTGCACCCTATCTTCCTTATTTCTGTCATCTCTGGCCTTAAAACAGATGGTGAAAGGTCAATGTTCCAGATTTGAATAGCAAAACTCCATTGGTCGGATGGTTGGAGTTATTCCATTAGTCTCTTTCATTAGGAAAGGCACCCTAACACAATTAACTTATTGCAAAGCTTTTTGAAAAAGGCACATAGTACTGCGCATTTTCTGGACAGATCAAACTTTGGCTACGTCAGATTATCCAAACCGAGAACAGGGGTCGGCTAAGTCTCAATCGTCCTTCTTCGCCTTTTGCTGCGGGCAAGTCCTTCCATCCTACTGCCCATTTTTCCTTGGCTTCATCTAGCTCTAGCTCTCCTTGGAGGCCTCTTTCACCTCTGGCCAGAAATTCTGCCTGTTAGCTCATCTCTAACAGCTGGACGCAGTCCCCCCTCTGAGTCTGCTCTCTAATGTCTCCCACTTCCTGTCATTTCTGTTTTCTTTCCAAAAAAGGGAGGGGGGGTAGCAGATGTTGTCTTGGTTCTGGGGAGGCTGCTGTTGGAACTGCTATCAGCTTCCCTGGGTGAGAATGGCTGCAGGTGAGTGCTTTTGCTTCCTCTGTTTTTCAACAGGGCTATCTTCGGTTGGGCTGTCTGCAGCTGCTCTGGGAGGGACTGGCTCTCATCTTCCCTCCATCTGATTTCTGCGGCAACCTGGAAGTCGGGCGCTTCTGCTTCTAGCCTAGTTATTAGGTCTTAATGTATAGCCGTTTTCTTCTCTTCCTATATGATAGGTGTGGTCCTATTCTTTTTGTTTGGACCCGCCCGAATGGCTATAAATCCTGTTAATTCAATAAATTGCTGGTGGAGTATGTCCACCTTTCTTTAAAAAGAAAATAAAATAAATAATCTAATTATCAGTACAACTGAGTTGACTCGTCTCTGAGGAGAAAATTTGAGTGGAATGTTTGGCACACAGGCATTAAAAATGCCATCGTGGCAAACATGTAGCTTAGATTGAACTGTCCAAAATAAAAAATAATAGTAATAACTTACTTCATCAATGAGCTTTAACAAACTATGGTATGAAAAATAGCCAATCATCCCAATTCAATGAATGGGGTCTAAGAATTAAATTTTGGTTTCATTCAACAAGTCTCATTTTTGGGCTACTGCTTATCAGACATGGGCGACTTTGGAGCATACATCATGCAACCCTAGTGGGTGGGTCTATACCCGTCTTACTTGTTTAGGGTTTCACAAAAGGCTATACACATTTCTCTTTTCAGGAAATTGGGGTGTCCCTTGAAGGAGCAATACAAAAATAAATAAATAAATATATAAATAGTTAGCTACAAGATCTTGAAGGCTACTAAAGGATAGTTTGGGAAATCATTTATCTCATTTATGTCAACATGGATGAATCATAGGTCCCACTGGAACAACGTAGCCCAAAATCAGTATTGTTCGGACAATCTATAAATAATTCCAAATAATCTGATCACCGATATTTTTACTAATGATTTCCGCGTGTGCTTAGTTTACAAGGGGTCCTACAAACTGGTCTGTCTGGATTGATGTGAATGTATGCCTGATGAATGAACTTGAAATATCTTTTCGTGGAGCGGACCATCTGTGTTTGACACTTACAATATGAGACTTCAATCGTTCACTCAATCAATCTCTATACACGTGGCAATCCTAAACTGTTCATGTGGCAGGCACCACCAGGGATGACCCAAATCCATCCATGTACAGACAACAGGTGGGTCCTACCTGTAACATTGCTGGGCCAATTACAAAAATCCCAACTTCTTTCAATCAAGCATTATATATAATGTGACTAAAAAGCAGTGTTCGTGTACAACTTGGAACAGAGAGTTTCAACAAAACACGTCTTTCAACTTGTGCACGTGGGTCGTCTAGTTCTGCAATCCAAACTGTTGATTTAATGGCCAATAGTATGAAAGGTCCATGCAATGCACCTACTATTCAAATAGTCTTCCAAATGTGAACTACCTAGTACAATTAGAATGGCTAAATTTAGAACGGCTATGATCTTTCTATACGGGACAATGCAACATTTGTCATCAATGGTGGGATTGGGCTCCACTTGTCCAAACTAATATCCAAAATACACTGTAGAAACTCTTTATAACGCATTGTATAATACATTAGAGAAAAGAGTGGTCTCTTAAAAAAATAAAAATAAAATGAAAGATTGCTTCTATTTCAACTCTCAAGAATATTACATGAAAACATGCATACACTATCACAAATCAAACCTTACACAAAATGCTAGTGAAAACTACTGAATGTAGCATGTCCTAAAATATGGCACAAGGTAACAAATCAAAATTTTGATAGGAAAACATACACAGATACATCCTCATGCTACAAACTGGAATGTCATCAAAACCCGCATGCACCCATCACCGGAGAATTTGCAGACCCACTGGCCATCTTCTCTATCAGGCTGTCTAGGAACATCTCAAAGAGACATTGGCTTGGATCACGAAATTTCACTCCATGTGCCACAGAGAGGCCAGGGAAAGGCCTTTGAAAGCTTTGTAGTTGATCGCTGAGAGGACAAAATTATCCTTAATGCTTCCCACATTCACCTGACCAGACTGTCAATTTTTCTTGAGCCACCCTTCATTACAAAAGGAAGTGAGGAAGAAACCATCGAAAGGTAATCGACTCCCATGCTACCATTCTCTGTATCCGTCCAGTTGCTTCATATGTGTGTGTAATCAGAGTCTATCACATGAAAGAAATAGCCTGGAAATCAATCCATGATTAAAAACTTTGATAATTACATGCTTGAATTTGCTTGCTTAAATCTCCAAAAGCATTTGAAGCATAAACTTACATTAAGAATAAAACAAGAGGGTGCAAGTGTCCAGGTGCCGCAGTCCGTACATCTGGGGCCATGGTTGGAAGATCCAAACTATTGGTCTTATCGGCCCTCCCTTGGATGGAAGATGCTCCAAAATTCTTACAGATTGAAGCTCCTAATCCCTCAATCAATATCCTACAAATAGAAGGTTAAAAATATACATCAATTGTAAACTAGTAAAGCTCACCTAAAACATATAATACCTTGGTCCAGGAATTGGGTTGAATCCAAATCAGGTGGCCAAGAGATAGACAATAGAAATTGATGTTCTACATTCAATGTGCAACGATGGTCCATCACATTATCAGAGTAGCCGATTCATTGTGCCAGGGTAGTTATACTCCGGGCTCTACCTAAGGAGCAGTTTGATCATTGACATGTAGAGAAATTCTCTGGTCAAGCAGTACTGATTGATCCTTGAGCCTGGACTTGGGAAAACTGCTTCTACTTTGAAAAGGTTTATTAAATCCAAACAGAAATACATTAATACAAATCAAATATTATATATATCAAGTTACCTCACAGGTGCCAACATAGTTTCTACTATAAATGAAATCTTTTATTGAAACCCAAAAGTCACTACAACAATAAAAGGCATCGCCGAAACATTTTAAATGTAGTTTTTCCGGCACCCAAAACATAGGGCACCAACAAAAGTCGCAGGTATAAAAGAAAAGCCCTAATTGCTTTTGACCGGTGGTAAAAACCCATGTTCTTGTAGTGAGTGATGTGCTACCATTGACGCTGCAACCTGAAAAGTGATGGGCCGAGTTCCGAATGGGACAATTACAAGGTAGGCTTGGAGAAGTTTTTTGGAAATTCACAACACTCAGTTAGCTTCTCTAACTATCCACGCAAATACAACTTACATAAAATGAGAAGATGTGGAAGAGTAACTGATGTGGGAATTCTTTGTCAGTCGATTCAACAACACAGACTGGAGGCAGTCCAATTTAGTAATTGATTCATACAACACCTCAACGTATGCTTCTGACTCTAAATAAATTCCTAATTTTTTTGATTGGTCAGATTTTCTAAGAAAATGTAAATCCAATTGCCAGCCCTAACATATCTTATAGTCTTGAGGCAACTTATCTGGTCCAGTTGCAGATACCCTTAGATGAGAGATTCTCCCAAACAAGCCCAGGTGTGCTTCACATGGAAATGTCTAAACTGTTGACACTTCCAATTGCACTGAGTATTTTGATGTGACAAACAGATGATAAATATAGAGTTTGTAAATTGTGAAGATTGCCCATTGCCGATGGGAGGCTTTGTAATCCAGCATTTGTACAACAGATGTATCTTAGGTGGATTAGTTCACCTATCTCAGTTGGTAACTTTTCTACTGGCGAATTGTTTAGATATTAAATCCTAAGCAATTTGAAGCCTGTATAAAGAAACTTCTATTACTCATCTTCAAGCCTGCCTTCATCTTCAGGGGTGAACGGAACTAAACGAAGGTGCCTAGTGGAGCAATTTAAGGAACTGTACTTGCTTTTGGTATTATGATGAAATGCAATTTGATGGCCCCTAGATGTAGGCAGAGCATTGACATTCCACTACGAACAGAGGGCAACAGTGATTAGATCTTCTTGAGCAAAAAACCAGTTGTTTCACACTTCAAAGGGGCACAATAGGGTAATACAAATTTCTAAATATCCATTTGATTTGAAACAGGTCCACTTGAGGTGTGAAACAACTTCATTTTTAGGCCAGAAGTTTTAAACAACGTAGGCTACTTAATGGAAATTAAAGCTCTGTTCTTGCACATTACGCTATATTAGCGCACATGGCTGCATGTTGTTGTGCAAGGCTCCACCCATGTGTGGGCTTAACAAACCTGACCCAGAACTTATGCCTATGTCTAAGAATCAGGTTGGTCGCAAACCAAATGAGCCAAACGTATGTCAAAGAAATGGGACGGTGAGCATTTAATCTATATTTATTGCCTATCTGATGATCAGAGTTAGACTTACCTGAATTTTATGTGCAGTAGAAGCTAGATTGTGGCTTGCATCTGGTAGACAGCTTCGATCATGCACCTATGTGAACTCCCCAGCGAAGCATTGCGGACCTCCTCTTACGCCTACACACTAAAATAACTTCTTCTACTTTGAATAAGCATATTACATCCAAACATAGACAAGGTAATACAGCTCAAGCATTACATCATGAACAACTTATCATATTGAAGTATTGATGCCAAATGCCAACTGTCTACACATTCAATGGAGAAAAGGCCACAAGAAGAATGGTCACAATGTGAGTGGAGCATTTTCCATCAACACTAGGACATCGTATCATCCACACATTTTTGTTCCATGTGCACCAATTGTGTAGATTGAAAATCCGAGCACAATGTCAAAACTCTCAGTCATACAGCGTCCAACATCTCAAAAAAGGAAAAGATTGAAGGAAGCTAGGCCTACACTGTAAAGAAATTGCTTCTAGTTTTAGCTTTCAACAAGCATATTACATGCATACATGCACACAGGAAAATAAATCAGATGTTACTTAAATTGTTTGTGTAAGTTGGTATAATAATGAATAATAGCACATTATAGCATGTCAAAAATAGGTAGCAAAAGCCATATACGTCCTCGTGCTGCAATTTGAAACTTATGTCATCAAAAAATCTTACCACCATTTATGAAAAAATATCATAACAAAAGAAACCGTTAAAAGAAAATGGAATCCCATGCCACTATTCTCCACATCCTTCTTGTCACTTCGCAAATGTGGGTCATCACAGCCTCTCCTGTAAGGAAAAGAAAAACTGTTAAGTTACATGCTAGAATTCATTTACTTAAAAACTATAAATTAGTTGAAGCATCTACTTACTTTAAAATTAGACCAGAGTAAAACAAGAGGAATTGTAAGTTCCCATCTATATTGAAGCGTCCTTCTACAAGCATTCCGTGCAAGTGGGGTTCTAGTTCAGAGATCCAGACTAATATTATCAATGTCCTGCAAATGACATTTAGGAAAAAATACATTAATTTTCTATGAAAATAATGGCATAAATATTGGATGGCAAGGAACTCTTGATTAGATTTGGTTGAAATATTATTAACATAAACCAAATTTTAAGCTTGGGATATGAAATTAATATTTTCATCCAATATCAGATTCACAGGATAGGCCATCTTCAAACAAATTCAAATGTTTAAAGGTTTGCTACTTCCACTCACATGTAAAGGAGGCTATCAATAGAAAAAACGAAACAAATAAAAGTCATAAGAAATAGACCTAAAATAGATGTTTGCTACTCCCACTCACATGTGAAAGCTTGCCCATCCACAAGTGCTAATATAGCATAAGGGTGAGAGATAACAACTTTCCATCAAGTAGGCAACATTGTTTAGAACTTCCAGCCTAAAAGGTACGTCATTTCATACCTCAATTAAACGTACGTGTTTACAAAACAAATGGATGTCCGCAAGAACTGTTTTAGTTGAGCTTTCCACTATTAGGGCATTACATCTTCTCGCGCAAAAGATAGGTCGTTCCGCTCCTCAATGGGGCACAATAGAGTAATGCAGATTTTTCTAGCCATCCATTTGTTTTGAAAACAAGTCCACCTAAGGTGCCAAACAAACTTCACTTTACGGTCAGAAGTCTTAAACAACATGGTCCACTTAATGGAAACCTCTTTTCTTGCAAATTATGCTATATTGGCACATGTGGCTGTATGTTGTTGTGCGAGGCTTCACCTACGTATGGGTTTAGCAAACCTCACCCATAACTTATGCCTACTTCCAAGAATCAGGTTCTCAAACCACGTGAGCTGCCAAGCTGCCAAACGTATGCTAAAGAAATGGATGCTCAGCATTTAATCTATATGTATGGCCTATCAGGTGATCGGAATTATACTGACCTAAATTTCACACAGTGAAAGCTGGATTGTAGCCTGCACCCGATGAGCTGCTTTGACCATGCACCCATGTAAACTCTCCGGTAAAGCATTGCGGACCTCCTCTTGAGCCGACACTCTAAATAACTACTTCCTCTTTGAATAAGCATATTACATTCAAATACAGATGAAGTTATACATCTCAGGCATTACAAAAACAACTTATTACATTAGAATATTAAAGATTAATAGCTAAACCAAAAAAAAAAAAAACACACACACGCGCGCACATTGTCATGCTACAGGTTCAAAACATTATCCAAATATCTCCAACACTCATACATGAGGAAGCCAACAGAGAAATCACAAAAGGAAAATAACTTTTCATTCACGAGATCTCGACATCCTGTTCAGTTGCCTCCACCCAGTCGCTTCCTATAAAAGCAAGAGATTGTATATATAAAAAAAAAATTCTAATTAAACCGTAGCTTCTCCTATAAAAGCAAGAGCTTATATATCTAAAAAATCTGTAATTAAAACTAAAAATGATGTGCTACTATTTATGCTAAAACAACTCATTAGTAGAACAAAAGTAATGGGCCGTGAAAACTGTCTTCCATCAGTTGCGTACAAGCAGCCAAGGTGGTAATCCAGACTATTTATTTGATGAATGAGCCCCACATGATTACATATTCGGATCATCCAAACAATTCTTTTGGCAAGCCCTTCCAAACTGATAAGATGATGCTGACCATTTGATCAATGGCTTTTAAACTAAAAATGGTCCACAGTCCACATTGAGCAAGGAAAAGTCACTGATCAAATGAGGGTTTTTTTTTTTTTTTTTCAAAAAAAAAAAAAAAATTGTTAATTTATACGATACTTCACCAAAGAAAGGTCAGGTCAACTAGATGGATGACTGCTGGGATGGTTTCATCCAAAAGTATGCGGTAGAAGCATTTCTTCAAACAATTAACATACAGACTTCCATATAGAAAAATAACTAAGCACTAAAATATTTAAAAGACTGCCGATTGTCTGGCTAAGGCAATGGGGATCCATTGCCTTTCTTTATTATTATTCCACGTCACCAGTTCTGACGACAGCAGAGGAAAAAAGAAAAGAAAAAAAGACATACGTAAAATATACGTTTTTCCTGTTTGGTGTACACCAAATTTTTTTCTAAGCACGGAAATCTTTTTAAGCGTGGATCTTCTATGGACCCCACGATGATGTATGTTGTAGATCCACACCATCCATCTGTTTTCACAGGAAGGTCAAAGGCATGAGCCCAAACACTAGAAAGATCCAGAGCTCAAGTGGACCAGAAAACAGAAAGAAATGGGGAGCGAATGCCTAATATTGAAACCTTCCTAGGCCAACATGACGTTTATTTGCCATCCAGCTTATTCATCAGCAGGTCGCACAGACCTGGATGAAAGAAAAAACACAAATATCATATTGATCCGAGCCTTCGGTTGCCCTAAGAAGTTTTCAACGGTGAGTTTTCTGTTTTGTGGACCACTCGAGCTTTGAATCTGCCTCGTTTTTGGATTATGCCGTAAAATGTTCTCGAAATACGGATGGACGGTGCAGATCTAATAAATATATCATGATGGGCCCACAGAAGTTCCACGCCTCGAAACATGTATATCCTTTCTTCTTTATCGGCGCAATCGGTGTCACGTCCATCAGAACGTCCATATATAGCTTCGTCCCTAGACCGATCTGGAAAAATGGATAGACGGTGTGGATATAACACGTACATCATGGTGGGATCTACAGAATATCCATGCGTCGAAAGATTCCCTTTTTGTTGGATGGAAAGAATCGGTGTACACCAAAAGAAAATACATATATTTCCATATTTCTCGGTCTATTTTTCATTTCTCTCTAGTTATGACGTCAGCGCCAGTGACGTGGACCAATAATAAACAAAAGCAAAGGATGTAACTGTGCACAAACACAAGGATATCAATCAGTTTAAAATACTCTCCCGTCTTCCTTTAGACATGTAAATACAGACTATAGCTACATCAGATTTTCATATTAACAATTAAAAGGAGTAAATTACTTTAAGAATATTACTGGAATTCAAAATTCATGATACTATATGTTTTTTTTTTTTTTTTTTTTTTTTCCCCAAGTAACACAAAAAGGAAAATGAAAAACGATATGATTATACTAACTTGGGAGCACGGATTAAGAGGGGAAAAAAAAGAAAGAGGGGAAACTAGTCTCACCAGTGTTGCTGTCATAGTAGTTTTTGTTAAAAAATTCTGTCATATTTCTTTTTCATTCCATCGTAGGTTATATACACAAAAAAAAAAATAATAATAAATAAAACCTATTTGCTATACAATTCCATCTCCTACACTCATGCTACGGGATGTTGCAAATTTCAAATTACAAATTCCTAAAATCTCTCTACAAATTCCTAAAATCTCTCTTGGTTGTTTACAATGCTAAAAACTCTCTTGGTTGTTTAGTTTAAGTAAACAACTGTATTGGTTGTTTACAGCTCACGCCAACACTCCCCCTCAAGTTGATGCATAGAGGTCACGCATGCCCAACTTGTCAAGTGAGTTGTAGAAGTCCTTGCTAGATACAGCTTTTGTAAGGATGTCCGCCAACTGATCTTCGGATTTCACAAATGGAAACTTAATTATTTTTGCTTCAAGATTCTCTTTGATGAAATGTCAATCTACCTCCACATGTTTAGTACGATCATGTTGAATAGGATTGTGAGAAATGGCAATTGCAGCTTTCTTGTCACAAAAGAGATCCATCTCGGAAGTGGGGGCAAACCCGATTTCAGTGAGTAGCTTTCTTAGCCAAAGGAGTTCACAAAGACCCTTAGCCATTCTCCTAAACTCAGCTTCAGCACTTGACAAAGCTATCACTTTTTGTTTCTTGCTTCTCCAGGTTACAAGATTTCCCCCAACAAATGTAAAATATCCTGAGGTGGACTTTCTGTCAGTGATATTACCCGCCCAATCCGCATCCGTGTATCCATAAACCATCGACTGACTATTATGTTTTGAGAACATAAGCCCCTTGCCCGGGGATGACTTCAAGTATCGAAGTATTCGAATCACTGCTTCCATATGACTCTTACTTGGATTATGCATAAATTGACTTATAACACTTACAGCGTATGCAATATCAGGACGAGTATGAGAAAGATAAATGAGTTTACCAACTAACCTTTGATATCTTCCTTTATCTGTTGGTACTTGGTCTGGGTATTCTCCAAGCTTGTGATTCGAACCATGGGGGTGTCTGCAGGTTTACATTCCAACATCCCAACTTCCGTTAGCAAGTCTAATATGTATTTCCGTTGGGAGAGAAATATACCTTGCTTAGACCTGACAACTTCAATTCCCAAGAAATACTTCAGTCCTCCCAGATTTTTCATCTCGAATTCAATTGCTAATTGATTTTGAAGCAGAGAGATTTCTTCTTCATCATCTCCTGTAATAATCATGTCATCTACATAGACTATCAAAGCAGTTACCTTGCCCGACTGATGCTTTAAGAACAAAGTATGGTCAGAGTTACTTTGTTGGAAGCCATATTTCTTCATTGCCAAGCTAAACCTTTCAAACCATGCTCGTGGTGATTGCTTCAGTCCATACAACGCTCGCTGTAATTTACACACCACTCCATTCTTTGAAGATGTTGTATAACCTGGAGGAACATCCATATAAACCTCTTCTTGGAGATCACCGTTGAGAAACGCGTTTTTTACATCAAATTGATGCAAAGGCCAATCAAGATTTGCTGCAAGAGACAATAACACCCTAACTGTATTCAACTTGGCTACAGGTGAGAAAGTCTCCTGATAATCGACACCATACGTCTGCGTATATCCCTTCGCTACCAGTCGTGCTTTGTACCTTTCAATAGATCCATCTGCTTTGTGTTTAATGGAGAACACCCATTTGCACCCCACGGTTTGTTTTCCTTCTGGTAATGGAGCAAGAGTCCATGTATCATTTTTAAGTAGTGCCTCCATTTCTTCCTCTATAGCTCGGGTCCATCTTGGATTTGCCAATGCTTCATGAACACTGGTAGGAATCTGACATATGGACAGTTCTTGTGCAAATCTCTTGAGAGGTTCAGAGAGTTCCTTGGTGGATACATAGTTAGCAATTGGATACCTCGATCCTCGTTCTTTAATATCTGGAGAGTATCTGTTAGGTGGCTTGCCACGATTGTACCTGTGAGGTAAGACATATTCTGCAGATGCATCTATATCATCGGTATGTAAGGGTGTAGTAACAGTAGGTGTAATAACAGTACTTACCTCAGGAGTATTCTTAGGAGATGATTCGGCTGGCACTTCAGAGGGAGGGGATATAGGGTCGGTCTCAGATATTACATGCTCTACATTAGGATATATCTCGACTTCATAGTTCACAACGCCTGAGTTATCATTCGGCCCACTATGCTCCTGCGGCTCGGCTTCACAGTTGGCTTCACAATTCACAACGCCTGAGTTATCATTCAGCCCACCATGCTCCTGCAGCTCGGCTTCACAGTTCACAACGCCTGCGTTATCATTCGACATCTCATGTTGGAACCAATTCAACTCTTCATTATGTATCTCCCCCTGAAGAGTAGAAGTAGGTGCTGGAGAGGAAAAAAACATATCAGTTTCTAAGAATTGGACATCCATAGTCACATAGAGTCTGCGAGTGGTAGGATCATAGCACCGGTACCCTTTTTGATGGACGTCATAGCCCAAAAACAAACACCGACGTGCACACGGATCAAGTTTAGTGCGCTGGTTCTTGTGGAGATATACATAAACGACACACCCAAAGACGCGAGGAGGAAGCATCAGTGCGGTAGGTAGTGACACATAAGTAGAAAGACATTGGAGTGGTGTCTTAAATGATAAAACCTTAGAAGGCATTCGGTTGAGAAGATGGACAGCAGTTGAGACGGCATCGGTCCAAAAACGTTTGGGCATATGAGCACCGAGAAGCAAAGCACGAGCAGTCTCAAGAACATGTCTATTCTTCCTCTCGGCGACACCGTTCTGTTGAGGTGTTTGTGAGCATGACGTTTCATGAATTAAACCATGTTGAGTAAAGTACGTTTTAAGGTGCTGATTTACATATTCTCCACCATTATCAGAGCGGAGAACCTTCATGGTGGCACTGTACTGAGTACTAACCATAGCATGGAATGTTTTAAAGGCACTGAGAACCTCATCTTTGTGTTTCATCAAGTAGAGCCATGTCATACGGGTACAATCATCCACAAAAATAACAAACCAACGAAAGCCAGACATATTAGTAACAGGTGAGGGCCCCCATACATCAGAGTGAATTAACGCAAATGGAGTGTCACTTTTAGTCATGCTTAATGGATAAGTAGCGCGATGGCTCTTAGCCAAAATACAAGTGTCACATTTCAAATCAGATGCCTGTAAATACTTAAACAGATCAGGAAAAACATGCTTCAAATAAGGAAAAGATGGGTGTCCCAAGCGTCGATGCCACAACCAAAGTAGTGTCTCTTTATCAGCATGTGGATGGTTCATGTTATTGGCCTGGCCGATACTGATGTCTTCCATATAATATAATCCCCCCTCTTAGTACCACGTCCAATTATCTCCTTGGTGAGAATATCCTGAATAAGACAAAAATTTGGATAAATAAGTACAACACACCCAAGGTCTGCAGTAAGCTGACTCACAGACAACAATTTATGGGATAGAGATGGAACAAGTAAAGTATTAGATAAATGTAAGGATGGAGATAAGGTCACAGAGCCGGCTCCAGTGACTGGTGAGATAACACCATTTGCATTGGCTATGCTGGTGCGTCGCGGAAGAGAGGTCTGAGAGAAGTCCGAGATAGCAAATGTCATATGGTCAGTGGCCCCCGAGTCGAGAAGCCATGCACTACAATCCGCATCTCTGTGGGAGGTAAGAAGAGCAAGACCAGAGATACCTGAGTTCAAGTTGGGAGGAGCATCTGTGGACGTTGCAGCTGGTTGTATAAGAGAAAGATGGGGCTCTGCAGCAGCAACAACAACTGTGCCTGAACTTCCATTGGTTCCGGTTCCATCAGGACGTTTACGGGCTTGAAGATCATGCCACCAATCAGGGTACCCATGCAACTTAAAACAGTTTTCACGTGTGTGTTTCTGGTTTCCGCAATGAGAACATTTTTTCGCATCAGTAGAATTTCGGGTCTTGGAAGATTTACCAGGGGCAGAAGTGTTTAATGTAAGGGCTTTGGAGGCTAAGACAGCTCCATGGAGCCCATCGG
This sequence comes from Magnolia officinalis, assembly GCA_021015155.1. NCBI lineage: Eukaryota > Viridiplantae > Streptophyta > Magnoliopsida > Magnoliales > Magnoliaceae > Magnolia > Magnolia officinalis. Next base: position 13,861,810 of record JAJHSJ010000011.1, read on the forward strand.
TGTCATGGGAAGTCATGACTTGCTGTCGAATAGCTTCCCGTCTAACATGCGCATACGCTTGTTCGACAGTAGGAAACGTTTTCATCTGTAGAACATCAGCCCGTATTTTGTCTAGCCGATCGTCAAGACCATCTAGAAACACATAAACACGGTCTTCCTGGATGATCCGATTATAGTGCTGAATATCAGCAGAGCATTCCATAGGATTTGGCCGGCGGAAATCAATTTCACGCCATAAACCCTGCAACTCGGTGTAATATTTTTCCAGGGAACCAGCAGCTTGCTTCAGTCGTGTCACACGCCGTCGAAGATCATACACTTGTGAGGTATCACTACCATCAAAGAAGGTAGTTGCAATGGAATCCCAAACCGCTTTTGCCGTAGGAAACCGAATAAAATTGTCAATTAAGGACGAATCCATGGAAGAAATTAACCAACCTTTAACAATGGCGTTATCGGTGCGCCACTTGCGAAAGGAGGGATCAGTTGGTAGCGGCTGGGGAAAGTCGCCGTTAATGTATCCCAGTTTGTCCTTGCCAGAGATGTACATCTCGACAACCTGAGACCACAATGCATAGTTGGAACCATCCAACTTAATGCCGATCGGAGCAGCGGATGTTTCAGTGGTGATGATCGGGGTCCGAGCGCTGTTCAAAACCTCAGTCATCCTTGTAGTCAATTCAAGGATAGAGTCAGAGGGATTGGACGTGCCGCCAGAGGAGTTCGGATCATTAGAGTCCGCCATGAACAGAGGTATAGTTAGGGTTGTAATACAGGAAGTCAGAAATCGTTTGGCTTTGATACCATGTTAAAAAATTCTGTCATATTTCTTTTTCATTCCATCGTAGGTTATATACACAAAAATAAATAAATAAAATAAAACCTATTTGCTATACAATTCCATCTCCTACACTCATGCTACGGGATGTTGCAAATTTCAAATTACAAATTCCTAAAATCTCTCTACAAATTCCTAAAATCTCTCTTGGTTGTTTACAATGCTAAAAACTCTCTTGGTTGTTTAGTTTAAGTAAACAACTCTATTGGTTGTTTACAGCTCACGCCAACAGTTTTATGTCGATGGATGGTATGTGCCGAATCTTATGCCAATCCTCTCCCTCGTTTTCTTGGAGCCTTGCTTTTAATTCTGGATTCGTATTCCACAGCTCCAATTTCTTGAGGGTAGTCACGTGTCGCAGTCCGTCGGGAAGCTTCTTCAATTCCGGGCAGTATACGATCCGTAAATGTAAAAGATTAGGCATAGATCCTTCCTCCACTCTCCACTCCTCTAAGTGATGTAAAAATATAAGATGTAAGGATTCGAGTAGGGGAAACCCTTGTGCAGAGCAAGCCATTTCAGCTCCATCATATGAAACATCGAGCAATCTGAGAATGCGAAGGTTTTTCAGCTTCTCCAACGTCACCAGTGGATCTTGTTTTAAATGGGTGAATTGCAAGGTGAGCTTGGTGAGGTTTGTTGGGAATTCAGTAGACTCGGGTAGCTTCTCTAACTCTCCATCCAAACGCAACTTACTTAACTTGAGAAGACGTGTAAAACGCAATTTCGATAGTATTTGGTCTCCCTTCACAAACAAGGACTGGAGGCATTCCAATTTGAGAATGGATTCACACAATACATCAGCATATGCTCCTTCATCATCTAAACGTATTCCCAGTTTTCTAAGATTGGTGAACTTTCTCAAGCAACCATGCATCCATTCACCTGCATTTATGCCTGATAGAGTTTGGAGGTTGCTAATCCGGTCGAGTCGTGGATGCCCTTTTATCGAACCCCAACGTACTTCACTTGGAAATGTCTCAACTGTAGCATCTTCAACATTACGCTGGGTATGTTGAGGATGTCGCGAAGAGATGTTTCAATATTTAATGTTTGTAAATTGTGAAGATTGCCCATTGATGATGGGAGGCTTTGTTGATCAGTGCTACACCCGAGGTATCTCAGGTGGATCAGTGCACCTATCCCACTAGGTAGCTTTTTTATTTCTACATTGCGTAGATCTAACACCCTGAGCAATGTAAGGCCTCCAAAAGGAAACTTCTCAGTTTTCCATTGATATTCTCTGGAGTGGATCAACACAGATCGAAGGTGTGGAGTTGAAGATTTTAAGGAAGTGCACTTACTTAAGGCATTATAGTGAATAGCAAATCGACGGGCTGTGGATGTGGATAGAGCATCCACATTCTCATGAAGAATTTGGAGAAACTTTTCTTCCTTTGCTTCTGATATGGAAAGATCCCGCATGAGATCATGAATACGGCAACTTTTAATACGCCCAGTTGAACTTTTGTTAGCCAGTTGAATCAAATTTCGCTGAATCAACTCTTTTAGATAATCATATCCCACTTCTTCTAGCGTTTCATCCCCTCTTTGTTGCAGTAACCCTTCTGCAGCCCACAATTGAATCAGTTTCCTAGCCCCGAATTCATCGTCTTCTGGAAAGATGCCCAGGTAGAGAAAACATGGTTTCAAGTGATAGGGCAGATTTTTATAGCTTAAAGATAATATGCTGGAGATTTTCACTTCTCCCTGGACAAACTGCCAGGTGATGCTTTTTCGTACATTCTCCCACTCGCTTGGCTCTTTTCTGGATAAGAGCCCTGCGATAACAACGATTGCAAGAGGGAGACAACTGCATTTTTCCACAATCTGTCTTCCTAACTCCACCAATTCCGGAGGGCAAATGGCACCTAGTCCTGGGAATGCTTTCTCGCAGAACAAAACCCAGCTCTCTTCATTATTTAGAAATCGCAGTTCATAAGGCTTGCTTTGTACATCTGCATATAACGCAACGTCTTTGTTTCGTGTGGTGAGCACGACCCTGCTTCCCTTATTATTTTCTGGGAAAGCATGCTTGAGATTATCCCATGCTTCGTCGGTCCATAAATCATCCAATACCACCAAGTATCTCATGTCATTAAGATACTTGGAAATATTGTCTCTTAACTCATCAACCTTCATTTTCTCGACACCCTCCGGCATAATCACATTACAGGATTTTGCGACAGCATGCAAAAGATCCGCCACAGCATAGTCTTGTGATACAGAGATCCATGCAAGAGAATCAAAATGTTTCTTAACACGGTTGTCGTTATAAAGTTTCTTAGTAAGAGTGGTCTTACCGAGACCACCCATTCCTACTACAGAAACAACACAACGTCGCTGCTCTCCCGTTGTCAACCGCGCGACCAATGCCTTCAAGTCCGCCTCAAAACCAACAAAATCTGGTTCTGGAACATTAGGAGAAGTGAACCTCCATTCTTGGAGGCTTCGACCGGCAGAGCTGGTACCTGCTCCCTGGCCTATATTTTCAATTCCATAAGCCAACCTACTTTCGGAGATCGCACGGATATTATTTTTTATCCGTTTGATATCGGAGCCCACCTTATGGAGAGTATTCCACTCACTGAAGATGGAAGCGTACCTTTTAAGGCGGCCAACAAATCCTCTTTTCCTCAAGCGTGCTATCTTGAAGACAAAGGTGTCGATGACGTCCTCAGTATCGTATGCAGCATCTCTCACTTGCCGCACCCATCTCTTCACTCTTCTGTCTCCTTCTTGCTTGGCGTCTGCGTCTTCCAAGAAGGCTTCCATTCGCTCAAATTCTGCCTCCAGCCATTCCACTTCATCGCGAACCCCGCTTAAGAAACGGGCTTCTTTAATGAGGGCGTCACCAAGATTTTTGAGAAGGTTCTCGACAACGAACTCAACAAAGCCCATATTTCCTCACTCTTTTCTCTCACAGCAAAGAAATTCAGCTGATAGCTTTCTCTGTCTTCTGTTCTCGTTGCATTTCTTTCTATTTATAGACGCCAACTTGACCGGTCACGCGACAACAGTCATGGTTTGTTGCCACTTAATGCTATACTTGTTGTTCATTTGATGAATCTCGACCACAGATTTATTTATTTTTAAAAGCCATCGTAAGCACTATCCCAACCGTCTATCTGTGGCCTCCACACGGATGGGAAATCAAATAAAATATCAACCGTCCTTATTCTTGAAATTATTTTCTGGGAACAGAGGAGGGCAACAGTGATTTGATCTTCTCACACAAAAAACAAGTTGTTCACGCTCCTCAATAGGGCACAACAGGGTAATACAAATTTCTAGATATCCATTTGTTTTGAAACAGGGCCACTTAAGGTGTAAACAACCTCACTTTTAGGCCAGATGTTTTAAACAACGTAGGCTACTTAATGGAAACCTCTGTTCTTGTACATTATGCTATATTGGAACACGTGGTTGCATGTTGTTGCCCAAGGTTCCACTCATGTGTCTCACCCAGAACTTATGCTTAGGTCTAAGAATCAGGTTGGTCGTAAACCCAGTGAGCCAAACTTATGTCAAAGAAATGGGACGGGTGCGCATTTAATCTATATTTATTGCCTATCAGATGATCAGAGTTAGACTTCGCTGAATTTTGTTCAGTAGAAGCCTTTTGCAGCAAGTTGCTGCCACCAAAAGCTATGTTGGGCCCAACATAATTATTGTGGGAAATCCACTCAATTCATCTACTAAAAATTAGATAGATTTGAAAATCAAGCGGGCCACATGACTAGAAAACAGTGGAAAGGTGTTACCTACCGTTCAAACTTTTTTAGGTTCCATTGTGATATTTATGTACAATCCAAACTATTCATAAAGTAGCCTAAATGCTCATAAGATCATTATCACAGGGATGAAATGAAAGAATAAAAATATTAGTATGATCCAGAGCTTTTGCAGCCTCATAATTGTTTCAACCATGGGGATACAATCCCCTTTGTTTTCTGTTGCGTGGCTTACTAGAGCTTTGGATTTACCTCATTTTTGGGCTCATGTCATAAAATAATTTGGCAAAACATGCGAACGTATATTTCTCACAAACACCATGGTGGGCTCTACCATGTTTATTCCATCTGAATTTGCCCCACCATTAGGTATTTGGGCTCAATGCAAAAATCTTGAAAAAAATTGTCAGTGGCTATCCTTGAAAATATTTCAAGGATCCCGATTTTTGAGCACGTTTGGCATTACCACGGTATTACGTTGGTAAAAATCTCATCTTTACTAATACTTTTGAAAGCAACCAACATGTGACAGAATTTAATAGTTGGTGGACGGTCATAATCGGTTGGCCCGCCCATGAGGTGTAAATGGACGCGGATTAGATACTGATAGTTTGAGCAGCGAGTCGGCCACTGAAGTGACGTCACCATGTTCTGTGGGCCCCACTATGATGTATGTGTTATATCCATACCGTCCATCCATTTTTAGATATCGTTTTAGTGTATGACCCAAAGAATGAGGCAAATAAAAATCTATAGTGGACCCCACCAAAGAAAACAGTGGGGAGAGTGATTCCTACCATTGAAACTATCCTAAGGCCCATCATAATGTTTATTTGAAATCCAACCTGTTCAAATGTTAAAAAAGACATGAAATAAGGGAAAACACAAATATCAGCTTGATCTAAAACTTTTGTGGCCTTAAGAAGTTTTTAATGGTCGGGCGTCATTGTCCTACTGTTTTCTGTGCTGGGTTCCACTTGAGCTTTGGATTTAACTCGTTCTTTGGATATTGCCCTAAAATGAACTAGTCTCGCTACTCAACTACTCAACCAATCAGTAGCTAATCCGTGCCCGGTGTAAATAAGGGCGGCAGACTCAGTTTATTGCTGCAAAAGTCAAGTCACCTCTATCAAACACAATTTCCTACCATCTGGTACATGGACTTGAAAGCCATTATTTGAAATTTGTTTTTAGATTTATACGGAAAATTTCCTCATGAACATTGATTCTCTCTCTCTCTGTAAAAAAAATGACTATAATATCCAAATTTATTGTTTTCTTTTTAAAGAAGTCTAAGAGTCTATGAACTGCGGGCCCACATGACGTGTATGCACATTCAGCTGCTCCAAGTAATGTATCCTTACAGTCACTGTCTAGAAGGAAGACGGGTCATGAAATGTATCATTTAATTATTTCCACACACCCTGTACAGACTGTTGTCAGAAGTCTTAAATCTGATTTTTTGGGTTGCTCGACCAGTCGTGGGTTAGCCTCGACCGATCGAGGAAGCTGCTCGACTAGTCGAGCACTGCATGACTCAAAGTCCAGCGAGCACATGATTTCGGGGTCCAAGGTGCTCGACCGGTCGTGGCCTATGCACGACCGGTCGAGGGGTCATCTCGACCGGTCGAGCAGTCTGCACGACCAGTCGAGGTTACACAGATTTGTTTCGCGATTTTGTGCGGATTGCAGATTTTTGAGTCCTTTCGCAACAAGAATCCAGAAGGGATTTTCCTAAAACTATAAAGAGGTGTCCCTAGGATTTTTCTAAGAGGAAGAGAAATATTTATAAAGCTTTCTAAAGGGGTCCTAGGGTTATCAAAGGGTGTAGCAAGGGTGAGATTTAAGGTTGTTTGAATCAGGTAAGTCCTCTCTCTTTGTAATTGATGTTTTCATAGCAGATTTCTGTCGCTTTGTGCCGTGGTTTTTTCCTACAAGGGTTTTCCACGTTAAAACTTTGTGTTCTTCTGTGATTGCTTGTTATTATTGAATTGTTATCCTAGATCTAGATCTGTATGATTCCGCAGCACAAATCCTCAACAAGTGGTATCAGAGCAATCGTTGGGGCACAGATCTGAATCTGCAGGATTTGTAATAATGGAAAACGACAAGTTTGATATTGAGAAGTACTCAGGCAAAAATAATTTTGAGTTATGAAAGGTTAAGATGATTAGCCTGTTAACCAAGCAAGGCGAGATTAAGGCTCTTGAGGAGCGAAAATCTACCATGAAAGATGATGAATGGGAAAACCTTGATAGTAATGTTTTAGCCTTTATCTGTTTATGTCTCACGGATGAGGTTCTTTATAATGTGTTGAGGGAGAAAACTGCAGCTAGTTTGTGGGCGAAGTTAGAGAACATCTATGCAAAGAAGTCCTTTGAAAATCGCCTACACTTGAAGCTACAGTGTTATACCTTCAAGATGGCAGAGGGTGGAGATCTAGAAGCCCATATCAGCAACTTTAATAAATTGATGTGCAAATTGTTGGATATGGAGGAAGTGGTCAAAGATGAGGAACAAGCATGTATATTGTTGAATTCTCTTCCTGCATTATATGAGTCTTTCAGGGACACAATGTGCACCACAAATAAAACCCTAAGTGTTAACACTGTTATCTCAGCGCTTCAAGGAAAGCTATGAGAAAGTTAAACGGCGACATGGGAGCATCTTCCGATGCACTGATTACGAGGGGCAGAGATTCTGAGCGAGGTACAGGATTCTCAAGGCCTAGATCCAAATCCAAGGGCAGGGGCAAAGGAAAATTAAAGTGTTGAAATTGTGGATTGTCTGGACACATGAAGAAGGATTGTACAAATCCTAAAATGAAGAAAGAAAATTCAGCGGCTTCTTCTAAGGAGGCCAATGTGGTCACATCTGATGAAGAATCAAGTGGTGGTGATGTTCTGTCTATCTCCATGATTGGTCACTTACACGACAATCATAAAGACGAGTGGATACTTGACACAGGAGCGTCTTATCACATGACTCCTCATCGGAGTTGGTTTATCAGTTACAAGGAATGCGATGGTGGACAGATTTTTATGGGCAATGACAATGCCTATAATGTTGTGGCTATTGGCACGGTTAGCATCAAGATGTTTGATGGGATGGAGCGTACCTTGACTTACATCAGGCACGTTCCTGATATGAAGAAAAGTATGATTTCTCTCGGTGCACTCAAGGCTATAGGGTGCAAGTTCATCGATATTGATGGTGTCATTAAAGTTTCAAAAGGGGCACTCGTAGTTATGAGAGCCCAGAGGCACGGAAACCTTTACAGGTTGATTGGGAGTACTTCAGCAGGTGGAGCGACAACAACTATTGCATACTCCACGTCTCTACGTATGTGGCATGCTTATCTGGGCCACATGAGCGAGCGAGGCATGAAAGTACTTTCTGATCGATGTTTGATTCCAGCTTTTAAAATTTCTGATTTAGATATATGTGAGCATTGTATATATGGTAAACAATTTAAACTGTCTTTTAAATCTGAAAAACATGTTTGTAAGAGAGTGCTTGATTATATGCACTCTGACGTATGGGGGCCATCACCAGAAGTTTCCATTGGGGGGTCGTCATGGTTTGTTTCATTCATTGACGACTACTCCAGGAAAGTTTGAGTTTACTTCATGAAATGTAAATCCGAAGTTTTCACCATATTCAAGCAATGGAAGGCAATTGTGGAAAAACAGTCAGGGCGAAAAATAAAGGTTTTAAGGACCGACAATGGTGGAGAATTTACTTCCACTGAGTTTAATGATTATTGCAAAGATGAAGGGATCATTAGGCACAACACAGTGCACCACAACCCCGAGCAAAACGGTGTGGCTGAGCGAATGAATCCGACTATCCTAGAGAGGGCTAGATGCATGTTAAGTAATGTGCGTTAGGCAAGGACCTATGGACTGAGGCCGTTAACACGGCTTGTTATTTTGTGAACTGGTCTCCTTCAACGGCAATTGAATGTAAAATCCCAGAGGAAGTATGGAGTTGTCAAAAAATCGACTACTCAGATCTACGCATATTTGGTTGTGAGGCTTACTCTCATGTACCGTCAATTGAGAGAGACAAGCTAGACCATAGAGCCAAAAAGTATATCTTTGTTGGTTATGGCATTGGTGTGAAAGGTTACAGGTTATTCAACAAGGTCACACGCGGGTCCTTACTCTTACCCGGGTGGTAGACTCCTTGGAGTTTCAACACCGGGTCAAGGGTTCAAGTACCCATGGTGGTGAAATTCCACGGTGTGCATGTGTGGGGTGTGTGTGCGTGTGGAGTGAGTGTGTAGGGGTGTGTGTGCGTGTGTGTAAAAAAAAAAAAAAAGGTCACACGCAAGGTCATCACTAACCGTGACATCAGATTTGATAAAAGCTCCTTATCTCGTAAGAATGATCAAAAGGAGCAAGAGGAACCAGAAAGGGTGATTGTAGACGTCCAGATTGACCAGATGATACTCAGGCAGAGACAGATGCGAAGACAGAGGTACAGAATCAGGTGGAGCAGCCACCTGTGAGAAGGAACCCACCGCGTGATCACAGGTTATCGGCAAGATACAGAGACGACTCTAATATTACATATGCCCTCATTACAGATGGGGGGACCCGTCTACTATTCATGAGGCTCTTAATGAGCCTGATGCAGAAAAGTGGAAGGCGGCTATGGACGATGGGATGGACTCATTGTACAAAAATCACACAATGGGAGCTAGTGGAGCTTCCCGTGGGTCGAAAAGCAATTGGATGCAAGTGATTATTTAAAAAGAAACAGGATAAATACAAAACAAGGTTGGTAGCGAAGCGTTATGCTCAGAGAGAAGGAATTGACTTCACAGAGATATTCGCGCTGGTGGTAAGCAGGTATCCATCAGATTCGTGTTGGCGCTGGTTGCCCAATACGATCTCGAGCTGGAACAGATGAATGTGAAGACTGCATTCTTTCACGGAGAATTGGAGGAGCAGATCTACATGAAGCAACCAGAGGGCTATGAAGTTAAAGGGCAGAAAAAAGGTTTACAGGTTAATGAGGTCGTTGTACGGCCTAAAACAGTCGCCTAGGCAGTGGTATAAAAATTTTGATTCTTTTATGGTGAGTCAAAATTTTACTCGGAGTGAATACGATCACTGTGTCTATTACAAGACACTGAGTGATGAAAAATTCATCATCCTAGTACTGTATGCTGATGATATGTTGATCGCCTGTCATGATATGTCTGAAATCAACATACTGAAGACTCAGTTATCAGGGACATTCGAGATGAAAGATCTGGGGACTGCAAAGAGGATTCTCGGCATAGATATTCATAGAGACATGAAGAGGTGCAGACTTTGGTTATCACAGGCAGAATACCTTGAAAAGGTATTGATCAAGTATGGGATGGATCAAGCAAAGTCGGTGAGCGTTCCCCACGCGGCTCACTTCAAGCTTTCCTCAGAACAATGTCCTAAATCAAATGAGAAAAAGCAGGTTATATCTCATGTGCCCTATTCGAATGCGATTGGCAGTTTAATGTATGCCATGGTCTGTACGAGACCGGGTATTTCACAGGTTGTCGGTGTTATGAGCAGATACATGTCAAACCCCGGTAAACAACATTGGGAAGCGGTAAAATGGCTACTTCGATACATTCGAGGTACGAATAACTACGTCTTAACTTTTGAAAAGACAGGGACAAAGTTGGTAGGGTATGTGGATTCTGACGACGCAGGTAGTATAGATTCCAGGAAGTTTACTTCAGGATACTCATTTGTACTAGCGAGTGGAGCAATTAGTTAGATGTCGAAACTTCAGTCTGTGGTGGCTCTTTCCACGACCGAAGCAGAATATATGGCAGTGACGGAAGCGTTTAAAGAAGGTGTTTGGCTCATAGGCAAGATAAATCAGTTGAAACTTCAGTAGGAGGTCGTGCCGGTTAACTGTGATAGCGAGAGCGCTATCAATTTGGCTAAAAAATTATATTTATCACTCATGTACTAAACACATTGATATTTGTCACCACTTTATCCGACAGGTGCTTGAGGAAGGAGGCGTCACACAGGAAAAGATTCACACCAACGTGAATCCAGCAGACATGCTCACCAAGGTCATTCCTACAGAGAAGTTCAAGTTCTGTGCAACTTCTCTGGGCTTGGCGATGGCGTAAAAGAAGGACGGAGTGTGCACGAGAAAGCGTTGATTGAAGATATGATGCAATGAAGAGATAAGAGAAGAGTTCAAGGATCTACACGGTTGAAGATTGAAGACTTTGTAGAGATTGTTGTCAGAAGTCTTAAATCTGATTTTTTAGGTTGCTCGACCGGTCGTGGGTCAGCCTCGACTGGTCGAGGAAGCTGCTCGACTAGTCGAGTACTGTATAACTCAAAGTCCAGCAAGCACATGATTTCGGAGTCCAAGGTGCTCGACCGGTCGTGGCCCATGCACGACCGGTCGAGAGGTCATCTCGACCGATCGAGCAGTCTGCACGACCAATCGAGGTTACGCAGATTCGTTCTATGATTTTGTGCGGATTGCAGATTTTTGAGTCCTTTCGCAACAAGGATGCGAAAGGAAGTTTCCTAAAACTATAAATAGGTGTCCCTAGGGTTTTTGTGACATCCCGTATTTTATACTTGGGTATTTCCCTGAATTAATTAGGCGCGTTGGAAAATCAAGACATCATCCTTAGATAATTTGCAAAGAAACCACCCATGTAAACCATTTAACTTAACCAATGCATTGTACCTTTGAAACACGTCAAGACGTCATGGGAGTAAGGGGTCAAAATAAATCCAAGATGGTAACAACATATACCCTAATCTTAAATTAAAATTTAATAACAAATCTCTTTAAATAGTAAAAGATTTTATCAAACCACCCAAAAATCATAAATCCACCATCAAGGGTGTTTAGTTAGACCCTTTAAGAAAGATCAACGGTTTAGATTTCTCGAGGGATCGCGTGGATCCCATTTGGAACCTCCGCATGTGCACAGACCTATGTTCACATAGGGTACACCGAAACCGTCAGCACGGTTTGACCGTGCTGACCCGGAAATTCTCAAAGAAGAGAAAAACTTCTTTCTTTTTCCCGCTATTCACGGCGTTTGAAAATAGCGTTCGTATGTGTGTCACTAAAGGTCCACCATCATAGATCTGACCAAGGATCTGAACCGTCCATATTGTGTAAAACCAAATTTGTACCAGCCACATCCATTTTCAACCGTTGCATAGCCTCGGTGCACACACAAACGCACGTATATTATGACTGTGTGCCACCACATTTCCAGAAACGGAAACCGTTTCGCCTGCTGTTGCCAGACTGGCAACCTTATCCCCTCGCAATCTCGGCCGTTGAGTGAGTAGCATCCAAATCGTTCGTTTTGGGATATTTTCACAGCTAGCATTGTGATTTTCCGCCACAGCCGCAAGTGGGATTAACGCTAATCTAAAGCTCTAATCGTCGTCTATTCGGTGGGCCCCACAACGATCCTAAGACTCATCCGAACCATTTAAACGTTGTTGATCATCAGATCAATCATCTGTGAACAATCCACCATTGACAGCGAAGTCATCTTCACCGTTTACCCAGAAAAGTTCATCACTCTTGATTGGGCCCATCTGCTGATCTAGACCATCCATCTGGTAACTCATGAACTCAAAAGTGCACCCCCATCGTCCGATCTCAACTCTCCAGACACGTCTTAATGAAAATGTCAACAGCCTCTCGGTTAAATAAAGAAAAATAAGATAAGTATGATTAACCGACTGATCTAGAACCGGACCTTCCAGACTTCCATTAGGCTATATATAGCCTTTTTCTTCAGGGCAACAGATACCTAAAGAATTAAAATAAAACTAATAGAAAACGAAGAGAGATTGAGAGTAGGGCCATTTTCGTCATTGCAACCGGCCGAGTCGACTCAGCTTACTGCTACGAGTCATGGGCCGGGTCTCTGTTCATGATCTCTCCAGTCATAGAGAGAGAGAGAGTAATAGAAGAAAATAGAAACAGAAGAAGAAGGAGAAGGGACAGAGAGTATGAGAGCTGATACGTGTGGGAGCTGGCTGAGACTCGTTTTCAGCTACTGTTCCGTTTTTCCCAGCCATTGATTCTGGCTCACCACAAATCTCTGGTCCGGACTCTTCCAGCAACCAAGCAACGTCCCTGATTCAGGTACCTTCACCCACTCCCTCTCAATTTCAGAAATCTGTCACTAACTCAGTCACGAGTTGGGAACGTCAGATCCACACTTTAGGGTGAATACCCTGATATAAATCCACGGCTAAGATCATTTTTCCTTGAGCAATGATCAGCACCTAGGATAAAACTGTGTTGGGTTCGTTAGCATTGCTTGCTACTGGCCGAAAGGAAATTGACTGAGTCGACTCACCACTGAGTCCGTGACTCAAGACCATTTCTGGTTACAAGAACCTGATTCGGTGGGGTTTGGGGAGTCACTCGCCCCAGTTAACTAGCCATTTGGGTGCATTTGGGTGCTAACCCGACCAGTTTTCCAACTAAGTCAACTCAATACTCGGTAGTGGGTTGACTCGGTCCGTTTGCTGGCTGAGTCTAGCTGGCTCCATCAGGTTGGGATTAATGTTGAGGTGTGTTGGGTTCAATAGACCCATGTTCTAAGCCTGTGGTTAACCAAAACCGTTGAAACGAGCTCAACTAATCATCAGTTGAGAACGCCAACCGAGTCAACTCGGTACTGACTCACTGAATTCTCTAACATCTCATCCAGGGACTGTGTTCAACTGATACATGTGAAAAACGCCTTACTTCAAGCAATTCTCAAAAACCAAAATTTATAAACTTGCTTTACAAAGAGATCCAAGTCTAGGGACGTTCTCAATCAAGGTGAGGAGCATCCCCCGTAGCTTCTTCCCTATACAAAGTTCCATCTTTAATGTATGAAATGTTAGTTATAAGTTTACTATCTTGAACTTCTTGTAGAAATCATGCTAATGCCATATTTCCCTATGATTATGTACACAATGCATTATCTTATAAATTCTATGCCACATGTATGAAACATTGTCTATGAATACATCTCTATTAGACTTATTGTTAGAGGAAAACTTTTCATACTAGACTACTTGTGGATTGATTAGTATTATCTTATTATTTTCCATACTCAGAAATCTTTAAATTATTGATACCACTACATGAATAATTCTTACATCATTCTATTGTTGTTGTGAATTGTATGAAGAACAGGCATGGGAAGAATTGTTAAATAAATCAAAGGATATGCCCTATCTCATTTAGTCCCTTTGAAATTCACAACTGGATATCTTTTATTTAAAGGTTGAGAGTTATGAAATTTTTTATCAATATAACGTATCTAAAATCATGGTGCATAACATCCATGCATGACATGTGAGCTATTCCGGGTGTACATTTGTGCACTTTGGGCCGCTCCTTCCTTTATGAGGCTTTTCCGGGATTTTCATACCTCCTTGGGCGTACTCTAAGTATTTTTCCAGGAGATTGTCCTTGGGAGCACTCATTTTATGGCCTTTTCCAGGTGGGTGATCTATCGTGGGTGGTCTGCATGGTCTTTTTCGGGTGTCTAGTTCTTTTGGATATACCTGTGCGTACTTTTCTAGAGAACTAGTTCGCTTTGGGCGACCTTTCTTTTGACAGTTGGATGTGCATAACCAGATCTGTGTTTTATACATACATTCATGAAAATATATATGTGTAACAATATTATCCTATGAATTGCATGTGAATTGTTAATTTGCTTTGGAAGAATGTGTTATGGTTGAATCTACGAGGGAGATTCCCACTGAGTTTTCACTCACTCAACTGTGCGGTTGCACCAAATAGACTCAGGTATGACGGAGGGTAACGGTGCATATAACGATATCCCAGGAGTAGCTGGAGAGGAGTACGGTGAAGAAGATCAGTATGACGATGTAGCTAATCCACAGGCGCTCCACTAAATATTTAAATTTCGTTGTTTTCACATTATACCTTCAGTCGTTAGTTTAGTTTTGTTTACTTGAGATATGTAAATAAAACTTCCCTATTATGGATTTTGCTTTATTTCATGTTTAATCTGTATATAGTGAATTCACTCGACTAGTTTATACAGTGGTTATATCGGGTTGTTATGACTTGTGCTGATGATTTGAGAAATGGTATGTTATGACTTGTGTTGATGGTTAGAGGAGTGGTATGTTACGACTTGTGTTGATGATTAGAGGAATGGTAAACTTAATTCATGACGTAACCCTCGGGTTCTCGTACTCGAGTGCCCATCCTCGGGTAGTGAGAATCAGGGTGTTACAGTTTTTCTAAGAGGAAGATAAATATTTCTAAAGTATTCTAAAGGGGTCCTAGGGTTATCAAAGGGTGTAGCAAGGGTGAGATTCAAGGTTGTTTGAATCGGGTAAGTCCTCTTTCTTTGTAATTGATGTTTTCATAGTGGATTTCTATCACTTTGTGCCGTAGTTTTTTCCTGCAAGATTTTTCCACGTTAAAACTTTGTATTCTTCTGTGATTGCTTGTTACTATTGAATTGCTATCCTAGATCTAGATCTGTGTGATTCCGCAGCACAAATCCCCAACACAGACAACCGGTGGGTCCTACATGTAACATTGCTGGGCCAATCACAAAAATCCCAACTTCTTTTAATCAAGCATTAAGCATTATATATATTGTGCCTAAAAAGTAGTGTTCGTGTACAAGTTGGAACAGAGAGTTTCAACAAAACACGTCTTTCAATTTGTGCACGTGGGTCCTCTAGTTCTGCAATCCAAACTGTTTATTTAATGAGCAATAGTCTGAAAGGTCCATGCAATGCACCTCCTATTTAAATAGTCTTCCAAATGTGAACTAGTTAAATTTAGAATGGCTATGATCTTTCTGACAAGGCAACATTTGTCATCAACGGTGGGATTGGGCTCTACTTGTCCAAACTAAAAACCTAAAATACACTGTAGAAACTCTTTATTAGGCATTGTATAATACATATTAGAGAAAAGAGTGGTCTCTAAAAAACAAAAAATGAAAGATTGCTTCTATTTCAACTTTCAAGAGTATTACATGAAGGGAAAAGGTTCTACACGGTCGAGCTCATGGGAACTCTCCATGAGGTCGAGCTTTGTGGGCCCCACCATGATGTACGTCGAACATTAACACTGTGCATTTGATGGGTCCCCTTTAAATTATGGGATAACCCAAAAATTAGCCGTATACAGGACTCCGGTGGGCCATACCATCTAAAATCATGTGAAGACATGCCTAAAACATATAAAAGTACTTGGTAGAGCCCACCCAAAATTTGGATGCGTCTGAAACTTGGTCTGACCTCTCATCCAAGTGGGAAACACATAATGGATGGGATGGATTTGTGAACCACATCTCGGTGGGCCCAAAAAAATGCTTATGAATGTTTTAATGGAGGGTAACCCCTCTAAACTTTTGTATGTAGTGCGTCCCACACAAGTCACGGATTGACTTGATTTTTAAGCCATGGGTCACCATGGAATGGTTCATTTGACTGATTGGGTAGATGTTTGACACTCATCATGGTGGGGCCCACACAGCTCGACCTCATGGGGAGTTCCCATGAGCTCGACCGTATAGAACCTTTTCATTTACATGAAAACATGCATACACTATCACAAATCAAACATTACACAAAATGCTAGTGAATACTACTGAATCTAGCATGTCCTAAAATATGGCACAAGGCAACAAATCAAAATTAATTTTGATAGGAAAACATACAGAGATACATCCTCATGCTACAAATTGGAATGTCATCCACTACTGGCCAGCTTCTCCTACGGGCCGTCTAGGAACATTTCCAAGAGACATTGGCTTGGACCACGAAATTTCACTCCATGTGCCACAGAGAGGCCAGGGAAAGGCCTTTGAAAGCTTTGTGGTTGATCGCTGAGAGGATAAAATTATCCTTAATGCTTCCCACATCCACCTGACCAGACTGTCAATTTTTCTTGAGCCACCCTTCATTACGAAAGGAAGTGAGGAAAGAAACCATCGAAAGGTGATCGAATCCCATGCTACCTCCGTATCCGTCAAGTTGCTTCATATGTGTGTGTTGTCACAGTCTATCATATGAAAGAAAGAGCCTGGAAATCAATCCGTGATTAAAAACTTTGATAATTACATGCGTGAATTTGCCTGCTTAAATCTCCAAAGGCATTCGAAGCATAACTTACATTGAATAAAACAAGAGGGTGTAAGTGTCCAGGTGCCTCAGTCCATATAGCTGGGGCCGTGGTTGGAAGATCCAAACTATTGGTCTTTCAGGAAGATGCTCCAAGGGCCTGTTTGGCCGGCCGGATTGAACGGGATTAGGAGGGATGGGATCACGCGATCCCATCCCCGTAACCCACGCGCGTGTTTGGATAGTCGATTTGCACCGAACTGCCATAACCATGGTTATAAGGCGGTATTGAGCAAGACGCCTGGGAAACAGCGAAGTGCCATTCCTTCTTCCTCCGTCCCTATCTGTTGTCAAGAGGAGGGATTCCCATTCGCAGTTTCTTCGTCCCGCTCATCCACATACAGACGGAGATTAAGCCCTCACAGGTGCCCGCTCATCCACATACAGACGGAGATGCAAGGCTGCAGTGGACCACACGAATGTTTGGAAGCGGAAACGGATTGGCTACTCCAAGCCACCAGCCCCGTGGCTGGTGGTCGGTGCTCTTTGGGCCTCACCATGAAGTATGTGTTTCATCCATTTTTACAGATCATTTCAGGGCTTTATACCTAAAATTAGAGGGATATAAATCTCAGGTGGACCACACCACAGGAAAACAATAATGATTGGATATCCACCATTTAAATCCTCCTAAGGCCCACCGTACTTTTTATTTGACATCCAATCTGTTGATTAGGTCATATAGGCCCAGATTAAGGGAAAAAAAAAAAAAAAAAACAAAGATCAGATTGATCCAAAACTTTTATGGCCCGAAAAAGTTTTTAATGGTTGACGTTCAATCAACATTGTTTCCTGTAATGTGGCCCACTTGAGATTGGGATATACCCCATTTTTGGTCTCGTACCATAAAATGATCTATAAAAATAGATGGACGACATGGATGAAAAATACACATCATGGTGGGCCCACAGAGCACCGACCACCGGCCATTGGCTGGTGTCACGGGGAGTAGCCAATCCATTTCCCAGACAGGCTAGAGAGAACGAGTACTGCATGGCGAAACCATACCTTGTGCAGCTATGGGAATGATGAACGCGGATTGCGTCCCACCCATCCAGGCCCAACGTTATGTAAGTGTTTTATCCATGCCGTTCATTGTTTTTCTCGGATCATTTTAAGATATGAGCCAAAACATGAGGTAGGTACACAGCTTAAGTGGACCACAAAGTAGGGATGGAACGTTCACCATTAAAAATTGAGTGGGAGCTGGAGAAGTTTTGGATCAAACCGATATTTGTGTTTTCACTTCATCCAAGTCTACGTGACATTATGAATGGGTTGTATGGTAAAAAAAAAAAAAAAACATAACAGTGGCCTTTAGAAAGGTCTCAATGGTGGGTGTCATTCTTAATGCAGCTAGGGGTGTGCAAAATGGGTCTGATCCGGCGGATCAATCCGATCTGCCCCGATTCGAATAGGACCGGTAGGTTGGATCAGTTAGGTTCGGGTAGAAAAAGGCAGATCCGAATGCAGTTTGGATCGGATTCGGATAAGCAACAAAACCGACCGACCCGAACCGAAATTCGAATCATATCTCTGCTCCTCTTTCTTCATCAGTTCACTCTAAACGCTGTTGAAGCTTCTCTTTCTTCCCTTCCAACAAAATTAACTTATTTTTCGTTGTTTCGACGAAAGCTTCTTATTTTTTGACGGACGGAGAAGAAGGGATTCTGGGCAAATATATATGAAGTAAAAGGTAGATAGCTCATATCTCTCCTTCTTTTTTTGTTTTTCGCGTTTTCTTTGCTCTTTTCTTTTACTTGGTATGAAATTTTTATTTCTGGCCTACTCTGATTTTCTCTTCATTTTACTGATTTTCTTTATAAAAAGATTTTGCTGATTTTCTTTTTTCTGTTTCTGTTTTTAAATTTCTATGAAGGTCTGTTGCTGCTCATGTTGATTGTATTGCTTCTTTTGATTTCTCGTTTCTTTTAAATTTCCTCTTACAGAGGGTATAGAAGTGATCCGTCAATCACGGATCGGGTCATTCAATGTACTGTTAGGATCAGATTGGGTCAGGTGACCCGGATTCGGTCCCGGATAGGATCGGATTCGGATCAGGACACCCAAATTTCGAATCTAGTCAGATCTGTCGAAATCCGATCCGACTCGGACCATTGCCCAGCTCTAAATGCAGCATCCTTTGGTGTGGTCCATTGGAGTTGTGGACCTGCTTCGTTTTAAGGATATACCTTAAAATGACACGAGAAAAGCAATGAACAACATGGATAAAAACACTTGGGCCTGTTTGATTTCAAGGGAATTGGAAAATACCCTTGCAAAAGTTCATTATTACCTTTTTTCCCTGTTTGAATTTTCAAATGCATTTCTGCCTCGAAAATTGGTCCGAAAAAGTTGACTTGCATTTGTGGACCCCATTGTGATGTGTATGACATATCCACACCGTCCATCTATTTTATCAGAAGATTTTAAGGCCTAAGTCCAAAATTGATAAGGGATAAACACAAATATCAGCTTTAGCCAAAACTTCTAAGCGCCACAAAATTTTTATATGACAAACATTAAATATCCACTGTTTCCTATGGTGTGGTCCACTAGAGCTTTGGATCTGCCTTATTTTTGAGTTCATGACATAAATGAGGTTGACGTACAGGATGAACAGTGTTGATACATCATGTACATCATAGTGCACCCTACATTCATTTCATAGCCCTCCTCAATTTTAACACCAAAAAGCTGCATACTCGACATCAGCGCACAAGAAATGATGAACAATTCCTGGTAAGTAATTATTACTTATTTACCAGGTATTTTTCATTTACTTTAGAAATCAAACAGGCCTTTACATCAACGCTGGCTCCACGGAGCCCTGCCTGGACGGATTACTGTGCGGGCAGGGGTAGGACGCAATCCGTGTTCAGGAATGACAAGGCTTTGTGCATTTATAGCATGGTGGATCAGGGATGAATGATAGTGATCAGACGTAGGTTTACTTGATTTTATTACATGGCCCACGTGATTTGAACCTTTAGTTGCACCCACAGTCATTCTGTGCATTGGTGTCATGGGTCAAGTCAATGGCATTTATGTTTTTTTTTTTTTTTTGTTGAAATGTCATGTATGAATTCTCATTTTCCACGGTATATGATGTGACTAGACCTAAGGAGGGTGCTGATCAAGTCCAGCTGTGGTGATCAGACGCATATCTACTCGATTGGATTACATGGGCGCATTTGATTTGAACCGTTGGTTGCAGCCTTAGTTTTCCTGTGCATTGATGGTGGGTATTGGTGTGATCGGGCAAGTCATCGGCATTTATGCCTTTACGTTGAAATATAAGGTATGAATTTTCTTTTTCCACCATATATGATGTGACTATGTTAGATCCAACTGGTGCCAATTACGTCCAACGGTGGAGATCAGACATAGATCTACTTCATTGGATTACATGGGCTCACTTGATTTGAACCTTTGGTTGAACGGGTACAGTTTTCTTATGCATTGAGGGTGGACCGGATAAGACGCTCATGCAAAGCAAACTTTTGAGTGCAGATCGTCTGTGGTGAATGCACATCAAAATTCATTGCTGTCGCTTCTCATTGGTCCGCGTCATCGGCCAGTGACTCCAGCTAACGGTAACGGGACGCGGATTGCGTCCTTCCCCCGCCCGGACGGTAATCCGTCTGGGCAGTGATCTGTGGGGCCCACCGTGATGTAAGTGTTTCATCCACGCCGTTCAACTCTTTTTTCAGATAATTATAATATGTGAACCAAAAACTGAGACGGGTCCAAGGCTTGAGTGGACCACACCAAAGGAACCTACATTGATAACGACACCCACCTTCGAAACCTTTCTAAGAGCCAACGTGATGTTTTTTTTAACCATACAACCTATTCATGAGGTCATGTAGACCTGGATGAAGTGAAAACACAAATATCAGCTTCATCCGAAACTTGTCCGGCTCCTAAGAAGCTTTTAATGGTGGACGTTCAATCCCCACTATGTGGTCCACTTAAGCCTTGGATCTGTCTCAATTTTTGGTTTACATATTAAAATTATCTGAAAAAATTGTTGAAGAGCGTGGATAAAACACTTACATCACGGTGGGCCCCACAGAGCCTTGCCCGGACGGATTACTGTACGGCGGGGGTAGGACGCAATCCGCGTCCACGGTAACGGATTGGCTATTCCCCTGCCCCAGCCAATGGCTTGTGGTCGGTGCTCCGTGGTCTCCACCATGATGTATGTGTTTCATCCATGCCATTAATCTATTTTTTTAAGATCATTTTATTGCATGAGACCAAAAATTAGATATATAAAAATCTTAATTGGACCACATTACAGGAAAAGTGTTGAATGAACATCGACCATTAAAAACTTTTTGGGGGGCAATAAAAGGTTTGGATCAAGATGTTTTTTCCCTTAATCTGGGTCTGTATGACGTAATTAACAGATTGAATGTCAAATAAACAATACCGTGGGCATTAGGAGGATTTTAATTGCGGATATCCAATCACTATTATTTTCCAGTGGTGTGGTTGACCTGAGATTTATATCACTCTCATTTTTGGGATCAATCCCTAAAACGATATGTAAAAATGGATAAAACGCATACATTATAGTGGGCCCACATAGCACCGACCACCAGCCATGGGGCTGGTGGCAGGGGGAGTAGCCAATCCGATTCCCCATCTAACATGATAAGGATTTCCTTCGAAAGGCTCTCCAGCTAACAAGATAAGGTTGCCGATTTCCTACGAAAGGCTCTCAAGCTAACAAGATGGACGCGGATTTCCTGCCAGGGACTTCCGGTGCAAGGAATCTGGGTGGGCCCACTGTGATGTTTTAGAAAGTCACTCCTTCCATCCGTTTTTAGAGCTCATTTTAGGACATGCCGCTAAAAATAAGGTGTATCCAAAACTCAAATGGGCCACACGAAAGGAAACGGTCAGGATTTAGTGACCACTGTTGAAACATTTATATGGCCACCAAAGTTTTGAATTAGTCTCATTTTTGGTATTTTGAGTTCATCCCAGTGAAAATGACCTAATAAACGGTTTGGATGGAATATAAACATTAACGTGGAGCCTAGGAAGGTTTCAACTGTAGTCACTCCTTTTCCCATTGTTTCATCTTGTATGACCCACTTGAGTTTTGGATCCGCCTCATTTTTTGACGCATGTACTAAAATGGGCTCAAAAAATGGATGGACTAGTTGGATTTCTAATAAACATCACAGTGATTTATGTTCTAGATCCACACCCACCATCAATTTTTACATATCATTTTAAATCGGGAGGTCAAAAATAAGGCACATCTAAAGCTCAAGTGGACCATATCAAATAAAGTAGCGGATATTCAATCACTACTATTGAAACCTTCCTAAGGTCCATTGTTAGGTTTAATTGTCATCTAACCTCTTCGTAAGGCCACACATATATAAAGGAAAACATAAATATCAACTTGAACAGAGCATCCTGTGGCCTCAAAAAGATTTCAAAATTTGAAAAGTAGGCATACGTGTCCAATTCCCACAATTTCTAGTGTGGCTTGCTTAAGCCTTGGATCTACTCCGGATTTTTTTTTTAATTTTTATTTTTTTTTGTCTCATTTCATAAAATGGTATGGAAGAATGGATGGACAACATGAATCCATACATACATTGCAACGAGGCATACAGAAGTTCGACATGTCAACACTACAAATTTTCTTCTCCTAACATGTAATGTGCTGCACTGCAGGAGTGGAATAGGTGAGACGCCGGCCTCACCCAAGACAGTGGGACACTTACTATGGTGCCACCTGAACTTGTGTGTTCTGTATCCACCCTGTCCATTTGTTTTTCCAAATAATTTTAGGGCATTAATGAAAAATTAAAGTAGATTTAATTATCAGGAGGATTGGGAATTGCTTTGGTTGTAAGAGGGCTAGTTACGGATGCCCCCAACAAGATTTATTCCAGTTATTCAAATCTTCCTAAGAAAATCTGGGGCCTTTTGACCCTGAATAGTGCAGGTATCGGGTCTCTTTGTCGAACCAGAAAATAAAAAAGGGATTGGAGAAGGCGGTTTCTGGGCCAACCTGTCTACCCAGCGTTGCTGCACTCCTTAGGTCGCAGCAAGCATCTTCTGTTTTACAGATTTCAGACTGGATGAGAGTATCATCTGCTTGTTATTTCTTCTATAATATGGGTGATGGCTGTTGGGTTATTAATTCGGGTGTATGCTGACTGGCTACAGCGCTGCTGCTCCAACAGGGCGTCCATGGATTCTCCTGTTTTTGTTGCCCCTTCCTTTATTACTCCTCTTTTCTTTTTCAGAATCAATTCGATAGGTGAGGTCCGGTATATTTTTTTTGGTGCCCACCCATATATTGTACAGTGCGGTTCTCATATCAATGAAGCCTTAAAAAAAAAAAAAAAAAAAAAAAAAAAAAAAAAAAAAAAACCAGACCGTTCCAGTGAGCTATCTGGTCCAAGCTAATCTAACCATCAGTACAACTGAGTTGACTCGCCTCTGAGGAGCAAAATTTGCTACTCTGCTTGAGTGGAATGGTTGATGCACAGGTATTAAAAATGCCAACGTGGCACACATGTAACTTAGATTGAACTGTCCAAATTATGCCCCAAATGTAGATATATAAAAATAATAGTAATAACTTCATCAATGGACTTAAACAAACTATGGTATGAGAAATAGACAATCATCCTAATTTAATGAATGTGGTCTAAGAATTAAATTTTAGTTTCATTCAACAAGTCTCATTTTTGGGCTACCTCCTATTTGTTGGACATGGGCGACTTTGGGCCCTATATCATGCAACCACTGGTAGGTGGGCCTTTACTCGTCTTACTTGTTTAGGGTTTCACAAAAGGCTACACACATTTCTCTTTTAGAAAATTCGGGTGTCCCCTGAGGGAGAATACACAAAACAAGTTAGCGACAAGATCTTGAAAGCTTTATGTGCTATTAAAGGATAGTTTGGGAAATCATTTATCTAATTTATGGCAATATTGATGAATCATGGGTCCCACTGGAACATCGTAGCCCAAATCAGTACTGATTGGAAAATGTATAAATAATTCCATATAATCTGGACATTGATTTTTTACCAAGGATTTCGGCCTGTGCTTCATCGACAAGGGGTCCTACAAACTGGGTCGGTCTGGATTGATGTAAATGTATGCCTGATGAATGAACTCAAATTCCGGCACTTACAGTATGAGACTTCAACCATTCACCCAATCAATCCTCTATGTGTGGCAATCCAAAACCGTTCATGTGATAGGCACCACCATGGATGGGCCAAATCCAACCTGACTGGACACTCGGTATTGCCACATTTACCCTTTCTTAAGTTTCTTCATGGGCAGTCTCTGCTGAGTAGAGCAACTTTGTTAAATGTATCATTTAAAATTTCCACACATCCATGTACAGATAACCTAGATGCATACAAATCCATACCATCTAAATTGTGGGGGTCATTACTTAAAAATCAGTGGTCAGGTGATCGTTGCTATATGAACGGTGGGTCCTACCTGTAACATTGCTGGGCCAATGACAAAAATCCCCACTTCTTTCAATCGAGAATTATATATATTGTGCCTAAAAAGAAGTTAGTGTACAACTTGGAACAGAGAGTTTCAATAAAACACAAGTCTTTCAACTTCAACTTGTGCACGTGGGTCTTCTAGTTTTCAATCCAAACTGTTGATTTAATGGGCAATAGTCAGAAAGGTCCATGCAATGCACGGACTATTCAACTAGTCTTGCAGATGTGGACTTCCTAGTACAATTACTGATGATAAAAGGGCAGTTACTAAAGAAACTGCGGCAGCAGTCCACGTTTAACCAAGGCCAAAGTTAGAATGGCTACGATCATTCTATAAGGGACAGTGCAGCATTTGTCATGCGTTGTATAATACATTAGAAGAAAGAGTGGTCTGTAAAAAAAAAAAAAAAAAAAAAAAAAAAAAAAAAGAAAGAAAGATTGCTTCTATTTCAACTCCTAAGAGTATTACATGAAAACATGCATACACTATCACGAATCAAACATTTCACAAAATGCTAGTGGAAACTACTGAAGGTAGAATGTCCCAAAATGGCACAAGGTGACAAATCAAAATTTTGCTAGGAAAACATACATAGATACATCCTCATGCTACAATTTGGAATGTCATCCAAATCTGCATGTACCAATCACTGAAGAATTTGGAGAGCCAGTGGCCAGCTTCTCTATCAGGCCGTCTAGGAACATCTCAAAGAGACATTTGCTTGGACCATGAAATTACACTCCATGTGCCACCAAGATGCCAGGGAAAGGCCTTTGAAAGCTTTGTGGTAGATCGCTGAGAGGATAAAATTATGCTTAATGCTTCCCACATCCACCTGACCAGACTGTCAAATTTTCTTGAGCCAGCCTTCATTACAAAAGGAAGAAGTGGAAAGAAACCATCGAAAGGTGATCGAATCCCATGTTACCATTCTCGTATCCGTCCAGTTGCTTCTTATGTGTGTGTTGTCACAGTCTATCATATGAAAGAAAGAGCCTGGAAATCAATCCGTGATTAAAAACTTTGATAATTACATGCTTGAATTTGCTTGCTTAAATCGCCAAAGGCATTCAAAGCATAACTTACATTAAGAATAAAACAAGAGGGTGTAAGTGTCCAGGTGCCTCAGTCCATACAGCTGGGCCCGTGGTTGGAAGATCCAAACTATTGGTCTTATAGGCCCTCCCTTGGATGGAAGATGCTCCAAAATTCTTACAGATGCAAGCTCCTAATCCCTCAATCAATATCCTACAAATATATAGAAGGTTAAAAATATACATCAAATGCCTAGGGAAGCTAAGCTCAACTAAAACTTATAATACCTTGGTCCAGAAATCGAGCCGACTGCAAATCAGGTGACCTAGAGATAGACAATAGAAATTGATGTTCTACATTCAATGTGCATGGATGGTCCATCACATTATCAAGAGTAGCCGATTCTTTGTGCCGGGGTAGTTATACTCTTGGCTCTAACTAATGAGCAGCTTTGATCATTGATATGAATAGAAACTCTCTGGTCAAGCATAGATCGATCCTTGAGCCTGGACTTGGGAAAGTCGCTTCTACTTTGAAAAGTTATATTAAATCCAAACGGAAATACATTAATAGAAATCAAATATTACATATATCAAGTCATCTCACAGGTGCTAATATAGTTTCTCCTATAAATGAAATCTGTTATTGAAACCCAAAAAGTGATGTGATACTGTTCACACTACAACCTAAAAAGTGATTGGCCGAGTTCCAAATAAAACTTACATAAATTGAGAAGATGTGGAAGAGTCACTAATGTGGGAATTCTTTGTCAGTCAATTCAACAGCCGGGACTGGAGGTAGTCTAATTTGGTGATTGATACATAAAACACCTCAACATATGCTTCTGATCACTTCCAATATATTCCTAATTTTCGAAGATTGGTCAGATGTGCTAAGCAACTGTAGATCCAATTGCCAGTCCTTACATATCTTGTAGTCTTGAGGTAACTTATCTGGTCGAGTTGTGGATACCCTTAGATGAGATAACCCTCCCATACAGCCCAGGTGTGCTTCACATGGAAATGTCTTAACTGTTGTTGCTTCCAATTGCACTGAGTATTTTGATGTGACAAACAGATGCTAAATATAGAGTTTGTAAATTGTGAAGATTGCCCGATGATGATGGGAGGCTTTGTAATCCAGCCTTTGTACAACCAACGTATCTTAGGTGGATTAGTTCACCCATCTCACTTGGTAACTTATCTACTGGAAAATTGTTTAGATATTAAATCCTAAGCAATTTGAAGCCTCTATAAAAGAAACTTCTATTACTCATTTTCAAACCTTCCTTCATCTTCAGGGATGAATGGAGCTAAACGAAGGTGCCAAGTGAAGAAATTTAATGAAGTGTACTTGCTTTTGGTATGTGCTAAAATGCAATTTGATGGGCCGTAGATGTAGGCAGAGCATTGACATTCTCACTACGAACGGAGGGCAGCAGTGATTAGATTCTTGCTCAAAAAACAAGTTGTTTCACTCCTCAATCGGGCACAACAAGCTAATACAAGTTTCTAGATATATCCATTTGTTTTGAAACAGGCCCACTTGAGGTGTGAAAACAACTTCATTTTTAGGCCAGAAGTTTTTAAACCGTAGGCTACTTAATGGAAGTTAACAAGCTCTGTTCTGCACATTACGTTATATTAGCGCACGTGGCTGCATGTTGTTGTGCAAGGCTTCACCCATGTGTGGGCTTAACAAACCTCATCAAGCACTTATG
>JAJHSJ010000011.1:13888935-13943217 GCA_021015155.1 Magnolia officinalis
AAAAACGTTGACGTAGGTGCTTCTACAGATGCATTGGTTATGAGGGAAGAAAACTCTTAGCAAGACAGTGGATCTTTATGATCTATGTCCAAATCCAAGGGCAACAGCATGCAAGTCGAAGTGCTGTAATTATGGCATGACCGAGCACATGAAGAAAAATTGTCAAAATCCTAAGTCGAGAGAAGAGAATTCAAATAGTTCTTCCAAGGAAGTCAACAATGCGGAATCCAGTGAGGAAGTAAATAGTAGTGACATGCTGACCTCATCAAAATCCGAGGGTTTCGTACAACATGACCCCTCATCAGAGTTGGTTCACTAGTTACAGTGAGTGTGATGGTTGCTAGATGTTTATGGGCAATGAACATACCTATAAAGTGGTAGGCATTGGATTAGTGCGCATTAAGATATTTGATAACACGGAACATATCTTGACCGAGGTGAGACACGTTCTCAATTTGAGAAAGAGTCCGATATCTCTAGGAGAACTCGAGGCACAGGGTACAAATTCACTGGGTTTGATCATGTCCTTAAAGTTTCAGAAAGGGCATTCATAGACATGAAGGCACAGAAGAATGAAAAACTTTGCAGGTTGATCGGGAGTACTTCATCAGGTGGAGTTGCAGCATTTGTAGTGGATTTCACATTTGCACATATATGACATGCACGCTTGGGCCACATGAGTAAGCGGGGCATGAAGTTATTTTCTGATCGTTGTTTAATTTAAGGTTTTAAAAATATTGATCTTAGTACATGTGAGCATTATATATATGGTAAACAGTCAATGTTATCTTTTAAGTCAGGGAAACATGTTTGTAAGTGGGTTATAAATTATGTGCATTTTGATGTATGGGGGTCAGTGTCTGTGGTTTCTAGTGGAGGGTTGTCATGATTTGTCACATTCATTGATGACTATTCTAGAAAAGTGTGAGTTTATTAATTTCATGAAAATAAATTCAATGTTTTCACCAACTTAAAAAATTGAAAGACGATTGATGAAAAACATTATGGGCAAAAAGTGAACATGTTAAGGATAAACAATGGTGGGAAATTTGCTTCTACGAAATTCAATTAGTAATGTACGGATGAACGAATCGTGAGGCGTAACACAGTGCACTACACACTAGAGCATAACGGTATGGCTGAGCGGATGAATCGAACTCTCTTGGAGAGGGCCCGATACATTATCAGTAATGCTGGGTTGGACAAGGAATTGTGGACTGAAGCTATTAACATGGTTTGTTACTTGGTGAATCGATCCCCTTTTACAACTATTGATTGTAAAATTCCAGAGGAAATGTGGAGTGGTTAGTAGGTAGACTAATTTGGACTGTGTGTATTCAGTTACGATGCTTACTCTCACGTACCGTCAGTTGAGAAAGATTAGTTGGACCAAAGAGTTAAAAAGTACATCTTTGTCGGCTATGGTGGTGGTGTGAAGGGGTATAAGCTACATGATCGGGTCACATGAAAAATTATCCTTAGTTATGACGGCAAATTCGATGAAGGATCATTGTTCCGTAAGGATGAATA
Source organism: Magnolia officinalis (assembly GCA_021015155.1). Taxonomy (NCBI): domain Eukaryota; kingdom Viridiplantae; phylum Streptophyta; class Magnoliopsida; order Magnoliales; family Magnoliaceae; genus Magnolia; species Magnolia officinalis. The sequence goes on from JAJHSJ010000011.1 coordinate 13,890,466, forward strand.
CAATGAATTAGAAAATTGGTCGAATTTCAACCTTGACATCTTCACCGAATTCCCAAACATCCATAGACTTGATGCTTTGATGCCTCTTTATTAAGATTTAGACCCCGCCAACAAACTTAGATTAACCCTAGGTATTAGAAATTTGGATCTAACACTACCTTCAATCTGAGCATTTTGCAGAAGCACATACAATGAAGATAGAACAACTAAATAAAGCAAAATAATTAATAAAGTAATAACACACATAACACAACGATATTTTATGTGGAAACCCCTTGTAGAAAAAAACCACGGCGCAAAGCGACATGGATCCACTATAATCAAAACTTTCGAGTTTGCACTACACTACTTCAATTACATATGTATCCGATCTTCCCTTACGATGCACAACCCCTTGAGAAATCCTTCCCGAGCCCTTACAAGTATTGGAAACCCCTCTCACCTCGCGAAAACCCTCGCTCTTAGAGAGAACACTCATAATTGTGATAATACCAAGCCCTAATCACACTTAGGATCTGGTTGGACTGAACATAACCTTCAGTCTGATTGAATTGACCCGATACAATTTTTAGCCAAGCCAAAAACGTCCAAAACATCACAACGTGCAACATGAGAATTCGTCAATTTTCGATTGAATCAAAATTGGTCTCAGTTAAACCAAGAATGGACTTCTCCGCAAAAAAATAAAAAGATTCCATGGCATCCTACACAACAAATTTGAGTATCCACGTTATATTATTTCGTTCATTAAATTTGATTCCCAATAATTTTACTCCAATTGGTATCCCCAACTGGTTCATTAGTATCATGCCATGACAGAGAATTCTATGAGCTTGGGTATGGCTAAGGTCTACCTAAGTCCAACTCGCCAAGTAAAACTTGGCTCGAGCGTGCAGCAGCGACTGGCCAAAACAGCCCCAACCTGATTCTGGCTAGGGCTATCAAGGCGGGCAATGAATTCCACAGGTCTGGGTCTATTCAAAACTTCGAGTTTGCTTGACCCAGGCCTAGACCGGTCCCATTAACAACGCTTATCTTGAGCCAGTCTCAAGAACAGTACAAGATGGCTCAAGCCTGAACCAGCAGACCATCCAAGCCCAAAGTGGGCCTATGCTGCTTTTAAAGTGGGAGATGCTATCATTAGAGGTGTATTGATTGCGGTACAACTTTGAATGTTTACGTACACAACAACTTCTAAAATGGTGGTTAACTGTCGTTAGAGGTAACAATTGACTGGTTTAGGCGCCGCCAGGCAAGACACTCAAGGCCCAACGCTCAAGCCCAACATGAGCCTAGCGAAATAAGCCGGATCCCATGGGTCCAAACCGACCCAACCTGGCCTAAAAATTAATAAAGTCTATATTTTTCACTAGAATGTTCTTAAGCCATCATAATACAAGCATATCAAATACGTCGTAATTAATAGTCCATTTAATAATATCAATTTTATTACTCATTTTAGAGATTTTCTCTTTTCCTTTTGGATTCAAAGATTATGCTTCAAAATAAAAGAGGATATATATATATTATATATATATATATATATATATATATATATATATAAAAGGTACTATGAGGTTGAGCTGTGTGGGCTCCACCCGTGATGTGTGTGAAACATCAACACCATGCATTTGATGGGTCCCCTTTAGGTTATTTTGGATATCCCAAAAATCAGCCGTATACAGAACTCAGGTGGGCCATACCATCTAAAATCATGTGAAGACATGCCTAAAACATATAAAAGTACCTGGTGGGGCCCACCTGAGTTTTGGATGTGGTCGAGGCTTGGTTTGGCCCCTCATCAAAGTGAATGGTCTGAATTTGTGAACCATATTTCGGTGGGCCCAATAAATGATTATGAATGTTTTAATGAGCTGATAGCTTTTATATTGTTCAAATGGACCCCATTGCTTCATATAGGGACCAAGATTTAAAACTGGGACCGTAAGCAGACCCATTCTCTGGTCGAAGCTAATCTAACCGTTGGTACAGCTGAGCTGACTCATGAGGATAAAATTTTGATACTCTACTTGAGTGGGATGGTTGATGCATAGGCATTTGAAATGCTATCTTGGCAAAATGTACCTCGGTGAGTGGGCCTTTATTCATCTTACTTGTTAGGAAATTCGGGTGTCCCCTGAGGGAGCAATAAACAAAACAAGTTAGCTACAAGATCTTGAAGGCTTTATGTGCTATTAAAGGATAGTTTGGGAAATCATTTATCTAATTAATTAATGCAACATTTGTCATCAAGGGTGGAACTTGGATCCACTTGTCCAAACTAAAAACCAAAACACACTGTAGAAACTCTTTATCACGCATTGTATCATACATTAGAGGAAAGAGTGGTCTCTATATATAAAAAATAAAATAAAATGAAAGATAGCTTCTATTTCAACTCTCAAGAGTATTACATGAAAACATGCATACACTATCACAAATCAAACATTACACAAAATGCTAGTGAAAACTACTGAATGTAGAATGTCCTAAACTGGCACAAGGTAACAAATCAAAATTTTGTTAGAAAAACATACATAGATACATCCTCATGCTACAATTTGGAATGTCATCCAAATCTGCATGCACCAATCACCGAAGATTTTGAAGACCCACTGGCCAGCTTCTCTATCAGGCCGTCTAGGAACATCTCCAAGAGACATTGGCTTGGACCATGAAATTTCACTCCATGTGCCACAGTGATGCCAGGGAAAGGCCTTTGAAAGCTTTGTGGTTGATCACTGAGAGGATTAAATTATCCTTAATGCTTCCCACATCCACCTGACCAGATTGTCAATTTTTCTTGAGCCACCCTTCATTACAAAAGGAAGTGAGGAAAGAAACTGTCGAAAGGTAATCGATTCCCATGCTACCATATTCTCCGTATCCATCCACTTGCTTCATATGTGTGTGTCATCATAGTCTATCATATGAAAGAAAGAGCCTGGAAATCAATCTGTGATTAAAAACCTTGATAATTACATGCTTGAATTTGCTTGCTTAAATCTCCGAAAACAATTGAAGCGTAAACTTACATTAAGAGAAACAAGAGGGTGCAAGTGTCCAGGTGCCGCAGTCCGTAAAGCTGGGGCCGCGGTTGGAATTAGCTCCAAACTATTGGTCTTATTGGCCCTCCCTTGGATGGAGGATGCTCCAAAATTCTTACAAATTGAAGCTCCTAATCCCTTAATCAATATCCTACAAATAAAGGGTTAAAAATATACATCAATTGTGTTAGAGAAGCTAGCAAAGCTCACCTAAAACTTATAATAGAAATTGACGTTCTACATTCAATGTGCATGGTTGGTCCATCACATTATCAGAGTAGACAATTCTTGTGCCAGGGTAGTTATATTCTGGGCTATACCTAATTAGCAGCTTTGATCATTGACATGAATAAACTCTCTGGTCAAGCACTGATCGATCCCTGAGCCTGGACTAGGGAAAATTGCTTCTACTTTGAAAAGGTATATTAAATCCAAACATAAATGAAATCTGTTATTGAAACCTAAAAAGTGATGTGCTACCATTCAAACTACAACCTGAAAAGTGATGGGCTGAGTTCCAAATGGGACCATTCCAACATAGGCTTGGCAAGGTTTGTTGGAAATTCACAGCACTCAGCTAGCTTCTCTTACTTTCCACACAAATACAACTTACATAAATTGAAAAGATGTGGAAGAGTCACTGATGCGGGAATTCTTGTCAGTCGATTCAACAACACTAGAGGCAGTCCAATTTGGTAATCGATTCAAAGAACACACCTCAACACATGCTTCTGACTTTAAATATATTCCTAATTTTCTAAGATTGGTCAGATTTGTAAAGCAACTGTAAATCCAATTGCCAGCCCTTACATATCTTATAGTCTTGAGGTTACTTATCTGGTCGAGTTGGGGATACCCTTAGATGAGATACCCTCCCAAACAAGCCCATGTGTGGTTCACATGGAAATGTCTTAACTGTTGCCACTTCCAATTTTATTGGATATATATTTTGATGTGGCAAACAGATGCTAAATATAGAAGTTTGTAAATTGTGAAGATTGCCCGTTGATGAGGGGAGGCTTTGTAATCCAGCATTTGTACAACCAACCTCAGGTGGATTAGTTCACCTAGCTCACTTGGTAACTTTCTACTGGTAAATCATTTAGATATTAAATCCTAAGCAATTTGAAGCATCTGTAAAGAAACTTATATTACTCATTTTCAAGTCTTCCTTCGTCTTTGGGGATGAACGGAACTAAACGGAGGTGCCAAGTGGAGCAATTTAAGGAATTATACTTGCTTTTGGTATTGTGCTGAAATGCATTTTGATGGGCCCTAGATGTAGGCAGAGCATTGATGTTCCCAGTACGAACAGAGGAGGGCAACAGTGACTAGATCTTCTCATGCAAAAAATCAAGTTGTTTTGCTCCTCAATGGGGCACAACAGGATATTACAAATTTCTAGATATCCATTTGTTTTGAAACAGGTCCACTTGAGGTGTGAACCAACTTCACTTTTAGGCCAGAAGTTTTAAATAACACAGGTCGCTTAATGGAAAGCTCTGTTCTTTCATGTTACACTATATTGGCACATGTTACTGCATATTGTTGTGCAAGACTCCACCCATGTGTGGACTTAACAAACCTCACTCAGAACTTATGCTTAGGTCTAAGAATCAGGTTGGTAGCCAACCAGGTGAGCCAAACATAAGTCAAAGAAATGGTATGGTGAGCATTTAATCTATATTTATTGCCTAACACACGATCAGAGCTAGACTTACCTGAATTTTTTGTACAGTAGAAGCTAGATTGTGGCTTGCACCTGATGGACAGCTTTGATCATGCACCTATGTGAACTCTCCAGAGAAGCATTGCGGACCTCCTCTTAAGACTACAGACTAAAATAACTGCTTCCACTTTGAATAAGCATATTACATCCAGACATAGGTAAGGTAATACAACTCAAGCATTACATAACAGCATATTATATAGAAGAATTGGTGCAAATGCCAACAGTCCACACATTCAGTGGAGAAAAGGCCAAAAGAAGAGTGGTCAAAATGTGAGTGGAGCATTTGCCATCAACAATAGGAACATCGTATCAACCACACATATTTTTGTACTATGGGCCTTGTAGATTAAAAATCCGAGCATAATGTCAAAACTCCCGGTCATTCAATGTCCAACACCTCAAAAAAGGAAAAGATTGAAGGAAGTCTCGGTAGGCCTACACTGTAAAGAAATCACTTCTTGTTTTACCTTTCAACAAGCATATTACATGCAAAGATGCACACAAGAAAATAAATCAGAGGTTACTTAAATTGGATCCTTACTCTTGCTCCGGTAGTAGACTCTCAGGAGTTTGAACACCCGGTCAAGGGTTCGAATATCCATAGGTGGTGAAATCCCACTATGGTGTGAGTGCGTGGGGTGTGAAGATGTTACTTAAATTGTTTGTATAAGTTGGTCTAATAACAAATAATAGCACATCATAGCATGTCGAAAGATAGGTAGCAAAAGCTCAAAAGCTCCTCGTGCTGCAATTTGAAAATTATGTCATCAAAACATCTTACCACCATTTATGACAGAATGATCATGACAAGAAACCGTTAAAGGAAAATGGAATCCCGTGACACTATTCAACACATCCTTCTTGTCACTTCGCAAGTGTGGGTCATCACCAAGGTATTCAAAATCGGTTACATAATGGCTGTTACATAACGGTAACGGTCATAACTGTTACGCGTTATGGGGTTGAAATGGCCGTAACGGCCGTTACAAAAAAAAAAAAACAGGCCATAACGGTCCGTAACGGTCCAGTAATAGTTTTTTTTTTTTTTTTTTTTTTTTTTCTTTCTTCAAAAAGTAAAAAAGGGCCGTAACTACCGATATGGGGGGCCATTACGGCCCATATCATAATGGTAAAACGGCCACCGTTACCGTTTTGGAACACTTTGGTCATCACAACCTCTCCTGTGAGGGGGAAAAAAACTGTAAGTTACACACTAGAATTCATTTGCTTAAAAACTATAAAATTAGTTAAAGCATCTACTTTAAAACTAGACGATAATAAAATAGGAGGAATTGTAGTTCCTATCTATTTGATTGGAGTGTCCTTCTGCAAGCATTCTGTGCAAGTGGGGTTGTAGTTCGGAGATCCAGACTAATATTTGATAGGGTCTACTACATATCTTAATCCGTCGATCAATGTCCTACAAATGACAGTTTGGAAAAAATACATGAATTTTCTATGAAAATAATGGTGTTTTGCAAGGCTCCACTTAATGGAAATATCTGTTCTTGCAAATCATGCTATGTTGGCACATGTGACTGCATGTTGTTTTGCAAGGCTTCACCCACGTGTGGGCTTAGCAAGCCTCACCCAGAACTTATACCTAGGTCCAAGAAACAGGTTGGTCACAAACCACGTGAGCCAAATGTATGCTCAAGAAATAGACGGTCAGCATTTATCTATATGTATGGCCTATCAGGTGATTGGAGTTAGACTTACCTAAATTTTGCACAGTGAAAGCTAGATTGTAGCCCGCACCTGATGATATGCTTTGACCACGCACCCATGTAGACTCTCCAGTAAAGCATTGTGGATCTCCTCCGAGCCAACACTTGAAATAACCACTTTGAATAAGCATATTACATTCAAATACAGATAAAGCAATACATCTCAAACATTACAAAGACGACTTATTATATTGAGGTATTGAATATTAATAGCCAAACTAAAACACACACACATGCACATAATCATGCTATAGTTTGAAAACATCATCCAAATATCTCCAACATTTATACATGAGGAAGCTAACAGAGAAACCACAAAAGAAAAATAAATTTTCATTCTCGAAGTCCCGTTCAGTCGCCTCCACCTGTCAAGTCTTGTCTCGCTCCTATAAAAGCAAGAGATTGTATATAAAAAAATCTCTAATTAAAACGTAGCTTCTCCAATAAAAGAGCTTATATATATATATATATATATATATATATATATATATATATATATAACTTAAAAATAATGTGCTACTATTTATGCTAAAACAACTCATGAGCAGCACAAAAGTAATGGGCTGTGAAAACTGTCTTTGGTCAGTTGCGTACAAGCAACTAAGGTAGTAATCCAGATTATTTATTTGATGAATGATCCTCACATGCTTGCATATTCGGATCATCCAAACAATCCTTTTGGCAACCCCTTCCAATCTGATAAGATGATGCTGACCATTTTGATCAATAGCCTTTAAACAAAAAATGATCCACAGTCCACATTTAGCAAGGAAAAGTCACTGATCGAATGAATTAAAAAAAAAAAATAATAATAATTTATACGACAGTTCACCGAAGAAAGGTCAGGTCAACTCGATGGATGATACAATTGTTCTTTTACAACCCATACAACGATCTGCTTGCATTCAAGCTGAGGACCGCTAGAATGGTTTAATCCAAAAGTTCATGGTAGAAGCATTTCTTCAAACAATTAACACGCAGACTTCTATAAAAAAAAAAATAACAAATAATAATAATAATAATTAAACACTAAAAAATTTAAAAGAGTGCTGAAAGTCTGCGTTCAGGCAATGGGGATCCATTGCCTTTATTATTGTTCCACGTCACCAGCAGGAAAAAAAGACATACATACGTAGAAATATACGTATTACCTGTTTGGTGTACACCGAAATTTTTTCTTAAGGAAATCTTTTTAAGCGTGGATCTTCCATGGGCCCACGATGATGTATGTTTTAGATCCACAGTACCGTCTATACGTTTTGAAAGATCGGTCTAGGGCATGGGCCCAAAAACCAGGCAGATAAGGTTCTCAAGTAGATCACACCACAGAAAGAAATGGAGATTGAACGCCTAATGATCAAACTTTCCTAGGGCCCAACATGACCTTTATTTGCCATAAAGCCTGTTCATCAGGTCACACATACCTCGATGAAGCAAGAAACACAAATATCAGGTTGATCCAAGCCTTCTGTAGCCCCAACAAATTTTCAACGGTGTGTACAATTACCAATGTTTCCTGTTTTGTGGTCCACTTGAACTTTGGATCTGCCTCATTTATTATCATATCATAAAATGATCTCAAAATATGAATGGACAGTATTGATCTAATACATACATCATGGTGGGGCCACATAAGTTCCACGCCTCCAAAAATGCTAATGGTCAATCACTACTGTTTTCAATGTTTTGGTCCACCTGGCAATTGGATCTGCCTCTTTTTTTCTTTTTTTTTTGAAAAAACAGATGGTCACGGTGGATACGGTGTACACACCTCAATCATGGCACCACGGTGGGGTAATTTATGAAGAGGTTAGATGGCAAATAAACCTTACAGTGGAGCCTGGAAGGTTTTAACAGTGGTAGTTCAATCCCCACTGCTTCTGTGGTGTGGTACACTTGAGCTTTACATGTGCCTAATTTTTGAGCTCATTATGTAAGAATGATATATAAATATTGATGGATGGTGTGGATCGTGTTGAAAGTTATTTCGTGTAGCACGAATCTATTTGGGAGTGTGAAATCCGGCCTATCTTTTTAGCATAGGCATTTAAAACGCTATCGTGGCAAACATGTAACTTAGATCAAACTGTCCAAATTATGCCCCCGAATCTAGATTTATAAAAAAATAATAATAGTAATAACTTTATCAATGGGCTTTAATAAACTACTGTATGAAAAATAGCCAAGAAATAAGTTTTATTTTCATTCAACAAGTCTCATTTTTGGGCTACCACCTATTTGTTGGACATGGGCGACTTTGGGGCCAACATCATGCAACCCCGGAGAGTGGGCCTTTACTCGTCTTACCCTTGTCTAGGAAATTCGGGTGTCCCCTGAGGGAGCAATAAACGAAACAAGTTAGCTGCAAGTTCTTGAAGGCTTTATGTGCTATTATAAGATAGTTTGGGAAATCATTTATCTAATTAATGGCAATATGGATGAATCATGGGTCCCACTGTAACAACGTAGCCCAAAATCAGTACTGATCAGACAATCTATAAATAATTCCAAATAATCTAACCATTGATTTATTTACTAATGATTTCTGCGTGTGCTTCGTCTACAAGGGGTCCTACAAACTGGTCTCTGGATTGATGTGAATGTATGCCTGATGAATGAACTTGAAATATCTTTTCATGGAGGGGACCATCCCAATATGTATTTGACACTTACAATATGAGACTTCAATCGTTCGCTTAATCAATCTCAATACACGTGGCAATCCCGAACTGTTCATGTGACAGGCACCACCATGGATGACCCAAATCCATCCTGACTGGACACTCGATCGGTATTGCCGCATTTTACCCTTTACTCTTTCCTAAGTACGTTCATGGGGCCTGTCTCTGCTGAGCAGAACCACTTTCTGAAATGTACAGACAATCTAGATGCATATCAATCCATACCATCTAAAATTGTGGGTCCTACCTGTAACATTGCTGGGACAATCACAAAAATCCCTGCTTCTTTCAATCGAGCATTATACATATTGTGCCGAAAAAGCAGTGTTAGGGTCCACTAGTTCTGCAATCCAAATTGCTGATTTAATGGGCAATAGTCGGAAAGGTCATTGCACGGATCGACTATTCAAATAGTCTATCAGATGTGAACTTCCTAGTACAATTAGAATAGCAACGATCTTTCTATATGGGACAACGCAACATTTGTCATCAACGGTGGAATTGGGCTCCACTTGTCCAAACTAAAAACCCAAACACCATGTAGAAACTCTTTATCACGCATTGTATGATACATTAGAGGAAAGATTGGTCTCTAAAAAAATGAAAGATTGTTTCTATTTCAACTCTCAAGTATTACATGAAAACATGCATACACTATCACAAATCAAACATTACACAAAATGCCAGTGAAAACTACTGAATGTAGCATGTCCTAAAATGGCACAAGGTAACATATCAAAATTTTGTTACGAAAACATAAATACATCCCCATGCTGCAATTTGGAATGTATTCCAAATCCTCATGCACCAATCACTGGAGAATTTCAAGACCCACTGGCCAGCCTCTCCATCGATCAGGCCGTCTAGGAACATCTCAAAGAGACATTGGCTTGGACCACAAAATCTCACTCCATTTGCGACAAAGATGCCAGGGAAAGTAATGCAGGGATAAACGTGATGAGGTCAAGCACCGTCTTCCTCAAGAGGATAATTGTTCTAAATCCATGAAACTTCTCTAAACTCCTCACAGAGGCTTCTCGAATCCATGAGAAAAAAAGCAAGCAAATAGAAAATAAATTCTATAAAATTTGAAATTGATTAATGAATGGAATAAACGAGTTCACAACCCTTTAAATAGGGATACCAAGCAATGGGAGAGAAATCAGAAGCAAACTATAACTAAAACTCATAGAATTCGCAACTTACTATAAATAGTAAATTTACTTTTTATAGTAAGTTTGGTATGTGGCTTAACCAAATTATTTTCCTAATTTTTCCAAGCACTTTTCATGTTGGACACAACTCCTAAAGCCCAACCGATGAAGAGTTATAATCAAACTAAAACTTACTATTTATAGTAAAAACGGAATTAAATATGGAATTCGACCGTCAATATGATGGAATTTTGCAAATCCTGCATGTGGGCAACCTGGCTTAAGCAGTGTTGGTTAGCTAAAGTAGCTCGTCCTACCCCAAAATCATATATTTTTCACCTGATAACTCATTCTGGATTGTGAGATATGCCCGATCTAAGGTCCGACGGTCCGGATCACTTCTGTCGTTGACCGGGCCTTTTCTGATCCATCTTGGCCATGAAACTGTCCGCAACCTCCTCTACATCAGAAAGGCGTTTAAAAGCTTTGTGGTTGATCGCCGAGAGGATAAAGTTATCCTTAATGCTTCCCACATCCACCTGACCAGACTGTCAAATTTTCTTGAGCCACCCTTCATTACAAAAGGAAGGGAGGAAAGAATCCATCAAAGGGTAATCGGTTCCCATGATATACCATTCACTGTATCTGTCCAGTTGCTTCATATGTGTGTGTCATCACAGTCTATCATATGAAAGAAAGAGCCCGTAAATCGATCCGAGATTAAAAACTTTGATAATTACATGATTGAATTTGCTTGCTTAAATCTCCGAAAGCATTTGAAGCATAAACTTACCTTAAGAATAAAACAAGAGGGTGTAAGTGTCCAGGTGCCGCAGTCCATACAGCTGGGGCCACGGTTGGAAGATCCAAACTATTGGTCTTATAGGCCCTCCCTTGGATGGAAGATGCTCGAAAATTCTTACAAATTGAAGCTCCTAATCCCTCAATTAATATCCTACAAATAAAGGGTTAAAAATATGCATCAATTGTTATAGGGAAGCTAGTAATGCTCACCTAAAATTTATAATACCTTGGGAATCAGGCCAATCGCAGATCAGGTGGCCTAGACATAGACAATAGAAATTGGCGTTCTACATTCAATGTGCATGGATGGTCCATCACATTATCAGAGTAGCCAATTCTTTGTGCCAGGTTAGTTATACACTGGGCTCTACCTAATGAGAAGCTTTGATCATTGACATGAATATAAACTCTCTGGTCAAGCACTGATCGATCCCTGAGCCTGGACTTGGGAAAATTGCTTCTACTTTAAAAAGGTATATTAAATCCAAACATAATTACATTAATACAAATCAAATATTATATATCTCAAGTCACCTCACAGGTGCCAGCACGGTTTCTCCTATAAGTGAAATCTGTTATTGAAACCTAAAAAGTGATGTGTTATCGTTCACACTACAACCTGAAAAGTGATGGGCCAAGTTCCAAATGGGACCATTCCAAGGTAGGCTTGGACAGGTTTGTTGGAAATTCACAACACTCAACTAGCTTCTGTAACTTTTTCACGCAAATACAACTTACATAAATTGAGAAGATGTGGAAGTCAATGATGTGGGAATATTTTGTTAGTCGATTCAACTTCACAGACTGCAGGCAGTCCAATTTGGAAATTGATTCATACAACACCTCTTCTAACTCTAAATATATTCCTAATTTTCAAAGATTGGTCAGATTTGCAAAGCAACTGTAAATCCAATTGCCAGCCCTTACATATCTTGTAGTCTTGAGGTTACATATCAGGTCGAGTTGTGGATACCCTTAGATGAGATACCCTCCCAAACAAGCTCACGTGTGCTTCACATGGAAATGTCTTAACTGTTGCCACTTCCAATTGCATTGGATATATATTTCGATGTGACAAACAGATGCTAAATATAGAGTTTGTAAATTGTGAAGATTGCCCGTTGATGATGGGAGGCTTTGTAATCCAGAATTTGTACAACCAACGTATCTCAGGTGGGTTAATTCACCTATCTCACTTGGTAATTTTCTACTGGTAAATCATTTAGATATTAAATCCTAAGCAATTTGAAGCCTCTGTAAAGAAAGTTCTATTACTCATTTTCAAGCCTTCTTTCATCTTTGGGGATGAATGAAATTAAACGAAGGTGCCAAGTGGAACAATTTAAGGAATTATACTTGCTTTTGGTATTGTGATGAAATGCAATTTGATGGGCCCTAGATGTAGGCAGAGCATTGACGTTCCCCGTACGAACAGAGGAGGGCAACAGTGATTAGATCTTCTTGTGCAAAATTCAAGTTGTTTCACTCCTCAATGGGGCACAATAGGGTAATACAAATTTCTAGATATCCATTTGTTTTGAAACAGGTCTACTTGAGGAGTGAAACAAGTGCATTTTTAGGCCAGAAGTTTTAAACAACATTGGCCACTTAATGGAAAGCTCTGTTCTTGCATGTTACACAATATTGGCACATGTGACTGCATGTTGTTGTGCAAGGCTCCACCCATGAGTGGGCTTAACAAACCTCACCCAGAACTTATGCTTAGGTCTAAGAATCAGGTTGGTTGCAAACCAGGTGAACCAAATATATGTCAAAGAAATGGTATGGTGAGCATTTATCTATATTTATTGCCTAGCTCACGATCAGAGTTAGACTTACCTGAATTTTTTGTACAGTAGAAGCTAGATTGTAGCTTGCATCTGATGGACAGCTTTGATCATGCACTTGTGTGAACTCCCCAGAGAAGCATTGCTGACCTCCTCGATCTTAAGACTACACACTAAAATAACTGCTGCAACTTTGAATAAGCATATTACATCCAAACATAGATAAGGTAATACAACTCAAGCATTACATAAACAGCATATTATATCGAAGTATTGGTGAAAATGCCAACAGTCTACACATTCAGTGGAGAAAAGGCCACAAGAAGAATGGTCACAATGTTATTGGAGCATTTTCCATCCACACTAGGAACATCGTATCAACCACATATTTTTGTACCATGAGCACTAATTGTGTAGATTGAAAATCTGAGCACAATGTCAAAACTCTTGGTCATACAATGTCCAACACCTCAAAAAAGGAAAAGATTAGATGAAGTCATGCTAGGCCTACACTGTAAAGAAATTGCTTCTTGTTTTAGCTTTCAACAAGCATATTACAGGCAAACATGCACACAGGAAAATAAATCAGATGTTACTCAAATTGTTTGTGTAAGTTGGTATAATAACGAATAATATCACATCATAGCATATCAAAAGATAGGTAGCAAAAGCTATAGATGTGCTTGTGCTGCAATTTGAAAATTATGTCATCAAAACATCTTACCACCATTTATGACAAAATGAACATGAAAAAAGAAACCGCTAGAGGAAAATGGAATCCCGTGCCACTAATCTCCACGTCCTTCTTGTCACTTCGCAAGTGTGGGTCATCACAGCCTCTCCTGTCATGTCAGGGGAAACAAAACTGTAAGTTACATGCTAGAATTTGTTTGCTTCAAAACTATAAAATTAGTTGAAGCATCTATCTACTTTAAAACTAGACAAGAATAAAATAGGAAGAATTATAAGTTCCGATCTATTTGATTGAAGCATCCTTCTGCAAGCATTCCATGCAAGTGGGGTTGTAGCTCGGAGATCACGACTAATATTTGATAGGGTCTACTACATATCTTAATCCGTTGATCAATGTCCTACAAATGACAGTTGGGAAAAAAACACAAATTTTCTATGAAAATAATGGCGTAAATATTGAACAGCAAGGAACTCTTGTTTAGATTTGGTTGAAATATTACTAACATAAACCAAAATTTAAGCTTGGGATATGAAATTAATATTTTCGTCCAATATTAGCTTCAAAGGATAGGCCAACTTCTAACAAATTCAAATGTTTGTTAGTATAAAAGTTTGCTACTCCCACTCACATGAAAAGCCAACTATCAATAAATAAATAAATTAATGTCATAAGAAATAGACCTAAAATAGAGGTTTGCTACTCCCACTCACATGTGGAAGCTTGCCCATCCACATGTGCCAATATAGCATAAGGGTGAGAGATAACAACTTTCCATCAAGAAGGCAACATTGTTTAGAACTTCTAGCCTAAAAGTTAAGTTATTTCATACCTCAATTAAACATGTTTACAAAACAAATGGATGTCGGCAAAAACTGTTTTAGCCAGGCTTTCCACTATAAGGGCAATACTGATTACATCTAGCACAAAAGATAAGTTGTTCCACTCCTCAATGGGGCACAATAGGGTAATGTGGATTTTTCTAGCCATCCATTTATTTTGAAAAGAAGTCCACCTGAGGTGCGAAACAAACTTTACCTCACGGCCAGAAGTTTTAAACAACATGGTCCACTTAATGGAAATCTCTGTTCTTGCAAATTATGCTATATTGGCACATGCGACGGCGTGTTGTTTAATTTGCAAGGCTTCACCCACATGTGGGCTTAGCATAACCCTCACCCAGAACTCATACCTAGGTCCAAGAAACAAGTTGGTCACAAACCACGTGAACCAAATGTATGCTCAAGAAATGGATGGTCAGCGTTTGATCTATATGTATGGCCTATTAGGTGATCGGAGTTAGACTGACCTAAATTTTGCACAGCAAAAGCTAGATTGTAGCCTGCACCTGATGAGCTGCTTTGACCACACACCCATGTAAACTCTCTAGCAAAGTATTGTGGACCTCCTCTTGAGCCGACACTTGAAATAACTACTACTTCGAATAAGCATATTACATTCAAATCCAGATAAAGTGATATATCTCAAGCATTACACAAACAACTTGCTATATATATTGAAGTGTTGAAGATTAATAACCAAAGAAAAACACACACACACACACACACACACACACATCCACACACATCATCATACTATAGTTTCTAAACATCATCCAAATATCTCCAACATTTATACATGAGGAAGCCAACATCATTCAGGACTATTCTCGGCCTTCCATCCAGTCGCCTCCACCCTGTCAAGTCTTGTCTCCTATAAAAGCAAGAGATTGTATATTAAAAATCTCTAATTAAAACGTAGCTTCTCCTATAAAAGAGAGTGTGTGTGTGTGTGTGTGTAAAACTTAAAAATGATGTGCTACTACTTATGCTAAAACAACTCATGGGTCGTGAAAAATGTTGTAAAAGCAACCAAGGTGGTAATCCAGACTATTTATTTGATGAATGAGCCCAACATGCATGCATATTCATCCAAACAATCCTTTTGGCAGGCCCTTCCAAACAGATAAGATGATGCTAACCATTTGATCATTGGCCTTCAAATAAAAATTAAAGTAGTCAAACAATCCACATTTAGCAAGGAAAAGTCACTGATCAAGTGAATAGAAAAAAAAAACGTGAATTCATCCAATCACCAAAGAAAGGTCAGGTCAACTAGATGGATGATACAATTGTTCTTACAACCCATACAATGACCTGTGTGCGTTCAAACTGAGGACCGCTAGCATGGTTTCTTCCAAAGGTTCATGGAAGAAGCATTTCTTCAAACAATTAATACGCACATTTCCATCTAAAAAATAATTAAATACTACCAAATTTAAATGAGTGCCGACCACCTGTGTTAAGGCACAGGGGATCCAGTGCCTTTCTTTATTATTGTTCCACCTGTGTCGGGCATCATGTCTATCTCATACGACGTGCCTCGATCCCCTATCACCCATACAAAATGGATAAGAAGACAGATGTATGATCTAACACATACATCATGGTGGGGCCCACAGAAGATCCATGCCTCAAAAGATTTCCTTTCCCTCGAAAGAGAAAAATTGGGTGTTCATCAAAGAGAAAATACATATATTTCAACGTACGTATTTCTCTCTCTTTGTAATTTTTTTCTGACGACATCAGCGTCAGTAACGTGGACCAATAATAAAGAAAGGCACATGATTTCCCCGTGCACAAAGACGAACCACACTCAATTTAAAATAGAATCTTCTTTAAGATGATGGATGCGAGTGCAGATAGTCTGTGTTGAAGGCACGGTACATGTCATTTTAGATGACTCCCATTAATGGGTTGTCAATGGCCTCAGAATTTTAAATGGAGCTGGCTTGGCAGCCTGGCCTGAAACAGCTCAAAATCGGACCAAGACCAACCACAGGCCCCACCTGTTGATAGCTCTACACAACACAACTTTTAATGTGTGAAACTTTTCCAAGTCCCAGCTGCACTGTGATTTTTGTGTTAGATCCACACAATTTTTTTAAAACAATTCTATAACATGAACCCCAAAATGAGATACTTCCAAAGCTCAGTGGATAGAGGAAATTAGGCTTCAGAATTAAATAAAAGAGGAAAAAAGGATCAATCCAAGCTGGAGATGACTCACATAGGCATTAGCACATGCCATTACTTTTCATAGGTTTATGTGCAATGGAAATGCTATTGACTTTATTGGCTAGATTGAAGAACCCAATGTTGATCAACTGTGTGAGCAGTTTTGCTACAGTGACTTCAAATAGATCAATTCAGACCACTTTTCTCTTTTCTTACCTCTTCCACTCTGGCACTGTGGTTTGTAAAACACCATTTCTTTACTTGAAAGCACTATGGATTGAACAAATTGTCGTTGAAACTTTCCTTGGGCCAACCATGAGGATTATTTTCCATCTGACATATTCATAAAATCACATGTACTTGGATGAAGTTAAGATAGAAATATCAGCTTCATCAAAGCTTTCTGTGACCCCAAGAAGTGACCCAACATATTAGCTTTGAATTTGCTTTTTTTTTTTTTTTTTAAATTTTTATTTTTTTTTGTTTTTTGGTTTTTGGTTTTTGGTTTTTGGTTTTTTTTTTTTTTTTTTTTTTTTTTTTTTTTTTTTTTTTTTTTTTTTTGAGTTTATACCCTAAAATGATCTGTAAAAGTGGATGGACGGTGTGGATCTGAGAAACACATCATCGTGGGGGCCACGTAAATTTCACACCTCAAGAAATTCTGTTACCAGCAGATTAGGTAAGAGCCCGGGCCTCAACCGGGACGGTGCAACACTTACCATTGGGCCCACCTTAATGTTCATATTCTGCATTCACTACGTTCATCCATTTTTTCAGATTAGTTTAGAGCATGATACCAAAACTTAAGAAGATCCAATTATCAGTGGACCATACTCCACGAAACAGTGGTGATTGAATACCCGACCATTAAAAGCTTCTTAGGGCTCACCTTAATGTTTTGGTAGTTTTTATTTGCCATTCAATCTGTTGTTAAGTTCACATAATCTTAAATGAAGAGGAAAAATAAATATCAGCTTGTTCCAAAACTTTTGTGGCCCATTAATAGTCAATCACCACTAGGGGTGTACACGAACTGAGCTAGCTCGGTTAGCTCGCTGACTCGACTCGACTCAAAAAAGCTCGATTCGACTCGGTTCGAAGCTGAGTTTGAGCTGATTTTTTTGAGCTCGAAAATGAGTTCGAACCGAGTTTGAGCAGGCCCCAGCTCGACTCAACTCGGATTGAATCCAGCTCGAATCGAATTAGTTCGGTGACTCGATTGCTTTGCCATTGATGTTGCTCACCAACTATTTGATAAAATGACCCAACAAAATGTGGCCAGTGGCAAGGAAGGTATGTACATAAAACAAATACTCTTTTTCTCTTTGTTTTTCTTGATTTTTATGTTGCTTAGAAGGTGTTTGGTAAAATACCTGTAAAACCATTGCCTCTGTTTGTAAAACAATGGGATTTTAAAGTTGCAGTTCAGGTGTTTGTGGAAATGCCTCAATGGCAAACTCCGCTCGATCTTGGCTCGAACTCGGCCTGAGCTGCTGACAGAACTGAGCCGAGCTAGCCAGTCAAGCTTGAGGACCGAGCCGAGCCGAGTTAGAGTTGAGGTCAGCCAGTGGCCGAGCCAAGTCGAGCTGGCCTCAGCTCGACCCGGTTCGACTCGATGTACACCCCTAATCACCATTGTTTCCAATGTTTCGGTCCAACTGATAATTGGATCTGCCTCATTTTTTTTTGGATAATGACTTTAAATGATATGAAAAAACGGATGGCCATGGTGGATGCAGTATATACACATCAAGTATGGGCACCACCACGGTATGGACCGCATCGTCTTTGGGTGAGGCCACCTAATCTGCTTCGGTGGTGCGGCACATTTCAGGTGGAGAGAAGAAAATCAGAAGTGTTGACATGTGAAATTTAAATTCGGCCCATCATTTTGTGGGCTCTGATCAAACTGATATTTGTGTTATCCTTTCATCCCGTGATTTATGAAGAGGTTAGATGGCAAATAAAACTCACAGTGGATCCAAGTAAGGTTTTAGTGATAGTCGTTCAATTCCCAGTGCTTTTTGAGGTGGGGTACACTTGAGCTTTTTCATGTGCCTAATTTTTGGGATTATTCTTTAAGAATGATCTGTAAAAATTGATGGACGGTGTGGATCACGTTAAAAGTTATTTTGTGTAGCACGAATCTATGTAGGAGTGTGAAATCCGCCGTGTCTTATTAGCTGGAGTCACCGGCAATGACGAGGACCAATGAGAAGCGATGACACTGAATTTTCCGGTGCCTTCAGGACATACCATAAAAGGAAGCCAGAATCTAGCATCGGATTTTCATACTAACAATTTAAAGCCTTTTTAAAAGGATAAATTACTTTAAGAATGTAATTAGAATTTAAAATTCAAATTCATGAGACTGTTTTATTATTATTATTATTATTATTATTATTATTATTATTATTAAATTATTATGTCTAAGTTACACAAAAAGTAGAAAAGAAAAATGATATGATTATGCTAAATAGGGAGTATGGATTAAGAGGTAAATAAAAAAGAAGAGGGGAAACAAGTCTCACCATTGTAGCTCTCGCTTGGAGAGGAAGTGCCAGTGCTGCTCCCAATAGCGCTCTCATCCTAGTTTATGTCGATGGATGG
Organism: Magnolia officinalis; assembly: GCA_021015155.1. Lineage (NCBI taxonomy): Eukaryota > Viridiplantae > Streptophyta > Magnoliopsida > Magnoliales > Magnoliaceae > Magnolia > Magnolia officinalis. The sequence continues at coordinate 13,909,716 of JAJHSJ010000011.1, forward strand.
TATGTGCCGAATCTTATGCCAATCCTCTCCCACCTTTTCTTGGAGCCTTGCTTTTAATTCTCGATTCATTCCCCACAGCTCTAATTTCTTGAGGGTACTCACGTGTCGCAGTCCTTCGGGAAGCTTCTTCAATTCCGGGCAGTATACGATCCGTAAATGTAAAAGATTAGGCATAGATCCTTCCTCCACTCTCCAATCCTTTAAATGATATAAATATTCAAGATGTAAGGATTCGAGTCGAGGAAACCCTTGTATAGAGCAAGCCATTTCCGCTCCATCATATGAAGCAAATAGCAATCTGAGAAATCGAAGGTTTTTCAGCTTCTCCAACGTCACCAGTGGATCTTGATTTAAAAAGGACTCTTTCAAGGTAAGCTTGGTGAGGTTCGTTGGGAATTCACAAGAATCAGGTAACTTCTCTAAGTTTCCATCCAAATGCAACTTACTTAACTTGAGAAGACATGTAAAACGCAAATTCGATGTTAAACAGATTCCCCTCACAAACAAGGATTCGAGGCGGTCCAATTTGAGAACGGATTCACACAATTTCTCAGCATACGCTCCTTCAGAATCTAAACATATTCCTAGTTTTCTAAGATTGGTGAACTTTCTCCAGCAACCATGCATCCATTCGCCAGCCTTTATACCTGATAGAGTTTGGAGGTTACTAATCCGGTCGAGTCGTGGATGCCCTTTTATCCAACCACAGCCGTCATTCACTTGGAAATGTCTCAACTGTTGCATCTTCAACATTACGCTGGGTATGTTGAGGATGTCGTGATCAGATGTTACAATTAATGTTTGTAAATTTTGAAGATTGCCCATCGATGATGGGAGCCCTTTAAAAGAAGTGGTGATACAGCCGATGTATCTCAAGTGGATCAGTGCACCTATCTCACTCGGTAGCTTTTTTATTCTTACATTGTGTAGATCTAACACCCTGAGCAATGTAAGGCCTCCAAAAGGAAACTTCTCAGGTTTCCATTTACATTCTCTAGGGTGGATCAACACAGATCGAAGGTGTGGAGTAGAAGATTTTAAAGAAGTGCACTCACTTAAGGCATTATAGTGAATAGCAAATCGACGGGCTGTGGATGTGGTTAGAGCATCCACATTCTCATGATGAATTTGGAGAAACTTTTCTTCCTTTGCTTCTGATATGGAAAGATCCCGCAGAAGATCGTGAATACGGCAACTTTTAATACCCCCACTCGAACTTTTGTTAACAAGTTGAATCATATTTCGCTGAATCAACTCTTTTAGATAATCGTATCCCACTTCTTCTAGCGTTTCATCCCCTCTTCGGTCCAGTAACCCTTCTGCAGCCCACAATCGAATCAGTTTCTTAGCCCGGAACTCATAGTCTTCTGGAAAAATGCCCAGGTAGAGAAAACACGGTTTCAAGTGATAGGGCAGATTTTTATAGCTTAAAGATAATATGCTGGAGATTTTCACTTGTCCCTCCACAAACTGCCAGGTGATGCTCTTTCGTACATTCTCCCACTCGCATGGTTCTTTTCTTGATAAGAGCCCCGCGATAACAACGATTGCAAGAGGGAGACAATCACATTTTTCAACAATCTGTCTTCCTAACTCCTCCAATTCCGGAGGGCAAATGGCACCTAGTCCTGGGAATGCTTTCTTGCAGAACAAATCCCAGCTCTCTTCATTGTCTAGAAATCGCAGTTCATGAGGCTTGCTTTGTACATCTGCATATAGGGCGATGTCTTTGTTTCTTGTGGTGAGCACAACCCTACTTCTGTTATTCATCTCTGGAAATGCATCCTTCAAAGCATCCCATGCTTCATGTTTCCATATATCATCCAATACCACTAAGTATCTCTTGTCATTCAGATACTTGGAAATATTGTCCCTTAGCTCTACAACGTTCATTTTCTCCACCAGCTCCAGGTCCTCTCTAGAGAGCACCATGCAGCATTTTGTGATGGCCAGCAAAAGATCTCTCACAGAATACTCTTGTGATACAGAAATCCATGCATGAGAATCAAAATGTTTCTTAACATTCTCAGTGTTATAAAGTTTCTTAGTAAGAGTGGTCTTACCGAGACCACCCATTCCAACTACAGAAACAACACAACGTCGCAGCTCTCCCTCATCGATCAACCGTGCGACCAATGCCTCCAAGTCCTCCTCAAAACCAACAAAATCTGGTTCTTCAACATTAGGAGAAGTGAACTTCCATTCTTGGAGGCTTCGACCGGTAGAGCTTGTCACTGCTCCCAGGCCTACATTTTCAATTCCATAAGTCGACCTACTTTCAGAGATCGTATGGATTTTATTCTTTATCCGTTCGATCTCGGAGCCCACCTTATGGACAACTATCAACTTGAAGATGAAAGTGTACCTTTTAATGCAGCCCACTAATCCTCTTCGCCTTGAGGTTGCTATCTTGAAAAGGAAGGTGTCGATGGCATCCTCAGCATCGTATGCAACATCTCTCACGTCCCGCACCCAGTTCTTCACTCCTTCATCTCCTTCTTGTTTGGTGTCTGCATCTTTGAAGAAGCATCGCATCCGCCTAAATTCTGCCTGGAGCCACTCGACTTCATTGCGAACCCCATGTAAGAACTTGGCTTCCTGAATGAGCTGGTCAGAGAGTTTTTTGACAAGGACCTCGACAACGGACTCAACAATGGCCATCTTTCCTCACTCTTTATGTCAGAAGTTGGATGATGAAGGCTTTCTTTCTGTTGAGTGCACGATGAATGTCTCTCTATTTATGAAGGTAACTTCACCGGTCACGCTACAGACCAGTACTCAAGATTCGTTGGGACGCGGTTTAGCTACTGACCGACCAGCCAGCTATCTCGGACGCGGATTAGATACTGACAGGTTGAGTAGCGAGACTCGCTACTGAAGTGACGTCACCAAGTTCTGTGGACCCCACTATGATGTATTTGTTGTATCCACGACGTTCATTCATTTGGAGATATTATTTTAAGGCATTAACCAGAGAACGAGACAGATCCAAAGCTTTAGCCGACCCCACCAAAGAAAACAGCGGGAAGATTGATGCCTACCGTTGAAACCTTCCAAAGGCCCACCATGATGTTTTTTCTAAATCCAACCTGTTCAAAAGTTAAAAAAGACACTAAAGAAGAAGGGAAACACAAATATCAGCTTGATCGAAAACTTTCGTGGCCTTTAGAAATTTTTAACGGTGATGTCACTCTCCCCACTGTTTTCTGTGGTAGGATCCATTGGAACTTTGGAAGTGACTCATTCTTTGGATCTTACCCTTAATTAAATGATCTCTCCGAATGGATGGACGGCGTGGATAAAAAACATACATCATGGTGGGGATCACAGTACTTGGTGACGTCACTTCGTAGCAGTCTCGCTACTCAACTTGTCAGTAGCCAATCCGTGCCCATCTATCTGCTGTCAGAGCTCCGTCGGCCACATTGTGATGTATCTATTTTATTAACGCTGTACAGCCACCATTTTTTCAGCTCATCTAGTGCACGAGTCCAAAAATTGAGTAGATCAGAATCCCTAAATGTACCACACCACAGGAAACAGTGGAGATTAATTGAACGCTTACTGTTGAAAGTGGCCCCTAAGAAGTTTTAAAGTTTTAATTGTAGACAAGCAGTCAACAGTATTTTCCTGAGGTGAGGTCCACTTGAGATTTGGATACATCTCTTTTTTCGGCTCAAGCCTTAAAATGAGCTGACAAAATGGATGGATCGCGTGGATAAACAGATACATCACGGTAGGCCTACAAAGCTTTTTTTTTTTTTTTTTTTTTTTTTTTTTCTTTTATAGAAGTGTTTCAAAATTTACTGAGAAAATCAAGAGTCAGTTTTAGGCTATGCTTCATCCACAGCTAGGTCAGTTTTTTGGACTGTATGTATTGCTTAAAAAAAATAAAATAATAATAATAATAAATTTATTAAAAAAAGAAAAAAACCGAAATTTGTATATTCCAAGGAAAGAGCACAAAGGCTATGCAAGTACCCCACCCCTCTATCTAGAAAGAGGGCCTCTCTAGGCGTGTAGGACATCACTTCCAAGTCTCGCATACAGGCCTCAATTCTCGTCTTCCAGTACCGTATCGATCAGGGAGACACTGTTTTGTTTGAGAAGGCTCTCACCATGGAGTTAGAATCACTAGCCGCTTCTATTCCAGAGTACCCCAGTTGGGCACAAAACATGAGACCATCTAGGATTGCCTTGACTTCGGCCCTTGTGTTGGAGCTAAAATTGGACATTACTAGAATTTCGAACATTGTGTGGAGGTTTGCTAATTCCACACGCGTGTGGGAGCCGTTCACATATAAGCGGACACGTGTCAAAATGCGATACATGTGTGAGATGAGCTTTCCATCAGGTGCGATATACTATTTAGATCTTATAGCATAAAAATCAGTTAGTGGATCACAGCATATCAAAACAAATGAATGGCTAGAAAAAAGTTTTAACCTTTAATTCATTGTGGCCCACTGAAGTGTGAAATTGACTGATCTTTCCGGACGAAGACCTAAAAATTATTTCCAACCTTATGGAAAGCTCAGATCTCACAGATGTTTCACATTCGCACGTGTGCCCACTTGTGGATATGTACGGCTCTACACGCGCGTGGAAGTATCAAACCTTAACGACTAAAGCTGTTTCAGAGTCCGCGGTTTTCGGGCTGTGGCCTGACAGATCCGGTGATCCACCAGCCAGATAAACGGCAGCCATTTCGGGCAAGCTTTTGGCCCGAAATTGCGGCCGTCTGATCAGATGTTTAACAGGTATAGGGTTCAGAAGAAAAATTTCCAATGTCCCCAGCTCAATGGGCGAGCTTCTTTGTTGCATTAATCGTGCGGTCAGGATCATTTGATGAATACAATTTCTAGGCTTTGGCCTCTCCATGTTGCAGGCCGCTGTTTGGATAGTTCCAAGCTTGCACAGTACACTTCTTTTTAGTTCGCACCTGCTATCTAAAACCAGGAAGCATTTACATGGCTTGAATAATATTGCACTTGTCTGCCACAGTGGATGACGAACACAAGCTACAAAGGATTGAAGACAAGCTTTTAATACGTACGTGGAATCAAAACTGAATAAGAATTAAATATATACCATTGGTGCATCTAATTTCAACGTTCTTGTTCTTGTACAACATTGTTTTTTCTAAGTACTGTAACCTGGGACCTTTCTAGGGCTAGACTCCTGTGGCAACTTGCCACCATTTTAAAGATGGTAATGTCATCAACGGTACTTACATTTATTTATTTATTTTTTTTTATTTTTTTTACATAGGCATACATACCTCATACGGTAGTAGGATTTCACCACCTATGGTACTCAACCATTGACCTTGTGTTGAAACTCTTACTAGTTTACCATCGGGGCATGAGTAAGGACCCATCCACCGCACTTACATAGTTGTACACAATTTAAATTATTCTAGCATATTTCTCTCCGAATAATTTTTACATGATGTGCATGACATGTGTTTTCAGGACTTAATATACAGTTTAGATCAATCAATTGGACTAAGTGATCTGATGAAACTAAGAGCACAATAAGCTATAGTGCTTCCAGAAAACTCCACAATTCCTATTTTTTTAATACATTTGTTTTTTTTTGTCACGACCCTTTGACTAGGTCATTGCAGTGGTACGTCCTACCTTAAAACTATCGATGCATTTACAAGAGGCCAACAAACATTGTATAATATTATTATCTAGTTTGGGTAAGTCCAATGACCTCAAATCATTGTATAATGAATTTTATTAGTATAAGCCGGATATATCAATTACATTTTTTTTTTTACAAGACTTTTCCTAAATGAAGCAGGTTTTTTTTTTTTTTTTGTTATATATATATATATATATATATATATATATATATATATATATATATATATATATATATATATATAAAGGAATTTATGTATTGAAAACCGACCTTTAGCACAAGGACTTCGGGCACCTCTGGAAATAAAACAGGGGCACCTATTGTAAAGACGGCCACAGGCGACCTCCCAAAGAAAGAAAGAAAAAAAAAAAAAAAACTTTACAACTTGACATGGTTAGTTCTAACAGAGCCTAACCCGACCCTATCTAGGAAGAGAAGCCCGTGAACATGAGGAGGAAGATTCCCAACCTAATCTAGAACTGCAGCTATTTGATTCTTGCTCCCCTCCCTCGCCATCCAATCAGTCGAGCCGTTCCCTTCCCTTTGAATTACCAATATTACAAACGTAGCAAACTGCCCCAACTTCTTAATTCTTGTGACCCACAGTCCCCATTGCCAAGGGGTATTCGAATTCCCTAAAAGGGTGCCCGTTGCAATCGTAGAATCAGTTTCAACCTCAATCCTAACATGCCCTCTTTCCAGACATAGAATCAAACCATCATAGATTGCCCGCACTTCCGCCCTGTTGTTTGTCTCCACCCCATAGCCAGCCGAGAAAGCAAAGCTTAGGCTGCCATTATCTGTCCTACAAACCCCTCCACCCCCAGAACGGCCTGAATTTCCATGAGCCGAGCCATCTACGTTAAGTTTAACCCATCCTCGATCATGGACACACACATAGATGATTCTAGGATAGTAATCCAATTGCGCCAAGCAAACATGAAAAGAACACAGATTTTAACATGGAAAAACCCCTTCTAGAAATAAATCATGGCAGAAAATGACAGATATCACTATGAAAGAAGAAATTACAAAGAGAAAGAGATTACCCGATTTGAACAGCATCGAATCTCACACTTGCTACACCATTTGAAACCCTTGGATGATTTAGAAACCCTAGAATACTCTCTCAATCCCATTTACATCTATATTTATAACTAAGAAGGAATTCCAAATGAAATTAGAAACAAATCCCGCAAAATCACAACTCTACGAATTTTGCACCAAATAGCTCGATGGCATCGAACACACTTCGATGTCATCGAAACTTATCATTCGATGGCATCGAACTAACACCCTAACTGTCCAAAGATAATATTGGAAATTTGATTTTGTTTGATTGCATCGAGCCTTGTTCGATGGCATCGAAAAACTATCGATTGCATCGAAAAGATGCCCAGTTGGTCTAGTGACCAACTAGAGAATCTGGAAAATCTTAATGGGATCAAGTATTGTTCGATATACCATCGAAGGTGACATCGATAGGCCCTGTAACAGACTCGATTTAAGACATCCATTACAACAATCTCCACCATGTCTTCAATCATTAACTTCTTGTCATCGAGAAAACACCAAAACATTCTAGCCATAAAATATGAATTTTTTGAATTTTTCCAATGGCATCGACATTTGCTCGATGGCATTGAGTGGTCTATCTATGTTGTTTACAAATTTGAGATACTAACAACACAACCATCCCAACCATCTACTTATGGCCTCAAAACGGATGATAAAACAAAATGAAATATCAACCACCCATATTCAAAAGAAAAGTATACTGATCAAATTCTAAGGAAAGGATTTCGTGCGAAATGAATTTTTTTTTTCATATTTAGAATGTGAAATACTCACTTCATTTTGCTGGTCTTTAGTAGTCTTCAGTGGTTGGAGATGCCAAAGTATGAATTTCTTGGACACGGTTTGGTCGGTGACCTTAACAACAACCAACTTGCTGGTGCCAAAGGTCCGTGAGCCCCACCATGATGCATCTCTTTTATCCATGTTGTCCATCCATTTTTCTAGCTTGTTTTAGGGCATGGGCCCAAAAATGAGACAGATCCAAATCTCAATTGGACCACACCATATGAAATAAAAAATGAGACATCGAAATCTCAACTAGACAACACCATATGAAATATTTGGGATTGAAACTATATATACCTTTGAAAACTTTTTGAGGCTGCAAAAGTTTTAAATCAAGCTGATATTTGTGCCTTCCTTCAACTAGGCTTGTGTGCCTTCCTTCTGGTACTCTACCTCCTCAGCAGGTGCGCAATGTTACAGATTATTCCAGTTCTACTGAATTAGTCCCATTCAGTCTCCCCAAAGATACTGAAATGTGTGGCTCTCCTCCTCGGGCTAGACCCGCTAAGTATGAGAGATACATTCTGACCATCTCTTGATCAGTTGGGGACTCTCCTATTAGTACTTTGGGAGATGGAGATGTAGAGAGGGAGATTGGTAATCATATTCCCTTGCTCATACCCCCTGGCCCCATGTTGTGGCTAAGGGCATTTACCCGTCTCACAGAGGCCTTACAAACGGTTGCATCACAATGTATAAACAGCTTGATATTTCTGTTGATCTATCTCCTTATCATCTATCCCAAAGCGATGTGGGACATCGCTTCAACATTGGTCAGGAGGACCTGGGGGTGGCTAACTTCAGATCAGGCAAGAAAACATATTAGAATGATAGAGCCCCCAATGTCGATGGTAACTCTCATTTTTTGGGAGACAGGGACCTCCCTCACAGAGTCTCTGCTCTCCCCAGGTCGCCCAGCCATAACCCTACCAGACCTAATCGGTCCTCCCCTTCGAATGGGGCGATTCTGATGGAGGATAAGCAACAAAGGAATCCTGGGGGGTTCGCTCAGATATTGGTGACTGGAAGAGTAGACTTAAAAGACCGAAGCGGAGCGCTATTATCTCAGGGAATATGTCTGATGGATAACATCCTTATCTGGAATGCCCGGGATATGGCTAATGCGGCCACAATTCGGACTTCCATAAGGCTTATTCGGGAGCATAATCTGTCAATTTTAGCCATCCCGAAACCAATGGCTAGGGATAGTAAGAGGGTGAGCATAGGTTTAAAGCTCAGTTTTTATTCTTCCATTTCCAATGAAGCTGAAGGGGGTAAAATCTAGATATATTACAGAAATGCTCTTTCTATTTCTATTATTGGCATGTTTAACCAAATTGTCTCTTTAGAAGTTTGTCTTCATAATCAGTCTGCCACTTGTAGGCTTTTTTTCGTGTATGCGATGTGTTCCAGGTTCAGTAAAAGATTCCTCTAGGATGTCATGGAATCCCTTGCCTCAACCATGGTTGGTCCTTGGGCAGTAAGCAATGACTTCAATGCGATGGTTGACAATGTTGAAAGGTTGGGTAATAGAAATATAGCTAGTGCTGCTGAATTCGGAGAAGCGATCGATAAGGCCGGGTTGTTGGATGTTGGGTTTGAAGGAAACAAGTTCACATGGTGTAATAATCAAGCTGGTAATTCTAGAGTTTGGGCTAGGCTGGATAGGGTGCTTTGTGATGGGGACTGGGTTAACAAATTTTTGGGTTTCCTAGTTAAGCATTTACCTAAGATGAGCTCGAACCATTCCCCTCTACTTCTGTGCTTTCCCAGCCCCATCTCTCAGGTTGCTAGGCCCTTTTGCTTTCAAAGGATGTGGCTGCTTGACAACTCTTTCCCTTAGCTGATCAAGGAAGCTTGGAGCTAAGAGTTGTCAATTTAGCTCATGATTAATCTTCTGCTGAAAATCAAGAAGGTCAAGCAGTGACTGAAAATTTTGAACAGAGATGTGTTTGGGAACATATTTAAGAATCTCAAAACCGCGGAATAGGAGTTGATTTAGCTGGAAGGTAGAGCTCAATCCTCCGATTCGGTGATCAGTCCTGAAGAGATTAGCGAAGCTAAATTTAAGCTTGGTCAAATGGAGCTTATGGAAGAATTTTTTTAGAAACAAAAGGCTCGCGATATCTAGCTTGAGGAAGGAGATAAGAACACTGAGTTCTTTCACCTCTCCACCTCTGATAAAATTAGAAGATTTGGGATCCATGAGATCCAACTGGAATCAGGGGAATCTACTTTAGACCAAGCTACTATCCAAAAGGAAACGGTCTCCTTGCTTCAATCCTTGCTCGCCTCGGAATCTTCCGTAACCCCTTCCTCAGTGGGAGTGGATCTTTTGGGCTGCATCCCTCCCCTCATCTCGGATGAGTACAATACTCATCTCATGAGAATCCTCTCCTTGGAGTAGGTCAGAATAGCAGTTTTCGCCCTTCCTAAGGATGGTGCCCCTGGCCCAGATCGTATCTCTGGTGCTTTTTTTTTTTGCTGGTTGCTGGAACGTAATAGGGAATGATATCCACAAAGCAGTTGTGGATTTCTTTCAAGGGGACACTCTTCCCAGAGCCTTCACATCCACCCTCGTATGTTTAGTGCCTAAAGCGGTGGGCCCTAAATCTTTTACAGATTTTCACCCTATCAGTCTGTGCAACTGCTTATATTTGCCAAGATTATCGTCAACAGACTTGGCCCTCTTCTCTCGAAATTAATCTCTCTGGAACAAGGGGCCTTTGTTAGGGGCCGCTCGATTATTGAAAACATCACCCTCAGTCAAGAAATATTCAGAGATATAAATAGAAAGGTTCGCAGGGGGAGCTTAGTATTGAAGCTTGACATGGAGAAGGCTTATGATATAGAGTTGATTGGCATTTCCTGAAGCAGGTTCTCATTAAATTTGGGTTTAGTTCCAGCTGGTTCAAGATGGTGGAGTCTTGTTGGAACAACAACTGGTTCTCGGTCCTAATTAATGGTGAGAGTTGTGGTTTCTTCCAATCCACCCGGGGCTTAAGGCAAGGCGACCCCCTTATCTCCCAGTCTCTTCATTCTCACGGCCGAAGTCTTTAGTAGGGGATTCTCTAAGCTGGTAGCTAATGGGTTGTGTAAACCATTTAAACTCAAACAGGGTTGTATTCAAGTCTCCCATCTACTTTACGCCGATCACATAGTTCTTTTCCTCGATGGCTCCCACAAATCTCTGGAGGTGGTGCATGCTTTTATCACTGATTATCAGTCCGTATCAGGGCAGAAAGTGAACATTAGGAAGAGATCCTTCCACTATTCTGCTAAGCTGCCCGTTGGTAGGATCAGGGACATTAAAAGAACTCTAGGCGTCATAAAATATGTTGGTGGCTTCTTGTATCTGGGGGTCCCTATTGTGAAGGGGAGAGTTAAGAGCAGTGTATTCAACCCTCTGATTGATAAAATGGCGGCCAAGGTCCAAGATTGGAACGTTAGACTCCTGTCTCAGGCTGGGAGGTTGGCCCTGATTTCGTCAGTCCTTAGCGACATCCTGATCCACTCCATGGCTGCTAAGGTGATTCTAGCAAAAGTGATTAATACGATGGAAAATTCATTTGCAAACTTCTTCTGGCGTTGGGGTGATGGTAAGAAGAAGTTGCATTGGAAAAATTGGAGCGCTATTTCCATGCCTAAGGAAGAGGGTGGGCTAGGAATCAGGAAATTGAAGGAGGTGATGAAAGCTCTTCACTTGAAGATGGTGTGGGGGGCAAGATTTGGGAAGGAAGGTAGCCTGTGGTCAAATTTCATGCACTCAAAGTACCTAAATTCTTTTGCTTCTATCGACAGCAGAATAATCCCTACCTCCGCCTCCCCATTCTGGAAAATTTTAATGGGCCATTTCCCAATTCTGGACAGGTTCGTCCAGTAGGAAGTGGGCATTGGTTCCTGCAATATGTGGCAATGCAACTAGATTAATTGGTCTAGGGCCCCTGGACGTGATCCCCTTTGTTCATATCCCATCGGATCTCAGGGAGCTACGGGTTTCTGATTTCCTTGGTGAAGATGGCCTGAAGTCAAAGGCCCCTACTGTTCTTCCAATATGGATCCAGGCTATTCAGCAGGGTGGGTTCTACACATCGGAAGTTGAAGACTTTCGCTTCTGGCCTTTCGACCCTGTAGGTAAATTCTCAGTTAAATCTGCCTGGGCCATTTATAGAGATAGGGAGCTAAAGAAGTCCTGGGCCAAATGGGTGTGGCACCCCAAGATCTTGCCTAAGATCTCCACTTTCATGTGGAGATTATTGCAGGGGTCCATGCCAGTTAATGTAAACATCCAAAAGAAAGGTATTTAGCTAGAGCCTCGAGATGTGTTTGTTGCGGGGACAATCTATTTGTCAGCCCTCAACCAAAATCACTTTCGCATCTCTTTAAGGTCGGGGCTCTAGCAGATAGAATATGGACTCAGCTTGCTGATTTTTTAGGGATTTCCCTATCTCACCATCCTACGGTCTAGGACCGACTCAGCTGGTGGTGGTTGAGGACCCTTCGTCGCATTACTATCTCTATTCTCGTTCGTCTAGCCCCTGCTTTTATCCTATGGGAGATCTGGAGGGCCAGGAACGAGGCTAGATTCGACGGCCAGGCCATCTCAGTCCCAGGAGTTTTTATCAGAGCTAAATGGTGGTTGGTATCCTTGTTCCTTTACAATCAGAACAGTCCAATTCAGTTGTTGTCTGTCCCTTTAGATTCTACAACTTTCGTCACACCGGTCCGCCTCCAAAATTCGTTGTGGTCAAATGGATCAGGCCCAAAGTGGGCAGGTTTAAACTGAATGTAGATGGGTCTACGATTGCTTACCCAGGGCCAACCGGTGGTGGGGGTTTACGTAGGACAGCCATGGGCATTTGATTTTCGCTTTCGTCAGTGGTTATGACACTGCTTCAAACAGTAGGGCGGAGCTGCGGGCATTGTTCGATGGCATGAATTCGAATTTTTGCGTCTCTCTCAGTCTAAACAGAGTGTTAATTGAATCAAATTCTAAATGGGTGGTAGAGTGCATTTGTGGGAAATCCTCGAGCGCCTGGAGATGGAAATATTGGCTGACTAGAATTAGGAGACTAAGTACTAGGGGTACTTTTCGGATCTCCCAAATCCCAAGAGAAGCTAATGGCTCATCTGATGGATTGGCAAAACATAGTAGCTCGTTACAAACTAACTAGTTCTTCCAGGAAGTGTCCAATCTCCCCAGGTTAGTCAAGGGACATATTCTTTTGGATGATCGGGGCTGGGCTCTATTAGAGAGATTGAAAGAAAATCCTCTGTATAGAATATGATAGGTGGGCCGAATTTTTGTTTCTGGTAGCCGCTCGAAATATGTAGCTCTGTACATTGGCAGTATCAATGAAATGGTTGTTTTTGAAAAAAAAAATGATCATAACATATGTACATTGACCGACAGAAGAAATAAATGTCCTTGAGCAGAATCGATGAGGATGGGTTTGAGTTGTTCTCAGGTTATGTCTGAGCATGTCAGCTGAGCTTTAACTTGCTTGTTTCGGCTCGTTATGAGCCTGGGTGAACTTAGGCATGTGTTTTAATTTGCAGGAACGAGCCCATCCCACATGGTCTAATATTCTTAGGGAAAATTTTGCAAGGTGGTACATGATGTACATATGTTCTAAACCTAATAGACAGTTTAGATCAATCATTGGATTGCCTGATTGAACTGATGAAACTAGGAGCACCATGACTTACAGTGCAAATACAGGTGCATTCCTTCTGTATTTTTTTTTAAATTTTTTAATTTTTTTAATTTTAAACTCTTTGTATCTTATCTTTTTAGTTCGCACCTGCTATCTAAAACCAGAAAGCATTTACATGGCTTGAATATTGTACTTGTCTGCCACAGTGGATGAGAAACACAAGCTACACAGGATTAAAGAAACAAGCTTTTAATACTTAGAATCAAAACTGAATAAGAATTAAATATATACGTGTGGTGCATCGTATTTCAAAGTTTTTGTTTTTGTAGAACATTGTTTTTTACTAAGTACTGGAACCTCGGACCTTTCTAGGGCAATACTCCTGTGGCAACTTGATGGAATTTTTTGTCCCATGCTCAACCAGTCGTGAGCCTCGCTTGACCGGTCGAGGGCTGGTGCACGACTAGTCGTGGAGTCGAGTCGTGGCACGACTCAAAGTCTAGCGACTGCGGACTATTTTTCTCCGGGGTGCTCAATCAATTGAAGGAGGATCTCGATTGGTCGTGGGTGGTGCTCGACTGGTCGTGGACTAGGTACGACCAGTCGAGGTCACGCAGATTCGTTCCGCGATTTTGCGCGGATTTTTTGTCACAAGTCCTTTCGCAACTGGGATGCAGAAAGGAGTTTTCTAAAACTTTAAATAGGAAGTACCTAGGGCTTTCTAGGTATGACAAGAGGGTTTCCTAAAGCTTTACAAGGGATTTGCTAAAGGGTTTAGGGCTATCAAAGGTGTGTGTGAGAGAGAGAGAGAGAGAGAGAGGAAAAGAGAAAGAGGAAGCTTATAGAAGGGAGATTATGCTCGTGGAGGTTATCTACTGCGTAATCTATATCTCAACGCTTCTATGTCCTCGTAATCGGTGAGATCTCTCTGTTTTCTTTGTTTCTCTTATTGTTTATCCACTCCTACGTGAGTGAAGAAGGTTGTAACGTTCTACTTCGTAGTGAATTGTTAATCAGGACGAGGTCCCGTGGTTTTTACCTCTTCGAGGGTTTTCCACGTAAAAATCTCTTGTGTGGTGTGTAGTTTATGCTTTGATTTATTTTATTGCTTTATTATTCCATAATTCTGGTTTGTTTTGGGAGGCTAGATCCTAAGGTTTTGTGCAAGGCCCCCAACACAACTTGCCACCATTTTATAGATGGTAGTGTCATCCACCACACTTACATTTAGTATTTTTTTTTTTCCTTATTATTATTATTTTTAACACAGTCACACATACGCTCACAAACTCATGCGGTGGTGGGATTTCACCACCTATGGGTACTCGAACCATTAACCTTGTGTTGAAACTTTTATGAGTTTACCACCCAGGCAAGAGTAAGGACTCATCCACCATACTTACATAGTTGTACACAATTTAAATTATTCTAATATATTTCTTTCTGAATAAATTTTACATGATTTATATGACATGTGTTCAAGACTTAATGGGCAGTTTAGATCAATCAATTGGACTAAGTGATCTCTTGAAACTAAGAGCACCATAAACTATAGTGCTTTCAGAGCATTCCACAATTCCTATTTTTTAAAACAATTTTTTTTTGTCACGACCCTTTGACTAGGTCATTGCAGCGGTACATCGTACCTCAAAACTATCGGTACATTTACAAGAGAAGCATTGTATAATATTATTATCTATATTGGGTAAGTCTAGACGTCAATTGCAATGGTACATCCTACCTTAAAACCATCCATACATTTACAAGAGGCCAACAAAGCATTGTATAATATTATTATCTAGTTTGGGTATGTCTGATGATGTCAATTGCAGTGGTACATCCTACCTTAAAAGTATTGATGCATTTACAAGAGGCCAACAAAGCATTGTATAATATTATTATCTAGTTTGGGTAAGTCTGATGACGTCAATTGCAGTAGTACATCCTACCTTAAAACTATCGATGCATGTACAAGAGGCTAACAAAGCATTGTATAATATTATTATCTAGTTTGCGTTAGTCTGATGACCTCAATTACAGTGGTACATCCTACCTTAAAACTATCAATGCATTTACAAGAGGCCAACAAAGCATCGTATAATATTATATATTATCTAGTTCGGGTAAGTCTATGACCTCAATTGCAGTGGTACATCCTACCTTAAAACTATCGATGCATTTATAAGATACCAAGAAAGCATTGTATAATATTATTATCTAGTTTGGATAAGTCTGATGACTTCGATTCATTATATAATGTGTTTTATTAGTATAAACCGAATACATTAATTACATTTATTTTACCAGACTTTTCCTAAATGTAGCGCGTGTGTATTAAGGCATCATATTTAAACACCACCACATGCCAGCATGGCACATGGATATAAGATCTAATCCATCCATCACGAAGGAAACTCTAGGCTCATATCTTAGCCCAAGAATCAGGTCAGACTCTTTATTGGGTTGGCCACAGTCAAAAAAAAATACAGCTGAGAAAACTTGCTCAAAGTTTTCAAAGGTATCCTACCATTTTTAACAAAGTGGTTCCTCTTGTAACTGGATGTGGCCTGATTTTTGGGCGAGAACATTTATATTGCCACACCTGCCTGATGGACGGCTAGGATATTGCCTATACAAGCTAGTATAGGCTATCATACACCTGATACAAACCAATCAAAGGTAATCATGGATGCTTAATTATACAATTCGAAATTCCCATGCAATCCCATCACTGAATGACATCCATTATACGTAGCAAACCAAATTAACTAATACTTTGGAGTTGCTTTCAAGTGAATACCTACCTTAATTCATTGAGCAATGATCTAGTCAGTTGTCTGTGAAATCCTTCCGATGCACAGTTAGTTGCATTTGACCTTCTTATCATTCACATGGCATATCTGAATTATCATTTGGATTTTGGGTCCAGTTCCCAGTGGGCAGAAAATACAACCACCAGATGATTCCAAGCATTCTTGGCTGAGCGTCCATTTTATAAGTATACCTCCACATTCATTTTGTTGCGCCTTTTTGAATAAAAAATAAAATTTTAAAAATAAAAGTTTATTTTAATAAGTAAATAAATATATTGATAATTAAAAATTTTCATAAATAGTGTAGTTAGATGGTAAGAGAAAGGATTTTTGCTTCTGCAACCCGGTTTAAATCTCCTCAAGGACGGTACCATCTGCATGCGGCAACAGTTAAGATGATTAGAACATGTGGCTACAGTTCAAATTGATGCGCTTTCATATGGTAGACTAGGTTGCAACCCAATGTTAAGATGTGGAGCCACATCTGGGACCGCTTTCGACCGGTCATAGGGTCCGGCTCGACTGGTCGTGCACCGGTTCGACTCAAAGTGCAGCGAGCATCGTTTTTTATCCCGAGGTGCTCGACCGGTCGTGGCTCATTCACGACCGGTCGTAGGGGTTGCTCGACCGGTCGTAGTTACGTAGATTCGTTCCGCAATTTTGTGCGGAGTTCGTGTCGCAAGTCCTTTCGCAACTGGGACACGGAAATGGGAGTTGCCTAAACTATATATAGGTGTTCCTAGGGTTTTTCTAGGTGGATTTAAAATATTGGAATATTGGAAAAATAATTTTAAGGTGTGGGCAAAGGGTTTTCTATGTTCTTCCAAGGGAAAGGTTAGTATATTGCCTTGTAATATTTGTTTTTCATAGTGGAAGTTTGCATCCGTGGTTTTTTACCCTAGTTTGGGATTTTTACACGTATATTTTGTCTTGTGGTTTGTTTTGGATTGTTTTGATCTACTTCTAGTTTATATTTCTTCTTGTTTATCGTTTGTGGGTGAGGCCTGAGATTTGATCTAGGCTCACTGCGTTGCTGGCGTGCTGCGCAACAACTGATATTAGAGATTTTGGTTTTAGTTCTATTGGGAGCGATGACGGAAGAAGGAAAAACTAGAATTGAGAAGTTTGTTAGTTCAAACTTTGCCTTCTGGAAGATGCAGATGGTGAATTATCTGTATCAGAAGGACCTCTATATCCCTTTAGGAGGAAAAGAGAATAAACCAGAAAGGATGATAGATGATGAATGATTTTTACTGGATAAGAAGGCTTTAGGAATGATCCGACTCTCTTTGTCTAAAAGCGTCGCCTTCATTATATCTAAGGTAAAAACTACAAAAGAATTAATGGAAGCCCTAGCCACCATGTATGAAAAGCCCTCAGCATCCAACAATGTTCATCTTATGAAACAACTATTCAACATGAAGATGTCAGATGGGGGGAGCGTGGCCGAACATCTAAACGAGTTTAATACAGTCACGAGCCAGTTGGAATCCGTTGACATTATTTTTGAGGATGAGGTCAGGGCGTTATTGATCTTATCCAGTTTGCCTAACAGTTGAGATGGTTTAGTGATTGCTGTGAGCAATTCTTCAGAGTCGACAAAGCTGAAATTTGATAATGTGGCCGGTCTAATTCTTAGTGAAGAATCTAGAAGAAAGGCATAAGGAATTTTAGGGGATTCAGGGAATGATCTAAACGTTGAAGGAAGAGGAAGATCGCTGAACAAATAAGGCAATAAATACGGGCGTTCTAAGTCGAGGAAGAAGTCCAAGGGACCGAAAGACAAAGACGGGTGTTGACATTGCGGTAAGAATGGACATATGAAACGTGATTACAGGGCGCTCAAGAAACAAGAAAGAAATTCTCAAGGCGGGAAGGATTCAGTGAATCTATCTGAGGAGAGTAACACAGAGGCGTTGATCTTGTCTCTTGATGTGAGGAATGAGTCTAGGGTTATAGACTCAGGTGCTTCGTTTCATGCCACTTCGTATAAGGAAGTTCTGCGTGACTATGTGTTAGGTGACTTTGGAAGAGTCTACCTGAGTGATGATGAGCCGTGCAGTATCATTGGAAAGGGAGACGTTCATGTCAATCAAAAAGACAGAACGGTTTTGAAATTGAAGGGTGTCAGACATGTACCGAGTTTGAAACATAATCTGATCTCAATGGGGTAGTTGGCCGATACCGGTTATGTGACGACATTCACTAGTGATTCCTGGAAGATCATAAAAGGTGCCTTGGTGATATCTCGAGGCAAGAAGGAATGTACTTTATATGTGACTTCAGGATCGTATTGTTCACTCACAGTCGCATCAACTGGAGTGAATGGGCAGTTATGACATCAAAGGTTGGGACATATGAGTGAGAAGGGGATGAAAATGTTATTGTCCAAAGGAAAGCTACCAGGGATAAAGTCTATTGACTTGGAATTCTGCGAGGACTGCGTGTATGGCAAGCAGAAGAGGATAAGCTTCAAGAAGACGAGACGCGCTCCAAAGACGCGTTTGTTAGAGCTTGTATACACTGATGTGTGGGGACCGGCACAGGTATTATCTATTGGTGGCTCATGTTATTTTGTTACTTTTATTAATGATGCTAGTAGAAAACTGTGGGTCTATTTCTTAAAGCATAAGTCTGATGTATTTGATGTATTTAAGAAGTGGAAGGTTATGGTAGAAAACGAGACAGGTAAAAGAGTAAAATGTCTCAGATCTAATAATGGGAGAGAGTACTGTGATAAGAGGTTTGAGGAGTATTGTGCAGCAAATAGAATCAAACATCAGAAAACGATTCCAAGGACACCGCAGCAGAATGGTGTGGCTGAGCGCATTAACAGGACCATCCCTGAGCGCGCTAGGAGCATGAGGTTACATGTAGGGTTGCGCAAGACCTTTTGGGCAGATGCTGTGAATACTGCCGCATATCTCATCAATAGAAGTTCCTCAGCACCATTGGATGGTGGGCTACCAGAAGAAACGTGGACTGGGAAAGAAGTGAACCTTACATATCTCAAAGTGTTTGGTTGCACTTCATATATTCACATTGATGCAGAGCACAAAAATAAGCTAGATGCGAAGTCCAGGTGGTGCACGTTTATAGGCTACGTGCAACATAATTTTGGATACAAGTTTTGAGATGCAAAAAACAAGAAAATCATCAGAAGTAAGGACGTAGTCTTCAATGAAAAAGTAATGCATAAAGACAGTGTGCAAGAAAATAAGGTCGAGGAAAATGAATTCGTAGAGTTGGAAGAGTTATTAGACACAGGTGTTAAAACGCCACAGGATGATCATGCACAGGAGCATTATGAGGCAGAGCCACAGACACCGATTGTGAGGAGGTCTACTCGGGAGAGGACGCCCACGGTCCAATACTCACCCTTCTTACATTATCTACTGCTGACAGATAATGGTGAGCCAGAGTGTTTTGAAGAGGCATTACAATCAGATACACGGATTAAGTGAGAGCAGGCCATGGATGATGAGATGGACTCTCTTGAGTCTAATCGTACATGGGAGCTAGTCACTCTACTCAAGGGTAAGAAAGCTCTTCATAACAAGTGGGTTTACAGACTGAAGGAGAAGCATAATGGTTCGAAACGGTACAAGGCCAGATTGGTTGTGAAAGGGTTTCAACAAAAGGTAGGTATCGATTTCAATGAAATATTTTCACCTGTGGTGAAAATGTCTACGATTTGTATTGTCTTGAGTATAGTGGCTACAGAGGACTTACATCTAGAGCAGCTAGATGTTAAGACAACCTTTCTTCATGGGGACCTTGAAGAAGAGATATATATGCATCAGCCGATAGGATACGTGGCACCAGGAAAAGAGAACAAGGTATGTAGACTGAAGAAGAGTCTATATGGCCTGAAGCAGGCCCCGAAGGCAGTGGTACAAGAAGTTCGATAGTTTCATGTCGGGAAACGGTTATAGGAGATGTCACACTAACCACTGTTGCTATTTGAAGAAGTTTGATACGTCGTAAATCATCCTTCTTCTGTAAGTTGATGATATGCTTGTGGCCGGTTCAAACATGAAGGACATCTCAGATCTCAAAAAACAACTGTCTGGAGAATTTGCCATGAAGGATTTGGGAGCTGCAAAACAAATCCTACGCATGAGGATAAAGCATGACAGGAAAAACAAGAAACTAGTTTTGTCACAGGCAGAGTACATAGCCAAGGTACTTGATCAATATGGGAGGTGCTAAGCCGGTTAGCACTCCATTAGCCAACCACTTCAAGCTATCTAAGAAGCAAGGTGCAAAGACGCAGGAGGAACGAGACTACATGACTAATGTCCCATATACGTCAGCTATTGAGAGTCTCATGTATGCTATGGTAAGCACGAGACCAGACATTGCTCAAGCAGTAGGAGTTATTAGCAGGTTCATGAACAACCCCGGGAAGGAACATTGGGAAGCTGTGAAGTTGATTCTTAGGTACTTGGTAGGTACTAAGGATGTAGGGCTGTGTTATGATGGATCAGAAATCAAGTTACAAGGCTACATGGATTTAGATTTGGCAGGAGATATCGACAGCGGAAGAAGCACTATAGGTTATGTTTTTACTCTGGGTAGTGCTGCAGTCAGTTGGGTCTCTCAGTTACAAAAGATAGTATCTATCAATACGACAGAAGCAGAATATGCTGCGGCTACAGAAGCATGCAAGGAGATGGTGTGGATGCAAGGTTTTATGGAAGAGTTGGGTAAGAAGCAAGCAGATTGCAAGCTATACAGTGATAGTCAGAGTGCAATACACTTGACTAAAAATTCAGTCTTTCATTCAAGGACCAAGCATATTGCCATCAAATATCACTTTATACGTTCGTTACTGGAAGATGGATCGATTGATCTAGAGAAGATTCATACAAGTGAGAATCTTGCGGATATGTTAACCAAGGCAGTCACACGGGAAAAGTTGAATCTCTGTTCAACTTTGATTGGTCTTCAGGTTTGAAGACAGGGAGGTGGTGCACTCTAAATGAAGAAGACAAAGGTTTAAGGCGATGTGTCTCCAAGTGGGAGATTGTTAAGATGTGGAGCCACATCTGAGACTACCTTCGACCGGTCGTGAGCCATACTCGACCGGTCGTAAGGTCCAGCTCGACCGGTCGTAGGGTTCAGTTCGACTCAAAGTCCAGCGAGCATCGTTTTTTATCCCGAGGTGCTCGACCAGTCGTGGCCCATTCACGACCAGTCGTAGGGGTCGCTTGACCGGTCAAGAAGTCTGCTCGACCGGTCGTAGTTACGCAGATTTGTTCCGCGATTTTGCGCGGATTTCGTGCCGCAAGTCCTTTCGCAACTGGGATGCGGAAAGGGGAGTTGCCTAAATTATATATAGGTGTTCCTAGGATTTTTCTAGGTGGATTTAAAGTATTGGAATATTAGGAAAATAATTCTAAGGTGTGGGCAAAGGGTTTTCTATATTCTTCCAAGGGAGAGGTTAGTATATTACCTTGTAATCTTTGTTCTTCATAGTGGAAGTTTGCATCCGTGGTTTTTTTTCCCTAGTTTGGGGTTTTTCCACGTATATCTTGTCTTGTGGTTTGTTTTGGATTGCTTTGATCTATTTTTAGTTTATATTTCTTCTTGTTTATCGTTTGTGGGTGTGGCCTGAGATTTGATCTGGGCTAACTGCGTTGTTGGCGTGCTACGCAACACCCAAGATTTCAGTCCTTGCACAACCCTCCTATATTTTTAGCAAGTACTGAACCAGAGACCTGAATATTCTTTGTAAGGCTAGACTCCAATATCAACTTAGGACCATTTTAAAGATGGTGGTCTCAACCATCGTACTTGCATATTTGTGCACAATCAGGACATTTTTATTATACCACGCTCAATTTCTTTTTACATGGTGGTACATGCATATTTTCTGGACTTAATCGACAGTTTAGACCAAGTGGTTAGATTCCAGGTGAACCGATGAAACTAGGAGCAGCATAACTTATAGTGCTACAAGGGCACTTGAACATTCATAAACATTTTCTTTCTTTCTTTTTGTCATTAGGTCATTTAAGTAGAACATCCTAACTTCAAATTCAAGATGTATTCACAAGGAGCGTACTGAACATGATATTCAGCCCACCATTAGATCTTGGTGTGGAATGCCCGTGGGGTGGGTAATCAACCCACCATTAGAAACCTGAAGCGGCTCATCAAAGAGCACAACCCATGGATTGTTGCGATTCTAGAGCCGATGGTCAGAGATTCCAAAAGAATTCGGCTCGGTCTTAGGATTGGTTTCCATTCTTCCTTCTCTAATCTGGATTCCGGAGGAAAAATTTGGGTGTTTTGTAAGCATCAAGCCAGTATTCAGGTGATTTCCAAATCGCCTCGGATGATAGCCCTGTGCATTGTTCTGCAACAGAGAATGAATCCAGTTTACTTGTCAGTTATTATGCTAAGTGCTGAGGAGATCGTTGTGGGAGGAAATTTCTAATCTCTCCAGAACAGTGCAAGGGCCGTGGGCCCTGTGTGGGGACTATAATGTGGTCAGTGAAGTTGCTGAACGTAGTAGCAGAGGTAGTTTTGACAGCGGCAGTGCAAGAGAGTTCGTGAATGCCATCAACAATGCGGGTCTTATGGATGCTGGTTTCCTGGGTGCAGATTCACGTGGTCTAATAACTAAACTGGTCCAGAAAGAGTGTGGACTAGACTTGATAGGGTGCTGATGAACTCTGCGTGGAGTAGCGTTTTTCCCTCATTCCAGGTGCACTGGTCGGCGTCACATGCAAAATTGGCCGGAGAAGAAGGAAATTGAACTGGTCACAAGGGGCCACTGACGAGTATGGAGACTTCATCATTGATCTTCCTTCCCACCTCCATGCAATCCCAAGATTGGAGAAGGTATGCACGG
Organism: Magnolia officinalis; assembly: GCA_021015155.1. Taxonomy (NCBI): domain Eukaryota; kingdom Viridiplantae; phylum Streptophyta; class Magnoliopsida; order Magnoliales; family Magnoliaceae; genus Magnolia; species Magnolia officinalis. The sequence continues at coordinate 13,932,563 of JAJHSJ010000011.1, forward strand.
CCAGGATTGTCCGGTTGCCGAAACGCTCCCCCTGCCGACGTGTCCCGGTCAGAAAAACGAGAGCAATCCAGTTTTCATCAGTCGGAAATGGGATCGTACTTACACTACCGGAGTTATAAAGATCCAGCAGCGATCTAAAACCTGGCCCACATGTGGGTGACATCCAGGCCACACGCTAGATTGTGTCGCAAAAGCCAGGCTGGTCTGTTGATCAGGTGGGCCACACATGCATGTACCACTTCGGTCGTAATAAGTGTGAACGGTCATGATGGAAGGATCTGCCTGACTTATTGGGAATGTCCGTGGTTCAACCCCACCTTATAATAGGATTGGATGTCCCAAACGTGTGCCTATGTGAATATGTGTGGTCATGCATGTGAATATTTTTGTAACATTTTAATGTGAGGACTCTTCTGATGACCTTTAATAGAACGTACTGAGATAATGTTGTCATACATATATTATCACATATTACATATGTACGAAAAAAAAAATACAGAAAACATGCGTTTCCAATTTGGTGGGCCATCAATAGCTTAAAAAAAAGGCTGGCCCACTCATTAGATGGGCCATGAATACATTTTAGTAAAAGTTGCCGATTAAAAAAAAATAATAACAATACTGAACATGATATTATAATGCTTTCTAGTAAGTTTAGTTGGCAAAAGACCTCAAGTCGTTGTTATGACTTTTTAGTTGAAACCAAGACCCAAAAATTCCTTATTCTTCGTTGTTTAATACATTTTTACTAGAAACCAAGACCCAACAATTCGTTGTTTTTAATGTCGTTGTCCAGTTGGTGGACTGGGCTGCAACCCCGAGACCTTGTACACCACTGGTTTTCTAGTAAGTACTGAACCGGAGATCTGAATATTCCCATTGCAACTTAAAAAAAAAAAAAAAAAAAAAAAAAAAAAAAAAAAAAAAACCTGTTTTACTTCAAATGAAAAGAGGGATTACAGAGCTGTACTTCGGGCTGCCCAATTGTCTCAAAAGCTACAGAGGGTGGCCTATCCTGAGGAAAAAGCTATACATGAACAACCCTTCTAATGGCACCGATGCCATTAGAGTCTAAAAGTAACCTGCCTCTAAACCCCTGGGGAAGATCCTGGATGTTCGTGTAGAAACAACTAATTTGAGACCTACCCGCCTCCTTGGCCAGGCCATCGGCTGGGCCATTGGCCTCTCTGAAAATATGAGACAGCTGAAAAGATCAAGGGTGAGGAGGTTATGGATACGGCCAATCCAGTGCTGCCATTTCCATCCCCCATTATTCCCATTGCAACTTAATTAGTACAATTCAATAGATGGTGGTCTCATCCACCACACTTGCATGGTTGTACTCAATCCAGACCATTCAAATTGCTAACCCAGCTGCGGATGGAGCATAGCTCAAAACAACACCGAGCAGATGCTTGTACGCACTTGATTTCGGACTTGCAGTTTGAACAATTCACTATTTTACTTTCAACCATCCATTTGACAATCATCACTTGGATGATTAGGATTGCTTATGTGTGTGATTTTTCGAGATATATTCCATCCCAAGATGTGCCTGGGAGAATGATAGGATACCACTATTTTTAAAATGGTGTGAATTATGGTAGTGCCATATGGGAGGGGAGTTTTCAATCATCCAACCATCTTTCCCACTCATCCATTTTAAAGCGACTAATCTATGGTAGGATTCGACGTTGGATGTGATTTTCAACATTAAAGCATGCACGGATGAGGAACATAGGATGCATGGTCTCAATGGACTGCCCCTCCTACGCCTTGTTGTCTTGTACGATTGTATCTAAGTCTCTATAGACTGACCTTCCTTTTTCTTTTCTGCTAAATAAAACTCCCTGCCATTTGTTTCAAGACCAATTTGATGGGATTTTTTGTCCCGTGCTCGACTGGTCGTAAGCCTCGCTCAACCGGTCGAGGGTTAGTCTCGACCAGTCGTAGGAGTCGAGTCGTGGCACAACTCAACGTCCAGCGACTTTGGGCTATTTTCTCTGAGGTGCTCGAGCGGTCGTGGGAGGTGCTCGACCGGTCGTGGGTAGCTCTCGACCGGTCGTAGGTTCGTCACGACCAGTCATAGTTACGCAGATTCGTTCCGCGATTTTGCACGGATTTCGTGTCGCAAGTCCTTTCGCAACTAGGATGCGGAAAGGAGTTTCCTAAAACTTTAAATAGGAGTACCTAGGGCTTTCTAGGTATGACAAGAGGGTTTCTTAAAGCTTTACAAAGGATTTTCTAAAGGGTTTAGGGTTATCAAAGGTGAGAGAGAGAGGAAAAGAAAGAGTGGAAGCTTATAGAAGGGAGATTATGCTCGTAGAGGTTATTTACTGTGCAATCTATATCTCAGCGCTTCTATGTCCTCGTAATTGGTGAGATCTCTCCGTTTTTTTCTTTGTTTCTCTCATTGTTTATCCACTCCTGCGTGAGTGAAGGAGTTTATAATGTTCTACTTCATAGTGGATTGTTGATCTCGATGAGGTCCCGTGGTTTTTACCTCTTTGAGGGTTTTCCACATAAAAATCTCTTGTGTGGTGTGTGATTGATGCATTGATTATTTTCATTGTTTTATTATCCATAATTCTGGTTTGTTCTAGAGAGCTAGATCCTAAGGTTTTGTGCAAGGCCCCCAACAAAGTGGCATCAAAGCTAAGTTCATAGAACGGGTAGGATCGGTTTTGAATTATGGAAGGTGGCTCATCAAGGATGATCAGCCTCAATGGTTCTAACTGGACCATATGGAAGGCTAAGATGGAGGATTTGCTTTATTGCAAGGACTTATATTCTCCAATTTTAAGCATATCAGCAAAATCCAAGGATATGACTGATGATGATTGGAAGAAGATGGACCGAAAGGCTGAGGGGTTTATTAGACAATGGTTGGATGATTCTCTGTTCCACCATGTGTCTACAGAAACCTCAGCCGCTAGCCTATGACTGAAATTAAAAAGACTGTATGAGAGGAAGATAGCCGGTAATAAGATTTTTTTGATAAGGCGACTTGTGAATCTCAAGTTCAAAGATGGCCGTTCTGTGACTGAGCACATGAATGAGGTCAGTAATATAGTGAACCAACTCTCCTCTATGAAGATAGTTCTGGATGATGAATTGCAGGCTTTACTTTTGCTTAGTTCATTGCCTGACAGTTGGGAGACATTGGTGGTGTCTCTAAGTAACTCCGTGCTAGACGGAAAGATATCCATGGAACAGGTAACCAGTTGTCTCTTCAATGAGGAGACAATGAGGAAGTTTTAGGGGTCTACTCAGCAAGAGGCCCTTGTAACACAGGAACGGGGGAGAGGAAAGAACAGGAAGGGCGGAAAGGCCCGAGATAAATCAAGAAGCAAGTCGAGTAACAGAAAAGATGTTGATTGCTGGAATTGTGGCAAGAAGGGCCACTACAAGCATGAATGTCATGGTAAGAAGAACGACAAGAAAGGAAAAGGGAAGGAAGATGAATCAGATTCCACTGCGGTCACTTCAGATGACGACGTTATAATTATTATTTCTGCAGATCATGATGTATGTCTCACGGCTACGAGTCAGGACATCGACTGAGTGATAGACTCGGGAGCTTCTTTTCATGCGACTCCACGCAAAGACTTCTTCACAAGCGACAAGTCAGGTAACTATGAGACTATGAAGATGAGAAATTCTGTCATATCAAAAATCCTGGGAGTGATGATATTTGTGTGAAGACGGATATGGGCTGCACATTAGTTATCAGGGATGTGAGGCATATCCTAGACCTTCACTTCAACTTAATGTCGACGGGAAGGTTGGATGATGATGACTATGAAAGCCGGTTTGCTGGTGGGCGATGGAATATCAGGGTTCATTGATCATAGCCAGGGGAAAGAAGTGTTGCACCCTTTACAAGGCAAGTGTCAGTATGTGCAAGGGTAGGTTGAACGTAGCAGAAGATTCAGCTATTAACATGTGGCACAGGCATCTAGGCCACATGAGTGAAAAAAGGCTTCAGGTACTAGTAAAGAAGCGACTCCTTCCAGACGTGATAGGTATACCTCTCAAAACCTGTCTTGATTGTTTATCAAGAAAATAGCATAGAGTTTCATTTATTAAATCTGCTTCTCATGTTAATAAAGTGCATGCATTAGATTTAGTTTATTCTGATGTTTGTGGTCCTATGAGGACAAAAACCTTGGGTGAGGCATTGTATTTTATTACTTTTATAGATGATGTATCTATGAGGGTTTGGGTTATGACTTTGAAATCCAAGGATGAGATCTTTGGTGTGTTTAAATTGTTTCATGCTATGGTCGAGAGAGAGACAGGTAAACCATTGAAGTGCATCCGCACTGATAATGATGGTGACTACATTGACGACTTTCACGAGTACTGCAAGTCCCTGGGTATACGGCATGAACAGATCCCCTCAAGACCCTAGACTGCAAGTCCCTAGACGGTTCCCAATACCCCCCAGCATAACGGTGTAGCTGAGCGTATGAATCGCACTATTGTAGAGAGAATCAGATGCATGTTATCCCATGCGAAGTTGCCCAAGACGTTCTGGGGAGAAGCAATGCACATGGCAGTGTATTTGATAAACAGGTCTCCATTAGCCCTGTTGAATGGAGAAGTACCTGAGAAGGTGTGGACTGGACAGGATCCATCGTACAGTCATCTCAGGGTGTTTGGATGCAGGGCATCCGTTTACGTACCAAAGGACGAGAGGTCCAAGCTCGATATGAAGATCAGACAGTGTGTTCTTAGGGTACGGTGATGAAAAATTCGGTTACAGATTGTAGCATCCGACCGAGAGGAAGCTTGTCAGGAGCAGAGATGTGGTTTTCTTTGAAAATCAGTGTATAGAAGACATTGGTAAGCCAGAGAAGAACCAACTTACTTCAAGTGAGCTAGAGGACATGGATTCGATTATTCCTCCCGTGGTGCCTGATAACGGGAGAGTACAACAAAGTGTAGAGGACAAGGGAGTTCCATAAGAAGATGAACCAGGGGAGTAGCCCCCACTTGATCCACCTGTTGAGCCACAGGTAAGGATGTCATTTAGGGACAGACAACCATCCAAAAGGTACTCATCACATGAGTATATTATGCTGACTGATGGGGGAGAGCTAGAAGAATATTCTAAGGCCCTAACCGACGAGCGTAAGGGGGAGTGGTTGAAAGCTATGCAAGAGGAGATGAAAAACTTGCATAAGAACCACATCTATGATATGGTGAAATTGCCTAAGGGCAAGAAAGCTTTGAGCAACAAGTGGGTGTTCAAAAAGAAGATCGAGCAGAAGAATTCACAGACGATGTTCAAGGCCAAACTTGTGGTGAAAGGTTTTGGTCAGAGAAAATGTATAGACTTCGAAGAGATATTCTCACCAGTGGTGAAGATGACATCCATACGGGTGTTGCTTGGGTTGACGACTAGCATGGATCTGGAGATAGAGCAGTTAGATGTTAAAACTGCTTTCCTCCATGGTGACTTGGAAGAAGAGATTTACATGCACCAACCAAAGGGGTTCGAAGTCAAGGGCAAAGTGCATATAGTGTGTAGGCTGAGGAAGAGCTTGTATGGGCTGAAACACGCTCCACGACAATGGTACAAGAAGTTCGATTCGTTCATGTTACAGCATGGGTATGACAGAACGGAGTCGAACCACTGTGTGTTCACGCGCAAGTTCTCACATGGTGATTTCTTAGTTCTGCTCTTATACGTTGATGACATGCTCATCATGGGAAAAGACATCAAGAAGATCGACAAGCTGAAATAGGAGTTGGACAAGTCATTTGCGATGAAAGACTTGGGCCCGACTAAACAGATCCTAGGAATAGAGATAACCCGTGACAAAAGCAGCAAGAAGCTCTAGCTGTCACAAGAGCGGTATATTGAGAAAGTCCTAAAGCGGTTCAATATGAATGCAGCGTAGCTAGTCAGTACTCCACTAGATGGTTACTTCAAATTGAGCGACAGGCAGTGTCCCAAGACGAAGGCAAAGATGGATGAGATGCAAAAGATACCCTACGAGTTAGCGGTAGGAAGTGTAATGTATGCTATGGTGTGTACACGCCCAGACATAGTATATGCGGTTGGTGTTATCAGTCGGTATTTTGTCAATCCTGGCAAAGAACATTGGGCAGCGGTTAAGTGGATACTGTGGTATCTAAGAGGCTCATCCAGGTTGAGCTTATGCTATGGTGATGGTAAACCTATGTTAGAGGGCTACCTAGATGCAGATATGACAGGTGACATAGACTCCAGGAAGTCAACATCGGGGTTCATGTTCACGTTTGCAGGGGGAGCGGTTTCTTGGCAGAGCAACCTACAGAAGGTCGTAGCATTGTCGACGACAGAGGTCAAGTACATTGCAGTCACAGAAGCATGTAAAGAGATGCTTTGGATGAAAAGGTTCCTATAAGAACTTAGCTTGAAGCAGGAGGAGCACGTGGTCTATTACGATAGTTAGAGTGATATATACTTGAGCGAGAATCCAAGTCAGCATTCCAAGGCGAAGGACATAGATATTCAGTATCACTAGATCAGAGATTCTTTAGAACAGAAGGTGTTACAACTTGAGAAGGTCCACACGGACGATAATGGGTCAGTCATGATGACCAAGGCTTTGCTCAAGAGCAAGTTTGAGGTTTGTAGAAACCTGGCTAGCTTGAAGAAGGTGAATCCCTCCTGGGAGAAAAAGGGGGAGTATTGATGGGATTTTTGGTCCCGTGCTCGACCGGTCGTGAGCCTCGCTGGACCTGTCAAGGGCTGGTCTCGACTAGTCGTAGGAGTCGAGCCGTGACATGACTCAAAGTCCAGCGACTTTGGGCTATTTGTCTCCGAGGTGCTCGACCGGTCGTGGGAGGTACTCAACCGATCGTGGGTGGCTCTCGACCGGTCGTAGGTTCATCACAACCAGTCGAGTTACGCAGATTTGTTCCACGATTTTGCGGGAATTTCGTGTCGCAAGTCTTTTCGCAACTGGGATGCGGAAAGGAGTTTTCTAAAACTTTAAATAGGAGTACCTAGGGCTTTCTAGGTACGACAAGAGAGTTTCGTAAAGCTATACAAGGGATTTGCTAAAGGGTTTAGGGTTATCAAAGGTGAGAGAGAGAGAGAGAGAGAGAGAGAGAGAGAGAGAGAGAGAGAGAGAGAGAGAGAGAGAGGAAGCTTAGGGCTATCAAAAGTGAGAGAGAGAGAGAGAGAGGAAGTTTATAGAAGGGAGATTATGCTCGTGGAGGTTATCTACTGTGCAATTTATATCTCAGCGCTTCTATGTCCTCGTAATCGGTGAGATATCTCCGTTTTTTCTTTGTTTCTCTTATTGTTTATCCACTCCTACATGAGTGAAGAAGTTTGTAACACTCCTACATGAGTGAAGAAGTTTGTAACATTCTACTTCATAGTGGATTGTTGATCTGGACGAGGTCCCGTGGTTTTTACCTCTTTGAGGGTTTTCCACGTAAAAATCTCTTGTGTGGTGTGTGATTGATGCATTGATTATTTTTATTGCTTTATTGTCCATAATTCTGGTTTGTTCTGGAGGGCTAGATCCTAAGGTTTTGTGCAAGGCCCCCAACACAATTGACTAATCCCAACCATCCACCAATGGCGTTTCCAAATCTGGACCATTGACCTTTCACCGTTTGTTTGAAGGCCAGAAATGAGGAAGATAGGGTTAGAATTAGCCCGACCCAAGCACAATCCGAACACAAAATAGGCCCAACATGAATATCTAGCTTCATCGTCAGATGATTTCAACAGTCCATCTGATTTGCTGTCAGTCAAAATATACCTGTGGGACCAATACTTTCTTTTTTTTCTTCTGCCAAGCAATCGATGTCCGACTTGAAAGGCATTTTATAACATTATGTCTGCATTTGCAATGTGTAAAATGAAGATTTCTAATCTGGTTTGCCATGACAGAGCATCTGCCTGTTTACCATCAGATGATGATCTCATTTCTAGCCAACAGCTCCATACCGCTCTTTTCTACTGCTGCACTGCTCATAGCACATATGGATGGCAGGGTTAAAACCACACTTTATACCAGCATTTTTTAAAACCCCTAGGTGCACATAGGAAATTCTTTATATATTTCGAAAAAAAAAATTCAAAATGCAGACTGTAGACATCAAATGCTCGAATAGACTAGCAATTATTAACACATTAACGAGCCTGCACATGGCACTAAAATGCATAAAGTAGGATTGCATCATATCAAGGATAGACCCTTCAGAGTGTACCACAGAACAATAACAAAATACTCAAGTACCTCACTACAGATGAAAATATTTACGGCTGATTACAAAATCAACAACGGTTCTTTCCATACACATTTATTGAATCGTTTCCCTTAATCATGGGGCACTTTCCTTAAAACAATAGCTTTGCGAAACAATAACTCTTCTTTTATATTTTAGGCTAGTAAACGAAATCAAAAATTACAAGTGCTATAGATGTGCACAATGCACCAACTATGATTGAGATGTAGATCATGGACTAGATGGCCCACTTAAGCTTTTTCAAAAAGACAAAAAGGTCTAAAGAAAGATCTCAGTCAATAGGTTGATAAGTCATGAGCGAAAGAAGAGGAACGAAGAAAAAAAAAAAGAAAAAAAATAAAATAATAAATAAATAAAATAAAATAGCAGTGTGCATTAAGAAATCTCAACATAAACAAAAAGGCAACTATTATATATAATTCAATTATGAAGAGATGCATTAGGATTTTTGTCCCACCCCACGATTCCGATATAGAGTGTGCAGACTCAAGTTATAGTCCATGACTCGTACACCAAGTGTACATAATTCCATTCATCATGCTACATAATTCCATTCATCATGCAATTATTTGGAAGCCAAATTTAATGTACTCTAAGTTTTCGCCAAAATTAATATCCATACATCCACATAATCATATGCCTTTCCAATACCAACTCCATCACATTCACAACCACCTCATTAAATTCCAAAGTTCAACTACATCCACCCATTTGGGACTTTATTAAACTATAATATCAAAATACCATTCAACAAAGTCATGGTTATAAATAATGACAAATTAAACCTAAACATAAAAAACTATAAAGAATGGAAATTAAATCTCCTATTAATAAATTGTATAAACAGATCTTCCATGAAATGCAACAAGTTCATCCTCCGCTAGATACGGCCATTAATCCTGTGTTTCATCCGCCAATCGGGCTTCATTATATGGCGCTTGTTTCGGGTTTCCTGCCTCGTTTGCCTCTATATGGTTGTCAATGGCCACAATGTTAACTGGCTAGCCTAGTGAGTGAACCCATCATGATTCATACTCAGCACAATATAAGATAAGCAACAAGCAATTATACGTAGCATGTAGCGTATATCGCGTACGCTTCAGGATTATCGTAAGAATTTTATACATATATAAAAAAGTCCTTTTAGTTAAAAACTTGTTTTTAAATGGTGGTGACTGGGCATTTTTCCTTTTGAATAGGTGGTGGGAGACTCATATTATAAGTCTTTTGTTTTTTAACTTGAAACAATCGCAAAAGGGCTTTGGAACAGCCCTATTGTAGTGCCACAGTAGCCGCAGGTTCCCCATTTTTGAAGCTTTGATTCTAAGATTTCGAAGAGCCCTTTCTCAAATCTAATTTTTGGAGTTCAATCGGAATTACAAGAGCATCATCTTGCTAGAATTTCAGGAGCATTGAAGCCCAAACAAATGAGAAATTGTGTATCCCTCTTTTAGCAGCCGCGCGGACACGTAGCTCCCAAAAATCAATTTTCGGTCAGTGTTTTAAATGGTGGTAGCGTGATGCATAGCGCTCAGCCCTCTGTAGCGTAAATACGTAGCGTGTAGCGTAAGCTACACGATACTTCTATTTTTTAATTTAAAAATATAACAAATATAATAAATAGTGAAAAAAAGGGGAATAATATAAAAATGCCTAAAAAATGATTCATTTTATCAATTATAAGCATGTTAAAAAAAGTTATTAGTTATTATTTATCAAAAGTCAATCTACATATATAAGTCAAATCAAATAATTATCACATCAACAACTTTCTAAGCAAACCACTTTAATTAATAATGTCTAATTGAAACTACAAGTCACAAGTACCAAAAGAAATAAAAATTTCATAGGTTAAAAGTATCAAGTACAATACAAGTGTCACATTCCTCAACATTAGAACAAAAAACTGTGAAAAATATTAAAAAAAAAACTAAAATAGTAAAAAAAATACATTGTAGCTTAAGCTACTGGCTACGTAGCTGTAGCGTACGCTAAGACCCCTGTAGCGTGCACTACAAGGGATTTACGCGATTTGGGATGCGACATAGCGTATGCTACGGTTACTATTTGAAACACTATTTTCAGTTGATTAAATCTCAATTTAAGGTATGTTTTGACCCTTTAATAATTGTTAATAAGTTTTTTTTTTTTTTTAAAAAAAAAATTATATTGAAAGTTGTGGTTATTTTTTCATTTTTTTTTCAATTTTCTTTCTTTTTATGGGGGCTATGGTATGTATGGCATGTAGTTGACCCTTCCAACCATCATGTGGGACACATGCGTGGGGTACACTATGGTGTTCTATGCCACGGCCCACATGTGTGGGGGTCCTCTATGATGTTTTATGCTATGAAGCACATGCGTGGCCAGGCCTACACGTGGGGTCCACTGTG
>JAJHSJ010000011.1:13943317-14013703 GCA_021015155.1 Magnolia officinalis
GAACCGTCTCTAAATCTGTCATTTATTTCCATTTTTCACGTAGTGTGTTGAACTGATTTAATCCAATATGTTTTATACATGGAGGGAGATTTTGAGGCCAAAGTTGAATTTATGCTTAAATTGATGAATTAAGGTCCAAAAGAATTCAAGCTGAAGGATTGAAAAATTAGAGCTAAATTTGAAAATGTCAAGACCCAAAGGAACCAACGAAATCAAGTACTAGAGATGAGGAAGTGACCGAAGATCAAAGTGCAATGAACTGAAAGAAGACAACAGGATTCGATTGATCAATCAGGGACTTCAATCGATCAATAGATCCTCGATCGATCTCGATTAATCAGAGGATGCATCGACACTCATGGATTTAAGGCCAAAACTCGTCGGACAGTTTTTGGACAGTTCGATCAATCGATGGACTAGGGCCGATTGATCGAAATTTCCCGGCATTATACAGATTGCTTGCTGGACAAATTTCATCAACATCGATGGTATTCCAAATTTTAAAAGTTTATTGTTGGATGTTTTTAGTGATTTATCAATCAATAATCCATCGATCCGATCAATCAACGGTTTGTGTAACTGTAAATTCAAAGTCGCTGAGGGATTTCCTATTTAAAGTTCTTTTAGGTTATTTGGAGGACGAATTAGGTTATTTGAATGCTCGGATAAGCTATACCGCTCAAGAGCTCAGCTTCCGAAAAACATCAGGGTTTCTTTAGTGCTGGACAATGCTGGAGTGGACTTGATTATGAGGAACAAAGCTAAGAAGGGAGTGGGCTGACCCTCTTCTGTATTTTTTTTACCTGAGAAGGCTGCGCCTGGGGCTTCTCTTTCTTCTCCACTGTTCAGGGAAGTTTTTCATCTCAGGATTGAGGTGGGGATGTTGTCCCTTGTTATCTGAGGTTGTTGCCTTCATTTGCAGGTTCTGCATTGTTGGGTGATGTTAGCTGCAATGCCATATCCAGAGGATATGTGAACAGAATTTTGTTTGTTGAGGCATTTTGCTATGGGAACTAGTTGAGGGCTTCTTGCCTATTGGTTTTTCGGTGCAGATGAGCCAAGCAGGCTGGGATTGATGTTTTGGAGTTAGCAAGATCTTTGGATTCTCAAAAATAAAATAAAATTTGGTGCCCCTGGGTTTATACCTGGTGTCTTTATCTACTGCTGCACGGGAGGAGCAGGTTTTTGGCAAGTGAAGTGGAGATAGCTCCTCGCTGGTGCAGATGATGATAATTGCTACTTGGCAGAGGTTTTATGTTTGATGGATGTTATACAAGTATCTATGTTCATTGAAAGTGGTTTCTCTGCTTCATCTTCTGGTTCGGCTTGGCAAGGGTTCTCTTAATATTTTGAGTCGTTAAATAATTTAAAAAAAAAAAAGAAAACAAAGAAAAGATTATGGGCTGCTGTTCCTCTTTGAATCAGGTGCAGGGAGCTTGGCCTTCTCAGGTGGGAGCTATTGGCAGGGTTGCAGACTGCGTTTTTTTTCTCTGTTTTAGACAGTTTTGCTGCAGTTTGTATTCCCCTTCTTTTTATAGACAGCAAGAGCTTGATAGGCCAACAATGGGGATGCAGGGTTGCTGCTTATTGCTCTCTGTTTACTAGCTAATGGTTACTCCCCTCAGATTGAGATGGCTTGTTATCAGAGGATGCAGTTCCTCGTCTTTATAATTAGGTTCAACCTCATGAGGTGAGGGCCAGACATTTTGTGGTGCCCACCTAATTTTTGTACAGCTCTCGTTCTTATTAATGAAATCATGTCCATTAAAAAAAAAGGTTAAGGAGATAGAGATATAATTAGAGAAGGTGAAGCTCTTCCGACGCCGTTCTTCTTCTTCAATTAGTCTTCGTAGTTTGTTTTTATTTTTGTTTGAGATGTAGCCATGCTAGAGTAATCTCTTACCTAAGGGATGAACCTCTTGATGAAGTTTGTTATTTAATCCAATTTTATTTTAAGTTATGATTTTTTAATGTTGAATTGTTATTGTTTTAATTGAATTCCTAAATTGGAAAAGCACCCGATGGGCCCATCCATCTTAGGGTAAGGATCTTTGATTTGATCCAAGAAAATTATGAGTTTACAGAATTGCTGTTGGACAATTTTTGATACTTTCGATTGAATTGAAAGTTGATTCAATTTGATGAGGTGGTCGGAGTGGATTTCATACAAACATCATGGTAGTGCCCACCCAACCTATCCACCCCTTGCTCATACATTGGAACCAAACTTCCACTAAAGAAATGTAATGGAAGGCACTTGATGATAGAACTTAAATTAATGAGGTACCTTAGTGAAAGCCTGTTTTAAGAAGGTACCGAGATGTAAATATCTAATTAGTGAGTAAGTAATTTCTCATATTCCCTATTTTAGAAAATGAGGAAGTCTCCTGTGCTCTCAAAGTATAAGTTATGATGCTCTTAGTTTTATTTGTTCATTTAAATAGATCAAGATTTAAATTGTCCATTAAGTCCACAACACATTTCATTTAGTATTATGTACAAACTACACTGAGAGCAATGGAGCATGTTGGTTGGGCTTAGGCTAGGTCAAGGCCTAGCTTAGAAACTATAACTTAAGTTTAGGCTCACCCGAGCTTATGACAGGTCAAAACATGCATGTTGTGACCACGCCATGCTCATACCATGGTACGTGTTCATATATATGTAGCCTAAGTATAAGTCGAACCCAGCTTGCTCACCAGTTTTGGGCAAGGTCATTCATTTCTCGCCATGCTCATACCATGGTACATGTATTGGATATGTTATGATCATGCCCATGAAAAATGCCATGAAGGTCAACGGGCTTCTAGAAAATACCCAAATTAAACACAACTCGCGACTATAAATGGGCATGGACTGGGCCCTATCCTTACCCTCAGATCTTATATTAATCCAGCTCAAGCCTAACTCAAAGTTGAATTTAGCCCAAGCAGCCGATGGGCCCATTCAGGTACGTGGTTTTTTGGGAACGTAAATGCAAAAAAGATAAATGATCAACTATACTATTGCATGTTTTTCAGAATACGTACTTTTTATTTTATGCTAACTTTTTAATCTAGTATAATATCAGAGCTATGCAGAAGGTGGGCAAAATGATGGGAAAAAAATAAATAAAAACAGGACGGTTCATTCATCAGGGACTACAGCATTGAAATCAATGCAAAAGCTAATGATCTGACTCAATGTGTTTGTTTGGCCCACTTGATTAGTGAATAGCTCTAATTTTTGCTCCAGGCCACCTTCATTGATTTCATAGACAGTGGATAAACCACACATATCCTGGGGCCCACGGAACACTGTTCAGTAGCCACCTTGCTACCGGCAACGTCTTGATTAGATCACGCATACCTGGATGAAGGGATAACACAGCTATCAGCGTCATTCAAAACTTGTTGATTAGGTCACGCATACCTGGATGAAGGGATAACACAACTATCAGCTTCATCCAAAACTTTTGTGGGCTCCAGGAAGCTTTTAATGTAGAGAGTTCAATCACCACTGTTTGATATGGTGTGGTTGACCTGAGACTTATATCTTTCTCATTTTTGAGTTCATGTACTAAAATGAGCTGGCAAAATGGATGGATGGAGTGGATAAAACACATACATCATGGTTGGGCCATAAATCTTTTCCAACAACTACAAATACCCACATTGGTACTGAAGTGGTCAGTACCTAATCCGATTCCATGCGATCATCAGATGGACAGCCAGGAAATTAAGATGGGTCAGGTGAACCGATGAAGCATACCTTGTGACAAGAATGCAGCCATCCATCTTATTTTATTTTGAGCCTCCACTTAGATGTAGTAAAACTGCAAATGGGAAATCACCAAACAAACAAGCCCGGCCCCACTAAGTAAATCCTCCATATTGTGCACTGCTCACGTTTGTACATGTGGGGTTTCATTTTATAAGTGGGACCTATAATTCAGTGAACCAGGATATTCTATGCCCACGCTTGCACCAAAAATACCCAGCTGCAAAATTTCTAGCCGTTGATCCAGCGGCATTAGTGATCCACTCGGCACCAAGAAATTGGCGGGAATCAAGATATCATTTTACATATCAAAATTTCATATATGCATAGCCCTCCACAACCTTTTCATGGTGTACCGTAATGGCTGTTACAATGGATTAAAGACTACTATGTAAAATAACGGTAGCAACCACTATACATTAATTAGGCACTTTAACAGCACAATAGCCGCCGTTATATAGCCTATACAGATTTTTTTGTTTATTTTTTCAATAATTTTATATATATATATATATATATATATATATATATATATATATCATGATGGTGATAGTGATGATCATTTACAGATACGGAGTACCTTTATCCTTTATCCATTAATAATACAACAATATGATCGGTATACTAATATTTTTTTTAATATGGACTGTTGATATTATTGGAGGCCTCAAGTAGACGATTGGGGATAGAGTTGAGTGTAAGTGTTTTAAAAATTCTGCGGTGGATCATCCTCGACAAAATCCACTAGATGAAGGGCCCGGATTGATTGACTAAATAACGTGTTATATTGGGTGGCAACTAACCATAGCTGGCATGTTGTGTGAACGGTTAAATTTCATGTATAAATACAAGGCCTGATTTAGAGCTTCGATTTGGAATGCATTGGAATCCAAATTGCAATTGCATTGGAATCAAGGCAATTTCGAATTCTTCGGTATATATATTCATAAGACTTAGTTTTGTTTGGGAATCGCGGAAACACCTAGAGATCAAATAAACTACATGTAATCACATAAGTTCAAACAAGAACAATTCGAATTTTATGTAGAAAAACATTTGCGGAAAAAAAAACTATGGTACAAAGCGACGAGAAATGTACTATGAAAAGAAAGATTTAAAAGAGAGTGTTACTGATTCGAACAAGCCTCGAATCCACTTTACAAGCTCTAGCTAGGCCCTTGAAACCATTAGGAACAAATTAGAAAACCCTAGAACTCCTCTACTACTTCCCAAATCCCGATTACATCCAATATATAACACTATATAGTATTGCAATCGGAATAGGAAACTTTATACACCCTACCCCATCCTAGGCTAATAAACTGATTGAGTTTGAACTAATGGATGGACAACTAAATTCCAACCCTAAATCCTAACCGTAGAAGCCCTAAACCTTAGGAATCCCAACCCTAAACCCTAAACTCAGCCCATTCAACCCAGTCACCTAGTCAGCATTATCCTGAACCTTAGTAACCTACCTTGAGTCAACTCGGCGAGTCTACTCGTCCAGTTATTAACTCGCTGAGTCAACTCACCGGTCAGCCTACCCAATTCCACAAGACAGTTAACTTTCCTAGTTAAACCCAAAACCAAGCACAAACCCAAGCCCAGAAACAAACCCGATCAGAAAAATGGTCGAAACCTCGAAGCAACAACCCTCGCAGCAGAGCCTCCATACACTTGGAGGATACTACCTACCAAAGTAGGGAGTCTAAGTGAGGATTGACAGTAGCTAGGTTGTCGCCGCCCTTGTCACACTCCCCATTTTAGGGGTAGTGTCCCTCAAGCATGTGAAATTCTCATTTTTCAAGTTCCAAGTTTGCGGTTGTAAAAAGAGCCACTACGGACTTAAGCTTCGATATCCAACTGCCCATGTAATCAGAATCCACATAACTTACTAGTTTGTCCCCTGATTTCTCAAATATTAAGATATAGTTTTGCGTACCTCGAATGTATCGAAGTAGTCATTTCACTGCCTTCCAGTGTTGGTTGCCAGGGTTAGACATGTATTTGCTAACAACACCCACTGCATGTGAAATATCAAGTTTAGTACACACCATGACATACATTAAGCTATCAACTGCTCTCGAATAAGACACAAGACATAACCTGCTTTTCTTCATATGTTTTAGGACACTGATTAGAAAAAAATCTTAAATGAGTCACATGGGGAATACTGACCGATTTTGCCTTGTCCATCTCATACTTCATCAATACTTTCTCAAGGTATTCCAACTGAGATAACCATAACCTGCTCCTTTTCCTATCTCTGTGCATGTCAATGTCGTGAACTCTCTTTGTAGCCTCCGAATCTTTCATCTCAAATGTCCCTAATAGCTAGTCTTTAATATTTCGATCTTAAGCATGCTATGACAAGTGATAAACATGTCATCAACATACAATACTAAGATAATGAACTTTTCATCACTTAGTGTCTAGTAATAGATACAATGATCATACTCACTCCTGATAAACCTCTGACTTACTATGAAAGAATCAAACTTTTATACCATTGCTTAGGCGACTGTTTTAGACCATATAATGACATCTTTAACCTGCAAACCTTATTCTCTACCCCTTCTATTTCGTAACCTTCTAGTTGTTTCATGTAGATCTACTCTTCTAATTCCTCATGCAAGAAGGTAATCTTCACATTTATATGCTCTATCTCGAGATTATATTGGGCAACCATCACCAATACAAATCTGATGGATTTTTGCTTAATTCACCACATGTGTGAATATCTCAGTGAAATTGACACATTCTCTCTGAGCATATCCTTCGCTACCAACCTTGCCTTATACCTATCCTATTTTTTCTTGAAGATATATTTGCACTCGATCACTTTTCTGCCGATAGGAAGCTCCACCAACTCCCACATCTCGTTCTTGCACGAAGAGTCCATCTCATCATCCATCGCGGCTTTTTACTTTTCGGCATCTAGCTCATTAAGAGCCTCTTGAATTTGAGTCATCCATATATCTCACCGGTAACATATGATCCCTCAGCGGATTCCTTGTCATAGGTGGCTGCTCCACCTGCTCCTATATATCTATTTGTGTTTCTGTATTTGTAACTACCTGTGTCTCATCTCTATCTACCTGAACGTCCACAATCAACTTTTTCACTTCCTTGTGCTCATCCTTTGTCGAATTTGTCGTTACGACTAAGAATGATTTTCTATGTGACCTAGTCATACAGCTTGTACTCCTTCACACCACCACCATAGTCGACAAAGATGTACTTTTTAATATTTTGATCTAACTTATCTCTCTCAACTGACGGTACATGAGAGTAAGCATCACAACCAAATACACGCAGCCCTAAGTAATATACTTGTTGACTATTCCACACTTCCTCTGAAATTTTATATTCAATGACCATAGAGGGGGATTAATTTACCAAGTAACAAGCTATGTTAACGACCTCAGTGTACAATTCCTTGCCCAACCCAACATACTGATCATGAATCGGCCCCTCTCCAAGTGAGTCTGATTCTTCTCAACTACACCTTTTCTGCTTTGGTGTGTGTGGCGCACTATATTGTGCCTCACAATTTGTTTATTTTTGCAATGCCTATTGAAATTCCTAAAAGTGAATTTTTCACCATTATCTATCCACTTTCACCTTTTCACCCTAACTATTTTTCCATCATCGCCTTCCACTTTTTGAAGTTGGTGAAAACATCAGATTTATTTTTCATAAAATAAACTCACACTTTCCCACATAGTCATCAATGAATGTGACAAACCACGACGACCCTCCACTAGAAAACATGGGCGCTAGTCTCGATACATCAGAATGCACGTAATCAAGAACACCCTTATAAACATATTTAACAGATTTAAAAGATAACTTTGATTGTTTATCATATATACAATGCTCACATATACTATAATCAATACTTTTAAAGTTGGAATTAAACAACGGTTAGAAAGTACCTTTACATCCCGCTCGCTCATTTATCTCAAGCGTTCATGCCACATGTGTGCAGATGTGGAATCCTTTACAGATGTTACAGCTCCACCCGATAAAGTATCGATCAAACTATAAAGGTTTTCATTCCTCTACGTCTTCATGACTATGAGTGCCCCCCTTAAAACTTTAAGAACATAATCGAACCTGTTGAATTTACACCAAAACACCTCGAGTGCTCCTAGAGATATTAGGTTCTTTCTCAAATCAGGAATGTGTCTTACCTTAGTTAAGGTACACTCCATGCCATCAAACATCTTGATGCACACCGATCCAACACCTACTACATTACATGCATTATCATTACTCATAAACACCAGACCACCATCATACTCATGGTAACTGGTGAACCAACTCGGATGAGGGGTTATGTGGTACAAAGCCCTCATATTTAAAATTCATTCTTCGTCGAGTACCTGGATTTTGATACAGTCAGCATGTTACTAATGTTCGCTTTCTCACTAGATTTCATAGCTTCCTTAAAAGAACTATTAGAATTTTCCTTTCTCAACTTGGGATTCTAGCAATCATTTTTCATGTGTCCGATTATCCCACAATTTCAATACTTCAACTTTTCTTTGCCTTTACCCTTGGATATTTGAATCTCGATTGCAAAAATCCACTATCCTTTTCAAAATTCCCCCTTTAACTATTGTATTTGTAGAAGCACTCATGTCACCATTTTAATTTTCTCATTATCTTCGAGTAAAGGGCTAAGATAACAGTCTCAACGCTAATAATAGCTCTATTAACTCTAATAATACAATAATATTACCCGTTAATAATACAACAATATAACCAGTGTGTTATTGTTATTTTTTTTTAATACCGATGGTTGATGTTACTGGAGACCTCAAGCAAAGTTTACTGTGTTTTAAAAACCCTGTGGTGGATCATCCCCGATAAAATCCACCGGATGAAGGCTCCGGATTAATGGACCGAACAACACGTTACATTGGGTGGCAACTAACCATAACTGGCATGTCACGTGATTGGTCAACAAATAGAGGGACAACGATTTCCTAGGAAAAAGGAACTTTTTAAGATGAGAATTTAGGTGGGCCCATCAATTTTGCCGGATTCATATTAGTACATGGCAACAAAATTGAGGTAGATCCACAACTCCTTTACCTCCGCAGTACACGAAAACGTGGATAGGGAAATGCCTACGCATGCAATATCCCTCGATCCACAGTGACGTTCATATACCATCATACTGCTCACAACGTTTCACTGGGATTAACTGAAAATACAAATATTAGCCTCTGCCTCATTTTTTATACGGCGTCCTGATATAAACCGAGAAATGAATATGGCACGGATTAGATAGTGACAGGTTGAGTAGCTATGCAGGCTACTGAAGTGACGTCACCAAGTTCCGTGGGCCCCACCATGATGTATGTTTGGTATCCTCGCCTTCCATCCATTTGGAGAGATCATTTCATGGCAATATTCAAAAAAAATGAGTTAAAAGCAAAGCTCCAGTGGACCCAGCACAGAAAACAGCGGGGACCAATAAAAATTTTCAAAGGCTACAAAAGTTTTAGTTCAAGCTGATATTTGTGTTTTTCCTTCTTTCAAGGCTTTTTTGACTTGTGAACAGGTTGGAATCACTCTCCCCACTGTTTTCTGTGGTGGGTCCACTACAGCTTTTTATCTACCTTTTTCTTTGGTTCATGCCTTACAATGATATCTCAAAATGAATGGACGGTGTGGATGCAACACATACATCATACTGGGGCCCACAGAACTCGGTGACGTCACTTCAGTGGTGGACTCGCTACTCATCCCGTCAGTATCTGTCCGTTGGATTACCATCGCAGGAAGTTGATGCGAAAGGCCTTTGCACGAAATCCGCTTGCCGAACAGGGAGACCTTCAACTTGAACTCGAGAGAAAGAAAGCTTGGATCTGAATTCCTTTTTTCCGAGAGAAAAGAGAGAAAAAAAATGGCCATTGTTGACTCCGTTGTGAAGCTACTTCTCCAAAAAATCGCGGACCCTCTCATTCAAGAAGCCATTTTCTTATATGGGGCTCGCTATCAAGTCGAATGGCTCGAGGCAGAATTTAGGCGGATGCGATGCTTCTTGAAAGATGCAGATTCCAAACAAGAAGGAGATGAAAGAGTGAAGAAGTGGGTGCGGGACGTGGGAGATGTTGCATGCGATGCTGAGGACGTCATTGACACCTTTGTCTTCAAGATAGCACCCTTGAGGCGAAGAGGATTTGTGGGCCGCATTAGAAGGTACGCTTTTATCTTCAATGAGTTGATAGCTCTCCATAAGGTGGGGTCAGAGATCGAACAGATAAAGAATAAAATCGGTACTATCTCTGAAAGTAGGTCGGCTTATGGAATTGAAAATATAGGTCAGGGAGGTATAAGCCTCAATGACTGGAGGCTCACTTCTCCTCTTGCTCAAGAACTAGATTTTGTTGGCTTCAAGAAAGATTTGGAGATATTGGTATCCCGATTGATGGAGGGGGATTTGTGCCGTTGTGTTAGTTTCTGTAGTTGGAATGGGTGGTCTTGGTAAGACGACTATTACCAAGAAAGTTTACAACGATACCCGTGTTAAGACACATTTTCACTCTTGCTTCATGGATCTCCATATCGCAAGAGTATGGTTTGAGAGATCTTCTTGAGAACATCATAAATTGCTATATGGTGGTCTCAGAGGAGGAGCTCAAGAAAATAAACATCTTCCAGCTGAGGCATAAAATTTCTGAGTATTTGCAAGAGGAGATATCTGATGGTACTAGATGATATATGGGCAAATGAAGCATGGGATGATGTCAAGGATGCTTTCCCGGATATGAATAATGGAAGTAGAGTCATGCTCACCACATGCAACACAGATGTAGCTTTATATGCAGATGCACAAAGCTTGCGATTTTTAGAAACAGGTGGAAGCTGGGAACTGTTTTGTAGGAAAACATTCCGAGGACAAGATACAGATTGCCCTCAGAATTTAGAGAAGTTGGGAAGAGAGATTGTGGAAAAATGTCATGGTCTACCTCTTGCAATCGTAGTCATTGGAGGGCTCTTATCAAAGAAAGAACCAAGGGAGTGGGAGAATGTACACAAGAGCATTAGCTGGCAATTTATCGAAGGACAACCCCAAATCTCTAGAATATTATCTTTGAGTTATAGAGATCTGCCTTATCACTTGAAACCATGTTTTCTCTACTTGGGGATTTTTTCTGAAGACCATGAATTCCATGCTAAGAAACTGATTCAATTGTGGGCAGCGGAAGGGTTACTGCAACAGAGAGGGGATGAAACGCTAGAGGAGGTAGGAGAAGATTGTCTAAAAGAGTTGATTCAATGAAGCATGATTCAACTTGCTAAAAGAAGTTCAAGTGGGGGTATTAAAAGTTGCCGTATTCATGATCTTCTGCGGGATCTTTCCATATCAGAAGCAAAGGAAGATAAGTTTCTCCAAGTTCATCATCAGAATACATATGCTTTATCCACATCTACAGCCCGTGGACTTACAATTTACCGCAATGACTTAAAGTGAGTGCACTTCCTTAAAATCTTCCACTACACGCCTTCGCATTCGGTCTGTGTTTATCGACACCCAAGTTAATGTGTGGCTTTACAGAGGGAAACCAGAGAAATTTCTTTACACAGGCTTTAAATTACTCAGGGTGTTAGATCTACACAATGTAGCAATAAAAAGCTACCGAATGAGATAGGTGCACTGATCCACTTGAGATACCTCGGGTGTACTAGCACTTCGTTAAAAAGGCTCCCATCATCAACAGGCAATCTTCACAATTTACAAACAGTAATTGTAACAACTTATAAAAACGTCCTCAACATACCCAGCGTAATGGAGAAAGATGCAAAAGTAAGACATTTCCAAGTGAAGAGCACACATGTGGAGGCTTATTCTCTCTGTATGGGTGTGATAGAAGGGCTTGCACGACTCGACCGGATTAGTAACCTCCAGACTCTATCATATGTAAAGGCTGGCAAATGGATGCTTCTTTGCTTAGGAAAGCTCACGAATCTTAGAAAACTAGGAATATTTGTAGATAATGAAGGAGTGTATGCTGAGGCATTGTCAAATTGGATTGTCTGCATTCCGTGATGGTGACAGGATATCAGATACAATCGAATTTGCCTCTTACACGTCTTCTCAAGTTAAGTAAGTTGCGTTTGGAAGTTGGCTTACAGAAGTTACCCGAGTGTAGTGAATTCCCCACAAACCTCACCAAGCTTACCTTGAGATGGTCCCGTTTAGAGCAAGACCCACTGGTGACGTTGGAGAAGCTGGATAACCTTCGCATTCTCAGATTGCTGGAATGTTCATACGAGGGAGCGGAGATGACTTGCTCTGCACAAGGGTTTTCTCAACTTGAATGCTTGAATATTGAATACTTAAGTCAATTAGAGGAGTGGAGAGTGGAGGAAGGAGCTATGCCAAGTATTTTACATCTACGAATCAATTCATGCCGTAATTTGAAGAAGCTTGCAGAAGGATTGCAACATGTGACTACCCTCAAGAAATTGGAGTTGTGGAACATGCATGAAGGATTCAAGGATGGGCTTCGAGAAGATGGGGGAGAGGATTGGCATAAGATTCGGCACACACCCTCCATCGACATAAGCGATAGATGGAGATTCTAAGAACTCGCACTTTCAGTCGTTGCGAAAGCTACACTGGTGAGACTTCTTTCCTTATTCATTTTTATTTACCTATTTGTTAACGGGTCATGTAGACGCCTGTAAATGGGGCTAATTGTAAATGATTTACAATCTGTGTTTGGATGCTGAGAAATTGCCAGTAAATTTACAGCTTTTAGCCCCATTTGATTTATAGGCAAAGAGCTGGAATTTCGTTTACATCCTAATGGCTATAAATGGAAAGATTGGCTCTTTATTTACAGGGTTTGAGCAATTTATAGGCTATCCAAATACAGACAATCATTTACATGTAAACCATTTACAACTTACAGCCAAAGAGGACACACTGTAAATGATTTACACCTTTAAATCATTTACCACTTAAACTATTTATAAGCATCCAAATGACTCCTAATCTATACTTCCAAGTTAGTATAATCATATGATTTTTTCTTTTTCTAACTTGGAAAAAATAGTCTCATGAATTTTAAATTCTAGTTATGTTCTTTACGTAATTTATTCTTTTAAAGCTTTAAGTTCTTGCTATGAAAATGTACTGCTAGCTTCTCCATTCCTTTTGATTGTTTTTTAATATGGAAATCTGCACGTTAGATGTTTGAAGAAATGCTTTAGCCAAGAACTATTTTGGATGAAACTATTGATCCTCTGGTTTGACATGCGCAATTCACTGGAAGGTTGGATGAGACCACTGTATGATCCATTTAGTTTACCCTTCTTTGGTGGACCAATGTATAAATTCACATTGATTTGACAACTTTGATTGTTTGATCAGTGGCTTTTCCTTGTTAAATGTGGATCGTAGACCATTTTATGTTTGAAGGCCATTGACCGGATGTTCAGCATCATCTTATCAGTTTGATCTTTTAACAATGGTCATTCTCAATAGGGCCTGCCAAAAGGATTATTTGGACCAATCAAATATACAATACTTGGAGCTCATCCATGAATAGGCCAAGCCTAGAACCTCAAGGACTCCACTGGTACAAAATGTTCTTATCTATAATGACAGGTGGATACATTAGCAACTATTAGCATGTAGTATCCTGTACAACTGACAGATTATTTTTTTGTATCATGCACAGCTAACTGATTAAATTATTTCATAAATTAGGCATTGCCTAAAATAGCCTGTAACTCATCTATATGTAATACTTCTCTCAACGAAATACACAAAATTTTACACTTTATAGCAACTATTTTTTATTATTTATTTTCTCTAACTAACATGGTATTTGCAAATACCTAAATAAAAATAATATGTTTGTAAATAACCATATTGTGAATTCGTGGCTATTGTAAATATCTACTTTTGGTTAGTTTTCTCTAATGACTACTAACTTTTTTGGGTTTTCATCATTTTTCTAATAGTTGTTAATGGAAGTTATGAAAAATTAGCAGAATGTGGCACTTGCAATAACGGTGAATTAAAAATGTATTTATTTACAAACTATATGTTTTTATATGGTTATTTGCTAATATCCTATTATTGAAGTGGGAGTTAGCAAAAACTCTGTTTTTTCACTAATCACCTTACTTTGTTTTCCAAAAAAACTTGTTTCCTCTGTTAAGGAAAAAGAATGTTAGCTTTACAAGCATGCCATACTGTCATGTGTACTGTGGATTGCCTCTTCACATGAATGGCATCAACATTTCTCTCGTGTTTGTTTAGTGTATCACAGACTCAACACTTTGGGATGGCTTTCGCAGTTTACATGCCAAATTCGTAAGTGTGTCAAGCATATCAGCAGTGTATAAAGGGCACTTCCTTGTGAAGACGATCGTGTGTAAAAATCAAGCCTGACAACAAACAAGGCATGCCACATGTGTATCTTCAATTGGCATAGCTGACACTTTTATTTAAATTGCCAATACTTTTTTGGTGCAAGATCTCCTTATGAGTGGGCCAGCCTGAATTTTGTGGATTCTCATCTTCTATACTATCATTTGCTCTATAATAAATATGTTCGTTTTAGTGGCAGTACTCTAATTTTTGGATGTTCACAGGGAACATTGATAAGTTGAGAAGTTTGAATTTTGTGGTCAGTCCATACTTTCAAGCCGATATTGAATGAAAATAGTGATTTCCTATCGAGGACGAAAATTTATGCACATTTATAATCTGTACAACTTTACATGTTCTCATTCTATTTGAACATGACCCAAGTGGAAGTTCCTAACCATCCAATCTTTGGACTTTTCCTTAGGCAATTGCAGTGTTTTTTCCTCACCCTTTATCTAAGGGACATTGATCAAAGGATTAGGAACTTCCAATTTGAGGCATCCTCCATCGACACTAATATATCCATTGGATTTATAATGTGGACCACCAACCCCACTTGGATGGAATGAGTGCATCATGACAGTCTTCACATTTATATACTTCTATTTTACTGATGAGTTGCTTTAGTATGAAAAGTTGCACATCCTTTTTAGGCTTTAACTAGAGATTTGATTTCTAGTTTCTAGATTTTATTCATGATGCTACTTGGGGCCTCTAAGGCGATTGATGAGAGAGTTTACACATATGCATGATCAAGCTGCACATCTGGTGAGGGCCACTATATTGCTTCCCTTGTGTGAAATTCAGGTCATTTACTCATTTGATGTGCCATACATGTATTTTAAATGTTGACTATCCATTTCATTCACATTCAATTGGCCCACTTGATTTGTCTCCAACTTGATTCTTAGACCAAGGCACCGGTGAGTTTTCCTAAGCCCATTTGTTTGTGGAGCATATTGCCCAACCAAATGCAGTTACATGCACCAATGTTGCAAAAGGGTGTGAGATAAGAGCATATATCCATCAAGTGGGTCACACTTTCTTTGAACTTCTGGCTTAAAATCAAGTGTTGCATTCTTCAGGTGGACCACTGTTTACAAAAAAATGGATGTTCAGAAAGAGCTATACTAGGCATCCATTTCTTTTGTATATTGTGCCTGCTTCAAAAGAGAGCCTGGTTTTTGCAGGTTGCTCATCTAATGGAAAGTTGGGATCTCGCACAAATGTTCCATATTGACATGAGCTACTGCATGTAGATGGTCACGAATCCACACATGTGTGGGCTTAACCTCTGTTTTATATTTCATATGTTTTTTTCTTTTTCTTTTTTTCTTTTTTTTTTTTTATTTTTTTTTTAAAAAAAAAAAATTTATAGTATAAATAAAAGCACATTGGTTTTTAGGTTTCAGTAGAGATTTGATTTGCAAGGTCGTTCTTTTATAGGAGAAGCTACTTGGCATGTGTGAGATGATTGGACGTGGAGTAGAGAATTGTCGTGAATGAATGGTGTGAGATACTTTGATGATGTTTTCAAAACTGCAGCATCATGATGTATGCAGTTTTTTTTTTTTTTTTGCCACTAATTTTCAATACTTCAATAATAAGTTGTTTCTGTAATGCTTGAGCTGTTTTGCTTTATTTATGTTTTTATGTAATATGGTTATTCAAAATGGAAGCAGTTATTTAGAGTGTAGGCTTGGGATCAGGTCAACAATGCTTCATGGGGGAGTGCATGATCAAAGTTGCTCATCAGGTGTGGGCCACAATTTAGCGGACTTGTTTTTTCTTTTTTCAAAAAAAAAAAAAAAAAAGATGTATAGAAAGATCTTATTACCCTATTGTGTCTCATTGAGGAGCAAAACATGCAACTTTTTTTTTTTTTTTTTTTCTGCCACTAATTTTCAATACTTCAATAATAAGTTGTTTCTGTAATGCTTGAGCTGTATTGCTTTATTTATGTTTTTGTGTAATATGGTTATTCAAAATGGAAGCAGTTATTTAGAGTGTAGGCTTGGGATCGGGTCAACAATGCTTCATGGGGGAGTGCATGATCAAAGTTGCTTATCAGGTGGGGGCCACAATTTAACAGACTTGTTTTTTCTTTTTTCAAAAAACCAAAAAAAAAAAGATGTATAGAAAGATCTTATTACCCTATTGTGTCTCATTGAGGAGCAAAACATGCGACCTTTTTTTTTTTTTTTTTTTTTTTTTTTGGTATTTGCCCACCTAGTGAATAGGTCGGCAAAACAGTTTTTGTTGACATCCGTTTGTGTTGTAGACAAGTTCACCTGGGGTATGAAACAACTTGGCTTTTTAGTCAGGAGCTCTAAACAATGTTGCCCACTTGATGGAAAGCTCTTATCTTTCATCTTTATGCTATATTGGCACATGTGGATGGGTAGGCCTCTACATGCAAGTGAGACTAGCAAACTTTTGTTTTAGGCAGTGTTTTAAATAGCGGTAGCGTGTTGCGTAGCGTTCAACCCTCCGTAGCGTATAACGAAATAGCGTAGCGTATAGCGTAAGCTACACGATACTTCTATTTTTTAATTAAAAAAGAAAAAGAAAAAGAAAAATATGATAACTATTAAATAGTAAGAAAAAAACAAAATATATAAATGTTACATTCTTCAAAAAAACATACATCACTGTAGACCCCGCACATGTGGGCCATGCCATACACACACCACAGTGGACCCCACGCATGTGGGCCATGCCATATGCTACAGTGGACCCCACGCATGTGGGTCATGCCATACACCATAGTGGACCCCATGCATGCGGGCCATGCCATACACACACCACAGTGGACCCCACGTGTAGGCCATGGCCACGCATGTGCTTCATAGCATAAAACATCATAGAAGACCCCCACACATGTGGGCCGTGGCATAGAACACCATAGTGGACCCCACGCATGTGTCCCACATGATGGTTGGAAGGGTCAAATACATGCCATACATACCATAGCCCCCATAAAAAGAAAAGAAAATTGAAAAAAAATGAAAAAATAACCACAACATTTCAATATAAATTAAAAAAAAAAAAAAAAACTTATTAACAATTATTAAAGGGTCAAAACATACCTTAAATTGAGATTTAATCAACTGAAAATAGTGTTTCAAATAGCAACCGTAGCATACGCTATGTCGCATCCCAAATAGCGTAAATCCCTTGTAGTGCACGCTACAGGGGTCGTAGCGTACGCTACAGCTACGTAGCACGTAGCGTAAGCTACAATATATTTTTTTTACTATTTTAGTTTTTTTTAATTATTTTTTCACGGTTTTTTGTTTCTAATGTTGAGGAATGTGACACTTGTATTGTACTTGATACTTTTAACCTATGGAATTTTTATTTCTTTTGGTACTTGTGACTTGTAGTTTCAATAGACATTATTAATTAAAGTGGTTTGCTTAGAAAGTTGTTGATGTGATAATTATTTGATTTGACTTATATATGTAGATTGACTTTTGATAAATAATAACTAATAACTTTTTTTAACATGCTTATAATTGATAAAATGAATCATTTTTTAGGCATTTTTATATTATTCCCCTTTTTTTCACTATTTATTATATTTGTTATATTTTTAAATTAAAAAATAGAAGTATCGTGTAGCTTACACTACACGCTACGTATTTACGCTACACGCTACAGAGGGCTGAGCGCTATGCATCACGCTACCACCATTTAAAACACTGACCGAAAATTGATTTTTGGGAGCTACGTGTTCGCGCGGCTGCTAAAAGAGGGATACGCAATTTCTCCTTTGTTTGGGCTTCAATGCTCCTGAAATTCTAGCAAGATGATGCTCTTGTAATTCCGATTGAACTCCAAAAATCAGATTTGAGAAAGGGCTCTTCGAAATCTTAGAATCAAAGCTTCAAAAATGGGGAACCTGCGGCTACTGTGGCACTACAATAGGGCTGTTCCAAAGCCCTTTTGCGATTGTTTCAAGTTAAAAAACAAAAGACTTATAATATGAGTCTCCCACCACCTACTCAAAAGGAAAAATGCCCAGTCACCACCATTTAAAAACAAGTTTTTAACTAAAAGGACTTTTTTTATATATGTATAAAATTCTTACGATAATCCTGAAGTGTACGCGATATACGCTACATGCTACGTATAATTGCTTGTTGCTTATCTTATATTGTGCTGAGTATGAATCATGATGGGTTCACTCACTAGGCTAGCCAGTTAACGTTGTGGCCATTGACAACCATATAGAGGCAAACGAGGCAGGAAACCCGAAACAAGCGCCATATAATGAAGCCCGATTGGCGGATGAAACACAGGATTAATGGCCGTATATAGCGGAGGATGAACTTGTTGCATTTCATGGAAGATCTGTTTATACAATTTATTAATAGGAGATTTAATTTCCATTCTTTATAGTTTTTTATGTTTAGGTTTAATTTGTCATTATTTATAACCATGACTTTGTTGAATTGTATTTTGATATTATAGTTTAATAAAGTCCCAAATGGGTGGATGTAGTTGAACTTTGGAATTTAATGAGGTGGTTGTGAATGTGATGGAGTTGGTATTGGAAAGGCATATGATTATGTGGATGTATGGATATTAATTTTGGCGAAAACTTAGAGTACATTAAATTTGGCTTCCAAATAAATGCATGATGAATGGAATTATGTAGCATGATGAATGGAATTATGTACACTTGGTGTACGAGTCATGGACTATAACTTGAGTCTGCACACTCTATATCGGAATCGTGGGCTGGGACAAAAATGCTAATGCATCTCTTCATAATTGAATTATATATAATAGTTGCCTTTTTGTTTATGTTGAGATTTCTTAATGCACACTGCTATTTTATTTTATTTATTTATTATTTTATTTATTTTTTCTTTTTTTTTTTTTCTTCGTTCCTCTTCTTCCGCTCATGACTTATCAACCTATTGACTGAGATCTTTCTTTAGACCTTTTTGTCTTTTTGAAAAAGCTTACGTGGGCCATCTAGTCCATGATCTACATCTCAATCATAGTTGGTGCATTGTGCACATCTATAGCACTTGTAATTTTTGATTTCGTTTACTAGCCTGAAATATAAAAGAAGAGTTATTGTTTCGCAAAGCTATTGTTTTAAGGAAAGTGCCCCATGATTAAGGGAAACGATTCAATAAATGTGTATGGAAAGAACCGTTGTTGATTTTGTAATCAGCCATAAATATTTTCATCTGTAGTGAGGTACTTGAGTATTTTGTTATTGTTCTGTGGTACACTTTGAAGGGTCTATCCTTGATATGATGCAATCCTACTTTATGCATTTTAGTGCCATGTGCAGGCTCGTTAATGTGTTAATAATTGCTAGTCTATTCGAGCATTTGATGTCTACAGTCTGCATTTTGAATTTTTTTTTTCGAAATATATAAAGAATTTCCTATGTGCACCTAGGGGTTTTAGAAAATGCTGGTATAAAAGTGTGGTTTTAACCCTGCCATCCATATGTGCTATGAGCAGTGCAGTAGAAAGAGAGCGGTATGGAGCTGTTGGCTAGAAATGAGATCATCATCTGATGGTAAACAGGCAGATGCTCTGTCATGGCAAACCAGATTAGAAATCTTCATTTTACACATTGCAAATGCAGACATAATGTTAGAAAATGCCTTTCAAGTCGGACATCGATTGCTTGGCAGAAGAAAAAAAAGAAAGTATTGGTCCCACAGGTATATTTTGACTGACAGCAAATCAGATGGACTGTTGAAATCATCTGACGATGAAGCTAGATATTCATGTTGGGCCTATTTTGTGTTCGGATTGTGCTTGGGTCGGGCTAATTCTAACCCTATCTTCCTCATTTCTGGCCTTCAAACAAATGGTGAAAGGTCAATGGTCCAGATTTGGAAACGCCATTGGTGGGATGGTTGGGATTAGTCAATTGTGTTGGGGGCCTTGCACAAAACCTTAGGATCTAGCCCTCCAAAACAAACCATAATTATGGACAATAAAGCAATAAAAATAATCAATGCATCAATCACACACCACACAAGAGATTTTTACGTGGAAAACCCTCAAAGAGGTAAAAACCACGGGACCTCGTCCAGATCAATAATCCACTATGAAGTAGAATGTTACAAACTTCTTCACTCATGTAGGAGTGTTACAAACTTCTTCACTCATGTAGGAGTGGATAAACAATAAGAGAAACAAAGAAAAAACGGAGAGATCTCACCGATTACGAGGACATAGAAGCGCTGAGATATAAATTGCACAGTAGATAACCTCCACGAGCATAATCTCCCTTCTATAAACTTCCTCTCTCTCTCTCTCTCTCTCACCTTTGATAGCCCTAAGCTTCTCTCTCTCTCTCTCTCTCTCTCTCTCTCTCTCTCTCTCTCTCTCTCTCTCTCTCTCACCTTTGATAACCCTAAACCCTTTAGCAAATCCCTTGTATAGCTTTACGAAACTCTCTTGTCGTACCTAGAAAGCCCTAGGTACTCCTATTTAAAGTTTTAGAAAACTCCTTTCCGCATCCCAGTTGCAAAAAGACTTGCGACACGAAATTCCCGCAAAATCGTGGAACAAATCTGCGTAACTCGACTAGTTGTGATGAACCTACGACCGGTCGAGAGCCACCCACGATCGGTTGAGCACCTCCCACGACCGGTCGAGCACCTCGGAGACAAATAGCCCAAAGTCGCTGGACTTTGAGTCATGTCACGGCTCGACTCCTACGACTAGTCGAGACCAGCCCTTGACAGGTCCAATGAGGCTCACGACCGGTCGAGCACGGGACCAAAAATCCCATCAATACTCTCCCTTTTTCTCCCAGGAGGGATTCACCTTCTTCAAGCCAGCCAGGTTTCTACAAACCTCAAACTTGCTCTGAGCAAAGCCTTGGTCATCATGACTGACCATTATCGTCCGTGTGGACCTTCTCAAGTTGTAACACCTTCTGTTCCAAAGAATCTCTGATCCAGTGATACCGAATATCTATGTCCTTCGCCTTGGAATGCTGACTTGGATTCTCGCTCAAATGTATATCACTCTAACTATCGCAATAGACCACGTGCTCTTCCTGCTTCAAGCTAAGTTCTTGTAGGAACCTTTTCATCCAAAGCATCTCTTTACATGCTTCTGTGACTGCAATGTACTTGACCTCTGTCGTCGACAATGCTACGACCTTCTGTACGTTGCTCTGCCAAGAAACCGCTCCCCCTGCAAACGTGAACATGAACCCCGATGTTGACTTCTTGGAGTCTATGTCACCTGCCATATCTGCATCTGGGTAGCCCTCTAACATAGGTTTACCATCACCATAGCATAAGCTCAACCTGGATAAGCCTCTTAGATACCGCAGTATCCACTTAACCGCTGCCCAATGTTCTTTGCCAGGATTGACAAAATACCGGCTGATAACACCAACCGCATATACTATGTCTGGGCGTGTACACACCATAGCATACATCAAACTTCCTACCGCTAACTCGTAGGGTATCTTTTGCATCTCATCCATTTTTGCCTTCGTCTTGGGACACTGCCTGTCGCTCAATTTGAAGTAACCATCTAGTGGAGTACTGACTGGCTTCGCTGCATTCATATTGAACCGCTTTAGGACTTTCTCAATATACCGCTCTTATGACAGCTAGAGCTTCTTGCTGCTTTTGTCACGGGTTATCTCTATTCCTAGGATCTGTTTAGTCGGGCCCAAGTCTTTCATCGCAAATGACTTGTCCAACTCCTATTTCAGCTTGTCGATCTTCTTGATGTCTTTTCCCATGATGAGCATGTCATCAACGTATAAGAGCAGAACTAAGAAATCACCATGTGAGAACTTGCGCGTGAACACACAGTGGTTCGACTCCGTTCTGTCATACCCATGCTGTAACATGAACAAATCGAACTTCTTGTACCATTGTCGTGGAGCGTGTTTCAGCCCATACAAGCTCTTCCTCAGCCTACACACTATATGCTCTTTGCCCTTGACTTCGAACCCCACTGGTTGGTGCATGTAAATCTCTTCTTCCAGGTCACCATGGAGGAAAGCAGTTTTAACATCTAACTACTCTATCTTCAGATCCATGCTAGCCGTCAACCCAAGCAACACCCGTATGGATGTCATCTTCACCACTGGTGAGAATATCTCTTCGAAGTCTATACATTTTCTCTGACCAAAACCTTTCACCACAAGTTTGGCCTTGAACATCGTCTGCGAATTCTTCTGCTCGATCTTCTTTTTGAACACCCACTTGTTGCTCAAAGCTTTCTTGCCCTTAGGCAATTTCACCATATCATAGGTGTGGTTCTTATGCAAGTTTTCCATCTCCTCTTGCATAGCTTTCAACCACTCCCCCTTACGCTCGTCGGTTAGGGCCTTAAAATACTCTTCTAGCTCTCCCCCATCAGTCAGCATAATGTACTCATGTGATGAGTACCTTTTGGATGGTTGTCTGTCCCTAAATGACATCCTTACCTGTGGCTCAACAGGTGGATCAAGTGGGGGCTACTCCCCTGGTTCATCTTCTTATGGAACTCCCTTATCCTCTACACTTTGTTGTACTCTCCCGTTATCAGGCACCACGGGAGGAATAATCGAATCCATGTCCTCTAGCTCACCTGAAGTAAGTTGGTTCTTCTCTGGCTTACCAATGTCTTCTATACACTGATTTTCAAAGAAAACCACATCTCTGCTCCTGACAAGCTTCCTCTCGGTCGGATGCTACAATCTGTAACCGAATTTTTCATCACCGTACCCTAAGAACACACTGTCTGATCTTCATATCGAGCTTGGACCTCTCGTCCTTTGGTACGTGAACGGATGCCCTGCATCCAAACACCCTGAGATGACTGTACGATGGATCCTGTCCAGTCCACACCTTCTCAGGTACTTCTCCATTCAACAGGGCTAATGGAGACCTGTTTATCAAATACACTGCCATGTGCATTGCTTCTCCCCAGAACGTCTTGGGCAACTTCGCATGGGATAACATGCATCTGATTCTCTCTACAATAGTGCGATTCATACGCTCAGCTACACCGTTATGCTGGGGGGTATTGGGAACCGTCTAGGGACTTGCAGTCTAGGGTCTTGAGGGGATCTGTTCATGTCGTATACCCAGGGACTTGCAGTACTCGTGAAAGTCGTCAATGTAGTCACCATCACTATCAGTGCGGATGCACTTCAATGGTTTACCTGTCTCTCTCTCGACCATAGCATGAAACAATTTAAACACACCAAAGACCTCGTCCTTGGATTTCAAAGTCATAACCCAAACCCTCATAGATACATCATCTATAAAAGTAACAAAATACAATGCCTCACCCAAGGTTTTTGTCCTCATAGGACCACAAACATCAGAATAAACTAAATCTAATGCATGCACTTTATTAACATGAGAAGCATATTTAATAAATGAAACTCTATGCTATTTTCTTGATAAACAATTAAGACAGGTTTTGAGAGGTATACTTATCACGTCTGGAAGGAGTCGCTTCTTTACTAGTACCTGAAGCCTTTTTTCACTCATGTGGCCTAGATGCCTGTGCCACATGTTAATAGCTGAATCTTCTGCTGCGTTCAACCTACCCTTGCACATACTGACACTTGCCTTGTAAAGGGTGCAACACTTCTTTCCCCTGGCTATGATCAATGAACCCTGATATTCCATCGCCTACCAGCAAACCGGCTTTCATAGTCATCATCATCCAACCTTCCCGTCGACATTAAGTTGAGGTGAAGGTCTAGGATATGCCTCACATCCCTGATAACTAATGTGCAGCCCATATCCGTCTTCACACAAATATCATTACTCCCAGGATTTTTGATATGACAGAATTTCTCATCTTCATAGTCTCATAGTTACCTGACTTGTCGCTTGTGAAGAAGTCCCTGCGTGGAGTCGCATGAAAAGAAGCTCCCGAGTCTATCACCCAGTCGGTGTCCTGACTCGTAGCCGTGAGACATACATCATGATCTGCAGAAATAATAATTATAACGTCGTCATTTGAAGTGACCGCAGTGGAATCTGATTCATCTTCCTTCCCTTTTCCTTTCTTGTCGTTCTTCTTACCACGACATTCATGCTTGTAGTGGCCCTTCTTGCCACAATTCCAGCAATCAACATCTTTTCTGTTACTCGACTTGCTTCTTGATTTATCTCGGGCCTTTCCGCCCTTCCTGTTCTTTCCTCTCCCCCGTTCCTGTGTTACAAGGGCCTCTTGCTGAGTAGACCCCTAAAACTTCCTCATTGTCTCCTCATTGAAGAGACAACTGGTTACCTGTTCCATGGATATCTTTCCGTCTGGCACGGAATTACTTAGAGACACCACCAATGTCTCCCAACTGTCAGGCAATGAACTAAGCAAAAGTAAAGCCTGCAATTCATCATCCAGAACTATCTTCATAGAGGAGAGTTGGTTCACTATATTACTGACCTCATTCATGTGCTCAGTCACAGAACGACCATCTTTGAATTTGAGATTCACAAGTCGCCTTATCAAAAAAATCTTATTACCGGCTGTCTTCCTCTCATACAGTCTTTTTAATTTCAGTCATAGGCTAGCGGCTGAGGTTTCTGTAGACGCATGGTGGAACAGAGAATCATCCAACCATTGTCTAATAAACCCCTCAGCCTTTCGGTCCATCTTCTTCCAATCATCATCAGTCATATCCTTGGATTTTGCTGATATGCTTAAAATTGGAGAATATAAGTCTTTGCAATAAAGCAAATCCTCCATCTTAGCCTTCCATATGGTCCAATTAGAACCATTGAGGCTGATCATCCTTGATGAGCCACCTTCCATAATTCAAAACCGATCCTACCCGTTCTATGAACTTAGCTTTGATGCCACTTTGTTGGGGGCCTTGCACAAAACCTTAGGATCTAGCTCTCTAGAACAAACCAGAATTATGGATAATAAAACAATGAAAATAATCAATGCATCAATCACACATCACACAAGAGATTTTTATGTGGAAAACCCTCAAAGAGGTAAAAACCACGGGACCTCATCCAGATCAACAATCCACTATGAAGTAGAACATTACAAACTTCTTCACTCACGCAGGAGTGGATAAACAATGAGAGAAACAAAGAAAAAAACGGAGAGATCTCACCAATTACGAGGACATAGAAGCGCTGAGATATAGATTGCACAGTAAATAACCTCCACGAGCATAATCTCCCTTCTATAAGCTTCCACTCTTTCTTTTTCTCTCTCTCTCACCTTTATAACCCTAAGCCCTTTAGAAAATCCTTTGTAAAGCTTTAAGAAACCCTCTTGTCATACCTAGAAAGCCCTAGGTACTCCTATTTAAAGTTTTAGGAAACTCCTTTCTGCATCCTAGTTGCGAAAGGACTTGCGACACGAAATCCACGCAAAATCGCGGAACGAATCTGCGTAACTATGACTGGTCGTGACGAACCTACGACCGGTCGAGAGCCACCCACGACCGGTCGAGCACCTCCCACGACCGCTCGAGCACCTCAGAGAAAATAGCCCAAAGTCGCTGGACGTTGAGTTGTGCCACGACTCAACTCCTACGACTGGTCGAGACTAACCCTCGACCGGTTGAGTGAGGCTTACGACCAGTCGAGCACGAGACAAAAAATCCCATCAAATTGGTCTTGAAACAAATGGGAAGGAGTTTTATTTAGCAGAAAAGAAAAAGGAAGGTCAGTCTATAGAGACTTAGATACAATCATACAAGACAACAAGGCGTAGGAGGGGCAGTCCATTGAGACCATGCATCCTATGTTCCTCATCCATGCATGCTTTAATGTTGAAAATCACATCCAACGTCGAATCCTACCATAGATTAGTCGCTTTAAAATGGATGAGTGGGAAAGATGGTTGGATGATTGAAAACTCCCCTCCCATATGGCACTACCATAATTCACACCATTTTAAAAATAGTGGTATCCTATCATTCTCCCAGGCACATCTTGGGATGAAATATATCTCGAAAAATCACACACATAAGCAATCCTAATCATCCAAGTGATGATTGTCAAATGGATGGTTGAAAGTAAAATAGTGAATTGTTCAAACTGCAAGTCCGAAATCAAGTGCGTACAAGCATCTGCTCGGTGTTGTTTTGAGCTATGCTCCATCCGCAGCTGGGTTAGCAATTTGAATGGTCTGGATTGAGTACAACCATGCAAGTGTGGTGGATGAGACCACCATCTATTGACTTGTGCTAATTAAGTTGCAATGGGAATAATGGGGGATGGAAATGGCAGCACTGGATTGGCCGTATCCATAACCTCCTCACCCTTGGATCTTTTCAGCTGTCTCATATTTTCAGAGAGGCCAATGGCCCAGCCGATGGCCTGGCCAAGGAGGCGGGTAGGTCTCAAATTAGTTGTTTCTACACGAACATCCAGGATCTTCCCCAGGGGGTTAGAGGCAGGTTACTTTTAGACTCTAATGGCATCGGTGCCATTAGAAGGGTTGTTCATGTATAGCTTTTTCCTCAGGATAGGCCGCCCTCTGTAGCTTTTGAGACAATTGGGCAGCCCGAAGTACAGCTCTGTAATCCCTCTTTTCATTTGAAGTAAAACAGGTTTTTTTTTTTTTTTAAGTTGCAATGGGAATATTCAGATCTCCGGTTCAGTACTTACTAGAAAACCAGTGGTGTACAAGGTCTCGGGGTTGCAGCCCAGCCTACCAACTGGACAACGACATTAAAAACAACGAATTGTTGGGTCTTGGTTTCTAGTAAAAATGTATTAAACAACGAAGAATAAGGAATTTTTGGGTCTTGGTTTCAACTAAAAAGTCATAACAACGACTTGAGGTCTTTTGCCAACTAAACTTACTAGAAAGCATTATAATATCATGTTCAGTATTGTTTTTTTTTTTTTTTAATCGGCAACTTTTACTAAAATGTATTCATGGCCCATCTAATGAGTGGGCCAGCCTTTTTTTTAAGCTATTGATGGCCCACCAAATTGGAAACGCATGTTTTCTGTATTTTTTTTTCGTACATATGTAATATGTGATAATATATGTATGACAACATATAGACAATATCTCAGTACGTTCTATTAAAGGTCATCAGAAGAGTCCTCACATTAAAATGTTACAAAAATATTCACATGCATGACCACACATATTCACATAGGCACACGTTTGGGACATCCAATCCTATTATAAGGTGGGGTTGAACCACGGACATTCCCAATAAGTCAGGCAGATCCTTCCATCATGACCGTTCACACTTAATTATTACGACCGAAGTGGTACATGCATGTGTGGCCCACCTGATCAACAGACCAGCCTGGCTTTTGCGACACAATCTAGCGTGTGGCCTGGATGTCACCCACATGTGGGCCAGGTTTTAGATCGCCGCTGGAGCTTTATAACTCCGGTAGTGTAAGTACGATCCCATTTCCGACTGATGAAAACTGGATTGCTCTCGTTTTTCTGACCGGGACACGTCGGCAGGGGGAGCGTTTCGGCAACCGGACAATCCTGGCCGTGCATACCTTCTCCAATCTTGGGATTGCATGGAGGTGGGAAGGAAGATCAATGATGAAGTCTCCATACTCGTCAGTGGCCCCTTGTGACCAGTTCAATTTCCTTCTTCTCCTGCCAATTTTGCATGTGACGCCAACCAGTGCACCTGGAATGAGGGAAAAACGTTACTCCACGCAGAGTTCATCAGCACCCTATCAAGTCTAGCCCACACTCTTTCTGGACCAGTTTAGTTATTAGACCACGTGAATCTGCACCCAGGAAACCAGCATCCATAAGACCCGCATTGTTGATGGCATTCACGAACTCTCTTGCACTGCCGCTGTCAAAACTACCTCTGCTACTACGTTCGGCAACTTCACTGACCATATTATAGTCCCCACACAGGGCCCACGGCCCTTGCACTGTTCTGGAGAGATTAGAAATTTCCTCCCACAACGATCTCCTCAGCTCTTAGCATAAATAACTGACAAGTAAACTGGATTCATTCTCTGTTGCAGAACAATGCACAGGGCTATCATCCGAGGCGATTTGGAAATCACCTGAATGCTGGCTTGATGCTTACAAAACACCCAAATTTTTCCTCCGGAATCCAGATTAGAGAAGGAAGAATGGAAACCAATCCTAAGACCGAGCCAAATTCTTTTGGAATCTCTGACCATCGGCTCTAGAATCGCAACAATCCATGGGTTGTGCTCTTTGATGAGCCGCTTCATGGTTCTAATGGTGGGTTGATTACCCACCCCACGGGCATTCCACACCAAGATCTAATGGTGGGCTGAATATCATGTTCAGTTCGCTCCTTGTGAATACATCTTGAATTTGAAGTTAAAATGTTCTACTTAAATGACCTAATGACAAAAAGAAAGAAAGAAAATGTCTATGAATGTTCAAGTGCCCTTGTAGCACTATAAGTTATGCTGCTCCTAGTTTCATCGGTTCACCTGGAATCTAACCAATTGGTCTAAACTGTCGATTAAGTCCAGAAAATATGCATGTACCACCATGTAAAAAGAAATTGAGCGTGGTATAATAAAAATGTCCTGATTGTGCACAAATATGCAAGTACGATGGTTGAGACCACCATCTTTAAAATGGTCCTAAGTTGATATTGGAGTCTAGCCTTACAAAGAATATTCAGGTCTCTGGTTCAGTACTTGCTAAAAATATAGGAGGGTTGTGCAAGGACTGAAATCTTGGGTGTTGCGTAGCACGCCAACAACGCAGTGAGCCTAGATCAAATCTCAGGCCACACCCACAAACGATAAACAAGAAGAAATATAAACTAGAAGTAGATCAAAGCAATCCAAAACAAACCACAAGACAAGATATACGTGGAAAAACCCTAAACTAGGGAAAAAAACCACGGATGCAAACTTCCACTATGAAGAACAAAGATTACAAGGCAATATACTAACCTCTCCCTTGGAAGAATATAGAAAACCCTTTGCCCACACCTTAGAATTATTTTCCTAATATTCCAATACTTTAAATCCACCTAGAAAAACCCTAGGAACACCTATATATAATTTAGGCAACTCCCCTTTCCATATCCCAGTTGCGAAAGGACTTGCGGCACGAAATCCGCGCAAAATCGCGGAACAAATCTGCGTAACTACGATCGGTCGAGCAGACTTCTCGACCGGTCAAGCGACCCTACGACCGGTCGTGAATGGGCCACGACTGGTCGAGCACCTCGGGATAAAAAACGATGCTCGTTGGACTTTGAGTCGAACCGAACCCTACAACCGGTCGAGCCGGACCCTACGACCAGTCGAGCATGACTCACGACCGGTCGAAGGCAGTCCCAGATGTGGCTCCACATCTTAACAATCTCCCACTTGGAGACACATCGCCTTAAACCTTTGTCTTCTTCATCTAGAGTGCACCACCTCCCTGTCTTCAAGCCTGAAGACCAATCAAAGTTGAACAGAGATTCAGCTTTTCCCGTGTGACTGCCTTGGTTAACATATCCGCAAGATTCTCACTTGTATGAATCTTCTCTAGAGCAATCGATCCATCTTCCAGTAACGAACGTATGAAGTGATATTTGATGGCAATATGCTTGGTCCTTGAATGAAAGACTGAATTTTTAGTCAAGTGTATTGCACTCTGACTGTCACTGTATAGCTTGCAATCTGCTTGCTTCTTACCCAACTCTTCTATAAAACCTTGCATCCACACCATCTCCTTGCATGCTTCTGTAGCCGCAACATATTCTGCTTCTGTCGTATTGATAGATACTATCTTCTTTAACTGAGAGACCCAACTGACTGCAACATTACCCAGAGTAAAAATATAACCTGTAGTGCTTCTTCTGCTGTCGATATCTCCTGCCAAATTTGAATCCATGTAGCCTTGTAACTTGATTTCTTATCCATCATAATACAGCCCTACATCCTTAGTACCTACCAAGTACCTAAGCATCAACTTCACAACTTCCCAATGTTCCTTCCCGGGGTTGTTCATGAACCTGCTAATAACTCCTACTGCTTGTGCAATGTCTGGTCTCGTGTTTACCATAGCATACATGAGACTCTCAATAGTTGATGCGTATGGGACATTAGTCATGTAGTCCCATTCCTCCTGCGTCTTTGTACCTTGCTCCTTAGATAGCTTGAAGTGGTTGGCTAATGGAGTGCTAACCGGCTTAGCACCTCCCATATTGATCAAGTACCTTGGCTATATACTCTGCCTATGACAAAACTAGTTTCTTGTTTTCCCTGTCACGCTTTATCCTCATGCCTAGGATTTATTTTGCAGCTCCCAAATCCTTCATGGCAAATTCTCCAGACAGTTGTTTTTTGAGATCTAAGATGTCCTTCATGTTTGAACCGGCCACAAGCATATCATCAACGTACAGAAGAAAGATGATGTACGACGTATCAAACTTCTTCAAATAGCAACAGTGGTTAGCGTGACATCTCCTATAACCGTTTCCCGACATGAAACTATCGAACTTCTTGTACCACTGCCTTCGGGGCCTGCTTCAGGCCATATAGACTCTTCTTCAGTTTACATACCTTGTTCTCTTTTCCTGGTGCCACGTATCCTATCGGCTGATGCATATATATCTCTTCTTCAAGGTCTCCATGAAGAAAGGTTGTCTTAACATCTAGCTGCTCTAGATGTAAGTCCTCTGTAGCCACTATACTCAAGACAATGCAAATTGAAGACATTTTCACCACAGGTGAAAATATTTCATTGAAATCGATACCTACCTTTTGTTGAAACCCTTTCACAACCAATCTGGCCTTGTACTATTTCGAACCATCGTGCTCCTCCTTCAGTCTGTAAACTCACTTGTTATGAAGAGCTTTCTTACCCTTGGGTAGAGTGACTAGCTCCCATGTACGATTAGACTCAAGAGAGTCCATCTCATCATCATGGCCTGCTCTCACTTAATCCGTGTATCTGATTGTAATGCCTCTTCAAAACACTCTGGCTCACCATTATCTGTCAGCAGTAGATAATGTAAGGAGGGTGAGTATTGGACCGTGGGCGTCCTCTCCCAAGTAGACCTCCTCACAATCAGTGTCTGTGGCTCTGCCTCATAATGCTCCTGTACATGATCATCCTGTGGCGCTGTAACACCTGTGTCTGATAACTCTTCTAACTCTACGAATTCATTTTCCTCGGCCTTATTTTCTTGCACACTGTCTTTATGCATCACTTTTTCATTGAAGACTATGTCCTTGCTTCTGATGATTTTCCTGTTTTTTGCATCCCAAAACTTGTATCCAAAATCATGCTGCACATAGCTTATAAACGTGCACCTCCTGGACTTCGCATCCAGCTTATTTCTGTGCTCTGCATCAATGTGAATATATGAAGTGCAACCAAACACTTTGAGATATGCAAGGTTCACTTCTTTTCCAGTCCATGTTTCTTCTGGTAGCCCATCATCCAATGGTGCTGAGGGACTTCTATTGATGAGATATGCGACAGTATTCACAGCATCTGCCCAAAAGGTCTTGGGCAACCCTGCATGTAACCTCATGCTCCTAGCGCGCTCATGGATGGTCTTGTTAATGCGCTCAGCCACACCATTCTGCTGCGGTGTCCTTGGAAACGTTTTCTGATGTTTGATTCTATTTGCTGCACAATACTCCTCAAACCTCTTATCACAGTACTCTCTCCCATTATTAGATCTGAGACATTTTACTCTTTTACCTGTCTCGTTTTCTACCATAACTTTCCACTTCTTAAATACATCAAATACATCAGATTTATGCTTTAAGAAATAGACCCACAGTTTTCTACTAGCATCATCAATAAAAGTAACAAAATAACATGAGCCACCAAGAGATAATACCTGTACCGGTCCCCATACATCAGTGTGTACAAGCTCTAACAGACGCGTCTTTGGAGCGCGTCTCGTCTTCTTGAAGCTTATCCTCTTCTGCTTGCCATACACGCAATCCTTGCAGAATTCCAAGTCAATAGACTTTAGCCCTGGTAGCTTTCCTTTAGACAATAACACTTTCATCCCCTTCTTACTCATATGTCCCAACCTTTGATACCATAACTGCTCATTCACTCCAGTTGATGCGACTGTGAGTGAACAATACAATCCTGAAGTCACATATAAAGTACATTCCTTCTTGCCTCGAGATATCACCAAGGCACCTTTTGTGATCTTCTAGGAATCACTAGTGAATGTCGTCACATAACCGGTACCGGCCAACTGCCCCATTGAGATCAGATTATGTTTCAAACTCGGTACATGTCTGACACCCTTCAATTTCAAAACTGTTCTGTCTTTTTGATTGACATGAATGTCTCCCTTTCCAACGATATTGCATGGCTCATCATCACCCAGGTAGACTCTCCCGAAGTCACCTGACACATAGTCACGCAGAACTTCCTTATACGAAGTGGCATGAAACGAAGCACCTGAGTTTATAACCCCAGACTCATTCATCACATCAAGAGACAAGATCAACGCCTCTGAGTCACTCTCATCAGATAGATTCACCGAATCCTTCCCACTTTGAGAGTTTCCTTCTTGTTTCTTGAGCGCCCTGTAATCACGTTTCATATGTCCATTCTTACCGCAATGCCAACACCTGTCTTTGTCTTTCGGTACCTTGGACTTCTTCCTC
The DNA here is from genome assembly GCA_021015155.1 of Magnolia officinalis. Lineage (NCBI taxonomy): Eukaryota > Viridiplantae > Streptophyta > Magnoliopsida > Magnoliales > Magnoliaceae > Magnolia > Magnolia officinalis. The sequence continues at coordinate 13,976,039 of JAJHSJ010000011.1, forward strand.
GACTTAGAACGCCCGTATTTATTGCCTTATTTGTTCAGCGATCTTCCTCTTCCTTCAACGTTTAGATCATTCCCTGAATCCCCTAAAATTCCTGATGCCTTTCTTCTAAATTCTTCACTAAGAATTAGACCGGCCACATTATCAAATTTCAGCTTTGTCGACTCTGAAGAATTGCTCACAGCAATCACTAAACCATCTCAACCGTCAGGTAAACTGGATAAGATCAATAACGCCCTGACCTCATCCTCAAAAATAATGCCAATGGATTCTAACTGGCTCGTGACTGTATTGAACTCGTTTAGATGTTCGGCCACGCTCCCCCCATCTGACATCTTCATGTTGAATAGCTGTTTCATAAGATGAACCTTATTGGATGCTGAGGGCTTTTCATACATGGTGGCTAGGGCTTCCATTAATTCTTTTGTAGTTTTTACCTTAGATATAATGAAGGCGACGCTTTTAGACAAAGAGAGTCGGATCGTTCCTAAAGCCTTCTTATCTAGTAAAAATCATTCATCATCTATCATCCTTTCTGGTTTATTCTCTTTTCCTCCTAAAGGGATATAGAGGTTCTTCTGATACAGATAATCCACCATCTGCATCTTCTAGAAGGCAAGGTTTGAACTATCAAATTTCTCAATTCTAGTTTTCCCTTCTTCCGTCATCGCTCCCAATAGAACTAAAACCAAAATCTCTAATATCAGTTGTTACGCAACACGCCAACAACGCAGTGAGCTTAGATCAAATCTCAAGCCTCACCCACAAACGATAAACAAGAAGAAATATAAACTAGAAGTAGATCAAAGCAATCCAAAACAAACCACAAGACAAAATATACGTGTAAAAATCCCAAACTAGGGTAAAAAACCACGGATGCAAACTTCCACTATGAAAAACAAAGATTACAAGGCAATATACTAACCTATCCGTTGGAAGAACATAGAAAACCCTTTGCCCACACCTTAGAATTATTTTTCCAATATTCCAATACTTTAAATCCACCTAGAAAAACCTTAGGAACACCTATATATAGTTTAGGCAACTCCCATTTCCGCGTCCCAGTTGCGAAAGGACTTGCGACACGAAATCCGCACAAAATCGCGGAACGAATCTACGTAACTACGACCGGTCGAGCAGACTTCTCGACCGGTCGAGCAACCCCTACGACCGGTCGTGAATGAGCCACGACCGGTCGAGCACCTCGGGATCAAAAACGATGCTCGCTGCACTTTGAGTCGAACCGGTCCACGACCGGTCGAGCCGGACGCTACGACCGGTCGAAAGCGGTCCCAAATGTGGCTCCACATCTTAACATTGGGTTGCAACCTAGTCTACCATATGAAAGCGCATCAATTTGAACTGTAGCCACATGTTCTAATCATCTTAACTGTTGCCGCATGCAGATGGTACCGTCCTTGAGGAGATTTAAACCTGGTTGCAGAAGCAAAAATCCTTTCTCTTACCATCTAACTACACTATTTATGAAAATTTTTAATTATCAATATATTTATTTACTTATTAAAATAAACTTCTATTTTTAAAATTTTATTTTTTATTTAAAAAGGCGCAACAAAATGAATGTGGAGGTATACTTATAAAATGGACGCTCAGCCAAGAATGCTTGGAACCATCTGGTGGTTGTATTTTCAGCCCACTGGGAACTGGACCCAAAATCCAAATGATAATTCAGATATGCCATGTGAATGATAAGAAGGTCAAATGCAACTAACTGTGCATCGGAAGGATTTCGCAGACAACTGACTAGATCATTGCTCAATGAATTAAGGTAGGTATTCACTTGAAAGCAACTCCAAAGTATTAGTTAATTTGGTTTGCTACGTATAATGGATGTCATTCAGTGATGGGATTGCATGGGAATTTCGAATTGTATAATTAAGCATCCATGATTACCTTTGATTGGGTTGTATCAGGTGTATGATAGCCTATACTAGCTTGTATAGGCAATATCCTAGCCGTCCATCAGGCAGGTGTGGCAATATAAATGTTCTCGCCCAAAAATCAGGCCACATCCAGTTACAAGAGGAACCACTTTGTTTAAAATGGTAGGATACCTTTGAAAACTTTGAGCAAGTTTTCTCAGCTGTATTTTTTTTAGACTGTGGCCAACCCAATAAAGAGTCTGACCTGATTCTTGGGCTAAGATATGAGCCTAGAGTTTCCTTCGTGATGGATGGATTAGATCTTATATCCATGTGCCATGCTGGCATGTGGTGGTGTGTAAATATGATGCCTTAATACACACGCGCTACATTTAGAAAAAGTCTGGTAAAATAAATGTAATTAATGTATTCGGCTTATACTAATAAAACACATTATATAATGAATCGAAGTCATCAGACTTACCCAAACTAGATAATAATATTATACCATGCTTTCTTGGTATCTTATAAATGCATCGATAGTTTTAAGGTAGGATGTACCACTGCAATTGAGGTCATAGACTTACCCGAACTAGATAATATATAATATTATACAATGCTTTGTTGGCCTCTTGTAAATGCATTGATAGTTTTAAGGTAGGATGTACCACTGTAATTGAGGTCATCAGACTAACGCAAACTAGATAATAATATTATACAATGCTTTGTTAGCCTCTTGTACATGCATCGATAGTTTTAAGGTAGGATGTACTACTGCAATTGACGTCATCAGACTTACCCAAACTAGATAATAATATTATACAATGCTTTGTTGGCCTCTTGTAAATGCATCAATACTTTTAAGGTAGGATGTACCACTGCAATTGACATCATCAGACTTACCCAAACTAGATAATAATATTATACAATGCTTTGTTGGCCTCTTGTAAATGTATGGATAGTTTTAAGGTAGGATGTACCACTGCAATTGACGTCTAGACTTACCCAATATAGATAATAATATTATACAATGCTTCTCTTGTAAATGTACCGATAGTTTTGAGGTACGATGTACCGCTGCAATGACCTAGTCAAAGGGAAAAAAAAAAAGTTGTTTTAAAAAATAGGAATTGTGGAATGCTCTGAAAGCACTATAGTTTATGGTGCTCTTAGTTTCAAGAGATCACTTAGTCCAATTGATTGATCTAAACTGCCCATGCATTAAGTCTTGAACACGTCATATAAATCATGTAAAATTTATTCAGTAAGAAATATATTAGAATAATTTAAATTGTGTACAACTATGTAAGTATGGTGGATGAGTCCTTACTCTTGCCTGGGTGGTAAACTCATAAAAGTTTCAACACAAGATTAATGGTTCGAGTACCCATAGGTGGTGAAATCCCACCACCGCATGAGTTTGTGAAGTATGTGTCACTGTGTTAAAAAAATAATAATAATACTAAATGTAAGTGCGGTGGATGACACTACCATCTATAAAATGGTGGCAAGTTGTGTTGGGGGCCTTGCACAAAACCTTAGGATCTAGCCTCCCAAAACAAACCAGAATTAAGGAATAATAAAGCAATGAAATAAATCAAAGCATAAACCACACACCACACAAGAGATTTTTACGTGGAAAACCCTCGAAGAGGTAAAAACCACGGGACCTCGTCCAGATTAACAATTCACTATGAAGTAGAACGTTACAACCTTCTTCACTCACGTAGGAGTGGATAAACAATAAGAGAAACAAAGAAAACAGAGAGATCTCACCGATTACGAGGACATAGAAGCGTTGAGATATAGATTACGCAGTAAATAACCTCCATGAGCATAATCTCCCTTTTATAAGCTTCCTCTCTCTCTCTCTCTCTCTCACCTTTGATAGCCCTAAACCCTTTAGCAAATCCCTTGTAAAGCTTTAGGAAACCCTCTTGTCATACCTAGAAAGCCCTAGGTACTTCCTATTTAAAGTTTTAGAAAATTCCTTTCTGCATCCCAGTTGCGAAAGGACTTGTGACACAAAATTCACACAAAATCGCAGAACGAATCTGCGTGACCTCGACTGGTCGTACCTAGTCCACGACCGGTCGAGCGCCACCCACGACCAGTCGAGATCCTCCTTCGATTGATTAAGCACCCCAGAGAAAAATAGTCCGCAGTCGCTAGACTTTGAGTCGTGCCATGACTCGACTCCACGACTAGTCGTGCACCAGCCCTCGACCGGTCAAGCGAGGCTCATGACCAGTCAAGCATGGGACAAAAAATCCCATCAAGTTGCCACAAGAGTATTGCCCTAGAAAGGTCTGAGGTTCCAGTACTTAGTAAAAAACAATGTTGTACAAAAAAAAAAAACTTTGAAATACAATGCACCACACGTATATATTTAATTCTTATTCAGTTTTGATTCTAAGTATTAAAAGCTTGTTTCTTTAATCCTGTGTAGCTTGTGTTTCTCATCCACTGTGGCAGACAAGTGCAATATTCAAGCCATGTAAATGCATTCTGGTTTTAGATAGCAGGTGCGAACTAAAAAGATAAGAAACAAAGAGTTTAAAATTAAAAAAATTAAAAAATTAAAAAAAAATACAGAAGGAATGCACCAGTATTTGCACTGTAACTCATGGTGCTCCTAGTTTCATCAGTTCAATCAGGCAATCCAATGATTGCTCTAAACTGTCTATTAGGTTTAGAACATATGTACGTCATGTACCAACTTGCAAAATTTTCCCTAAGAATATTAGACCATGTGGGATGGGCTTGTTCCTGCAAATTAAAACACATGCCTAAGTTCACCCAGGCTCATAACGAGCCGAAACAAGCAAGTTAAAGTTCAGCTGACATGCTCAGACATAACCTGAGAACAACTCAAACCCATCCTCATCGATTCTGCTTAAGGACATTTATTTCTTCTGTCGGTCAATGTACATATGTTATGATCATTTTTTTTTCAAAAACAACCATTCCATTAATACTGCCAATGTACAGAGCTACATATTTCGAGCGGCTACCAGAAACAAAAATTCGGCCCACCTATCATATTCTATACAGAGGATTTTCTTTCAATCTCTCTAATAGAGCCTAGCCCCGATCATCCAAAAGAATATGTCCCTTGACTAACCTGGGGAGATTGGACACTTCCTGGAAGAACTAGTTAGTTTGTAACGAGCTACTATGTTTTGCCAATCCATCAGATGAGCCATTAGCTTCTCTTGGGATTTGGGAGATCTGAAAAGTACCCCTAGTACTTAGTCTCCTAATTCTAGTCCGCCAATATTTCCATCTCCAGGCGCTCGAGGATTTCCCACAAATGCACTCTACCACCCATTTAGAATTTGATTCAATTAACACTGTTTAGACTGAGAGAGACGCAAAAATTCGAATTCGTGCCATCGAACAATGCCCGCAGCTCCGCCCTACTGTTTGAAGCAGTGCCATAACCACTGACGAAAGCGAAAATCAAATGCCCATGGCTGTCCTACGTAAACCCCCACCACCGGTTGGCCCTGGGTAAGCAATCGTAGACCCATCTACATTCAGTTTAAACCTGCCCACTTTGGGCCTGATCCATTTGACCACAACGAATTTTGGAGGCGGACCGGTGTGACGAAAAGTTGTAGAATCTAAAGGGACAAACAACAACTGAATTGGATTGTTCTGATTGTAAAGGAACAAGGATACCAACCACCATTTAGCTCTGATAAAAACTCCTGGGACTGAGATGGCCTGGCCGTTGAATCTAGCCTCGTTCCTGGCCCTCCAGATCTCCCATAGGATAAAAGCAGGGGCTAGAAGAACGGGAATAGAGATAGTAATGCGAGGAAGGGTCCTCAACCACCACCAGCTGAGTCGGTCCTAGACCGTAGGATGGTGAGATAGGGAAATCCCTAAAAGATCAGCAAGTTGAGTCCAGATTCTATCTGCTAGAGCCCCGACCTTAAAGAGATGCGAAAGTGATTTTGGTTGAGGGCTGACAAATAGATCGTCCCCGCAACAAACACATCTCGAGGCTAGCTAAATACCTTTCTTTTGGATGTTTACATCGACTGGCATGGACCCCTGCAATAATCTCCACATGAAAGTGGAGATCTTAGGCAGGATCTTGGGGTGCCACACCCATTTGGCCCAGGACTTCTTTAGCTCCTTATCTCTATAAATGGCCCAGGCAGATTTAACTGAGAATTTACCTACAGGATCGAAAGGCCATAAGCGAAAGTCTTCAACTTCCGATGTGTAGAACCCACCCTGCTGAATAGCGTGGATCCATATTGGAAGAACAGTAGGGCCCTTCGACTTCAGGCCATCTTCACCAAGGAAATCAGAAACCCGTAGCTCCCTGAGATCCGATGGGATATGAACAAAGGGGATCACGTCCAGGGGCCATAGACCAATCTAGTTGCATTGCCACATATTGCAGGAACCAATGCCCACTTCCTACTGGACGAACCTGTCCAGAATTGGGAAATGGCCCATCAAAATTTTCCAGAATGGGGAGGCGGAGGTAGGGATTATTCTGCTGTCGATAGAAGCAGAAGAATTTAGGTACTTTGAGTGCATGAAATTTGACCACAGGCTACCTTCCTTCCCAAATCTTGCCCCCCACACCATCTTCAAGTGAAGAGCTTTCATCACCTCCTTCAATTTCCTGATTCCTAGCCCACCCTCTTCCTTAGGCATGGAAATAGCGCTCCAATTTTTCCAATGCAACTTCTTCTTACCATCACCCCAACGCCAGAAGAAGTTTGCAAATGAATTTTCCATCGTATTAATCACTTTTGCTAGAATCACCTTAGCAGCCATGGAGTGGATCAGGATGTCGCTAAGGACTGACGAAATCAGGGCCAACCTCCCAGCCTGAGACAGGAGTCTAGCGTTCCAATCTTGGACCTTGGCCGCCATTTTATCAATCAGAGGGTTTGAAAAGGCCAAGCTATATGTCCTAGAGGGGGGGGGGGGTGAATAGGACTATGCCAAATTAAAATAAAAATCAGCGGAAATAAAATAAACCAATAGCCTTACAACTTGAATCAATTCACAAAGCTAAAGTTAAATCACCTTGATAAATAGATATCGAGAGATTGATGCAAATTCACTTCTAACGACAACCTTACACCATAATCAACAAGGGCTTATGGTAGGACAACCTTATTTCTAGAACCTCTTTTGGATCAAGGACTCAATATTAATATGAGTAAATGAAATAGCAAGGAATTGAATTTAAATACAGAAGTAAGATCTAAATTATTACAACAATCCCCACACTTGCTTGAAATGTAAATAGTTACAACATTCACATCCACTTGTACATTCCACAAGATCGAATGATAAAAGATATGAAAATTAAGCAAGCATTCAAACCACAAGTCAAAGAGTTATAGTGGTTCGCTTGTGTGTACACCAACTGTTTTCCAACAGCCACACAAAAAGCTACTCCACTCCTAATATCCTCACACAGGGGATATTAGCGTTCACTAACAAATAGGTTTTCACAGGTTCACCAAAAACCTTTACAATTGTGTCTTTTTCACTTGGGCTTACACAATCCAAAAACCCTTCTTTTCTAAGTTTTCTGGTTTTCCTCAGACAACCAATACAATGAGATTTTTCTGGCTCAACCTCAAACAAAACCAAAAGTAAATGAATTTTACAGAATTGTAAAATACCTGGATTTCTCCTTTTTCGTAGCAGCCCGGTAGAACCAATCGGAGTAGATGATTTGAATGTCAAAGTTCAATTTCCAATACTCACATTCATAAGGTTCTAAGTTCTAATTGATTTTAGAATTAACTCGCTGGGCGTAGCTAAATTTGATTTTGATTCCAAGAAGAAGGAATAAGATAATTCCTCTTTTCAAATAAGATTGGAATATAGAAACAAAATCAAATTAAATAAGCTAGCAAAAAGGAATATTAAATAAGCACAATCTAGCTTAAAATAAACACAAACTTATCTCAGAGTGATCACTTGAAAATTTCTTGAATTGAATAGCGTTGAAGTTATGAAAACTCTGAATTTCGTGTTCAATTTATAGAAGCAGAAATCGCTCCTACGACTGGTCTTAGAAACCTACGACTGGTCGTAGCTCTAACAGATTTTTGAAAAAATAAGCGCGATCTTTAAAAGCCGTTCTACGACTGGTCGTGAGTACCCTACGACTGGTCGTGGGTCACCTACGACTGGTCGTAGATCCCTACGACTGGTCGTAGGACCAGTGATTTCGTTGCTGGACTTTAAGTCGTAGCTCCACGACTGGTCGTGGATGAGTCGAAGCCACACCTACGACCGGTCGAAGGACCTCCAGGACTGGTCGTGGGCATACCAAAAATTCTGAAAAATCTTCAACTTCTTAGGACTGGTCGTGGAATTTCTTGGACTAGTCGAACCAATGCTAGGACTGGTCGAACAAGAGCTAGGACTGGTCGTAGAATAGACCAACCTAATGTAATTTAAATATTTGATTAATGTATCCAAAGTGACCTACTTAAAGGGTCAACCTAAGGTCATTCAAACCTGAACCATGTCGTATGGACATTGAACTTCAACCATTCAACGAATGTAGATAATTTGAATCATATCAGGCTTGAGATCTTGAACCATATCATGCTTGAGATCTTGAACCATAACATTGTAGCTTTCTTGAGGCTTCAACATGTAGGCTTCAACATGTAGCTTTTTGAGGCTTCAACATGTAGCTTCTTGAGGTGTCTTGAATTCCAATAAATGATCATACAAGTACAGAACACCGATAGATGTTTTGGCACACAAAATTTGACAACCAAAGGAGCATGAGATCATAACACTTACAATCTCCCCCTTTGTCAAATTTGTGACAAAACACCCAAATAATAATACTTCAATTTGAAACGAAGTTACTCACTACATATTCACAACAAGTTCAACAATAGAGAAGCATGCATAGATATATATGATAAGAAATAACTAGCATCATTCTCATAACTACCGCATCATTCTCATAACTACCCCTGAGAAGCTTAACTCCCCCTGAGTAATAGATAATAGAAGCACATCTCCTAAAACTTCTCCCCCTTTTTGTCACAAAATGACAAAGGAAGAAGGACAGCAATAAAAATGAATATAACAGTTAAAATATAGATTCAAGAGAGTTTTAATTCATAATTCAAAAAGTCAGTGAGTATGTAAAGTTAGAAACAAATGTTACAGACTTAGTAAAACATTCAGTCAGAACCAGAGGATGGAGCAGGATTAGAAGGATCAATTTTGTGTAAACCCTTAGTAATACGCCTCATATATTTGCGTAGATAAGAGAATTGCGTATCTTGGGTAACACGAATTTGAGCCATTGCTCTTGAAGGGAATTCAATCTCTCATCAAAATCAGAGGGCTGAAAATCAGGATCATCAGCCGAGTCTGACTCAAGTTCTTCAAACAAATCATCCATATTCACGTCTTCAGTAGGATCACTAGCTTGACCAGCATCTCTTGCTTCAGCACCACCGCCACCAGCATCCACTTGGCCATCAGCCAATTCTAAAGTCATCTTGTTAAGATTTGAATTATTAAAAGGGAGATGATGGATGGGTTTTTCTCTAGTAGGCATAGCAACGAGCATATGATTTGCCAACATAGTCAACAAATAACCAAAGGGTATATCACTATGTCCAGGATGTTGACGAGACAGAATAATGGAATGACAAATTAAGGAAGGTAAACATATTTTTGCACCAGAGATGACAGAATGCAAAACACGAACCATAAAAGCAGTGAGTTCGGTTTTATTGCCAGCACGAGGATAAAGATTAGAGATGAAAATCCTATGTAGTACTCTGTGTCTGGGTAACAAAAATCTTGAGGGAAGTGCATGACCTTTATAAGTCCAATGAACATCCAAATTACATAGATCTCTAGTAAGCATTCTACGTTCAGATTCAGAGAGACTGTCATGTAAAATACCAATTGAAATGCTCTCATCATTTACAGGTATTTCCATAATATCAGCAATCAAATGTCGATCCACTACAAACAATCCTTCTTGAGTATCAACTTTAAAAATTAAATTCTCAAGAGCGAAATCACAGATACATGCAAACATGGATTGGGCAATGGACTGGTATGCAGGTCCACCCCAATGCAAGATGTTATCCCATCCCACAGATTCCAACAAAGGAGGGATACCAAATGAAGCAATGTGATTAACATTCACAGGACGCTCAACAATAATATTTCGCATACGCAAATCCCTAACATTTGGAGGATCATTTTCGGAAGACCGAAGATGACGTTGTACAATAGAAGTTGATCTAGAAGAAGATGGACCTCTAGTAGTTTTCTTTTTACCTCTAGCATCCATTTTTAATGGAGGATTTCAATGAAACAACAAGATGCAAGATAGAAGAGATGAGGTTTTAATAGATCAGATTTTTCAAAATAAAACCCCAATCTTGCAATGACCGACCCAATAGATTCAACAAGAGAGTGATTTGAAACACTAATATCAAGAATCTATAATAAAAATGCAAAGGAACCACTAACCTTGAAGAACTAGGAAGGTGGGTTCGACCGGTCGTAGCTAGAGCCGTTGGTGGGAAAAAAGAAATGAGGAAGAAGAGTTAAAATCCCCAAATTAAAGTGAAATGCCGAGTTTTACGACCGGTCGTGTACGTGTTCGACCGGTCGTAGCACGACCGGTCGTGTACACTCACGACTGGTCGAGTACGACTCAAAATTTGCAATTTTTTTTCAAATAAATTTCAAATTTAAGCAAATAAATCATCAAACTTATGTACATTATGATACACCAAATCATGCAAATTCAATTTAAATTGCACATACCGAGATCAAACTTTAATTTATTAAACCTGCTTTTGTCGAGCGGTTTAGTGAAAATGTCAGCAAGTTGAGTCTCGGTTGGAATGTAATCCAAACATATTACCTTTTCTTCCACTAATTCACGAATGTAATGAAATCTAATATCAATATGCTTAGTACGTGAATGCTGAACTGGATTTTTAGAGATATTTATTGCACTGGAATTATCGCAAAATAAAATCATAGAATCCTGAGTAATTCCATAATCGCTCAACATTCGTTTCATCCAAACAAGTTGAGTACATGCATTTCCAGCAGCAATGTATTCAGCCTCAGCTGTTGATAGCGATATAGAACTTTGCTTCTTACTAAACCAAGAAACAAGACAATTTCCAATGTAGAAACAACCACCACTGGTTGATTTCCTATCATCAATGTTTCCAGCCCAGTCAGCATCTGCATACCCGGCTAATTGAACATTAGTTTCATGTGGATACCAGAGACCAAGTTTAGTAGTACTTGCGACATATCGCATAATCCGCTTAACAGCAGTTAAGTGTGATTCTTTAGGATTTGATTGATAACGAGCACAAATGGCAACACTCAAAGCGATATCTGGTCTACTAGCAGTCAAATAAAGTAAACTACCAATCAAACTACGATACAATTTAGGATCCACATCATTACCTGCAGAGTCTTTTGAGAGTCTCAAAGTTGTACTCATAGGAGTATCAAAATTTTTACCTTTCTCAAATCCAAATTTCTTGATTAAGCCCTGAGCATATTTGGTTTGAGAGATAAAAATTCCATTAGGTTGTTGTTTTACTTGCAACCCTAGGAAATAGTTTAATTCACCAACCATGCTCATTTCGAATTTAGACTTCATCAAATCTGCAAACTCAACAGTCATATTAGTACAGGTTGATCCATAAATAATATCGTCAACATATATTTGAACCATTAGAATATCATCGTTATACTTCTTAACAAAGAGTGTCTTATCAACACATCCCATCTGAAAATTATGACTTAGTAAAAACTTAGTCAGTTTTTCGTACCATGCTCTGGGAGCTTGTTTCAGACCATAGAGAGCCTTCTTAAGACGATACATATGATCAGTAAATTTAGGATCTTCAAACCCTGTTGGTTGTTCAACATATACCTCTTCATGTAAATCACCATTCAGAAAGGCACTCTTTACATCCATTTGATAAATTTTAATCTTTCTAAAACATGCAATGGAGATAAAAAGTCTGATTGATTCAAGACGAGCTACAGGGGCAAATGTCTCATTATAGTCAATACCTTCAATTTGCGTATAACCCTGTACAACTAGTCTTGCTTTATTTCGAATGATATTTCCAAGTTCATCAGATTTGTTTTTGAAAATCCATTTTGTTCCAATAATATGTTTATCTTTAGGTCTAGGAACAAGATACCAAACATCATTTCTGACAAACTGATTAAGCTCTTCTTGCATCGCAAGAATCCAGTTTTCATCCGAAAGTGCTTCTTTTACGTTAACCGGTTCAATCTGGGATGTAAAGCATACGTAATTACATATGTCCTCTAATTGTCTACGAGTGCGCACACCAGTGAGAGGGTTTCCAAGTATTTGAGAAGTTGGATGATCTTTAACAGTCCTAAATTCAGAATTAGGTGAAGTTTCTTATTTTTCAAGTATAAGCACTTCATCATTATCTGAACTAGGAACAGGTGTATTCAAAAGATCGTCAATCACAACATTTATTGACTCTTGAATCACACCGGTCCTGTTGTTCAGAACACGATATGCACGACTGTTTAAAGAATACCCTAAAAAGATCCCTTCATCACTTTTAGTGTCGAATTTTCCCAAATTTTCACGGTCACGCAAAATATAACACTTACTATCAAAAACTCGAAAGTATTTGACAGAAGGCTTTTTCTCAAACCACATTTCATAAGCCGTTTTATTATTAGATTTACAGATATAAACACGGTTAATAATTTAGCAGGCTGTATTCACTGCTTCAGCTAGCCCATAGATTTCTAGGGAGCTTCATGCTATTTAACATAACATTTCCCATTTCTTGAAGCACTCTATTCTTCCTCTTGATAATTCCATTTTGTTGAGGAGTTTTAGGTGCAGAAAATTCATGCGATATTCCCTGATCGCTACAGAATTTCTCAAAACCGCTATTTTCGAATTCGGATCCATGATCACTACGGATCTTGTTGACTTGAGAACTTTTTTCAGTTTGAATCCGTTTTATAATCTTTTTCACTTCATCAAGGGTTTCTGATTTGTCTCTCAAGAATGAAACCCAAGTGAACCTTGTATAATCATCTACAATAACTAAGATGTATTTTTTGCCACCTCGACTTTCCGTTCTTGTTGGTCCTATAAGATCCATGTGGAGAAGCTCGAGTGGTCTTGTGGTGGTATTGGAGTTCACCTTTTGGTGAGAGCTTCTAGTTTGTTTACCATGCTGGCATTCACCACAAATCTTGTCTACTTTTTGCATCTTAGGTAGACCTCTAATTAGTTCACCTTTGCTCAATCTGTATAAATTTCGATAGTGTACATGTCCGAGGCGTTTATGCCATAATTCTGTCTCATCGGTATGGACCATGTAACACGTTTGTTTAGATGAGCTACTATCGCTTACTATATAGCAGTTTTCAGAAGTTCTGCGACCAGTTAATATTACAGAACCCTTTTCATTTATTATTTCACAACCTTGATTAGAAAATTTAACATTATGGTTGTTATCGCATATTTGAGATATGCTCAACAGGTTGTGTTTTAAACCCTCAACATATAAAACATTTTTAAATAAGGGAAGGTTATAGAGTTGGACCGTACCTTTGCCAATTATCTTGCAGTTGCTACCATCACCAAATGTGACTGACCCATCAGTCATATCTTTAAGATCGGTGAATAGTGCTTTGTCGCCTGTCATATGTCTGGAGCATCCACTGTCTAGATACCATTTCGAATGGCTTGTAGCTTTGAAAGCAGTGTGAGCAACCAAACAGACAGCTTTAGGAACCCATTTCAGTACAGTTTTAGGTTTAGGAGAATAATTGGTCTTCTTATGTTTATAGTTGTAGAAGTGACCTACAGAATTAGATTTTAATAGCTCCTTAAGTAAATCAATAATTTTTTCAGCTAGTGGGTTTCGAATCTGATTTTTAAAATAGCTGTTTTTGGTTTTAGGAAAAGTTTTTGTATTTTTAGAAAAAACTTGACTACTACCTTTTCCTTTTGAGTTAGAAGTCTCTCCTTTCACAAAATTGGAAGGAGTATTCTTCTGTTTAGGAGATGTGTTTTTATCATAACCCAACCCGGATCGATCGCCACATTTTCTTGATCCGGATAACAATTTTTCTAATTTTGGATCACCTTGGGCATATCTCCATGTGTCCTTCAAACTCAAAAGAGAAGATACTTCATTTTTAAGCTTCTCATTTTCAGATTTCAAATTTTCAATTAGGGAGGTTTTGAATTCTAGATCACACTTAGACTTTTCAAAACTATCTGAAATTTGAGATTTTTCTAAAATAAGAGTTTCAAAACATTCTTTAAGTTTATAAAACTTTTCTTTTTGAAGTTTAAGTTTGACAGCAATTTTACAACTTTCCTTATATAAGGCATTGTAAGCATCTTGAAGATCTTCATCATATTCATGATCACTATCCAAATTTTCTTCACTTGTTGAATCATCGTGATCGGAAAAAGTAAACTTGGCTAGAGTCATAAGGGCCTTAAGTTCATTGCCCGACTCGGTTTCTGAATTTTCTGACTCAGAAGAGGCTTCAGAATCAGTCGATTCATCCCAAGTAGCCAACATACCCTTCCTTTTGGATCTGTCCTTTTTAGGACATTTGTTTGCTAAATGCCCATATTCTTGACAGTTGTAGCATTGACTATCTTTTAATGATTTCCAAGTTTTAGACTTAGGTTTGGAACGTTTCTTTTCATTTGCCTTTTGAAAATCGACTCTTTTCTTACTTTTGAAAATCTTATAAAACTTTTTCGCCAAAAGGGCCATATCATCTTCAGACTTTTCTGAATCTGAATTTTCTTGAATAATACTTTTAGATGACTTCAAAGCAATAGACTTACCTTTAGGAGCTTTAAAACTTAATTCATAGGTTTGTAAAGAACCAACTAATTCCTCTACCTTCATATTATCCGTATCACGAAGTTCCTGGATTGCGGTTACCTTAGAATTGAACCGTTCAGGAAGAGAGCGCAATATTTTTGCACACACTTTACTTTCAGGGATCTTATCGCCAAGACCCCACATTGAGTTCACAATGTCATTCAATCTAGTGTAAAAGTCCATAAACATTTCATTTTCCTCCATATGAATTTCTTCAAATTTAGTTGTGAGGAGTTGGACTTTAGATTTCTTGACAATTGATGTACCTTCGTGTGTCATTTCTAAAATATCCCAAGCTTGCTTTGCAGTATCACAGGATATGATTCTTTTGAACTCATCCGGTGATAGTGCGCAAGTGATAGCATTTAGTGCTTTAGCATTAGCACTACTCTCATTTTTCTGAAGTGTGGTCCATTGGTAATACGGTGTAATTTTCATAGATTTTGAACCATCAACACCAGTTACTTCCATGATAGGAGGTTTCCATTCAGTTACTGTGGCTTGCCACACACTTTCATCCATTGATTTGAGGAAGATCCTCATTCTGGCTTTCCAATAGGCATAGTTGGAGCCATCAAAGGGAAGAGGTCTAGTAACTGAAAGGCTATCAAAATTTGACATCTTTTTATATAGCTTAGATCGCTAGCTCAGGAAATAAATCCAAATAAAAAGCAACAAAATGAGCTATTAGGCTCTGATACCACTTGAAAAGGCCAAGCTATATGTCCTAGAGGGGGGGGGGGTGAATAGGACTATGCCAAATTAAAATAAAAATCAGCGGAAATAAAATAAACCAATAGCCTTACAACTTGAATCAATTCACAAAGCTAAAGTTAAATTACCTTGATAAATAGATATCGAGAGATTGATGCAAATTCAGTTCTAAGGACAACCTTACACCATAATCAACAAGGGCTTATGGTAGGACAACCTTATTTCTAGAACCTCTTTTGGATCAAGGACTCAATATTAATATGAGTAAATGAAATAGCAAGGAATTGAATTTAAATACAGAAGTAAGATCTAAATTATTACAACAATCCCCACACTTGCTTGAAATGTAAATAGTTACAACATTCACATCCACTTGTACATTCCACAAGATCGAATGATAAAAGATATGA
Source organism: Magnolia officinalis (assembly GCA_021015155.1). Taxonomy (NCBI): domain Eukaryota; kingdom Viridiplantae; phylum Streptophyta; class Magnoliopsida; order Magnoliales; family Magnoliaceae; genus Magnolia; species Magnolia officinalis. The sequence goes on from JAJHSJ010000011.1 coordinate 13,991,984, forward strand.
AAATTAAGCAAGCATTCAAACCACAAGTCAAAGAGTTATAGTGGTTCGCTTGTGTGTACACCAACTGTTTTCCAACAGCCACACAAAAAGCTACTCCACTCCTAATATCCTCACACAGGGGATATTAGCGTTCACTAACAAATAGGTTTTCACAGGTTCACCAAAAACCTTTACAATTGTGTCTTTTTCACTTGGGCTTACACAATCCAAAAACTCTTCTTTTCTAAGTTTTCTGGTTTTCCTCAGACAACCAATACAATGAGATTTTTCTGGCTCAACCTCAAACAAAACCAAAAGTAAATGAATTTTACAGAATTGTAAAATACCTGGATTTCTCCTTTTTCGTAGCAGCCCGGTAGAACCAATCGGAGTAGATGATTTGAATGTCAAAGTTCAATTTCCAATACTCACATTCATAAGGTTCTAAGTTCTAATTGATTTTAGAATTAACTCGTTGGGCGTAGCTAAATTTGATTTTGATTCCAAGAAGAAGGAATAAGATAATTCCTCTTTTCAAATAAGATTGGAATATAGAAACAAAATCAAATTAAATAAGCTAGCAAAAAGGAATATTAAATAAGCACAATCTAGCTTAAAATAAACACAAACTTATCTCAGAGTGATCACTTGAAAATTTCTTGAATTGAATAGCGTTGAAGTTATGAAAACTCTGAATTTCGTGTTCAATTTATAGAAGCAGAAATCGCTCCTACGACTGGTCTTAGAAACCTACGACTGGTCGTAGCTCTAACAGATTTTTGAAAAAATAAGCGCGATCTTTAAAAGCCGTTCTACGACTGGTCGTGAGTACCCTACGACTGGTCGTGGGTCACCTACGACTGGTCGTAGATCCCTACGACTGGTCGTAGGACCAGTGATTTCATTGCTGGACTTTAAGTCGTAGCTCCACGACTGGTCGTGGACGAGTCGAAGCCACACCTACGACCGGTCGAAGGACCTCCAGGACTGGTCGTGGGCGTACCAAAAATTCTGAAAAATCTTCAACTTCTTAGGACTGGTCGTGGAATTTCTTGGACTAGTCGAACCAATGCTAGGACTGGTCGAACAAGAGCTAGGACTGGTCGTAGAATAGACCAACCTAATGTAATTTAAATATTTGATTAATGTATCCAAAGTGACCTACTTAAAGGGTCAACCTAAGGTCATTCAAACCTGAACCATGTCGTATGGACATTGAACTTCAACCATTCAACGAATGTAGATAATTTGAATCATATCAGGCTTGAGATCTTGAACCATATCATGCTTGAGATCTTGAACCATAACATTGTAGCTTTCTTGAGGCTTCAACATGTAGGCTTCAACATGTAGCTTTTTGAGGCTTCAACATGTAGCTTTTTGAGGCTTCAACATGTAGCTTCTTGAGGTGTCTTGAATTCCAATAAATGATCATACAAGTACAGAACACCGATAGATGTTTTGGCACACAAAATTTGACAACCAAAGGAGCATGAGATCATAACACTTACAGGGTTGAATACACTGCTCTTAACTCTCCCCTTCACAATAGGGACCCCCAGATACAAGAAGCCACCAACATATTTTACGATGCCTAGAGTTCTTTCAATGTCCCTGATCCTACCAACGGGCAGCTTAGCAGAATAGTGGAAGGATCTCTTCCTAATGTTCACTTTCTGCCCCGATACGGACTGATAATCAGTGATAAAAGCACGCACCACCTCCAGAGATTTGTGGGAGCCATCGAGGAAAAGAACTATGTGATCGGCGTAAAGTAGATGGGAGACTTGAATACAGCCCTGTTTGAGTTTAAACAGTTTACACAACCCATTAGCTACCAGCTTAGAGAATCCCCTACTAAAGACTTCGGCTGTGAGAATGAAGAGACTGGGAGATAAGGGGGTCGCCTTGCCTTAAGCCCCGGGTGGATTGGAAGAAACCACAACTCTCACCATTAATTAGGACCGAGAACCAGTTGTTGTTCCAACAAGACTCCACCATCTTGAACCAGCTGGAACTAAACCCAAATTTAATGAGAACCTGCTTCAGGAAATGTCAATCAACTCTATATCATAAGCCTTCTCCATGTCAAGCTTCAATACTAAGCTCCCCCTGTGAACCTTTTCTATTTATATCTCTGAATATTTCTTGACTGAGGGTGATGTTTTCAGTAATCGAGCGGCCCCTAACAAAGGCCCCTTGTTCCGGAGAGATTAACTTCGAGAGAAGAGGGCCAAGTCTGTTGACGATAATCTTGGCAAATATAAGCAGTTGCACAGACTGATAGGGTGAAAATCTGTAAAAGATTTAGGGCCCGCCGCTTTAGGCACTAAACATACGAGGGTGGATGTGAAGGCTCTGGGAAGAGTGTCCCCTTGGAAGAAATCCACAACTGCTTTGTGGATATCATTCCCTATTACGTTCCAACAACCAGCAAAAAAAAGCACTAGAGATATGATCTGGGCCAGGGGCACCATCCTTAGGAAGGGCGAAAACTGCTATTCTGACCTACTCCAAGGAGGGGATTCTCATGAGATGAGTATTGTACTCATCCGAGATGAGGGGAGGGATGCAGCCCAAAAGATCCACTCCCACTGAGGAAGGGGTTGCGGAAGATTCCGAGGCGAGCAAGGATTGAAGCAAGGAGACCGTTTCCTTTTGGATAGTAGCTTGGTCTAAAGTAGATTCCCCTGATTCCAGTTGGATCTCATGGATCCCAAATCTTCTAATTTTATCAGAGGCGGAGAGGTGAAAGAACTTAGTGTTCTTATCTCCTTCCTCAAGCTAGATATCGCGAGCCTTTTGTTTCTAAAAAAATTCTTCCATAAGCTCTATTTGACCAAGCTTAAATTTAGCTTCGCTAATCTCTTCAGGACTGATCACCGAATCGGAAGATTGAGCTCTACCTTCCAGCTAAATCAACTCCTGTTCCGCGGTTTTGAGATTCTTAAATATGTTCCCAAACACATCTCTGTTCAAAATTTCCAGTCACTGCTTGACCTTCTTGATTTTCAGCAGAAGATTAATCATGATCTAAATTGACAACTCTTAGCTCCAAGCTTCCTTGATCAGCTGAGGGAAAGAGTTGTCAAGCAGCCACATCCTTTGAAAGCAAAAGGGCTTAGCAACCTGAGAGATGGGGCTGGGAAAGCACAAAAGTAGAGGGGAATGGTTCGAGCTCATCTTAGGTAAATGCTTAACTAGGAAACCCAAAAAATTGTTAACCCAGTCCCCATCACAAAGCACCCTATCCAGCCTAGCCCAAACTCTAGAATTACCAGCTTGATTATTACACCATGTGAACTTGTTTCCTTCAAACCCAACATCCAACAACCCAGCCTTATCGATCGCTTCTCCAAATTCAGCAGCACTAGCTGTATTAATTTCTATTACCCAACCTTTCAACATTGTCAACCATCGCATTGAAGTCATTGCTTACTGCCCAAGGACCAACCATGGTTGAGGCAAGGGATTCCATGACATCCTAGAGGAATCTTTTACTGAACCTGGAACACATCGCATACACGAAAAAAAGCCTACAAGTGGTAGACTGATTATGAAGACAAACTTCTAAAGAGACAATTTGGTTAAACATGCCAATAATAGAAATAGAAAGAGCATTTCTGTAATATATCCAGATTTACCCCCTTCAGCTTCATTGGAAACGGAAGAATGAAAACCGAGCTTTAAACCTATGCTCACCCTCTTACTATCCCTACCCATTGGTTTCGGGATGGCTAAAATTGACAGATTATGCTCCCGAATAAGCCTTATGGAAGTCCAAATTGTGGCCGCATTAGCCATATCCCGGGCATTCCAGATAAGGATGTTATCCATCAGACATATTCCCTAAGATAACAGCGCTCCGCTTCGGTCTTTTAAGTCTGCTCTTCCAGTCACCAATATCTGAGCGAACCCCCCAGGATTCCTTTATTGCTTATCCTCCATCAGAATCGCCCCATTCGAAGGGGAGGACCGATTAGGTCTGGTAGGGTTATGGCTGGGCGACCTGGGGAGAGCAGAGACTCTGTGAGGGAGGTCCCTATCTCCCAAAAAATGAGAGTTACCATCGACATTGGGGGCTCTATCATTCTGATCTGTTTTCTTGCCTGATCTGAAGTTAGCCACCCCCAGGTCCTCCTGACCAATGTTGAAGCGATGTCCCACATCGCTTTGGGATAGATGATAAGGAGATAGATCAACAAAAATATCAAGCTATTTATACATTGTGATGCAACCGTTTGTAAGGCCTCTGTGAGACGGGGAAATGCCCTTAGCCACAACATGGGGCCAGGGGGTATGAGCAAGGGAATATGATTACCAATCTCCCTCTCTACATCTCCATCTCCCAAAGGACTAATAGGAGAGTCCCCAACTGATCAAGAGATGGTCAGAATGTATCTCTCATACTCAGCGGGTCTAGCCCGAGGAGGAGAGCCACACATTTCAGTATCTTTGGGGAGATTGAATGGGACTAATTCAGTAGAACTGGAATAATCTGTAACATTGCACACCTGCAGAGGAGGTAGAGTCCCAGAAGGAAGGCACACAAGCCTAGTTGAAGGAAGGCACAAATATCAGCTTGATTTAAAACTTTTGTAGCCTCAAAATGTTTTCAAAGGTATATATAGTTTCAATCCCAAATATTTCATATGGTGTTGTCTAGTTGAGATTTCGATCTGTCTCATTTTTTATTTCATATGGTGTGGTCCAATTGAGATTTGGATCTGTCTCATTTTTGGGCCCATGCCCTAAAACAAGCTAGAAAAATGGATGGACAACATGGATAAAAGAGATGCATCATGGTGGGGCTCACGGACCATTGGCACCAGCTAGTTGGTTGTTGTTAGGGTCACCGACCAAACTGTGTCCAAGAAATTCATACTTTGGCATCTCCAACCAATGAAGACTACTAAAGACCAGCAGAATGAAGTGAGTATTTCACATTCTAAATATGAAAAAAAAAATTCATTTCGCACGAAATCCTTTCCTTAGAATTTGATTAGTATACTTTTCTTTTGAATATGGGTGGTTGATATTTCCTTTTGTTTTATCATCCGTTTTGAGGCCATAAGTAGATGGTTGGGATGGTTGTGTTGTTAGTATCTCAAATTTGTAAACAACATAGATAGACCACTCAATGCCATCGAGCAAATGTCGATGCCAGTGGAAAAATTCAAAAAATTCATATTTTATCACTGGAATGTTTTGGTGTTTTCTCGATGACAAGAAGTTACACGTTTGATGATTGAAGACATGGTGGAGATTGTTGTAATGGATGTCTTAAATCGAGTCTGTTACAGGGCCTATCGATGTCACCATCGATGGTATATCGAACAATACTTGATCCCATTAAGATTTTCCAGATTCTCTAGTTGGTCACTAGACCAACTAGGCATCTTTTCGATGCAATCGATAGTTTTTCGATGCCATCGAACAAGGCTCGATGCAATCAGACAAAATCAAATTTTCCAATGTTATCTCTGGACAGTTAGGGTGTTAGTTCGATGCCATCGAATGATAAGTTTCGATGACATCGAAGTGTGTTCGATGCCATCGAGCTATTTGGTGCAGAATTCGCAGAGTTGTGATTTTGCAGGATTTGTTTCTAATTTCATTTGGAATTCCTTCTTAGTTATAAATATAGATGTAAATGGGATTGAGAGAGTATTCTAGGGTTTCTAAATCATCCAAGGGTTTCAAATGGTGTAGCAAGTGTGACATTCGATGCTGTTCAAATCGGGTAATCTCTTTCTCTTTGTAATTTCTTCTTTCATAGTGATATCTGTCATTTTCTGCCATGATATATTTCTAGAAGGGGTTTTTCCATGTTAAAAATCTGTGTTCTTTTCATGTTTGCTTGGCGCAATTGGATTACTATCCTAGATTCATCTATGTGTGCGTCCATGATCCCCCCAACATACGAGTCATTCCATGCACATAGTTTCATTTGGACTCCTTGGTATCCACATCATCTATGTGGACTGTCCACTAAGTTTGGTCCGCTCTTTATAGACTACCATCAAAAGTTTATACTGATCAGACCATCCAAACCTTTCAGTTAGCGGCATGAAAAATGGATGTGGAGGTATACTTATAAAACGTAAGCTCAGCAAAGAATGCTTGGAACCATCTGGTGCATGGTTGTATTTTCTGCCCACTGAGAACTGGACCCAAATTCCAAATGACGGTTCAGATAGGCCATGTGAATGCTAACAAGATCAAATGCAACTGTGCATGGTAAGGATTTCATAGACAACTGACTAGATCATTGCTCGATGAATTAAGGTAGGTATTCACTTGAAAGCAACTCCAAAGTATTTATTAATTTATTTTGGTATGTCTGATGGATGCCATCCAGTGACTCTCGAATTGTATAATTAAGCATCCATGATTGCCTTTGATTGGGTTGTATCAGGTGTAGGATACTTACTCTATACTATAGCATGTATAGGCAATATCCAAGCCCTGCCGTCAAGCAGCTGGTGTGGCAATATAAATGTTCTCGCCCAAAAATCAGGCCATATCCAGTTACAAGAGGAACCACTTTGTTAAAAATGGTAGGATACCTTTGAAAACTTTGAGCAAGTTTTCTCAGCTGTATTTTTTTTTTTTTTTAAAGACTGTGGCCAATCTAATAAGGAGTCTGACCTAATTCTTGGGCTAGGATATGAGCCTAGAGATTCCTTCTTGATGGATGGATTGGATCTTATATCCATGTGCCATGCTGGCATGTGGTGGTGTGTACATATGATGCCTTAATACACAACACGTGATGGATGGGAACGAGCAAATATCATCCCGATTCAAACTTTTGTGGTCGTTGAAAAATTTTTAGGCGTGAACATTCATCATGGAGGAGAGGGAGCGCCCTTGGGAGTGAGTTCCCCCTTGGCGTAGCCGACAACGAAGACCCCATTTCACCATTTTCGTTGCGAATCTCACTTTTGGTACTACAGAAGAGGACCTCCTCCGCATATTTGGTAGATACGATAAGCTAGATGGAGTTTATGTTCCTAGGGATCCGATTTGCCAGAGATCGAGAGGGTTTGCATTTATTTGGTTCTGCTACGAGCAAGAAGCACTCAATGCAGCACAATGCCTCAATGGGAGGAGAATAGACGGACCACTACCAAAAAAATGAGCAAAGGCTACAGAGTATGGGACTTTTCTGCTACGGATATAAACCGTAGCTAATCTACTACTGCTTTAGTCCGTAGCAAAAGGTCTAAGATTTTACGGTACCCTAAGAGCCTCCATGGGCCTGCCACAACATTCGTGTTTTATCTAAGCCGTCCATCCATTTGAACCGCTCATTTTAAGGCATGAGACCAAAAAAGGAGGCAGATCGAAGGCTCAAGTGGACCACACCGTTGGAAATAGTGGATATTAAGTCGCCGCCATTTATATTTGTGTGATCCATGTGGGCCTTCGATCTGCCTCCTTTTTTTGTATCACGCCTATAATTAGATTCTAAAATGAATGGATGGATTGGATAAACCACATACATCATGGTGGACCCCACGAGCCCATGACAGGACCGTCCATGCAATGGCGGTCCCCAAAATTTCAGCGCATTCTTTTGCTAAAAGAAACCTCCGCGCACTCCCGCCCTCACTTTCCCTTTCCCTCACTTTCCCTCTCCCTCTCGCCCTCACTTTCCCTCTCCCTCTCCCTCTCGCCCTCTCTCGCCCTCACTTTCCTCTCTCGCACTCCCTTGCCTTCGCCCGCCCTCACCCTTCCCTCTCTCTCTCTCTCTCTCTCTCTCTCTCTCTCTCTCTCTCTCTCTCTCTCTCTCTCTCTCTCTCGGCACATCGTCTCCAGCATCATCTCCAGATCTAGTGCGGCCAGCAGCCCCCACCCTTCACCTCTTCCCTGACCAGGTACTCATTTCTCTCAAATGGAAATTTAGGTTTTTTATTTCTAGATCTGCAAATCTGCATATTATCATATTTTACAATATTGGAATTATGGCTTTCCTAAAATCTGTAATGGGAAAAGGATTTGGGCTTTTGTAAAAATCACTTTTATGGTTTATTTTTCTGAACTTCTCAAGGGATTTTCATTGTGGATTGATTGGGTAATATCGTAAACATTAGGACCCTGTGAGTTCAAGGTTTATCTTCTCATGTTTTGAGGAAGTATGCCAGTCTCTGTTGTCTGGTCCCATTGAAGTCCACGCTTGATCTGATTTTGCAGGATATTGCAGAATTGCAATATTATCGGAGAGATACCTACATATATTGGAGAAATGAGATTACTGGATTTGTTGTAAGTCAGTTTTTTTCCTTGTATACGATAAATATCTTCTTTACTGGCCGATGTTCTTTTCATTTGCTTGCTTTCATTGGATAAATAGGTTCATTAAATATGGATGCTTTTGCCATTCCAGTCCTCGTTGTCATTGTTGTTGTTGTTGTTGTTTTTTTTTTTTTTTTTTAAAAGTTATCTATAGTCTTTTACCAGAATACTATTTTACTATGTAACAGTGAATGTACTAGTATGCACTATTTTTACTCTTGTATTATTGTTCCAAGTGTGTACATTTACTCTTTTATATGTTCACCACAAGTTTTTTTCTTCTTTTTTGAGAAGTAACTTTAATTTTATTTAAAGAAAAAGGCTACATAAACAGAACTCTAAAGATGAGCAGATGGTGAAGAATCATCTTTTCTGAACAACATTGAATTTACTCCCCACCCTCTAGTCCCCAACTTAAAATAAAAATGGCCCAAGCACCTTATAAAAAAAAAAAAAAGAAGTGGTTGAAGGACTCGTGGCACAAGCACTTAGGGATTTAGCCCATTAATATCCCAAACTTTAAGGGTGACCTGTGTAGTTGTGAAATATTCTGTTATTTTGTTTTGCCAATATCAACATAAGAACCATAGCAGAGATGGCCTCCATAAAACATTCCTTTTTGGGCCAGAGGAACCCTCATAGCAACATACCATGGCTTGAACCAAAGGCCTATCAGCCTAGGCATCATTCATCTATCATGAATTGACGAAAGAACATACATCCCACAAAGTTGCAGCGTGTGAAGGCAGTTCACCAACTCCACACCCTGAAGGTGTAAGCCCCAATATATATGAAATAAATGAACAACTAATAAAAAATTGTCCTAGTTTAACATTGCGGCGCATTATGAGTAAACCAGCTTGATTTTTTGGGCGAGGGCATCTACATGGTGGGATTCACCTGATGGATGGTTTGGAACTTTGGATCTTGCACCTGCTTTCCAGGTTAGCACGTGTGCTAGTATGTGGGCTTCTTGGTACCCATTTATGGGATTCACGAACCTTTAAATTTCAGTACACTTAGCAAAAATCTCTATTCTAAGTGTTAAAATTTGATTAGAAGTTCATGATCAATAAGATGGATATAAAATGAGTTATTTTAGGATAGATCATTGTTACCTTTTTCAGCTTGTGTGATTTCTTGGTAGAGATCTTAGCTTTAACAAGTTGGTAGGAACGATTCCAATCACCTTTAGAAGCCTACCACAGGAGAGTCCTTCCATTAGGGCTCATCTAGCAACGTGAAACCAGAGTTATTTGTGGGGATTTGCATTTTCTTATCCACATAACTATTTCTTCTCCTAGACTATTTCATTGGTTATGAATTATTATGCTCCATATAACCATAGAATTCTGATATAGTCTCTTAAATTGAATTGTACAATAAATGCCCACCAATCTGATTGTCAAATAATCACATAAGCCCCATTTTTCTTCCATGAGGGCTCTAAATTGGGATGCATAATTTGGACAGTTTAATTTGGAGTCTTATACGCCACATATGCAATTTCCAAGTAATTTTTAAGTTTTTCATATCATATATCACAATTGATGGTGATTGGTGACCTCCTGCTGCACCTTGCAGGTGTACATGTCAGATCTAACAACACTAATTACTTGGACATGTGAAAGGCACAGTGATATGATCAAGGTATTCAGGCATCACAATGCTTATTGAACTCCCATTTCATTTTACTTGGGGCTATTGTGAAAATATGGCATTCCACCTTGATGGCTAGCAAGCTGATAATTGTTCTTTGATGTTGAACAAGGGGTTTGAGATAATAGAGTTGATAGTTGATGTGCAGTACTGCTTACAGGTGCGCTTTCATTTACAATTGTGTATAAAAGAACATTGTTGAGTCATTGATATATTTTATAGCTACTAGAAATCTATAGGCCTTCTGTATAGTGCCATTTTGTTTAAATTCTACTCCCTGATTGTTTTAACTCAAACACCTTATTAAACTATTTATGCAGGCATTTATTGGGGTGGCTCAAGATCCTAATGCCATTATCATTGCTTTTAGGGGCACCCAAGAACATAGGCATGAATTTGCAATGGCAATTCTTGTTATATGGCATACATTCCGTGTTTTTACCCATTTAAATGGCAAACTATGCTAATTTTCCCATCAAAGCATAGTTTCCATATGTGAATCTTGCCAATGGAGTAAAGCGATGTGGATCAGTTTGATATTGACATGCGGTATAGAAAGATGTATTGATGGAGGTTGCATGATATATGAGCAGCATGGTTGTTTCATTGGGTCAAATGCTATTTGCCTGAGCAAAATTCTCTGGTTGTGCTGGAGCTGCTTTTATTTACAGATGACAACGGAAAGGAAGCAAAAGGATCATGCATATGTATTTATACTATATATATATTTTTTCTTTTGCTATGTAAATGCGGAGTTTCGGTTGTAAATTTTTTGCAGATGCAGTGTTGCCTTGTTTTCTTGTTCTTCCTATTTTGTTCTGCACTCATTGTGAGAATCAATCAGCTTTGCTGCGATGTGCATCGCATTAGACAGGATTCTACTGCAGAAGTGTTAAAAAGAGAGGCCTGGTATGTATTCCAAGCTCTCATCGAAAATCACTGGACTGTTTGGATCCACTATAAGCCTTCCTGGTGCTGAAATGAGGCCTTTCGGAAATGCCAACTATCCAAAAAAAAAGAAGAAGTTATGACTCACAACATAACATAGATATGATGGAATTGGATGTGTTTGGAATCTGGATAAACTTAATTGTGAATGTTCCCCGTTCAACAATATGGAACAAATTGTAATGGAATGTTCTTTTTCTTTTTTCTTACTTTCATTCTTTCTTTTTTCTTTTTGTAAAAGAGGAAGCAGCCTCAAATTGCGGTTGTCATCCTTTCAAGTCTTAGTAGAAAGTAATATAATTGCAATTTCGAGCCTATTTCATTCATATGAATAGTAAGGGCCTAGTTGCAATATTGTTTGTTTCTGTATTATTTATATGATCATCAATAACTTATGCATCCAAATGCAGCAATAGTCAATTGTAAAGGTTAAAGATTGTTGGCTACGTAAAAAAATAAAAAATCTTAAAATAATGCATATAATTGATAAAATCTGATGACTTACTGTTTGACGGTGATCCTTCATAAAGTGGAATGACACAATCATCAAACAATACATTATGTGATTATAATTACATTTATTTGTTGCAATAATATGTTTGTGATATCGTGTGCATGATATATGTATTGTAATTACAGTTATCTATAATAATAATTTGTTCAACTCATTGCTCGTAGCGATTCTGGAGCCGATGGCTAGAGAGGAAAGGAGAGTAGCTATTGGATTGAAACTGGGACTTCACTCCTATCTATCAAATGGAGATTCAGGAGGGAAAATTTGGGTCTTTTTCAAAACCAAATTTCTTTCTGTGTCTGTTCACTCCAAAATCAAATCAAATGCTCTCCCTAAATATTTCTTTGTAGAATTGCAGGGTTCCTGCCTTGCTATCCATTGTCTATGCTAGGTATTCGTACATCCTTAGAAGATCGATGTGGCTTGAATCGGAAAACATTAGCAGGGAAGTTACAAGTCCTTGGGTTGTGGGAGGAGACTTCAACGCAGTAAAAGAAGCAAGCGAAAGAAGATGAGCAAGTGCGGCAGGTAGATTGAGCATGGCGGAATTTGCAGCAGCAATTCAGAATGCAGGCTTACTGGATGCAGGATTTGCTGGAAACAATTTCACGTGGAGCAATAACAGAACTGGGTAAGACAGGGTATGGCTAGATTGGACAGAATTCTTATCAATGACAGGTGGGCGGCAACCTTCTCTTCCTTCCGAGTTGAACACTTGACTCGAGTAAATTCAAACCACTCGCCGCTTCTTCTTTCCTTCCCAATTTAGAATCAGCTGCCCATCAGACCATTCCGTTATCAGCGAATGTGGTCGCTCCATGATACATTTCAGCTCATCGTCAAAAAAAACGTGGGAGGGAGTTTATTCTTATCAACCCATGATCAACGTGTAGCTCAAGCTGAAGAAGACAAAGCAACTTCTGAATGTATGGAACAAAGAAGTATTTGGCGATGTCTTCCAACAATAGGTCCAGGCAGCTAAGGTAGAGTTAATTCAGATGGAAAACAGAATGCAGAGTGATGGGTCTGAGGTGTTAATGCAAGCAAGTCTTTCAACTAGGAGAAAACCAGCTCAGATTGAACTTATGGAAGATATTTTTTGGAAACAAAAAGCCAGGAATTCGTGGCTAGAGGAAGGAGATAGGAATACCAAACACTTTCACAAGTCAACGCGTGAAAGGATTAGGCGAGCTTCAATAACAGAGATCAAGGACGTAAATGGGAACACTATATCTGATTTGGCGTAGATAAAGACAGCAGTAGTTCGGTTCTTTGAGCATCTCTTTCAGGCCGAGCAAACCCCTCAATTCAGTGAGCTTCTCTCTGTAATCCCGTCGATTCTTTCTTAGCAAGATAACGTGGATCTCCTTGCCCCTCCCTCGATGTAGGAGACTTATGATGCGGTTAAATCCATCCCTAAGGATAGCGCCTCGGGTCCTGATAGATTTGCTGCATCTTTCTTCTCCGATTGCTGGCAGACGGTTGGGAGGATATACATAAAGCAGCCTGTTCCTTCATTGAAGGGGGCCAGTTACCCAGAGCATTTGCTCCGTCCCTGATATGTCTAATCTCAAAAAGCCCGGCAGTTATGTCCTTTGCTGACTATCGTCCGATCAACCTTTGTAACATGGTATTTAAAATCCTTTCCAAAATCTTGGCTGGCCGATTGAGTAAGGTTCTTCTGAAGCTAATATCCATGGAACAGGGAGCTTTTATTCAAGGTAAGTCTATCACAGAAAACATTACGATGGCTCTAGAGGCGATGTGAAACATAGATAAAAAATCAAGAGGTGGGAACCTCATTCTTAAGCTAGACATGGAAAAAGCCTATGATAGGGTGGATTGAAACTTTCTAAATAAGGTGATGGCTCATTTTGGATTCAGTGATAGATGGATTGCAATGATGAAAGCGTGTTGGGGCAACAACTAGTTTTTGGTCCTCATCAATGGGGAAGCGACGGGCTTCTTCAAATCATCTACAAGACTCCATCAGGGAGATCTCATTTCACCCGGGCTGTTCATCTTAGCAGCGGAGGTTTTTTCTAGAAATTTTAAACAGTTGATGGTAAGAGGCTGGTGCAAACCGTTTAAGCTGCAGAGAGGATGTCCGTCCATCTCTCATCTTTTATTTGTAGATGATACTCTGCTTTTTGTGAATGAAAGTCGGGAGTCACTGCTTATTGTCAAGAGATTTCTGTCCTCCTTCCAAGAAGCTTCAGGTCAACGGATTAACAATAACAAGAGTTGCTTCCTATACTCCAACAAAATGTTGCCAAGTAGAATCAGAAACATGGAGAGAGTTTTGGGCTTCTCTAAAGCCAGATTGGGCGTATAATACCTGGGTGTTCCCCTCTATAAAGGTAGAATTACTTCGGCTTCATTTCAAGCCCTATTGGAAAAGTTTAGTAGCAGAATTTCAGGTTGGAATTCTAGATTTCTGACTCAGGCGGGCAAGCTGACACTCATCAAGCATGTTTTGGGTAGCATACCTCTTCACACTATGGTGGCCACAAAAATTCCGCGTTAGTTGGTGAGTAGTTTGGAGCGTAGGTTTGCCCAATTCTTTTGGGGATGGGCTGAAGGAAAAAGGAAAGTGCAGTGGGTTGCATGGAGTAAGCTAACCAGACCTATTGAAGAAGGCGGGATTGGTATCAGAAAATTGGAAGAGGTGATGCTGGCCCTTCGCATGAAAATGGCTTGGAATGTGAAATATAGGTAGAAGGAGAGCCCCTGGGTTTCATACATGAGAGCCAGACATCGCCAGGACTTGGAGGATGGTAGTGCGGCGACATCATCGAGGTTGGCCTCCCCATTTTGGAAAGAAATCAGAAGTGAGCTGTCGGTCCTTGTCAACAACATCTAATGGCAGGTAGGCTCTGGTGAATCGAATGTGTGGACAGATAATTGGACTGGATTAGGCCCCCTCCAGCGGATTACGAGTAAGCCCATTCCGCAGTTGTTGCAATCCCTCCAGGTGAGAGATTTTTTTATTTCACATCGAGAGCCTCATCTTCCTTGCGTCTCAAGCTCTTGGTCGGCCTGACCCCTGCCCTCATTTCTTGGGAGCTTTGGATCAGTCAAAATGCCTCTCGTTTCGATGGGATTAGGATGTCTGCTCGTCAGGTCATTGCCCGGGTCATAGGCTGGTTGCAGGAAATTGGAAATTCGTTGACTGCCACTAATTCGCCCTCTTTCATGGACTTTGCTTCAATCAATGCCCTGCATCTTCGGTCTGACATGGTCTGCCCTAGTGACAAGCCTCAGCTAGTCAAGTGGCAACGACCCCCATTGGGGTGGGTCAAGCTGAATGTAGATGGCTCCTCTCGAGGTAATCCGGGTGAGAGTGGCTGAGGGGGGGGGGGGTTTGCAGAGACTCTCAGGGCTTGCTCATTTTCGTTTTTTACAGATATTATGGGACCGCTACGAACACGTCAGCGGAAACTCAAGCCATGCTGGACAGAATCATCCTCTGTAGCCGTCTGGGCCTCTCGAACATTGCAGTTGAATCGGATTCGAAGATAGTTGTGGAAGCTGCGGCCGAGCCATCTAGCCACTGCCCATGGAACATTTGGTATAGAATGGGGGCCATCCACCAATTCAGTCGGGCTCTGGCCCTTTCATTCATGCACATCTACCAAGAGGGGAATGTTGTGGCAGATGCGTTAGCCAGAGCGGCTAGTGAAGGATGCGCTAACTCTCTCTTTCTCTCGTCTTTCAAGCTACCAAGGTGCATTAGGGGTTGTTTGGTTCTGTATAGGGCCAGGCTGGGAAACTTGAGAGCCTAAAGTGTCGGGTTTGGGTTGACTGCTTTTGGTGCTGCCTTCCCTAGCCCGAGTTTCGTCTCCAGCCGTCCCTCTCTTCACGGCCTTGTGTCTTTTTGTTTTTCTTTTGTCCAGTCTGTATGAAGGTGTATGATAGGCAGTCTCCCTAGCTTTTTGTTGGAGGCTGCCCGAAGGGCTATACAGGTTCTTGTTGTTTTTCAATGGATCGTAGGCAGTGCCTCTTCTTTTCTTCTTTTTTTCAAAAAAGAAGAAGAAGAAAAGGTGAGAGATTTTTTAGGTCATGGGGGACCCCTACCTCCCTCTTCAGTAAACTTATACATATGCCAAGATATCCTTAATTTCATCTTCCAGGGAGGCTTTGTGACAACAGAGGAGAGACCGGTGTGTTTTTGGCCACATGACTCTTCTGGTGCATTCTCAACCAAATCGGCTTGGCATTTGAGTAGAGTACCGTCCCTGGGCAGATGGTGGTACAATTGGATATGGCACAGTAAGATTCCCCCCAAAATGTCGTTGTTTAGTTGGAGGCTGATGCAAGGAGTGATTCTAGTGGATGTTAGAGTGCAAGTCAAAGGTATTCAACTAACATCAAGATGTTCTTGCTGTTAGACAGTCCACATTCCTTGTATATAAGATTTTGTAATTTTGTATTTATCATCTTACCTTGTATAGTCATTGTAAATATCTATATATTCAACCCTTTAAGGTTGTCTAAAATACAGAAAAACATTCTCCAAATCCGTGTGTTTTCATGGTATCAGAGCAAGGTTTCTGAACCAGTGCTCCTCCTCTGATCCGGTGGTCCCTCATTGATTTCCGGTAGTCCACGATTCCAGCAACCTCCTTCATTAATTTCGATCGTCAGATCCGGTCCTGCACACGCCCCTCCTGCTGCACTCACGCCCCTCCTGCGCTCGCCGTTGCTGCGTCCAACCCTCCTGCTGCGCACGCCCCTCCTGTTACGCTCTCTGTTGTGATTGCTATTGCTATTGCCGTTGCGCATGCCCTGCACACATCCGATCTGTTTACTGCTGTGCAAGCCCTTCTACACTCGTCCCTACTGCGCTCCCTTTTTTTGTTGTTCCGATTTGTTGCCGTTTGCTGGTTACGATTGTTGATCTGTTGGTGGTGATATAAACTGTTTGCTGTTACCGATTGCTGATTGTTGTTCTGATCTGAGTTCTGATTTGTTACGGTTCTATTGTCTTCAACCAACTCTCCTGCTGTAAGGTACCTTCTTTCTTGGAGTAGTTTATATCTTTTTCTATCTATGGACAAAAACTCTCGTACAGAGGCCCCACGCTATAGTTTCGATGGCACCAACTATAATCTATAGGCCATCCACTTTCAGAGTTTTCTCAAGGGTCGTGGTTTGTGGGGACTAATTGATGGATCTGTTCCTATTCCCGCTTCCACCGATGTTGACAAAATGGCTGATTGGGAAATGAAAAATGGACGGATTATTACCTGGATTCTTGATTCCGTCGATCGATCAATAGTTATTGACCTCACGCCACATCGCACTGCTAAGGCTATGTGGGAACATCTCCAGACAATATATCAACAGAGTAATGCGGCTAGATTATACCGCTTGGAACAAGATCTGGTTCACCTTACTCAGGGTGACAAAAGTATTCAATATTTCTACTCTACAATGGTTACAATTTGGACAAAGATGGCTATGATGGATCCTGACTTCCCAAATGACTTTAAAATATTCCACACAATGCACGAGAGTGCGCAAGTTAGACAGTTTCTTATGAAACTGCGTGCAGAATTTGAGCATTGCATGGTTGCTCTCCTGAACCGTAGCCCAACTCCTTCAATGAATTCGATTATTAATGACTTATTAGCCGAGGAACAAAGACTACAGGTCCTCTCTCAGGGAAAATCTCCGGGACCATCTGACTTAGCACTTACTGTATCCACATCTGCACCAAACCGTGGTTCCACTCCTTTAACTTGTCGCAGCTGTAACAAAGTGGGACATGTCGTCGCTCAATGCAAAGATTGGTGTGCCTATTGTCAAAGGACTGGTCATGGTCTTCAGGACTGTCATTCACGTGCCTACGCATTCTCATTCGGCCGTGGATGTGGTGGTCGAAGTCGTGGCCGTGGTCGTGCTCTTTCTGCTACTTCTGTGCCTACTTCTTTCGAGGCTTTTGTTAGTGATACTGCATCCACTAGTTCTATTGAAGGTCTTTCCTCATCTTTAACTCATGCGATGCTCCAGCAGATCGTGCAGGCCCTTTCTGCGACAGGTATGTCAAGTATAACCGCATCTTTAGCATGGTTCTTCGATTCTGGTGCTTCAAATCATATGACTGGTGAGGTTTTCCATCTTCGCAATATTCATCCCTACACTGGCAATCAGACTATTTCTACTGCAGATGGAACTAAACTACCAATTCAGTTCGTTGGTTTCTTAACTTTCTCTCCTTCTGACCATCGCAAGTTTACCCTTCGTGATGTTTTTCATGTCCCTAAACTCTCCTCAAATTTAATTTCAGTTGGTCAACTTACATCCAATAACTGCCTAGTCATATTTCTTCCAAATTGTTGTTTTGTGCAGGATCTGGCAACGGGGAAGGTACTTGGGAAGGGTAGGCGGCATGGATATTTGTACGTGCTGGACTTTCACTCATCAGTTACTCCAGCTCGTTGTTTCTTCTCTCCCTCTTCTTCGGATATTTGTTTGGCAAATAAAATGTGAAAACTCTGGCACTTTCGCTTAGGTCATCCACATTCTGATTGTTTGATTCAGCTCTTTTCTTCTGGTATGTTAGAGAATATTTCTGTTAATAAAAGTAGTTTGAATTATTCTTGTTCTTCTTGTTGCCTTTCAAAAAGTAAGTGCATTCCATTTCCTTTAAGTACTACAAAATCATCATCTATGTTTGAACTGGTGCATACGGATGTCTGGGGCCCTTCCCCAATTATGTCTCTCTCTGGACTACGATATTGTGTTATATTCATTGATGATTTCACCCGTTACACCTGGATTTACTTTCTGCACTCTAAGTTACAGGTGTTTGAAAAATTCAAAATATTTCATTCTATAGTGGAAACACAATTTCGAGTAAAAATCTAAACTCTCCACTCTGATTCAGGGGGAGAGTATCTCTCCACCAATTTTCGTACATATCTTCAGGGTCATGGGATTACTCATCAGACCACTTGTTCTGATACTCCACAACAGAATGGGGTGGCTGAACGCAAAAATTGCCATATTGTTGAAACTGTCAATACCTTAATGACAACTATGAGTGTTCCTCGTTCCTTTTGGGCGGAAGCTATGATGCATTCAGTCTACTTGATTAATCGGTTGCAAACCACAGTTCTGAATAGTAAGTCTCCCTACTTTGTTCTCACCGGTTCTCTTCCTACAATTCCACATTTCGTGTTTTTGGTTGTGTATGTTATGTTCATCTGACATCACGTGAACGTAACAAACTTTCCCCAAAATCAGTAAAATGTATGTATTTGGGATTTGGAGAAACTTAGAAGGGTTTTCGTTGCTATAACTCGGTCTCTCGTAGTGTACGGGTATCACGACACGTTATTTTTCTTGAGCATATTGCATTCCATTCATCTGGTCCTCACTCGCCCACACCAGACTCTCATGGTCTTACTATTTTTCCTGACATTCTGATTGCATCGAGTCCACCTTCTTGTCTACTGCAGGTTTATTCACGACGACCACGTACAGATCCATCACCTATTACTCTCCCTATTGTACCTGTAACTGATCCAAATCTTATCTTGGTATGTCGTTCCACTCGTGAACATCGACAGCCTGATCGCTTGATATACTCTATGTCTGCCATGAATACTACCCTGGATACTGTATCTATCCCTATTTCATATCATCAGACAACCAGTCATGATTGTTGGAAGAAGGCTTTGGCAGAAGAACTTGCAGCATTGGATGATAACCATACGTGGGACATTGTTACTCGACCTCCTGACCACCAATTAATTGGCAGTAAAGAATGAATTATTTTGTGAAGCTCAAGTCTAACGGCTCATTGGATCGATAAAAAGCTCGACTTGTCGCTCAAGGATACAAACAAGAACACAGAATTGATTATGACGAGACATTCACTCCTGTGGCCAAGATGAAAACTGTTTGCACTCTTTTGACAGTATTATCAGTTCACTCTTGGCCCCTCACTCAGATGGATGTAAAAAATGCTTTTCTTCATGGAGACCTCCAAGAAACAGTCTATTTGAAACCTCCTTCTAGATCTTAAATCCCTGCCAATAAAGTTTGTCACCTAAAGAAAGCTCTATACGGTCTCAAACAAGTCCCTCGGGCATGGTTCTAACGTTTTCATGATGTTATTACAGGAGTTAGCTTTGCTCAAAGTGGTCATGAATCATTATTCTTACGCACCTCTGAGCATGGAATCGTCATTATTCTCGTATATGCTGATGACCTACTTTTGACTAGTAGTGATGATACTGACATTTCAGCTTTAAAAGAAGTTCTGAAGTCATCCTTCAAGATGAAGGACATGGGTAATCTGACATACTTTCTTTGACTTGAATTTTCGCGTTCTATACGTGGAATCCTGGTCAGTCAGCATAAATATACCAAGGATCTTCTCGCCTTGGCCTCCTTAACGGATCAAAAGATAGTTCAGACTCCCTTGAAACTTAACGTTCAATATGGTCATCACGATGGTACACTCCTTGCGGATCCCACCTTATACCGTCGTTTGGTTGGGAGTTTGATTTACTTAACAATGAATCGTCCTGATATTGTCTACGCGGTCCAAGTTGTCAGCCAATTTGTTTATGCTCCTCAAACTCTTCATATGACTGCAGTATTGCGCATCTTACGGTATCTACGTGGAACTCTGGATCGATCTCTGTTCTTCTCCTCTACGGCTCCTCTAGACCTTCATGCTTATTCAGATGCTGACTGGGCTGGTTGTACTCTAATACGTAGGTCTACCACTGGCTACTGTATTTTTCTCGGCACTTCTCTCATCTCTTGAAAATGTAAGAAGCAGGCCACTGTTTCCAAATCAAGCACAGAAGTCGAGTATAGAGCAATGTCAGCAGCTTGTAGTGAGATTATCTGGTTACGTGGACTTCTTTCTGACTTGGGCGTTCATTTGCAATATCATACTCCACTCCATGTAGATAATCTGAGTGTCATTCAAATTGCCTCAAATCCAGTTTTTCATGAACGGACAAAGCATATTGAAGTTGACTGTCACTTCATCCGCGAGAAGTTTCAGTCTCGGATCATATCGCTACCACATGTTGCATCTCATGATCAGCTTGCCGACATTCTCACGAAGTCCCTCACGTCTGCACGCCACTCATTTTAGTAGTTAGCAAACTATTACTTGTTGATGACAGCATTAGTTTGAGGGGAGATGTTAGACAGTCCACATTCCTTGGATAGAAGATTTTGTAATTTTGTATTTATCATCTTACCTTGTATAATCGTTGAAATCTCTATATATTCAACCCTTTAAGGTTGTCTAAAATACAAATAAAAATCTCCAAATCCGGTGTTTGTTTTCACTTGTTGTTCAGGCGCAAGTAGGTCCAGCCCGCAGGAGGAACCTATTCAACACCTTTTTCTAAACGGCCAGCCTGCTAGCATGATTTGGCATCACTTTTCTGCAGGTGTGGGATTTACCTCCTTTCGCACCTCACAGTTGAAGATTGAACCAATGGAAGAATGCTGCAGCTCCAGGTTCTGCACCGGCCATATTCAGGAAAACTATTCCTATTCTGATTGTTTGGGAGCTGTGGAGAGCTAGAAATGGGGCCAGGTATGATGACCGTCCCACGGTGGTAGCTGCATCCATCGCTCGGATCATGTGGTGGGCCAAGGCCATACTTGAGGGCCGAGTGGAAGGCATGTATATGCAAGCTACATATGGCAGGGATTAGTTTACCGCCCTCGGCCAGACAGACCCGTACAACTTAGCTAGTTAGATGGGAGAAACCTGCTAGAGGATATGGGTTAAACTTAACGTAGATGGCTCGGCTCATGGAAATCAGGCCGTTCTGGGGGTGGAGGGGTTTGTAGGACAGATAATGGCAGCCTAAGCTTTGCTTTCTCGGCTGGCTATGGGGTGGGGACAAACAACAGGGCGGAAGTGCGGGCAATCCACGATGGTTTGAATCTATGTCTGGAAAGAGGGCATGTTAGGATTGAGGTTGAAACTGATTCTACGATTGCAGCGGGCAAAGGGAATTCGAATACCCCTTGGCAATGGGGACTGTGGGTCACAAGAATTAAGAAGTTGGGGCAGTTTGCTACGTTTGTAATATCAGTAATTCAAAGGGAAGGGAACGGCTCGACTGATTGGATGGCGAGGGAGGGGAGCAAGAATCAAATAGCTGCAGTTCTAGATTAGGTGGGAATCTTCCTCCTCATGTTCACGGGCTTCTCTTCCTAGATAGGGTCGGGTTAGGCTCTGTTAGAACTAACCATGTCAAGTTGTAAGTTTTTTTTTCGTCTTTCTTTCTTTGGGAGGTCGCCTGTGGCCGTCTTTACAATAGGTGCCC
>JAJHSJ010000011.1:14013803-14110072 GCA_021015155.1 Magnolia officinalis
TGGCAACAGCAGCAGTAGCAGCAACACGCTACAGCAGAAGCTTCTTCAGGATCTAGCGATGGAGGAGGATCCGCAGATTCCTATCGGCAGCGTGATTAGCTTGACATCCAAATGCGAAATCAGATACGAAGGCATCCTCTACAACATCAACACTGATGAATCCAGCATCGGTTTGCGGAACGGTACTCTCTCTCCCTCCCCATTTTTTTCTCCAGATTGGGGTTTTTAGGGTCTGCAAGGGTTTTTTGTGGGATTTTGGTATATAGGTTTTGATTTTTGTTGGATTTGGGGGTATGGGTCTTGTTAAATCTGACGTGAGATTTGTTGGGTTTTTAGGAATTTGTTTTTTATTTTTTCTTTTCATTTTATACGGGTTTTGAGTGCATATTAGAAAAATTAGGCCACTCAAATTTTCTGAAAATGCTGAAAGGTTTTATTTTTATGGATTAATGGCTGAAAGAAATAAAATAGGAGACCTACTACAGGTACTCTGGGACTCACCCTGCATGCGTGAGATCTGGATTGTTTGTGAAATAGCCCCATTGCTTGTTGGATGGACCCCAGGTGTACGAAATATGGCCAGCATTTCACATTCAATACACCTGTTATATGGCCTGCCTGATGAGCAGGGAAACTTTTCTTTGGGGCTGGGTACATATGCAGTGGGGCTCACCTGATGAGGCAAATGTATGTCGCCTGTGGGGCCATATGGCCCTTGGCATTTCTTCAAGAACGAAAAAAAAAGAAAAAAAAAAAAAAAGAAAAAAAAAGATAAAACACAGACCACTAGCATGCCCTTTTCCGGTGCTCCCAACTTCAAGGAATTGATATATGCACACAAAAAGGGCATGCACTGCAATTTACTGTTAACATGCACTGTATTTGTTGGAAAATTCGGCAACCATTCTGTGTCGTATGTGCAATAGAAGCTTGTTGGGGTGAAAAACGGATGGACGGTGTGCATAGGTAGCAACCTAATTATTTCTTGATGTGTGAAATTTAAGTGAGCCTTAGGATGATGCGTTCCTTAAATCCACACCGTTCATCCATTTTTACAAATCATTCTATGATGTGATCGAGTTAAAAAACAAAGCAATTTCAAAGCTAAAATGGGCCACACCACTGAAAAATGTAGGAATAATGCTACAATTGAAAACTTCTTGAGGCTACAGAAGGCACGGATCAAGTTGATATATGTGTTTTATTTTCATCTAGGTGTGCGTTAACAAATGAATAGGTTAGATGGAAACTAAGCCTCAAGGTTGGTCCTGATCCGAAGGTTTCAACGGGAGTAGTTCATCCCCCACAATTTTCAATGGTGTGGTCCATTTGAGCTTTAAATGTATATTTATTGGGCTCATGATGTAGAATTATCTAAAAAATTAATGGGCAGTGTGGATTTAATTACACAAAATCACATTAAGACTTAGAAATTCCCTACATTAAAAGTTGTATTGTATAGCACCCAAACTATTTGGAGAGAAGTATGGTGGAGACATTTGAAATGACATGGACAAATAAGAAGCAACGGTAGTGGAATTTCATGTGCATTCAACACAGACAATCCGCACTCATTTAAAAAAAAAAAAAAACTCAAATTAAGTACGGGAAGTGAATGAAATGGATGTTTGGTACATTGGTTGTAGGAGAAACCAACCTTCCAGATGAGGATTGTAATGTCATATTGGCTAGCAGAGAGAAGGAAGAGACGGGAGATATAGCAGCTCCAATGGCTATTCTATTGTTGGTCTGTATGAACCCTGAACACAGAAGGTTGTAGCATCCTGTTGCTTCATATGCATCGCTCTGTAACAAAATCAACAACGATATATATCAGTTTTGTTGTTGTAGTTGTAGCTGCGGTTGTGGTTGTTGCTGTTGCTGTTATTAGGATGGTGGTGTTGGTATATTAACGCTTACATAGCATGCACGAAGTGTAATACTAACGCACAGTCCTTAGCTGGGCATTTATAGATTTCCTTCCTGGATTCTTCTTCTTGTCTTCGAGGTGAGGATGAGACATGCGCCTTCACAGCAGGGACACTGCTTCTGCGGGAACTCCGGCTCCTCGATTTGGTTGCTGCTCTCGATTCCAACCGCTGGGATTTCTTCTTGGATTTGAGAGGGCAATCTCTAGCCCAATGCCCTTTTCTGCCTGCCTTATTTTGTTGATTTTTGTTTTTCTTTTCTTTTCATTTTTTTTACTTGTATCTCTTAGACATGTATCTCTAATATGTCAGAATCTGATTCTGTTGATGTTCTTAAGTACCAATACTGATATGCTACTTTCATGTGATGGGTTTCTTAAACAATTTATGTTACTCTTTGTTACCCTTTTTTAGATTGACATAATTGCAGTGTTCCTATCTGATTCCAGATCTTTCCATGACAAGACAGATTGGAGCAATGATATGACGCTTGCCATTGCAATGATTTCTTCTTGGAAATCCATGGATCCAGCATTTCAGGCTAGCTTCCATGGGAAGAGGCTAGAAGAAACATCAGCCCTTCAGAAAACATGAAAATCTTGTTGCGAATCAATCTGTTTAGGTGGGCAGAGGTATGGAATGACAACCGTGTACTCGCAACAAGTTCAAAGCGTTCCTCTGGCATTTATCATCAAGATTCTGTTGGCAGCAATACAGGTAGATTTTGACTATAACTTGATAAGATCCACATCAAATTCTTCCTTTATTAGCCATGTCCTGAACTGGGGCTCAGTTTTAAAATTCATGCTTCCATTACCTTCGGAATGTCATTTGCTTTATAGCTGCCTCAATGAAGCCGACCATGAATAGCTGAGACGAGGCTAGGATAGTGATGATGATGTCTTCTTTCAGGCTCATTATTGCACAATTTAATGAGAATCAGAAAATATGCATTAATGATTTGTGGAGCGAAGGTAGCTGATGGATTCAGAGGATGGCCGACAAGGGTCTGCACATGCCACTCCAACCAAATTGCTGATTTCACAACCACTCTATTACTTCACATGAGCACACACCGTGTGCTTCACCTTGCTCCATCTATTCATTGACTCCCTGTCTTGGTATACAGCTACTTATATATTCATTGACTCCCCTGTCTTGCTGCCAGCATCGTATAATGCCTCCCCTAAGCAGAAATGATTTTTATTTGGGCAGCATGCCATATGGGTAGGGTAGCCCACTTTAAGTGATCCAGACGTGCGTTTCAATGGGCTCACTGTGGATGGTCGAACGGATGAAAGTTTCCTCTATCTCTATTCAATACTCCCAGCCATCAGATTGGTGTGCCTTTTTCTTCTATTGCATATGATTTATGGACTCCATTTTATTCTTAACCATCCATTTTCGGGCAACAATTGGATGTCTGGAACTTGAGTTGTCCAGCGGGTTCGGATGAACAGTTTTGGGTCTCTGAAAAGTATGCGCTTCCCATATGGAATGCTGATGCAACCAAAATTCCTCTAGTTTGGGCCCAACATTCTATATTTCCTCTTGCAGTTGTACTTGCTTGCCTCATTTTAATATGCACAGATGGTGAATCCATTCATTCACTAATGTTTTGCTTTATTTCTGCTATTCAGATGCTGCAATAATTTGTACTGTTCTCATTCTGATATATCTTTCCTATTGATTATTTTCAGAAAATGTTATTCATTGGTTACTTATATAAGTAGCTGTTCTCTTGGTATGGCTGTCATCTGACTCATTGTTCTTCTTTTAGCAGAGTTGAGGAATTATGCATCTGCAACCAGTTCAAAGGAAGGAAAAGCGAAGGTGAATATATTTTTCAACCTTTTGACAATATGAGAGCTGTGTAAATAGAATTATTTTGTACTATATGAGTTATAAAAGTGGCATTCAATTGAAGAACATGTTTCCCTACTCATTTTTACCTCAGTTATTGTGAGAAATTCCCTCAGGTTTTGACATTTCAGTTTCCATCTTCAAACCGGCCCAACAGTTCTTGTTCTTAATTTTTTTTTGGGTTAGTAAGGGGCTGTCTTTCCAGCTAGTGTTCTAAATTGCAGCACATTATCGGTATGCTTAAAGGAGTACACAGATAGGTTTAAAAAAAAACACCTATGATGGCAAATGCCTTTTTCATGGCTCTTTGAATCCTTTGATCAGAAATAATATTAGTTGACAGTTGTGGTATGGGTAGCTAACAGTAGCTGGTACTCATACCAGCAGCAAAAGGATACAAAAACCAAGAAGAAGGTTATTACAAGGATGGTTTTATATAGTACACTTTACCCAGCCAAGGGTTTGTGACAACAAGCAACTCTAATAAGATTTTTGTAGATATTGCTGCATAAGGAATGTGATATTCATTCATTAACATGAGCTACCATCTTTGAAACTGAATTTGTCATTAGTTTCTTCAAAGAAGGGGGGTTGCTTGTGCTAGAGTGGTTCTTCAATCATTTTTTTTTTTTTTTTTTGTTGATTAGTTTTGGTTCTTTCATGGTTTTAAGGGAATGGCATTGTGAGTTGTTTCATGCTTTCTAGGGCAATGTGAATGTGATTTAGGCTGATTGCGATTGTGTTATCATCCTCTAATTTGTTGGTTTTGTATGTGTGCAGATTTCGAAATTGAGCATGATACCAGTGGTATGTGTGATGGAGTGGATTCTTCATAATAAGAATTACTCTGGTCGGGTGATGATGGCAGTGTTTGTTGTGGCTCTCGGTGTTGGTGTTTGTACGGTCACAAATGTGGATATTAACTTGAAGGGTTTTCTATGTGCTTTTGTTGCCGTGTTTGGTTCTTCTCTGCAACAGATTGTGAGTACTCAAACTTTCACCTTTACACACTTTCTCTATTTTATGGCTTTCATTTTATTTGCTTTTTGGTTATGGAATATTGACATTTTAAGATTAGAAAATTAAAGGAAGGTGTGAATAGATGCACAGTTGGACTGAATTGCAGTTGCTTGTCTAATGAAGTGGAAGAATCCAAGTTGTGTTGTCCTTTCTCAGCATCAAGTTACATTTTTTTTCCTTTCCTTTTCCAATTCATTACACTTACATTCAAATGTAGAGGCCATCGTTAGGACACTTGCATTCAAATGTAGAGGCCATCATTACACTTGCATCCAAATGTAGAGGCCATCGTTAGGACACTTGCATTAAAAAAAATCAAATGACACACCTTGCATCCAAATGTAGAGGCCATCGTTAGGACACTTGCATTAAAAAAAATCTTGAATCTCTCTATTTGAAACATGGGGCATGTAGTTTTACTAGTACTGAATTTTCTGTGTTGCTGGGTTGTTTGGGATTCTCTGTTTCAAACGATGAGTTGTGCAGATTTTGTCATGAAGGAGTCCATGGTGAAGCCCACAATCGTAAACCTTTGATAGGTAATCTACGAAAAAGAAAGATAACCTGTAAAAAGATGGTAAAGGAAAACTAAAACCCAGCAATTGTTCACATTCAATGGAACAGAAGCCAATGATCAGATGGTTGAGATCTTCAAATTTGAGAGATATTTAGGTCATCAGCCATCTTCAAATTTGTACTACAATTCCCAAACGAAAATTGCTTTTAAGGAAAACCAACTGATCTGATTTGCACTACAGGGTACATTGCTAGATGGGCGGATAATCGCTGTTTTGATGTCTCACTATGAATGGGTTTTCCAAATTCTCCTGGATCAACAGTTGTACATGGAAAACAAACCTCCCTCTGTTGCTACCAATAGCTTAATTAGATAAAAACTACTCATAACCGCCAAGATAATCATATTTTAAAAGGTCAAAGAGAATTTTTTTCCATTATCATTGTCTCACGATGCATTCTATCTCATACCATCACTTTCTTTCCATAAAATATCTAAATTGCCATTCAACAAATATTCTTGTGTATTTCTAGTATATTTTGTCGAAAACTGAACTTTCTAATGCTTCTGATATTTTCCTAAACATGTAAATATAGTGCCTTTTTTAATTAACTTATATTTCTCACCTTTGAATAATGATTTGTTTCATTTTCTACTATTGTACTGCATTGTAATCTATGTTCATTCCTTCGATTTCATCAATTGCATGGATTTCTGTGATGGAAGTGCTACGAACATACAAATTAAATTTGTGCATTTATGTTATAAACTTGGTGGACCTGCACAGTTCTTTCTTTTTTCTGAAAACTGAGTGCAAGATTTTTATGAACTCTCCTTGTTTCAAGTAGCAGTGGCAATCGGCCAGGCTGCCAATGAGAACCAAGGTATCCCAAATCGGTTACGATTCGGCCGTAACGGCCGATACGTAACGGTAACGGCGGTTACCGTTACGCGATACGGGGCTGAAACGGAGAGGTGCAGAAAACGGAACCGAAACGGCCGTTACGGGGCCGTAACGGCCGTTACAAGGCATAACGGCCGTTACGAGCCCGTAACAGTTGTTACGGGCAGTAACCCTAACAGAAAAAACAAAAAAAAACAAAAAAAAAAATGGGAAAGAAAAGAAAGAAAAAAACAAAAAAAGAAGAAAAAAAACGCAAAAAAAAAAAAAAAAACCTAACCTCTTCTTCTTCTTCTTCTTCTTTCTTCTTCTTCCTCTTATTCTTCTCTCGCGGCGCTGCGCGATTCATCACGGTGCTGCTGCAGCTCCTCGCGTCGCACTGCAGCTCCTCCTCCTGCTTCTTCTTCTTCTTCTTTCCCCTCTGGTGCAACTCCGTCTCCACCCTCTTTCTTTTTCCCTCTCGTTTTCTCCTTCTCTCTCGTTTTCTCTTTCTTTCCTTCTCATTTTTTTTCTTTTTATTTTTAATTTTCCCTCTCACTTCTCTCTCCCTCTGTCGCAGTCTAAAAAAAAAAGGAATGGGGGCATGGCCGGACGCGGATTAGATACTGACAGGTTAGTAGCGAGTCGGCTACTAAAGTTACGTCACCAAGTTCTGTGGGCCCCACTATGATGTATGTGTTGTATCCACACCGTCCATCCATTTTGAGATATACTTTTACGGCATGAGACAAAGAATGAGGAAGATAAAAATCTGTAGTGGACCCCACCACAGAAAACAGTGGGGAGAGTGATTCCCACCGTTGAAACTATCCCAAGGCCCACCATAATTTTTATTTGAAATCCAACCCGTTCAAAAGTTAAAAAAGACATGAAATAAGGTAAAACATAGATATCAGCTTGATCTAAAACTTTCGTGGCCTTTAGAAGTTTTTAATGGTGGGCGTCACTGTCCCCACAGTTTTCTGTGCTGGGGTCCACTGGAGCTTTGGATTTAACTCATTCTTTGGATATTGCTCTAAAATGATCTCTACAAATGGATGGAAGGTGTGGATATAAAACATACATTATGGTGGGGCCCACGGAACTTGGTAACGTCACTTCGGTAGCGTGTCTCGCTACTCAAACCTGTAGGTAGCTGATCTGCGCCCTGCGTGGCTGTAAAACAGCCACGTACGTACCTTTTTAATTGGTAGTCTATAGTGTATGCCGCTTAGTACACTTGCATTATTTTTGTGCATGCGGCCCACTTTGATTTATGTGTTGTATTATATATCCATGCCACCCATCAGTTTTTCCTGATCATTTCAAGGCATAGTCCCTAAAAGGAAGCAGATCCAGATCTCAAGTGGACCGCACAGTAGGATTGAATGTCCACCGTGCACTTACATTGTTTTTGTGCATGTGGTCCACCTTGATTTATGTGTTATATTATATATCCATGCCACCCATCAGTTTTTCTTGATCATTTCAAGGCATGGTCTCTAAAATGAAGTAGATTCGAATCTCAAGTGGACCGCACGGTAGGATTGAATGCCCACCGTTAAAAACCTATTATGACCCACTGTAATGTTTATTTACCATTGAAACTGTTGAGAAGGTTGCATGGGCATGGATCAAGGAAAACACAAGTTCGCGGCTTAAAAAAAAAAAATTAATAATAATAATAATAATAATAATAATATAAGTTTTAATTGTGGGAATTTAATCCCTATTGTGTGGTCCACCAAAGATTTGGATTTGCCTCATTTTTTGGACCATGAGTTGGCAAAAAGGATGGACAGCATGGATATACAACAAATGCATCGAGGTGGGTCCTATGTTCAGTGCGTCATTCACTAGTAGTCCACCTAAGATTTAAATCTACTTGTTTTTTAGATCATGCTTTAAAATGAGTTGGCAAAATAGATTGACGGCACGGATATACAAATACATCAAGGTGGACCCCAATTTCAAGGCCTCACCCACTAGTGGTCCACCTTAGATCTGGATCTACCTTATTTTTGGACCATGCCTTAAAATGATTTGATAAAACAGATGGATGTCATTGATATACAATACATACATCATGGTGGGCCCTATGTACATGGCCGTAAAAATTGTCCATGAGGCATACATTAAGTCAAAATTAATAAATTAAATTATGGCACTATTGTTGCCAAGTCACAATTCCAAAATTAAATTGTTTAAATGATTCTCACCGTTAATTTGCAAACACTTGTTTTTTGAAATATGATAATTGGATATTTTTCATTTATCACTGTTCAATAAATATCCACCAATCCATTAGTGAGATAAGTGTCACTAGATTGCATGAATTTAACATTGATTTAGGGCATCAAATGGTCCACCAAATCAGTTCTAAATCAACAACACTATTTACTTGAATATAATTTCAAATTTTTCTTAAGATTTATTGGGAAAAATTATATTAATTTGTTAGATATATGAATTATATAATTGGACATAAAAGTCCCTAGATTGTATGTTGAAATATAATGTACACAAGTCACAAGGTATGTAATACACCAAACCTACAAATATGAGATATTTTGGTATTAGATTTATTCTAATTAATTCATATTGATATTATATAGTAAAATAATTAAATATAAAATATCTATAGCCAATACCAGGTTGTCTGGTTCAAAAATTAATCAGACAATCCGATACAACTTCTCACCAAAGAGTGGACCGTTACACCACCATAAACATGTTCCAATTTATAAATGAATGCATATTTGGAATGCTTAGAATATTCTGAATTTAATCCATATTTTTTCATATATTTTTGGCAAAAAAAAAAAATTGCACCGTTACGGACCGTTACGCCCCCGTATCGTCGTTACGCCCCCGTATCCGTATCGGTTTTGAAGGGTACCGTTACGTCAACCGATACCGATACGGGACACCTTGATGAGAACCTTTATGTTTA
The DNA here is from genome assembly GCA_021015155.1 of Magnolia officinalis. Taxonomy (NCBI): domain Eukaryota; kingdom Viridiplantae; phylum Streptophyta; class Magnoliopsida; order Magnoliales; family Magnoliaceae; genus Magnolia; species Magnolia officinalis. The sequence goes on from JAJHSJ010000011.1 coordinate 14,022,965, forward strand.
CTGTAGAAATCAAATATCAGCCCAATGAGATGGCATTGCAATGTATGTTACATGGGTTGTGTTTTACTTTGGTTGGATGCTTGAGAATAACATGTTCTGTTTATAATTATCATTACTTGATGGATTTTAGAGTGTTTCTGTTTGAATTCTGGGTTGAATGAGAAAAGTTTTTGATTTATCTCTCTTCATTATTGTTTTGTTAAAATTTATTTATTTTTTTATTTATAAATTTTAGGAACACATCATGCCTTTAACCATAACATGTATGCCTTTTGAAGTTCCTTGCTTGAAGAACATCATAGAAGAACATGTAATTTTTCTTTTTAATGTGTGGATCCTTCATGGAGGGTTGTTTGTTCTTTTACTGTCCTTGACTGTTGCTTGCTTTGATTTTCCATTAAATGTCCAGGTTTTGTTTGAAGAAATGTGCCAAGTGTCTAAAGCAACGGTATTCATTTTCTTATCCTAAAGGTCTATCACTCTTATTCATTTATGTTGGTTACCAACATGCTGTCTATATCTAATTTAAATTCCTTGATGTTGTAGAAACTAGATCTTGTTATATTCGTTATGGATAACAGTATTGGCCAAGCAACATTTGACCAAGCTCAAGCTCCACTCTAACTAAGAGCTGAAGTTCAATTCATTCATAGGACTTGAAAATCAGATAGCTGAAGATTTTTTCTGTAACTTTCAGCTTTTGAATTATTGACATGTTGGCAACTTTTGTTGTTTGACATGAATCATTTATGGCATGCTACTTTATATTCATCAGTTGGCACAAAAAGGTAAGCATCACTTTTTGTTAGAGTGGAGCAGATGTAATGAATACTATTATTTTTGTTCTACTTTACATTTCTGTCTAGCTGACAACCTCCTTTACATTCTTTTCAACAGCTTGGTGGAATGAATTCCTTACTTGCAGTTGAACACTCACTTTCCATTCCCCTGATTTTCGAAGTTCCCACAATCATCCTAGGGATGGATGTATCACATGGTTCCCCAGGCCAGTCCGACGTGTCGTCAATTGCGGCGGTAAGATAAGATGCATGATTTTTCTTTTCAACTGTTAGTCATAGAGTGACAGTACTTGTTTCAATTTTCTTGGATGGATGATAAATGTATTTGTGAATGTAAATGAAAATAAAGAACTTATAATATATATATATTTATATATATGTTATCAATGGAGGATACCTTGTTTAGGGGGACATGAAATTCTTGTAGCTTATGGTATGGTGCCCCAATATTGGTTGTATGTTACTAGTATGTAGTAGATAATACTAGGTTCAATAGTAGATAATACTAGAGAATACCTAAACCCGATCCGAACCCAAAACTGAACCTGATTCCCTAAACCTAGACCTAAACCTATAACCTTAACCTAAACCTAAACCTATACCTAAAACCTAAAACCTAAACCTAAACTTATAACCTAAACCCAAACCCAAACCTATAACCTAAACCTAAAACCTGAACTTATAACCTACACTTATAACCTTAACCTAAACCTATTCTCAAATCCCAAAACCTATACTTATAACCTAAACCTGAACCTTAACCTATAACCCAAACCCATAATTATAACCCAAACTAAACCCAAACCCGAGCCCGATTTCCTAAATCTATACCTACACCTATTCTCAATTCCCTAAACCTTAACCTATAACCTAATCTAAACCTAAACCTATAACCTACACTTATAACCTAAACCTATAACCTAAACCTAAACTTAAAACCTAACCTAAACCATAACCTATAACCTATAACCTAAACGTAAACCTCTAGAACCTAAACCTAAACCTTAACCTATAACCTAAACTTATAACCTTAACCTAAACCTAAACCTATTCTCAAATCCCAAAACCTAAACTTATAACCTAAACCTAAACCTTAACCTATAACCTCAACCTATACTTATAACCTAAACCTAAACCTACACCTAATCCTAATCTCAACTCCCTAACCTAAACCTAAACCTAAACTTGAAAACCCAAACCTAAACCCGATCCCAAACCCGATTTCCTAAACCTAAACCTTAACATATTCTCAATTCCCTAAACCTATAGCTTATAAGACCTAAAACCTTAACCTTAACCTAAACCTATAACCTTAAAACCAAAACCTATGACCTAAAACCTCAACCTATAACCTAAACATATAACCTATAACCTTACCTTAACCTAAACCTAAAACCTAAACCTTAACCAATAACCTAAAACCTAAATGTATTCTCAAATCCCTAAACCTAAACCTACACCTAATCCTAATCTCAACTCCCTAACCTAAACCTAAACCTAAACTTGAAAACCCAAACCTAAACCTGATCCCGAAGTCGAACCCGATTCCCTAAACCTAAACCTTAACCTATTCTCAATTCCCTAAACCTATAGCTTATAACCTAAACCTAAACCTTAACCTATTCTCAAATTCCTAAACCTACACCTACACCTAATTCTAATCTAAACTCCCTAACCTAAACCTAAACTTATAACCGAAACCTAAACCCGATTCCGAACCCGAAACCCGATTTCCTAAACCTAAACCTTAACCTATTCTCAATTCCCTAAACCTATATAGCTTATAACCTAAACCTAAACCTTAACCTTAACCTTAACCTAAACCTAAACCTGAACCTATAACCTAAATATATTCTCAAATCTCCAAACCTACTTCTACACCTAATCCTAATCTCAACTCCCTAACCTAAACCTAAACCTGAACTTGAAAACCCAAACCTAAACCCAATCCCGAACCCGAACCCGTATTCTTAAACCCTAACCTTAACCTATTTTCAAATCCCTAAACCTAAACCTACACCTAATCCTAATCTCAACTCCCTAACCTAAACCTAAACCTAAACTTGAAAACCCAACCCTAAACCCGATCCCGAACCCGAACCCGATTTCCTAAACCTAAACCTTAACCTATTCTCAATTCCCTAAACCTATAGCTTATAACCTAAACCTAAACCTAAACCTAAACCTGAACCTATAACCTATAACCTAAATATATTCTCAAATCCCTAAACCTACACCTACACCTAATCCTAATCTCAACTCCCTAACCTAAACCTAAACTTAAACTTGAAAACCCAAACCTAAACCCGATCCCGAACCCGAACCCGATTTCCTAAACCTAAACCTTAACCTATTCTCAAATCCCTAAACCTACACCTAATCCTAATCTAAACTCCCTAACCTAAACCTAAACTTGAAAACCCAAACCTAAACCCGATCGCGAACCCGAACCCGATTTCCTAAACCTAAACCCGATCCCGAACCCGAACCCGAACCCGATTCCCTAAACCTAAACCTTAACCTATTCTCAATTCCCTAAACCTATAGCTTATAACCTAAACCTAAACCTTAACCTAAACCTATAACCTTAACCTAAACCAAAACTTATGACCTAAAACCTAAATGTATTCTCAAATCTCTAAACCTAAACCTACACCTAATCCTAATCTCAACTCCCTAACCTAAACCTAAACCTAAACTTGAAAACCCAAACCTAAAACCCGATCCCGAACCCGAACCCGATTTCCTAAACCTAAACCTTAACCTATTCTCAAATCCCTAAACCTAAACCTACACCTAATCCTAATCTAAACTCCCTAACCTAAACCTAAACCTAAACTTGAAAACCCAAACCTAAACTCAATCCCGAACCCGAACCCGAATTCTTAAACCTAAACCTTAACCTATTTTCAAATCCCTAAACCTAAACCTACACCTAATCCTAATCTCAACTCCCTAACCTAAACCTAAACTTAAACTTGAAAACTCAAACCTAAACCCGATCCCGAACCCGAACCCGATTTCCTAAACCTAAACCTTAACCTATTATCAATTCCCTAAGCCTATAGCTTATAACCTAAACCTAAACCTTAACCTTAACCTTAACCTAAAGCTGAACCTATTACCTATAACCTAAACCTAAAACCTAAATATATTCTTAAATCCCTAAACCTACACCTACACCTAATCCTAATCTCAACTCCCTAACCTAAACCTAAACCTAAACTTGAAAACCCAAACTTAAACCCGGGTTCGCCTAAACCCGATCCCGAACTCGAACCCGATTTTCTAAACCTAAACCTTAACCTATTCTCAATTCCCTAAACCTATAGCTTATAACCTAAATCTAAACCTTGACCTATTCTCAAATTCCTAAACCTACACCTACACCTAATCCTAATCTAAACTCCCTAACCTAAACCTAAACCTAAACTTGAAAACCCAAACCTAAACTCAATCCCGAACCCGAACCCGAATTCTTAAACCTAAACCTTAACCTATTTTCAAATCCCTAAACCTAAACCTACACCTAATCCTAATCTCAACTCCCTAACCTAAACCTAAACTTAAACTTGAAAACTCAAACCTAAACCCGATCCCGAACCCGAACCCGATTTCCTAAACCTAAACATTAACCTATTCTCAATTCCCTAAGCCTATAGCTTATAACCTAAACCTTAACCTTAACCTTAACCTAAAGCTGAACCTATTACCTATAACCTAAACCTAAAACCTAAATATATTCTTAAATCCCTAAACCTACACCTACACCTAATCCTAATCTCAACTCCCTAACCTAAACCTAAACCTAAACTTGAAAACCCAAACTTAAACCCGGGTTCGCCTAAACCCGATCCCGAACTCGAATCCGATTTTCTAAACCTAAACCTTAACATATTCTCAATTCCCTAAACCTATAGCTTATAACCTAAATCTAAACCTTGACCTATTCTCAAATTCCTAAACCTACACCTACACCTAATCCAAATCTAAACTCCCTAACCTAGACCTAAACCTAAACTTGAAAACCCAAACCTAAACCCGATCCCGAACTCGAACCCGATTTCCTAAACCTAAACCTTAACCTATTCTCAAATCCCTCAACCTAAACCTACACCTAATCCTAATCTAAACTCCCTAACCTAAACCTAAACCTAAACTTGAAAACCAAACCTAAAACCCGATCCCGAACCCGAACCCGAACCCGATTTCTTAAACCTAAACCTTAACCTATTCTCAAATCCCTAAACCTAAACCTACACCTAATCCTAATCTAAACTCCCTAACCTAAACCTAAACCTAAACTTGAAAACCCAAACCTAAACCCGATCCCGAACTCAAACCCGATTTCCTAAACCTAAACCTTAACCTATTCTCAATTCCCTAAACCTAAACCTTAACCTTAACTTTAACCTAAACCTGAACCTGAACCTATAACCTAAATATATTCTCAAATCCCTAAACCTACACCTACACCTAATCCTAATCTCAACTCCTTAACCTAAACCTAGACCTAAACTTGAAAACGCAAACATAAACCCGATCCCAAACCCAATTTCCTAAACCTAAACCTTAACCTATTCTCAATTCCCTAAACCTATAGCTTATAACCTAAACCTTAACCTAAACCTAAACCTATTCTCAAATTCCTAAACCTACACCTACACCTAATCCTAATCTAAACTCCCTAACCTAAACCTAAACCTAAACTTGAAAACCCAAACCTAAACCCGATCCCGAACCCGAACCCGAACCCGATTTCCTAAACCTAAACCGACACCTAATCCTAATCTAAACTCCCTAACGTAAACCTAAACCTAAACCTAAACTTGAAAACCCAAACCTAAACCCAATCCCGATCCCGAACCCGAATTCGTAAACCTAAACCTCAACCTATTCTCAAATCCCTAAACCTACACCTACACCTACACCTAATCTCAACTTCCTAACCTAAACTTAAACCTAAACTTGAAAACCCAAACCTAAAACCGATCCCGAACCCGAACCCGATTTCCTAAACCTAAACCTATAGCTTATAACCTAACCTAAACTTATTTATATGTTTTATGCGTGAATGAATGTAATGTGGATAAGATTTGTTTGGATGGATGTAGTTTATGTTTGGATGGATTTACGTAGTTTAGGTTTAGATGGATGTGAATGTGATGAAATGTGGATAGATTGTTTTTTTTACTTATAAAGTTAAACTTATATGTATTATGCGTGGATGAATGTAATGTGGATAAAATTGTGTTTGGATGGATGTAGTTTATGTTTGGATGGATTTACGTAGTTTGGGTTTAGATGGATGTGAATGTGAATGTGATGAAATATATTGTATAACAGGTGTATTTCAGGAAGAATACTGTAACAGGTTAAATTTGAAAATGTCCTTTAATTGTCATAAGAGAATGCCTATGGCAGTCCATTTAAAGGACGGTCTATGACCGTCCTTTTAAAGGATGATCTATAACCGTCCTTTGAAGGCTCGTAAGAGACGATGCATGACAGTCCATTTTAAGGACGGTCCATGACCGTCCATTTAAAGGACGGTCTATGGCCGTCCTTTGAAGGCTCATACAAGACTGTCCATGACAGTTCTTTTTAAGGACGGTCCATGACCGTCCATTTAAAGGACGGTCTATGGCCGTCCTTTGAAGGCTCATAAGAGACGGTCCATGACAGTCCTTTTTAAGGACGGTCCATGACAGTCCTTTTAAAGGACGGTCCATGGCCGTCCTTTTTGGGCTTATTAGAGACCGTCCATGACAGTCCATTTGAAGGACGGTCCATGACCGTCCTATAAAAGGACGGTCCATGACCGTCTTTTTTTCGTCAATAAGAATGACGGTTGAAAACCGTCCTTTAAGTAATAGGACACGTCAAAATTTGACTGCCTATGTGACGGTCCATGACCGTCCTTTTTGGTCATTTGAGACAGTTTTGGACCGTCCTTTTTTCGCTGTTTTGGCGTAGTGCGTGGCCTCTTGCCGATGAACGACCTGCTCGATAAATCTGGTCGAGGCCTAGGAACCATGGGCATGCGTGTTAGGGATAGCCTGTCCTCGTCCTGCTCAGATCGCAAAGACATGTTCACTAGCTCAACATAGTTGGGTATGCTAGCGCAATACATCTTCGTGCGGATCTCAGGCCGCAGACCCTCAGAAAATCATCGCATTTTCATCAGATCGTTTGCTAGTATCAAATGAGTGTATCTGGCTAGCTCCATAAAGCGGTTCTCATACTCAGCCACAGTCATTCCTCCCTGTCGGAGGCAAAGAAACTCTCCCTCCTCATTACGTTAGGTGAGAGAGAAATACTTCCCATGGAAGCGTGTCTCAAAAGCTTCTCATGTCCATACATAACCGGCAGCCACGGTTCAAAGGATGCTGTCCCACCAGAGGTTGGCTTCCTTCTCCAACACATATGTGACCAACTCAACCTGCTCTGCCTTAGTGCAGTGCGGTGGCTTCAACATTTTAGAGATGTGGTCAAGCCAATATTTGGCCTCCTCGGGTCTATGAGTACCTGCAAAAGTAGGAGGTTGGAAGCGCTGGAATCGTTTAAATAAGTCACTGACATTCATGTTTCCGGCAGGCTGCACAGTTGGTGCAAACGGGACCCGTGCATGTTCTGGGCAATGGCCCCCGCAATGGTGGCCAAAAACTGCTGCTGCATCAAGAGCATCATCTGCTTCAACCTATCAGGAGGAGGAGTTGACTGTGGCCTGTGAGGCATCGAGGTAGACGCACGGTTCTGTTTTGAAACCGGTGGAGCAGAAGGAGTTGGCCCATTAGTGGGGCCAGTAGCTAGCTACGAATCCGGCATCGTGTCACTGTCAGGGCCTAAGCTGGGGTCTGTGTGGCTATAGCTTAGGGGAGGTGCCCTGTCAAACGATTTGCCAAGTGTAAGACGTGTCATGCTTTGAGTGTTCTTAGGTGGCATTTCCTACATATAACATAGGGTGCACCACGTGTAAGATTTAGCATAAGAACATACACTCATCCAAACATCATTCACATTCCAAACTAAAAGGAACTTCATTCATTTCATTTACCAAAATTGTCGCAATATATGAGATATAGTCTTACATGGATCATGACAGAAGATGCATGTGAGCTAATCTAAACAAGCTTCAAACATTAAAACATACTAACAACCAACCAAGTCTACAAAGACTAGTATAAAAGAAGACTAACAACAAAATGAACTAAAAGACGACTACGCATATGACTAGCCGTCTGAATCTGGTGATGGAGGAGGGACACCCTTGTCCTACATGCAGCATAGGAGAGCCTTTAAAGTGCGAGATACCTTCTTAAATTTTTGCTTCATGTAAGCCTGACTCTCTTCAAGCTTGGTCTGGGTCTCTCTGACCTCCTGTCTCAGGGAAACTTAGCTCTCCTCAATTTAATCCAAGCAGGTCTCTATGGCGGCCTAATCACGGCGGTGCTCAGGTGTAGCAGGAGGAGGTCCCTCATCCGACTCTTGGGCCTCCTCTTCTTCTTCCTGATCTCTCCCTTCATCACTGCCCTCATCTCCGCTGCCTTCCTCACCACTCCCTTCTTATTCGTCACCGCTTTCTTCCTCACCTTCACTTTCTTCGACACCATCACTTTCTTCTTTTGTATCATCGCTCTGCTCCTCAAGTTGGGCCCGGTGTCGACTTTAGCCAATGCCCATGTTGTCGAGTGTGTTTTTGCTGATAATGTGGATCGGGGCTACGACCTCCGTATGGAGTCAGAAACAGTAGTGGCAGGCTATCTTACAAATAAGTCAACCAAAAGGTAGCGAGGGGCTCTTCCTAGTAGACCATGTAATGCAGATTATCTGGGATAGGACAAGAGTAGGCAGGTATACTTTCTCTCCCTGCCCGACTTTATATAAGAAATCCACCATGAACCTTGTGCATTCAGTGCGATTACTCCACCTAGGATACACGTTATACATGCATATGTGGTAGAACAGGCGGAAGTCGTCCGTTATCTTGGATGAAGCGAGGCTATTTCCCCGACTTCAACGCTCGAGTTGACCGCATAGGAAACGTGTGCGGAGTCTCTTCTCTCGCTCACTAGTGTGGTTCTTCTCACTGGTGTGCACTACACCTCTTTCGACTCTCATAATGTGGGCAATCTCGTCCACACCAACTATGATCTCCTGCCTTCCCAGAGGGATAGTAAACTGGAGAGGCTTCAATAGTAGATTCCAAATGAGGGCGTAGAAGGTGCGCACAGTGTCTTCACTTGCATGGGTGTTTCCCTCAAATATGGAACCCCACCCATTATCCAGGAGAAAGTCGATGGCTAGATACGTCCCAAACATTTTCTCATCAACATGTGCCTCAAATACAACCTTGCGATTGCGGAACTTACCAAGGTTGATGTTCGGTAGTAGCGATCTCTCCAACGAAATGTGAGGATCGAGATCCCGCATGGACCTCCGTTCACGCTCGACACTCGTACTGGCTTCGGCGTTCGCCCTCCTAGTAGTACGGAATGGTCGGCTCGGCCCGACCTCATCTGGGGTCACTCTCTTCTTTCCCATAAGGGAAAGAAGAGTAGAGATTGAGAAGATGGCGGCGACAACCTCGAAAAGAGCCATCAGAAATGGGAATGCTTGAGGGAGAGATGGGTTGATGGGTTTTTTGAAGGTTTGAGGCACCAAAGGAGGTCCTTTGTGCTCAATAGATAGAGATAGGAAAGAAAGAGAGATGAAAATGATAGTTTCAAGGTAATGGAGGTGGGTAGGTGTGATGGGTAGAGGAGTTGGAAGATTATGAGACACAAAAGAGGGCCTTTGTGCTCAAATGAGTGAAAATAGTGAAGGTGGAGGGATGGAATTGAAGAATGAGGAGGTAATGATGAACCAAATGGGAGATTTGAAGGTTGGAAGTGTATAGAAGAAAAGATTTGAGAGGGAAAGGCTGTTTTAGAGTGTTTGGGAGTGAAAATGGAGTGGAGGTTTTTTTATTTACTTTATTTATTTTTTTTAATAAAATGAGAGTGGAGGGGGTTTGCAATGGGTTAAACCAACCCCAAAAAGGGTTGAAAAGGATGGTGGGGTGGCCACACACATGTGCATAGGCCCACCTGGCCGGCTGATCGGCGGCGCACCGCTGATACCAATTTGTAATGCCCCGAATTTCGAGGGTCGAGCAAAGGCCCAACTCCCGAGATCCATCGCATCATTTATGCAACATAGATAATGATGATTAAATGTTGTCTGGTTTAGTGCATTTAAACATGAATGGGATTATACTAAATCAACATATCTTACTCCAGAGATGATTAAATTAAGCAGGCGGAAGTCTGTGATAAATATATAAAGTGTATAAGTGGATGTAAACCCTAGAGTATGATCCTGTCACTTGGTTGAATAATTACACGTATAGTTCCACAAGTTACAAAATGATAAAGTATAATGTCATCTAATCCATATCCCTGTAGCCCCGGTGACGCAACTCCAGGTCTACATAGACCCGCTAGAGAGTTGTATGTAAGAGAACTCCTCCTCGTCATCATAGAAGACAGGCTCCATCTCGTAAGCCTCGTCATCACCTAAAACTAAAACAGGGTCTGGTTGGTGTTTTAAAACACCGTCCCAGAGTGGGAGTGAGTGATCAACTCAGTGGAGCTATAAGGCAAAGGTTAACATGTTATCAATTCAGTCAAGCAGTAATGACAAAATAATACAACAATCATGTCCTAAGTAGTCTTGTTAATGCAAGAATGATATGTATTAATGATGCATGCCCTCGCCTACACTTCCTCTGCAACATCATCTCACGGTCGAGCATGATAAACTCCCATTGTGCTCAACACCCACGCCAAAGGCACATGCAATGCCGTGCATGGTCATGTTAGCTAAGTTCTTATTTAGACTTATTCAGACAGTAGATTTGAGAAGCTAAGGTACCTCCCTTTATATCATTTACCCAAACAATGATCCATCTAGGGTTGTCAATCCTAGTTAATCACATACGATAGGCACGTTATAGGGCAACATCACCCCTGATTTGAAAGCAGTGGATAGGCAAGTTCAGGTCACTATGAAGACGCTCGTCACCTCAGCGTAGGCCTTAGTTTATACTTGAGGTCACTATGGGAAGGCTCGTCACCTTAGCGTAGGCTGACAGCTCGAATACAGTGTCTCATACCACCGTATTCGGCTCACGAGTTTGAGTTGTTCACTGGACACTACGGGGAGGATTGTCACCCCAGCGTAGGCCAATAGCTCGACCACGGTGTCTCATACCATCATGTTCAGCTCATGAATCTTAGCGGATCGTGGTACTAAGGTTAAATGAGCTTTACATTGGTAAGCGGTACCTTAGATTCAAGTAGGAGCGTCCATACATGGTAAATATATAATATGCCAATCGGGTTAATTGATAACTTTGATTGGTATGAGCGCACGCTGAATTTATTAACATAGAGCGCGTAAGCACTCTACGTGGCCTAACCATTGTCGAAAAATTCATACGACTCGGATTCATCGAATGTATCCAATGTGGCAAATCTATTTCAGCCACTCGACTGAAAACTGTTACCGATTGCCTGGACTACGTAGTAGTCCCAATCTGATGTAGAGCGGGTCGCGGACAATTACATGGCAAAGATGGATCAGAAAAGGCCCGATCGGCGACAGAAGTGATCTGGACCATCAGACCTTAAATCAGGCGTATCTCGCAATCCGGGATGAGTTAGCCGACGAAAAATATATGATTTTGGGGTAGAACGAGCTACTTTAGCCAACCAACCCAGCTATGTTGGGTTGCGACCCTTAGAATTGCGAGAAATCCCTGATTTGACGGTCGTTTCCCTGTTTCAATTTCGTTTTTACTATAAATAGTAAGTTTTAGTTTGCTTATAACTCTTCATCCGTCGGGCTTTAGGAGTTGCGCCTAACGTGAAAAGAGCTTAGAATAATTAGGGGAATGGGTTGGTGAAGCCAAATAGGACACTTACTATTTTTGGCCGAAAACCTTGCGCACTAGTAGACATCACGACCGTTTATAAATAGTAAGTTTACTATTTATAGTAAGTCGCGAATTCTAGGAGTCTTAGTTGTAGTTTGATTCTGATTTCTTTCCCATTGCTTAGTACCCTTATTTAAAGGGTTGTGAACTCATTTTTATTCATTCATTAATCTATTTCGAATTTATTAGAATTTATTTCTATTTTCTGCTCTCTTTTCTCATGGATTCGAGAAAGTCTCTATGAGGAGTCCAGAGAAGTTCCGTGGATTCGGAATAGTTATCCTCTTGAGGAAGACGGTGCTCGACCTCACGTCCTCCCCTGCGTCAGTTTGGTATCAAAGCGAGATTTCTCCTCGGGTCGATGGCTTCTAACGACGGGTCGGCCAACAATCCCATAGGCAGTGCTCCAGGAAATTTTTCATTAACAGCTGTAACTTTCCAAGCAGTGCAGCAAGAGAATCGGCAAACCATGCAAGGGCTGCAAGCTTCCATGGACCGCATAGCGAATCTCTTGGCAGAAACCATAGGGCAACTCCGTGTTCCTGGTGGTAATCCTCCACCACCAATTGTTGAAACCCGTAATTGCCCTGATCGCAGGATAATACCAGCAGTGCATCCAAGGGCCGTCCCTGAGGACGGGTGCTCCAGTGAAGAGGAGATTGATGACGTGATCTTTCAACACCCCAGGCAAGGCGGCGATCGGGTAGATCGAATAGATCGAGACTTCAAGATACGGGTTGATATTCCTAACTTCAATAGTCAACTACACATTGAGATTTTCTCGATTGGCTTTCTGAAGTTGAGCGATTTTTTGACTATATGGACATCCCTGAAACAAAGAAGGTCAAGCTTGTGGCATACAAGTTGAAAGGAGGAGCTTCAGCTTGGTGGGAACAACTGCAACTCGCACGAACCAGGCAGATGAAAGCACCAATCTGTACATGGCAACGAATGAAGCAGCTACTACGTACCCGATTCCTCCCTAGCGATAACGATCAGGTATTATTCCAACAATACCAAAATTGTCGATAGGGTAGTCGGTCGGTGAGAGAGTACGTAGAAGAATTTTACCGCCTAGCGGCGCGCAACGATTTGGTCGAGACTGAATCGCAACAAGTTGCCCGATTCAACGGTGGATTGCGTATGGCGATCCAGGATCGGGTACAGATGCAGTCCGTCTGGACGATGAATGATGCGATCAAGTTGGCTACTCGGGCAGAAGCGCAACTTGAACGTTCTAATACACGGGCATATCCTACTGCGAGGATCATTGCGGCAGGTCCACCCTAGGGAGCTCTACAACCTAAGGGGAAGGAGCCTGTAGGAGCACGCACTCAACCTCCTACGTCTGAGAACTGAGATCAGGGAAGCGGGCAAGCTAGACCCCAAAGGGGCGTATCGACTGCCGCTGGTCCAAGTACAATCTCGAACCCTTATGCTCGGCCAAGGCCCAACAACTGTTATCGTTGTGGCCAGCCCGGCCACCTGTCAAATACTTGTCCCCAACGAAAAGTGGCAAACCTCGCCATTAATGATGGTAGTGCTGATAACGCTTATGAAGATCCAGATATTGAAGAACATGAGCATACCGCCGAGGATAAGGTAGATGATTCAGATTGGGTTCAGCAAGATCACGGCGAGTCGCTTGTCGTGAGGCGGCTATTATATGCACCAAGAAAAGAAGTGCATTCACAGCGGCATAACATCTTCCGCACTAGGTGTACGGTGAATCGAAAAGTTTGTGAAGTGATCATTGACAGTGGAAGCAGCGAGAACATCGTCTCCAGGGGCATGGTGAAAAAATTGCAATTGAAAACATAGCGTCATCCCTCTCCATATACAATCGGTTAGATCAAGAAGGTCAGCGAAACAAAGGTAACTGAACGGTGCACCATATCTTTTTCAATTGGCAAACATTATAAGGATGAAGTAGTATGCGATGTGGTTGACATGGAAGCATGTCACATACTACTCGATCGACCCTGACAATCTGACCGTGACGCCACTCATAAAGGGTGAGATAACATATATATCTTTGTCAAAGACGGCCAGAAGACCATATTGGCCCCTATGGATCCAGAAGGACCACCTGAAACTTCTAAAGTAGAGGGTCATTTTCTCTTAACCATTCGGGACTTCGTGGAAGAATCCAAAAAACAGGACAGACTTATGCATTAATTATAAAAGAGGAAGAACTCGAGTCTACCATCATCCCTGAAAGACTAAGGCCCTTGTTACATGAATTCCAAGAAATCTGGCCCGAGGACCTTCCCGATGGGTTACCCCCTATGCGAGATATCCAACACCATATCGACCTTGTCCCTGGGTCCAGTTTACCTAATTGTCCTCATTATCGAATGAGCCCGAATGAGTGCGAGATTCTGTAGGGACAAGTGGAGGAACTGATCCGTAAGGGTCTTATTCGAGAAAGCATGAGCCCATGTGCTGTACCAGCTCTACTAACTCCAAAGAAAGATGGGAGTTGGTGCATGTGTGTCGACAGCCGGGCCATCAACAAGATCACCATAAAATACAGGTTTCCTATACCACGGTTGGATGATATGTTGGATATGCTAGAGGGCGCAAAAATATTCTCTAAATTGGACTTAAGGAGCGGCTACCATCAGATTCGAATACGGCCGGGTGATGAGTGGAAAACAGCCTTCAAGACCAAGGAAGGATTGTACGAATGGATGGTCATGCCTTTCGGTCTTTCTAATGCGCCTAGCACATTCATGAGGTTGATGAATCAAGTTCTGAAACCTTTCATTGGGCGGTTCGTTGTGGTTTATTTTGATGATATTTTGATATACAGTCAAGACGAAACCACCCATATGGAGCACCTCAAGAAGGTCCTTCAAGTGCTCACTGAAAATAAACTGTACCTCAATTTAAAAAAGTGTAGCTTCATGACTGATAGCCTATTGTTTCTGGGTTTTGTGGTTACATCCACGGGCATTCGAGTGGATGAGGAAAAGGTGAAGACAATCAGAGAATGGCCGGTTCCTAAAAATATTCATGAAGTGTGAAGTTTCCATGGACTAGCGACATTCTATCGTCGGTTCGTGAAAATTTTCAGTAGCATTGTGTCACCGATCATAGATTGCATGAAGAAATGACAGTTTCAGTGGACTGACGAAGCCGACAGGAGCTTTGCCGAAATCAAGCGCAGATTATCCACGACCACGGTTCCTGTACTTCCCAACTTCGACAAATTATTTGAAGTCGAATGTGATGCCTCATATGTCAGGATTGGGGGAGTTTTGTCTCAAGAAGGTAGGCCGGTAGCCTTCTACAGTGAGAAACTTAGTGATGCACGCAAGAAGTGGTCTACATATGAGATCAAGTTGTACGCGGTGATCCAGGCACTGCGACACTGGCGACATTATTTGATTCAAAGGGAATTCATACTTTACACGGACCATCAAGCCCTCAAGTTTATTAATAGTCAAGCTAACATTAACCGTGTGCATGCTAGATGGATCTTATTTTTGCAGGAATTCACATTCGTGCTAAAGCATAAGTCAGGGCAATAGAACAAAGTAGCCGATGCGCTGAGTCGCCGTGCAACTTTGTTAGTCACTATGAGCAATGAAGTTGTCGGGTTCGATCGCCTCAAAGACATATATGCTGACGACGACGACTTCAAGGACGCATGGGTTAGATGTCAGGAAGGTCACCCCGGTGGCTTACATATACAAAACGGGTTCCTTTTTAAGGGAAATCGACTATGTATCCCAAAGAGTTCGTTAAGGGAATAGATAATCAAGAGCTACATGGAGGTGGCCTTAGTGGACACCTTGGGCGAGACAAGACGCGAGCTCTTGTGGAAGAACGATATTACTGGCCGCAATTGGTACGTGATATGGGAAAGGCAGTCCAACGCTGTTATATTTGTCAGACTTCCAAGGGGCAATCTCATAATACGGGCCTCTACACCCCGTTACCCGTGCCTGACGGCCCTTGGGAGGATTTATTTATGGACTTTGTGCTTGGTCTCCCACGAACACAATGCGGCATGGATTCGGTGTTCGTGGTAGTAGATCATTTTTCCAAGATGGCGCACTTTATTCCATGCAAGAAGACTCTCGATGCAACACACGTGGCGAATCTATTCTTCAGAGAAATTATGCGATTACACGGGGTTCCCAAGACTATTACTTCCGACCATGACACGAAGTTCATAAGCCACTTTTGGCGGACTTTATGGACTCGATTCGATACACGCCTTCAGTTCAGCAGCGTGTACCACCCACAGACTGACGGTCAAACTGAGGTTGTGAATCGCACATTGGGAAACCTCCTTCGATGTATTTCAGGAGAAAAACCGAAGCAGTGGGATTTGACCTTGTCTCAAGCGAAGTTTGCATTCAACAACATAGTGAACCGCTCGACGGGAAAATCCCCGTTTCAGGTTATTTACGGACGAGTATCTCGCCATACACTAGACTTGGTCCCTCTGCCCAAACTCCCAGGCATGAGCATTGCAGCAGAACATATGATAGACAAAATCATGGGCATTCTTGCGGAGGTACAGAACAAGCTACATGCCTCGAACGAAAAGTATAAGGAGCAAGCGGACAAGCATCGGCGACAGAAAGTGTTCGAGGTGGGCGACCAAGTAATGGTCCATCTGCGCAAAGAAAGATTTCCTACCGGAACATACAACAAGTTGAAGAATAAAAAGATTGGACTGGTACCAATCATCCGAAAGATCAATGACAACGCTTATGTTGTTGATCTTCCAGATGATATAGCGATTTCACAAACTTTCAATGTCGCGGACCTGACTGAGTATCATGAACCAGCGCATAATGATAACTCGAGGACGAGTTCTTTTGAAGTGGAGGAGACTGATGTAGAGCGGGTCGCAGACAATTACATGGCAAAGATGGATCAGAAAAGGCCCGGTCGGCGATAGAAGTGATCTGGACCATCAGACCTTAAATCAGGCGTATCTCGCAATCTGGGATGAGTTAGCGACGAAAAATATATGATTTTGGGGTAGAACGAGTTACTTTAGCCAACCAACCCAGCTATGCGGGTTGCGACGCTCGGAATTGTGAGAAACCCCTGATTTGACGGTCGTTTCCCTGTTTCAATTTCGTTTTTACTATAAATAGTAAGTTTTAGTTTGCTTATAACTCTTCATCCGTCGGGCTTTAGGAGTTGTGCCCAACGTGAAAAGAGCTTAGAATAATTAGGGGAACGGGTTGGTGAAGCCAAATAGGACACTTACTATTTTTGGCCGAAAACCTTGCGCACTAGTAGACATCACGACCGTCTATAAATAGTAAGTTTACTATTTATAGTAAGTCGCGAATTCTAGGAGTCCTAGTTGTAGTTTGATTCTGATTTCTTTCCTATTGCTTAGTACCCTTATTTAAAGGGTTGTGAACTCATTTTTATTCATTCATTAATCTATTTCGAATTTATTAGAATTTATTTCTATTTTCTGCTCTCTTTTCTCGTGGATTCGAGAAAGTCTCTGTGAGGAGTCTAGAGAAGTTCCGTGGATTCAGAATAGTTATCCTCTTGAGGAAGACGGTGCTCGACCTCACGTCCTCCCCTACGTCACAATCATACTCAAGTGCAATAGATATTCACATGTGATAATCATAACAGCATTTGACATTAAATACAATTACAATTATCATTTGAGCATTTTATCAAACACATAGAACATGCTATTATACATAAGCATTTTTATACATAAATCATGTATGTGAAATTAAGGTTACATGAAAGAATTTATACACATAGATAAGGTAGTTGAGAATCTTATCCCAACAACCTTAATAATTACAATTCAATAAACAATTACTCATACATGCATTTTATCAAACACTTAGCGTACACATTACTACATACATGCCTTAACTTAGTTATAGCTTATATTATAGCAAATCCTTTCACAAAGGAGTTGTTATACATACATCAAACATGTATTCAAGATTAATAGTTATGACAAGTACAAATCATAATTCCATATTCGTTCAAACATTTCAACAAACACATGGAATGCATTATATTCAACATAGTTCATATATATGCGTAATACGCAGAAAACATCCCATCTAAGTGCATGTGACAGCAATCAAGTCAGTCATAAATCATTAACTGACATTGAAAGCCTTGAAAACCATAACCTAAACGTTTATAGTCCGCACCTTCCGTCGGTAAACTCGTATCGAACTCAGTTCGAACACTGCGTCTTTGACTACAGCACAACGGCTACCTGAATCACGAAATAGGTTAGCTATTTTGCCGGTTTCTTTATTTGGATTTCTAAAATAGATTAGGATTAGGATTTCTCACCCAAAAATGGAGTCGAAATTGCCGGTATAGCGACATGGGAGAGGAAATTCAGCATATGAAGTGGAGGGAATGAATCCCAGCAACAAACCACAACTCACTCTCACTTCTTCTCACTTTCTCCTTCTCTTTTCTCTCTTCTCTCTCCTAGGGTTTAGAAAATTCATATGGAATGAGAGAGGGGTGGGTTTAGGGAATTATATAAGCCCATAAGTGATGTCAATGGCCCTAGGGCCATGGTATACTTAGGTTATAGCCAAAATCGTCTATTTCAAGCCAACGGAGCTCATCTGGAGGCCCATTACCTGCATACGGTCTGAAAAAAGTTCTCTGATAATGGATCTATATCAGGTTAAGATTTCGGTCCGATCGGATTAGAGGATCGACTGTGGAGGACCAATTTGATCAGTTCAACGGTCATCGTCACTCGATCAGGGCCACAAGTACATCGACATGTGTAGGGAAGGGTGTAGTTGAGTCAGAATCTGACGGTCTGAAACCTTAAATTTGGACATCAAGTGAACGGCCCAATTTACTTAAATTCGACTTCATTTTTTGAGATATTCGCGTTTCTCACACACTTTACTCAGGGCTCTAGTTGTGCATTTCTGGATACTATTTAAGCTCGATTCCGGCGATGGTTGTCAAGCCCAGTAAGGCAGCCATAACCGTATAGTTTCAAGGTAATCGGACTTTCGACGCGCAGTGCAGGTCCGATAGGGAGTTTCAATGTGCTCTCGAGAGCAACTGGGTTTTGCGATTGATCCTAGGTTTTTATGTAACGTAGAGTTAGTGATTCTACTAGTTTTGGGTCTTGCAGTTCGTATAGAAAGTGGTTCAAGCTAATTTACCAATTAATTCAGTTTAATACGTAGTTAATTTCTGTCTAATTTCTACATAATTAGACCCTTAGCGATTTCTACCTGAGGTGGTACTCAAGTCTTTGTACGAATTTTTCCGAGATGTTACAGAAAGGGTTCCATGTTAAATTTGCATGTTCTCTTGTGTATGCTTGGTGCCATTGGATTGCTATCCTAGATCTAGATTTGTGTGATTTCGTAGCACAAATCCCCAACAGAGGCGTCCACCACAAAGATTGGTTGCGATTCGACCACCACCTTAGATAGCCCGAGATTCACACAGAGGGTCAGCCCGTCGTGCACCACTCGAAGTTCCGCCCTGTTGTTGGATTCCTCCCCATTACCTTTAGAAAATGTGAAGATGAGGTTCCCTTTGGCATCTCTGCAGATACCTCCTCCTCCAGACGCCCCCGGGTTTCCTCTAGTGGACCCATCCACATTCAATTTAGCCCAATCCTCTCCTGGCCTAACCCACTTCACTATTGCATACTCTTTGCTGGGAGGAGGAAGAGGGAATATCTCCAGCTCTCAGAAAAACAGAGTGTGGATCAGTGGCTGGACTCTTGAGAAAATCATCGCATATTATATACACTCTGTCTTCATTCACTTTTTGTCAGACCTATAGAAGTTGCATAAAACTTAAATTTCTCTACAAGAAATACCTTGGTAAAAATATCCACTAGATTCATGCTTGTATGTATCTTCTCGAGGGTAAGTCAGCATCCCTCCATCACCTGTGAGATAAAATGATGATTCAATATGTTTAGTTCTAGAATGATAATCCGAGTTCTTTTCCAAATTGAATGCGTTTTCGCTGTCACGATTAACTGACACGGTCTCCTACTAAAGTTCCAAATGATTTATCATTCCCTTTAACCAAATCGCTTTCTTAAATAATTTTGTCACTATCATATACTCAGCTTTGGATGTAGAAAGAGGCACCACAGGCAAAAGTTTCGATATCCAACTGATCACTCTACCCGTTAACACGCAAATGAGTATCCGTAATACGACCTTATATTACTGGTCACATAATCTCAATCCACATAACCTATTAAATTGTCTTCTGATTTTTCAAATATCAAGACAGTCCTGCGTACTTTAAATATGTCGAAGTAACCATTTCAATACTGTCTCCTAGTGTTACTTATCGAGGTTAGACATGTATCTGCTAACAACACCCACCGCATGTAAAATATCCAGTCTCGTACAGACCATGACATTCATTAAGTTACCCATCGCACTCGAATAAGGCATACGAGAAACATAACCTATTTTTCTTCATCCATTCCAAGACACTATTAAGAAGAAAGCCAAAAATAAGCTACGTGGGGAATGCTGATTGTCTTTGTCTTATCTTCATTTTCGATATTCTTTTGAACATTATCTCTAATACTACTTGTTAGGACTCGTGGAAGCACATAAAGCGAAATCAAACAAAATAATTGCAATTGCAAAAGCAAATCCAAACATAAAACAATCCACATTTATGTGGAAAAATCCATGCATAAAAAAGCCACGACATAAAGTGAGAATGCAATATGAAAAATGAAGTTATAAGAGGTGAAACCTTACTGATCGAAGCCTTAAGAAGATAAACATTAGCCATTTCTCTCTCCAAATTCCTCTCAAACCCTTAAATACAAGTTGCATTAACCCTAATCCCGTTTACACTGTATCTAAGCTAAAAAGAAAATAGAAAAAAAAAATTGTGCAAAAACAAGCAAAACTGTGCAACATGTTGGCCATCGAGTTAATGGGTCTAAATCCTTCGATCTACCGGGTCAACTTGTTAACCAAAATTTTTGATCTATCAAAGACACAAGAAAATATCCAAAGAGTTTTACCAAGAAAACCGAATTAATTCAACGTCCTTCTATCAGTTCACCAAACTTTCAACCCATCAAAAGTGCCTGTTTGTTTCAGTATAGATTTGAGGCATATGATTTTTCAACCATTTCCACGTGCAAGGCATATGAAATTACTTGATTGAGTGGAGTTAGCCTTTCTCAATGTTTATTTAATGGCACTCCGGATTTGCCCAGAGACTCGGTAACTGGGTCGGGATATGACCCAAATCTTCAGGGAGAAATTTATGACTGTGGACCCCACCTTTTATCCAGCGGTTTTTTTGAAGCAATACAAACTTAACATACACACTTAGACCTCCACGTACGGGCACCGAATTTCAGGACGAAAATACCCCTCATATTCACGGAAACGACTTTTCCTCTCCATTTCCACTATTTGCTTTTCCTCTCTCTCTTTCCACTGCTGCTTTCACTGCCGTTGCTTTCACCCCCTTTCCTCACTGTGTTTTCGGTAGAAAGACCAAAAAACCCTTTTTGTGGGCCCCCCTTATCAGCATTTTGTCTTCTTCTGATAATGGTCGATCCAGTGAAGAAAGCACACAGCACAGGTATTTTTTTTATTTTATTTTTAATTACACACACACACACACACACACACCCCACACACTCACGCTGGTGGAATTTCACCACCTATGGGTACTCGAACCCTTGACCGGGAGTTGAAACTCCTAAGAGTCTACCACCCGAGCAAGAGTAAGGACCCCAGCATAGGTATGTTTTAAACTTAGTTGGGCTCACATTGAATGTATGTAGTATATTTTCACGCCCCGAACTCAGAAACCGGGCTCACAAAATTTCTGATCGCCGAATCCGGCGCCGACAGCCTCCGTAGTACCCCATTCTTGGCCCCCAGCACCCATATACTAGGTTCCGATCCTGGGATGCTACAAGGAGGATTTCTAATAATCAGTTTGATTCGTAATGAGCATAACCAAGCATAACCCACGAACAATAACCACAAGAACACCATCACAAAATCCACTATGAACAAAAACTTTGAGTACAATGCGTATAAATGGAAATACAAGATAGTGATAATATTAAAACTCCAAAAGCTCGGTGGCACGCTCTAACTGCGACGAGACTATAGCTGCGTCCTGACGTCACCTGCACGCATCAATCGTGCATAAGCTCATAGAAAGCTTAGAGGGCAGTGTAAGTGTGTGCGTAATATGAGCGTACTCAGAATGCAATGCCGGAGTAATGCGGAATCATGCTGATGAGTACGTAAATACAACCAGTCGTACCAAGGCTATGCAGTACAAGATGTAAATGCTATCGGCCATACCAAGGCCATGCGATGCAATATGTAAGTCAAGCATGTCAATCCTCATACCAATGCAACTCCTCACTAGAGCATCAAATCAGTACGGTTCTCAGTCTGAATAATCACCGGGGTTCAGTACACTCCAAATGGCACTGTCTCTCTCCAAGCAGCACAGTCCAAGTGAGCGTAAGAAACCTCACTATCCGCCTGGCCAATAGTCAGCCAATACCTATCCGGCACATCGATAGCGAACCCATTTCCGAACTAGTCAAATTCAGCCTAGTAATGCCCCCTGCTCTCGGGCGAGTAAGGCCACCACTCCTTTCCAACCGACCATGACATAGTGGGAGACGCGGCCTTATGGTATTCGGCCCTCGTGCGCTCATATATCCACTCGGTCTCGACGTTGGAGTCATCCTCTGGTACCATCGGGTTTAGGGACTTTCACCCAGGGACATCTATGGCGCCCCAATTGCTTAGAACACAGTTTCCGGTATCCAACCAGCCACCCACGGTGTGTCTGTGGAGGCTATGGCCCTGGTGTCGCTAGGGCATATTACAATCACACCAATGCAAGTGCATGTATCACACTATCAGTCATGCAACCATCCTGCATGAGGCACGCGCTCATGTAGACAACTTCGCCTATTAGGGAGCCCATAACCAGTCTACCTGAAGGCATATGCTATGATCAGTCACTCCTCATAACAAGCATACATATGATGCGTATG
Source organism: Magnolia officinalis (assembly GCA_021015155.1). Classification (NCBI taxonomy): domain Eukaryota; kingdom Viridiplantae; phylum Streptophyta; class Magnoliopsida; order Magnoliales; family Magnoliaceae; genus Magnolia; species Magnolia officinalis. The sequence goes on from JAJHSJ010000011.1 coordinate 14,045,787, forward strand.
ATCATGAATCATGTATCTATACTAAACATGTTGTATAATGATGGGCTTTGAGCAAAGTGAAGACGGCCTAGACGGCCTACCCACTACAAGTATGGGCATATCAGTGGACCTTAGGGAGAGTGATAATGCGGACATCTAACCAACATCATCCTTCAATGTGGACGTCAAACCATCATTGCTCCCAAGGCATAGCCCACTATAAAGGTCAACACATATACCATGGTGAAATCACACTACAATGGGCCTTAGGTACGTCCTATTGGCCCTCAACCCATGGGCCTTCATTACATCAAATGGGCCACATAATCATGGGGCTTATGTATGATAAAGTGGACCTCAACAACGGGCCATAAGTACATCAGGATAGGCCTAGTTACATGGGCCTCATATATATCAAAGTAGGCCTCAACATCGGGCCACAAATACATCAAAATGGGCCTAATCACATGGGCCTCATGTGGCAGCCCATGATTGGCAAAAATTAGAAGGATAGTGGGTCCAACACATTCATCACAGTGGGCTTGCCTAAGGTGGCCCATGTTTGGGGCACATAAATAGGATGGGCCCCACAAAACAAGTGAACAGCGTGAATAATGCACACATCATGGTGGGTTCCATGTGAGGCATACCATAATATTTATTTTCCATCCAGTCCGTTGACAAGGTCATAGGGCCCACCATAATATTTAATTTCCACCTAAGCTGTTCATAGGGTCACATGGCCTAGGGCCCACTGTAATGTTTACTTGCAATCCAACCTGTTTATGAGGTCACTCGGACCAAGGGGGGCCCATTGGAATGTTTAATTGCCACCCATCCTATTCATAAGGTCATGCAGACCAGGGAGGGGGACCCACCGTAATGTTTATTTGAAATCCAACCTATTCACGAGGTCACGTGGGCAGGGCCCACTGTAATGTTTATTTGCCGTCTAACCTGATCACGTGGTCACGTGGACCTGGGTGGGTGGGGCCCACCGAAATGTGGTTCACAAATCCAGTCCACCCAATGTGTGTGTCCCACTTGGCTGAGGGTTCAGACCAAGTTTCAGCCGCGTCCAAATCTCAGGTAGGCCCCACCAAGTGGTTTGATATGTTTAGGCATGTCTTCACATGACTTTAGATGGTATGGCCACCTGAGTTCTGTATACAGCTAATTTTTGGGACAGATGCTTGTTAGAAGGAGGGCCCCATGATGGACGGTACCGATGTTTGAAACGCATCACGGTGGGGTCCACAGCTGGGCCATGAGGGCCCAGCCCGTCCGCCCGCCACCCATGCAGCAGCAGCGCTGCCACCTTTTTTATTTTTATTATTATTATTTTTTTTGTTTCGTGGGGCCCGCATCAGCAAGATCCAACCCGTCCATTGACTGAGTCCCACAAAATTAGCGGTCCACACCAAGTTTCAGGTGGGTCCAAGCTTCTGGTGGACCCTAGCAATTCTTTTTTCCCGAGTTTTGATGGAAACACTAGTATTCTCGATCCCACGGCCCGCCAAAAAATTAGATTAGCCTCATTTTTCGGCTCAACGCTTAAAATGGGCTGGAGAATAGATTGGACGGCGTGGATCACATACATACATCAAGGTGGGGCCTGCATAAGCAGCCCACCCAAAAAGTAAATTTTCTCTTCTTTTTTTTTAAGCTTGGAAGTACATGCCCATGTCAGTACACAACTCCATGTTAGCCAGCCCTAGTCCAGCATCCAGGGACGTTGGACGGCGTGGATAAACGCTGCATCATGGTGGGTCCCTTATTCACGTGGCCCACCCATTTGGACCACCTGATACTTGTGTTTTTCCTTCCATCTGGGCCCACTAATGGGTTGGATGGTATAGATTCAACCCATTCATCCAATGGGTCCCACAGGAACTATATGATTCATGGTGGGCCTCATCATCGTTCATCATCATCATCATTCATAGAGAGAGAGAGAGAGAGACGGTGATAGAGGGGAGGGACCCCGCCACTATTGGGCCCTCCCAAATACAATGCATTCATCAAGTGGGTCCCACACAAGTGGCCCTACAAATTGAGATTAATGGTGAATCACCCACCTTGTTGGCCTCCTCCTTGCTCCCTTAGGCTCCTTAGCTCCTAGCCTCCTCTTTCAATGGTGGTTGATGATGATCCAACGGTTGAGATGGGAGATATGAGAGTAGGGGAAAGTGGGCCACACTTGGAGAGGGAGAGAGCTTGGAACGTATGGAATTTTATTTTATTTTTGCTTGGAGAGGTTTGAGAAAATGAGGGAGGGAGGGAATGAGATATGGATGGGATGATGATGTAAGGAAGATGGGGTGGCATGGGAGAGTTTGAAATATTGTAAGAAGTGGTATGGTTTAGTTTGAAAATTGTAAAAGGTGGTATGGTGAGGGGAGGAGGAGGTTTGACTTGTGGGAAAAGGGAGAGAGGCCACTTGTACTTGTTGTTGGGTGAGGTGGCATAGAGGCATGGTGGTGTACTTGACTTGATTGATGGGACATCTCGTAGAGATTCCCTCATAATTCACAATGTGCGGTGTTTCTTCGGAATGAACGCAGACTGACATCTTCCTACCTAGGTATCGGTTCGGTGCGCGAGTCGAGGCATTGGAATCGCGGCGACGGCGCGGTCGTTAAGGTACAAGTTTCAGATCGAGCCGCCTTCGGTAGGCAGGACTCGCTTAAGATCGCGCGCAACGTCGGATACGAGTCGAGAATTGCCGGAATTCAACCGGAAGGATCGCGAAAATCGACGGAACAGTACGGTCTACAATACTGGTCTTACATATATCCACGTCGTCCATCCATTTTTCTATCTCTTTTAAGGGGTTGAACCCCAAATGAAGCATATCAAAAGATCAAGTGGATCATACCATGGGAAACAGTGGGCATAATGATTTTCTAGTTTGCCCCGCTGATTTCATGTTTCCCCCGCTCAATTTCATATTTGCTCCGCTGAATTCCTAGTTTTCCCCGCTGAATTTCATGTTTCCCTCGTTGAATTTCATGTTTGCCCCACTCAATTTCAGTTTGCTCCGCTCAATTTCATGTTTGCCCCATTGAATTTCATGATTTGCCCTGCTAAATTTCATGTTTCCCCCGCTGAAAATCAAGTTTGCCCAGATCAATTTCTTGTTTTTCTCTCTGAATTTCATGTTTTCCCCGCTGAATTTAATGTTTCCCCCGGGGAATTTCATGTTTGCCCCATTCAATTTCATGTTTGTCCCACTCAATGTCTAAGTTCCCTCCCTCAATGTCTAGGTTCCCTCCCACATATGGGGTTTTGGTGTATACATATTTCGATGAAAACGGAGGGGTATTACATAATCCGATGAACATGATATATTACAAATAAAACATCATTGTGGAGCGTAGCAAGTGTAATCGGATTGCATACTGAGCTAGTCAGTACTCTCCCATTGTACTAAGTAAACTCAGTTAGGCCCACATTGAATGTATGTAGTTTATCCATGCCGTCCATCCGTTTTTCCATCTAATTTTAGCAGTCTAGCCCCAAATTGAAGCATATCAAAAGATCAAGTGCATCATACCACAGGAAATAGTGGGCATAATGATTTCCACCGTTAAAACCATAGTGGGCCCAACAGTGCTGTTTGTTTGTTATCAAACCTATTCATAAGATCATACAGACATCGATTAATAGAAAACACAATTATATGCTTGATCCAAAACTTTTGTGGCCCCTAAGAAATGATCAACATTAGCAGTTTAATTCAAAATTTCATGTGGTGTGGTCCATTTGAACATTGGATATGTTTAGATTTTTCGGCTCAAGCCATGAAATTATCTGTTAAGTTTGCCCCGCTGATTTTCTAGTTTGCCCCGCTGATTTTTTAGTTTCCCCCGCTCAATTTCATGTTTGCCCTGATGATTTTCCAGTTTGCCTCGCTGAATTTCTAGTTTGCCCCACTCAATTTCATGCTTAACCCGCTGATTTTCTAGTTTGCCTAGCTGACTTTCTAGTTTACCCCGCTGATTTTCTAGTTTGCCCTGCTGAATTTGTAGTTTGCCCAGCTGATTTTCTAGTTTGCCCTCCTCAATTTCATGAAGAAAATGTCACCAATTAACCAACCAACAAAACTAGTTGCAAATAACATCTTCTTGTTAATACTACCAATATAAATGTTCACTAATTTGGCTAACGTTGAACTTGGTAAAATGTCTAGTAGTTTGTCTCGCTTATGTTAATAGTTTGTCTCGCACAATTTTCGGTATTTTTCCACTCAATTTCTATTTCTATTTCATATGAAGCTTGTTCAAATTAATGAAATGCTACATTGTTTTCAATTATGTTTGATTTTGTACACTGTGTTGTGGAGTTCTTTCTTAGGGGAACTGAACCGAAAACCATGTACAACATGGATTGTATTCACCTGGTGGACTCGTTAGATGATTTCTATATGTATCCTTGGGGTAGTTTGAGATACTATAGAATGTCGCAAGGAATCGAATCTGCCGTTGCCACATCAAGTTCCCCTCGGTACACTGTATGTAGTTGCGTCATTCCTCTATAAGTAAGAACACCTTTTATTTTCTATATATTTTCCCTCTATAGTCAATTTTAGATTTTTAACCTGGTGCAATTTCATTCTAACAGGTATGGGCAGCAGAGATATTACCGGCTGTACAAGTGTGTGTTGTTTCATATGTTCCCCATCAAATTTCACGCTTTATTCAATATCAATGTTGGAAGGGTTGGAGGTATAACAAAATACATGTTATTTTCTATAGTAAAGCTATAAGTTTATATATATCTCCGGCATTTACTTTGCTTAAGTTGACATATATGCTTTTTTATTTAACATTACTCTTTGTTCTTTTGCAGACATCAGTAGTAATGAAATTAGAACTAACACTACAAGAATGGGAAATAGATGTCGTTCGCTCGGTGCGTGACAGTTTCCAGGGGAGATGTTATGAAAAATGAACTATAATTTTTCTGCCATTGTAAAGTTATCCTTATTCTTACATATCCATCTATACATTTTGTATCTCAATGAGACCCAGGAAGGTGATGAGGAGGGTAATGAGATTGATCAGAGGAGGATAACGAGTCAGATGATAACGATGAGAAAGGCGTGGAGGGAGAGGGACCGAGGGGGGTATTATGAAAAATGTTATTTTTATGGAGGAATTTCGGATTGAGAGGGAAGAGTTGAAGAAGGAGAGAGAGGAATTAAAGAAGGAGAGAGACAAATTGAGAAAAGAGAGGGAAGAGATGAGAAGGAAAGAAGCAATGTTCGATGAGAGGGAGATGTTACTGAAGAGAAAGAACAATTGAAGAGGGAGAAGGATTTATTTTTTGAGGACAAGGAAAAGTTAGCGAATGAGAGGGAGGAGTTTAATAAGGAGAAGGAAGGTAGTCGTACATAGAGGGGACGTTTTGTGATGGAGGAGGAGGGTGAGGAGTTGAGGAAGAGAGCAGAAGTAAATGATATTGAAGATAAAGAACTTGGACATGGGGATCTGGATGTGCAATCGTATAGTAATGTCAAAAGTAATGTATTGAATGCATTCACTTCTCATCCCGTTTATGAAAGGAGAACCAAAAGGATACCGAAACTGTCATATTACAAGATTTCTCCATACTTGTCCCTATCTGCATTCGATACAACCCCTGGGGCAGTTCCCGAACCCGAGCAAGTAACAACTTTTACTACTTCTCTGATACCATTTCTTCTACAAATGGATCCTTTCAGGATACTATCCGCGTAGGAGGTGAAAGAGGCAGAGGAATGGTATGAAGTAAACAAGGCCATAACAACGGGGAAATGGTTCAGTACGATATAGATGAAAGATGCGTGGGTTGATAGCGAGGTAAGCATATGATGAAGAAGATGACTGATGCACTCCCCATTCTCTTCCATGTCACCGGAGACAGCAGTGCGCTTGAAGGAAGAAATGGACCGTCAGAGTCGATGAATTAGTGCCGAAGAAGGACAATGGTTATGATTGCGGCATATTCGTAATGAAATACATCGACATTTTGTGTAGCAGTCTCACCTTGGAGGGAACAGACATGCAAAAATTCACCGCTGATTGGAGGAACTCAATAGCATATGATTACTTGTCTCTAGTCTGAAGATGATATTTGTCAAGGGCATAGGAGGAATTTTGTTGAGATGTTGTACTATATACATTGTTGAATATACATTATACATTGTTGTCCCACTCATGTACCATTTCCTGTTGTATACATTATATGATATACATTGTACATTTGCCCTTTCCATCTTGTCACGCCCTAAACTCGGAAAATGAGCTCACAAAATTCCCAATCGCCAAATCCGGTACCGACAGCCTCCGTAGTACCCCATTCTCGGCTCCCAGCGCCTATATGCCAGATTCCGATCCTGGGATCCTACAAGGAGGATTTTTAGTCAGATTTTTTTTTTTTTTTTTTTTTTTTTTTTTTTTTTTTTTGTAATGGAGCGTAACCATAAGTTTACCCAAATCACAAAGGCAACATTATCATCACATATCCACTAATATAAACAGTTAAATACAATGCTGAAAAGGAAATACATATATCTAAATCAAAGCTCCAGAGGACAGCTGCACGCTCCAAGCTCAATGCTGCTGCAACCCAACGCCACCTGCACGCATTTATCGTGCATAAGCTTACAAAAGCTTAGAGGGTGGTGGGAGTGTGTGCACAAGATAAGTGTCAAGTGTACCATAAAACACATAAATCATACATCATCGAGATAAGCAGAAATACTAACAAGATCATGAATCATATGACATCAGAGTAAGCGGAAGTATACTGGTAAGTCCATGAATGTTATCAGCCGTACCAAGGCAATGCGATGCAAAACATAATAAGACAATAACAGATGCTGAGAATACAATGCAATATACAAATCCTGACGAGCCACGAATACCATCAACCCCATCTAGGACATATAAGTGCAAAAACATAGTAACCCAAGATGCTAAGTACTGCAGATGCAATATAATATGCGGTGCGAATGAAATAACCATGCAGGAATGTGAAGTCAGGATGATAGTACGAAGTATCACAGGCTATGGGGTCTATCACAAGGGACTTCTATCCAAACCAGTCCCATACCTAAATTTGGATAGTCAGACACAATGTGGTAAACTCCTGATCTCAGGTTAGTCGCGCGCCCAACCGAAATCCTAGCCATGCGAAGGTACACGTAACAAATAGTTACGCACCACCAGCCTGAGTGGATAGTGAATGAATGAATGAATGGATATGCGATTCCTGCTCAATAAGTCCACATCTCAGTACGGTTGCTCTCTGAAGAAATCACCGGGGTCTATTACACTGGACACCGACTGCCTCCTCCCTAGCTACACAGCCCAGCGAGCGGAATAGACCTCACTATCCGCCTAACCAGCAGTCTGCCAATACCTACCCGGCTCGTCGATAGCGGACTCATTTACGAGCTGGTCATACTCAGCCTAGCTTATAGCCCCCTCACTTGGGCAGATAAGGCCACACCCCCTCCCAACCGACCACGACACAGTGGGAGACGCGGCCTACTGGTATTCGGCACTCGGGCGCTCATGTTCCACTTGGTCTAGACGTTGGGGCTGCTCCTGGCCTCGGAGGTTTAGAGATTTTCACCCAAGGACATCCTAAGTGCCCACAATGTTAGAACCAAATATTTTTGGTGTCCCATATAGCCATCCACGATGTGCCTGTAGAGGCCACGGCCCTGATCTCGCTAGGGCATACAATAATCAAGTAACATGTATGTGAGATACATGAATCACACTGTACAAACATGCAGTAATCTTGTGCGTACCATGCGCTCATGTCGGACACTCCATCTTATATGGAGTCCCGTAAATGTCTCAGCCCAACGGCTCATGTTATAACCAAACATTCCTCATATCAAGCATACATATGATGCGTATGGGCATGAATTATGGAGCTACACTAAGCATGTTATATGGTGATGAACTATCCTTACAACGCAGATGGGCCTAGACGGCCTACACACAACAAGTATAGGCCTACCAATGGCCCTAGGGAGAGTCGTAATGCGGACATTTAACCAACATTATACTTACAATGTGGACGTCAAACCAACATTGCTCCCAAGGCATGGACCGCTATAAAATATCGCTACACAAACCATGGGAAATCACATATTGCAATGGACCTATATACATCCCATTGGGCCTTGACCCATAGGCCTCAAATACATCAAATGGGCCGCCTTATATTGGCCTTATATAAATCAAGTGGGCCGCATCAACGGGCCTTGTGTACATCCCATTGGGCCTCGACCCATAGGCCTCCAATACACCAAATGGGCCTTATAACGTGGTTCTCATATATGTCAAGGTGGACTCAACAACGGGCCTCATACACATGACGGTGGGCCTGCCCTCATACACATCAAGGTGAGCCTCAACAACGGCCACAAATATACATCAAGGTGGGCCTCAATAACGGCCACAATTACACATCAAGGTGGGCCTCAGTAACGGCCACAAATACACATTAAGGTGGGCCTCAATAACGACCACAAATACATCGAATGGGCCCCATAACATTGGCCTTACATAAGTGGTGATAATGACTTCCACCATTGAAATCCCAAGGCCCATGATAGTATTATTTCCCATCCAATCTGATCATAAGGTCACAATGACCTGAAAGGGAAAAGCAAATATCATACTGGTCCAAAATGGGTGGCCCAAGGGTTTTAATGGTGGACAATCAAATCCACTACTTTCTATAAGGTGGCCCACCTAATCCTAGATCTGTCTCATTTTGGACTCAAGCTCCAAAATTATCTTTCAAAATGGTTGGATGGGTTGGAGCAACACATGCATCATGGTGGGGCCCATAGAGGCCCTCCATCTGGTATAATATATATATATATATATATATATATATACACACACACACACACACACACATACACACATGCACACACACACGTGCACACTCACACAGGTTAAAACAAATACATCACAGTGGGTACCACCGTCCAGGCGGACGGTGGTAATAAGACACATGCATCATTGTAGGTCCCACGTGGGACCCACCATAATGTTTATCTTCCATCCAACCCGTTCATAAGGTCAGGCAGGTCTGGACGGAGGGGAGAAACAAATTTCAGCTTGATCCGAAACTTCTGTGGGCCCAAAAAGTGTTTCAATGGCAGACGGTTCAATTCACACCATTTCCTATGATGTGGGCCACCTGAGCTCTGGATGGGTCTGAAATTTGGAGGGGGCCCACCTTAGGAAGTGTCCTAACAAATGGGCGATGTGGATATCAGAAATACATCATGGTGGGGCCCATGGCTGGGGTCGTGGGTCCTGCCCATTTTCACGCTGACGCCCATTTTCACGCTGACGCTAGCAGCAGCAGGCGCTGCCCCTTATTATTATTATTTTTTATTTTTATTAAAAATCTCGTTTTTCTGAGGTTTTTGGTGCATGGGGCCCACATCGGATGAATCCACCCCGCCCACTGGTTTCCATGGCCCGGGACGGACCAAACAAGTCCAATATCTGATATTTTTCTGTGTTTAAGAATGACAGGGTGGTTTTGAACTGTAGAAACTACTGTTTTCAACGCTATGGCCCACCAAAGCCTCGGATCAACTTCATTTTTCGGCTCAACGCCTAAAATGTGTCGAGGAAAGGAATGGACAGCGTGGATTGGAACTACACATCAAGGGGGGGCCTATACAAGTGGCTCACCCAAATGCTTCAAACTAAGCTGATATTTGTATTTTCATTTACGTCCAAGGACGTCCCTGGACGTGGACGGTTTGGGTTTAACGCATACACAAGGTGGGCCTTACTCCGGTGGGCCACCAAATGGATGAATGGTATGAATAAATCATACATTAAGGTGGGGTCCATCCCAGTGGGCCACATGGCCACCTCATTACACATAAAAATAAATAAATAAATAAATAAAAAGAGAGGAGAGAGAGAGAGATGGAGGGACACGCGGGATGGAGGGACCCCGGCACTATGGGCCCTCTGTTTTAAGTATCCAATCATACATCAAATGGGTCCCATTATACGTGGGCCCATCAAACCGAAAATCAATGGTGGAGATCCTTTCTCCACCAAATGTAAGGTCTAGATGACCCTATCCATACATGGAAACTAAACATCATGATGGGGTCCATGGAGAATGGCCCCATCATGGGATGATCATGAGGATCAAGATGGGCCAACGACCACATCTTAGGGTCTAAAGTGAGATCCATACCATTGATTAGTAGGCCTCACTTGGACCATCATAAAAATAAAGAAATCTAGCCTATAGAAGCACCCACCACTTGATCTTCTTGGTCCGTTGGAAAGCCTATCTCCTTGTGCTTCACTTTGATGGTGGAAGATGGGAGATGGATGGCTAGGATGGGAGATCTTGGGAAGGGAAAGTGGGCAACACAAACTCTCTCTTCTCTCACTTGGAAGCTTGGATGTGAGCTGTCTTTGCTTGGCTTGGAATTGTGTTGGTAAATGAGAGAGAGAGAGAGAGAGAGAGAGAGAGAGAGAGAGAGAGTTGTAAGGAGATGTGAGAGATGGGAGATGTGAGTGATGGAGTGATGTGTACTTGACTAGGTATGGGTGTGTAAGAGAGAGGGTGAGAAAGAGTTGACTTGGTGGTTGCTTGGGGATGGGGTGAAAGGTGATGTGTACTTGACATAAAGTGATTGATTGATTGATGGGACATGGTGTAGAGATTCTCTTGGGATTGCAAATGCGCGGCATTTTTCTTGAAATAAACGTCGGCCCACATCTTCCGACTTGGATATCAGATTGGTGCGTGAGTCACGGCGTTGGAACCGCGGTGACAGTGCGGTCATAATGGTACAAGTCTCGGATTAAGCTGACTCGATTATACAGGATACGACTTAGGGTCGATCACAAATGTCGGTTATTAGTCGCGGATTGCCAGACTTCAACGAAAATGATCGTGGGATTCGACGGAACGATACGAATTAGGATACGGGTCTTACACATCTTCGGTAGGGTTACGTGAAATCTCACATACTGGTTGCATCTGTAATCCTGAAAAGGCTTAAATTTTTCCCCTGCTCATATTTTAGTTTACCTTGGTGAATTTCATGCTTGCCCCGCCCAATTTCATGTTTGCCCCCACTAATTTTCATGCTTGCCTCGCTAAATTTCATGTTTTCCCTACTGAATTTCATGTTTGCCCCACTGAATTTCATGTTTTTCCTGCTGAATTTCATACTTGCCCCGCTCAAATTCATGTTTGACCCGTTGAATTTCATGTTTGCCTCGCTCAATTTCAACTTTGCCCCACTCAATTTCTTGTTTGCCCTGCTGAATTTCATGTTTGCCCCTCTCAATTGTTAGTTTGCCCCGCTGAATTTCATGTTTGCCCCGCTCAATTTTTAATTTGTCCTGCTCAATTTTCAGTTTCCCCCGCTGAATTTCATGTTTGCCACGCTTAATTTCATGTTTGCCCCGTTGAATTTCATGTTTGCCCCGCTCAATTTCATGTTTGCCCCGCTCAATTTCCTGTATGCTTCGCTCGATTTTGTGTTTGCCCCACTCAATTTGCAGTTTGCCCCGCTCAATTTCATGTTTGCCCCGATTAATTTCCAGTTTGTCTCTCCAAGTTGATGTTTGCCCCGCTTAATTTTCAGTTTTCCCCGCTGAATTTCATATTTGCCCCACTTAATTTATAGTTTGTCACGCTCAATTTCTAGTTTGCCCCGCACATGAATTGTCATTTTTGCAAACACAATTTTGCTATTTGCCTGTGTCATATATAATTGCTACACCTGCATATGAATCGCCATGTTGACAGTGTGTAACAATAAAGCCCATTTTCTCTTCTTTTTTAATACAACACTGACTAAAAAATGATGGGAATTCTTCCACTGTACACAGTATAGCTGCGTTACATTCCAAGCCATCTAAATTTGATTGAAATTGACCGCAAACCGATTAAAATTGACCGTGAAGTGAATGATATGGATTTTCGATCATCGACCTGATGAAATTTTGGAAAATAATCAGGTTAATTGGCTAAAGTACCTTCTCCTACCCCAAAATCATATATGGTACATCAAGTAAATAATTTTGGTTTAGAACATATTCTTCTTAAATGAATAAAGAAAAAAATTATAAAAAGAAAAAAAAAATTATATGCTTATATATACATACTTATATAAATATGTATTAGAGAAAAATGTAGGTAGGTAGAATAAATTTCTTCGTGTTTAAAATATATATATATATTTTTTTAAAAAAGACTAGCATGGCACTACCACCAATATGTTGGTATTGCAGCAGCAGGCTACAATGGCTATGGTTATAATTCGTAGCCATAGAGGGTCGACAGACTACCCAGCCTACCACGGCACTACCGCCGGTTCGGTAGTACTCCTTGGCAGGCGGCAATGGCTACGGTTATAATCCGTAGCTATAGAGGACCATCACCACTCTCCTTTAACAAGCAGGGTTATTTTCGTCCTCAAATTTGTTGTCCTTACAAATAGGTCTAAGTTCGTATTTTAAGTTTGTTTTGCTTCATGAATATCCACCGGATAAAAAGGTGGGGTCCACAGTTGTAAATTTCTCATCTCCAAGGCCCACCATAATGATGTCTTTTTATCTACGGTACTACCTCTTTTGGATCTCTTACCAAAAAACACCTAAACATGATTGATACAGTAATGCAAAACTACAAAATAAAAGGGGCAAACTAATACCCAAATGATGGTGAAGTAAAATTAGAAAGAAAAAAAAAAAAAAGAAAAAAAAAAAGACAAGGAATAAAGATTTATATGGTTGGGTGCTGGAAAATTTTGAATTTAGAAATTCCAAATACCGAAGATGTCATTTCCGCAGGCCGGAAATGAGACTCATCTCGCCAAGAGGTTTGCTATATTTGGATTGATGCAAATATATGACCTCAGCATGGTCTCAGATTATGACTAAATTGGGTGTATTCGCGTTGGGTCATATCCACTTTCTTAGAGTAGTACTTGCAATTCAACCAAATAGTGCATTCAAACAGAGAACGGATTGGCTACTAGTGCTCTGTGGGCCTATCATGATGTATATGTTTCATCCATTCCATTCATCCAATTTTACAGATCATTTTAGGCTTGATCCCAAAAATGATAGGAATATAAATCTCAAGTGGACCACACCACAGGAAAACAATAGTGATTGGATGTCCACCATTAAAATCCTCCTAAGGCCCACTGTAGTGTTTATTTGACCTCCAATCTGTTGATTAATTCATACAGACCCAGATGAAGGGAAAAAACAAAAATCAACTTGATCCAAAACTTTTATGACCCCTAAAATGTTTTTAATGGTCGACGTTCATTCAACACTATTTCCTATAATGTGGTCCATTTGAAATTGAGTTATATCTTATTTTTGGTCTCATGACATAAAATGATTTAGAAAAATAGATGGACAGCGTGGATTAAACACATGCATCATGATGAGGCCCACAGAGCACTGACCACCAGCCAATGGCTGGTGGCAAGGGGGAGTAGCCAATCCGTTTCCATCCAAACACACAATACGATTTGACATTTGCTGATTTGGATCTCCAGGTTTGGTTGGTAAGTACTCTCTGGGACTATGATCCCGTGAGCTCAGCATTGAATCGTGTTCGGAAGCGGATTGGCTGGTGTACCACCCACCAGCTATATAGCTGATGTAGATACATGTCGTGCACAGAGAAGCGCCAAGTCTCCTTGATCTGAGTTGCGAACAGGTCAAAGGATATCAAAATTACATGGGCCCACAATGAAGTATTTATTATATCCACACTGTTCATCAAATTTTCAATTTTAGAACATCAACCAAAAAATAATCACATCCAAAACTCAAATGGACCACACCAAAAGTAGGAGTGGGGATGATGATTTTCACAGTTAAAACATCCGCGGGGCCACCATAATGTTTATTTTCCATCTAATCTGTTTATAAGTTAAAATAAAAAATAAAATTAAAATTAAAAAAAAAACCTAGATGGATGAAGAGGAAAAACAAATTTCATATTGACCTGAAACTTCTGTGACTCCCAAAAGGGTGTCAATGGTAGACATTTAATCTCCCACTGCTTTTTGCAGTGTGGTCCACTTTATCTTTAGATCTGTCTTAATTTTCAGTTCAAGCCTTGCGACGAGCTCGCCAAATGTATGGACGGTTGGATATAACACATACTTCCTGATAGGACTCACAGAACTTGCTGACGTCAATACAGCAGCCAATCCGCTTCCACCTGCCACTAGCCAATTAGCACAAGAACATAAAGATGTGGCAGTGGATTTGGAGTAATTATCCCATGAGGAAGACGGTGCTTGACCTTAGCACGTCCATCCCTGTGTCAGCGCACCACCTAATGTATCTGATCAGTGACAGCTGATGTGGGATCTACCAGTATGCTCCATTAAATACCCAATGAATAGAACAACCAAATTATTTATCACTTGAGGTGTACCTAATAGAAGTCTTACATAGCACTCCATTGGCACCAGGCAGACGTGGAGTTGCACATGCGGTCATATGCCATCCAACATGTCCATCAGCTATGACCCGTAGGTTATACCCAGGGCCAGGAAATCAGTTTGAATGAGAAGTCCACGTGATACAGTACAAGGAGCAAAGTGGGAGGGGATGCCCACCCCTGTTCTCAATGGAGCTTGCTGAAAGCTAGAACAGTTTGATGTTTTTCCTGACCTTGTATAGAGCAGATAAAGGACCGGACAACATGATGGCCCCATGAGAATCAAGGTGGGAGTCTCCTGTCAACTTGTATATGTTCTGTGGCCCATCTGAATTCTTGTTTAGGCTGATTTTTGTGCCCTGAGTATCTGACACAACCCAATTGATGGATGGATCGCTAGTGGTGAGTACGTCACATTGGTTTCACTTATCTTGTTGCCACTTGGGAGTGGATTTGGTGAGGCTGGGAAAACACCAAGTTCAGTGAGGTCTGGCCGTGGGCGAGATTTGATTAGGCTATATGCCGTAATCAGAAATGGGACCACAGTCTCACCAGACTGAGTGTTTCCCCAGCCTCACCAAATCTGTTGTCACCCTAGCTTATGATTGTACAGAAGAATGGAGCCATGTGATGTACTCAAGACATCTAAATCCGTTGGATGTGTGGCCTTGTGTTGCCACTTAGCCCAAAAAACAGCCAAAATGAAAACTCAGGTGGGCCACAACAAGGACAAGTTGAAAGAGGATGCTGACCCTTCATTTTCATTTGGGGCCATCATGTTGTGTATAATAAATCCAGGCACGTCCAGAACATTCATCTAAAAAAAAACATAATTAAAAAAATAATTTTTTTTTTAAAAAGAACATTCATCTAACCTGGATGAGGGAACATGATAACAATCCAGCTGTTCTGTGGGCCCCAATGAGAATAAGGGTCCCCCACCATTGGGTTGCGTCAGGCTGATGTTAGGCCCTTGGGCTAATCGCAGGTTTCTAAAACAAAAACAAAAACTAAAAAAGGGGGGGTTGAATTGCTTACATGAACATGAATATCATTATAATCATGAATTTATAATTTCCTCTCGAGAGATGTATATGACAATTGTGTATGTCAATGCCTTGTGCATTGGGCATACATTACATGTATTACATAATACTACTGTGCTAATTCCTATAGGCCCGTTCTAGATGACTTATATGCACACCTCATGCCATGGGTTCTTAGGAGATCTCCTTTAATGATTTCCCGATAGAATTATCATCGGATGACTACTACTAGTGGAAACCTACTCAATGAGTAGATGCAGGCCTTGCCCATACCCTACCTGATATGATAGAAGTCTGCCGAATGCAGATGCGAGTTGATAGATATTCAACCTAAGCAAGTGTACGATTATCCCACTTGATGCATGCATCTCATGCCATCTCTGCATTCATACCCATATTTGCATATGCATACTTGATGGGTTCACTCATTGGGCCTGGTCAACTAACGTTCGTTGAATAACAACCGTACAAAAGTGATCAAGACAGGAAATGAAAATTAGATGGCAGAGAATGAGTCCAATATGGCAGATGAACAATATGATCAGTGGCCATATTTATTCGACGATGAACTTGTCGCAATGAATTAACTAAATGAATTGTTGACATGAACTACTGATTTTGAATTTCAAAGTTTCTATATATTATTTTGACTATAATTAGATATTATTAGAGTATTTGTTTCTAAACATTTATGACAGATGATTGTTGATAATTATATTTGAATAAAATCCCAAATGGATGGACATAGTTGAGATATCATATTTACGATGTGATTGGCAAATGTGATGGCTATCGTTAATTGAAATGTGTGGAATCATATTATATGTGTGGATGTGTGAATATTATAAGAAAATAAAAGTAACTCAAAATGCATTAAGCTATGCCTCCAAGCAACTACTGTATAAATAATTGGTTTGAATATAATTAGTGTACAAGTCATGTACTATAACTTGGGTATGAGGGTGCATACACTGTATCTGAATTGCATCGTGTGACATGAGCCACATGTAAAGATCTTTGGGGCAACCACCATATCTAGACAGGAGAAAATGGTCCAGGTTGAATTGAAAGGGGATACATACAAGAATTAAGTTAGAATTTTAGACCTAGCTATAGAACAACCCATGCAATAAAATTCAGTTCAGTTCCGGCCGGATCGGGCTCAAGTTAAAAATAATGACTTCAAAATAGCTGATGCGCTGTCAAACCAAGCTGACCCTTTTATTTAATGGGCCGGCTGTGAGTAGACCTAAGCTCTAGTGGTTTCATAAAGCGGATACAACCTAATTACACAAGAACAGTGTCTTGATTTGACAGAATATAGTAGACCGTGCTCAGGTCATGCATGTGCGGCACTCCAAATTTGGGAAACCTGCCGGCCAGATGAGTCTCGTGGGATGTGGACAATTAAACAGGCCTAAATGAGATTTTTTGTTTGGACATATTACAATAGACTTTGTCAAGATCATCCAAGCACATAAATCCAAAATACCTAAATTTTTACTACACAAAATATAAAACCTAGAAAATCTAGCAACTGGGCAAGACCGTCTTCATTTGTAAATTATGTAGCACAGGCCAAAGACGTCTTCAATTGGCACCAGTTAAAAACGAAGATGTTTCCACGATCCATATGGGCTGAATCTATTGGATCTAGGTAGCCTCATGTTTGGTAATCTAAACTATTGAATTGATGAGATACATAGGTATGGCTGCATCTAATATCTTTAACACTAGACCATCCTAGACTGTTAACCAATGGCACATGAAAAGTAGTTCGGAGGAAGGTGCATTTTGAAAGATTGGAGGGCTGAGTCTATCAGAACCTTACCATGCACATAGTTCTGTGAGTCCTATCATGAAGTATGTGTTATATCCGGTACTTGGAGACGGATTGGCTACTCCCTCTGCCACCGGCTAATGGCTGGTGGTCGGTGCTCTGTGGGCCTCACCATGATGTATCTGTTTCATCCATGCCGTCCATCCATTTTTCTAGATCATTTTATGGCATGAGACCAAAAATGAGATATATCCCAATCTCAAGTGGACCATATTATAGGATACAATGTTGAATGAACGTAGACCATTAAAAGAAAAAAAAAAAAAAAAAATTGGGGAAAGTTTTGGATCATGTTGATCTCTGTTTTTTCCCTTCATCTGGGTCTATATGACAATAACTTAATTAGTAATGTATTTTAATGAAAATATAATTTAAAAATGTATCATGATATAAATACTGTATTAATGAGGTACTAATTTGTATTTTTTTATTTGTATGCAATGATCTTACTACTTAAAAACTTAAGAAGAGACAATGACATATGGCCGGCTATCTATCGGATTTTCTAAAACAAAAGCCTATATTAAAACTCTTTCCAAAGACATGGCTACGGAGTACACGCGGGGTTATCCAATAGGAGCCCAGAGGAGATGAAACTCTCAAGGAAGAAGGGCTGTTGTTATTCTAGATCCACTGAAATGTTTATGAGAAATTTACATTGTACGTCTACTTAGACAGGAAATTTACGGCATGAGCCCAAAAAACGAGGCAGATCCAAAGATTTAAAGGGCCATATGACAGAAAATGGTGAATATTATACTGCCACATTAAAAACATTCATGGGGCTACAAAAGCTTTAGATTAGACTAATAGTTTTGTCTTTTCAGTTTATCCAACTGAGAATAGCCTTATGGACTGCTAGTATGCCTTATGAACTGATTAAATAACCTATAAACGTCACGGTGGACCCCAAACACGTTTCAAAGATAAGGAGATACCTCCAACCATTTCATATGACCCACTTCAGTTTTGGATCCTCTTGATTTTTGGTCTCATGTCCTACAATGAGTTACCAAAATGAATGGACGGATTGGATTATTACCAAACATCACAGTGGGACCTATCTGTTGTGGGGTCAGGTTTGTGGGTCAATTAAACAATTGGTCATTGCCGATAAGGATGACACTTTTCTATGTAAGCTTGCACAAGAAATGAAAATCCCATTGAAGAGGGATCGAGCTAAGTGATGAGGCCTACCAGAATGTTTGTGAGAAATCCACCTTGTCCCCGTGCTCTACCATTTCATTTTAGGGCCTGGGCCCAAAAGTGACATGAATCCAAAGATCAAGTGGGCCACATGACAGAAAAAACAGTAGGGATTAATCGCCCAACATTGGTACATTCTTTGGACTATAGTCATTTTCTAGGCAATCCATGATATCTAGTTGTTTTGCTATATCATTTTAGAGTGTGGGCCTGAAAATAAGATAGATACAAAGCTCAAGTGTGCCACACGACATTTGGACAACTAAAACCATTTCCGGCCATGCGAAATCATTTTTGAAAAAGTTCAATAATCAAACAGAGGATTATTCGACAACAAATGATACAACTGTCGATCCACAAGGCCCCATAGATGGATGGTTCAGATCATCAACCCAATCATCCATGGAGAGCTTGACCTAAAACCTTTGTGGGATAAAGAAAACAAATTAACATTTTAGAATAAAGGCATTTATATTTTGTTCTTTAAAAACCAAAAAAAAAAAAAAAAAAAAAAAAAAACCAGCATTTCGTACATGGCAAAGGTAAGGCAGGTTTTGGGAAAGAGTTTATATGCGGCCTCTCTCTTTAACACGTCAAAAAATAAGCAGTAATATGATCAAAAACTCTATTAAAAATGTATTATTGCAATAGAAATATTAGAATAAGCAGCGCAGGCCTCTGGGAGGCATGACTTGGCCAGGTTGGAAGGAATGACTGTATGTTCATGAGATCGACCCCGTTCACCTGGTGCACCATCCATGGGTTTGGCCCTGATCCCAAAAATCAGGCCCATCTTAAAGTCACGTGGGGACAATCCAGCAAAAAGTTAAGGATGAGGACTCTCAGCTTTGAAACCTTCCATATTGTGTGTGGGATCCACCGCGGCCTGCATATCCCATCAAATCTATTCATCCAACACACCCCACCAGGTTGAAGACACCCTCGAAAAATAATGCAATTTAAACAGTCATGCGGACCACATAATGAGAATTTTGAGGTTTCAAGCAAGAGTTTACAGGATGCGGTTTTGCTGGTAACCCTATAACAGCCAGTTATCTGTTGTCAGAGCTCCGTGGACCCCACCATGATGTATATGTTTTATCCATACCTTTCATCTATTTTGCCAGATATTTTTAGGGTATGAACCCAAACATAAGGATGATCCAAAGCTCAAGTGGACCACACCACAGGAAACAGTGGAGATTGAATACCTGCCATTGGAAACTTCTCGGAGCCCACAGAAGTTTTGGATTAAGTTGATATTATTTTTTTTCCCTTCATCTAGGATTACATGACTTTATGAATAGTTTGGATGGAAAATAAACATTTTAGTGGGCCCCAAGAAGTTTCCAACAGTAATTATTCATTCCCTCCTGTGGTGTGCTTTACTTGAGCTTTAAACCTCTCTCATTTTTGGACTCATGCCCTAAAATGATGAGCTCACAAAATAGACGGAAGGCATGAATATAGCACATACATCATGATAGGAGCTACAGAACTTTGACACCAGCTAGCTGGCTAGTACTGGGTCACCCATCAGACTGTGTCCAAGTTTACACTGCTTTCCAATGATGCGGTCCCACCCGATTGTTGGATTTCCCTGAATTTTGAAATTCAGATTGAAAAATGAGGCGGTGCATGCAATGGACGGGGTGGATCAGATGTGCATTCACACAAGTGGTGTCCATTAGTGCAAGTCACACCCCAATGTCCTGCCCTGATGGATAGACAGGGTGGATCTTATTTATGTTCCAACGTAAACGGATGCCATCTATTGGAAATGTATTTTTGATACATTGAGATACAAACACAAAATTGTTAGGGACTTTACAGTATATAATTAGCACAAGGTGGAGATAATACTAGCACTGTATGAATATGATTTTTTGGAAATAGATTAATAAATATCTAGCATGATTAGCACAGACACGCAATTGTTAGGGACTTCACAGTGTATAATTAGCACTGTGTGTGTGCGCGTGGCGTGAGTGTGTGGGGGTGTGTGTGTAAAAAAAAAAAATAATAATAATAATAAAATAAAATAAATATAAAAAACTAGCATGATCACCATACACATTGCACAGATGAATGAATCCACAATTTTCTTTGGCTGAGGACCCGTTGGAGAAGATTTGTCTCATGGGATTGACTGACAGCTAGACTTGTGTTTCCTATTGGCTCCTGTCTTCATCCAATGTGTATAGAAATGTGAGTCTAGTGAGTAAACCAATGCATGCCCTATCTAACCGCATACATAGCACATAAGAATCTTCTCATTTGATGTTGAATATTGATGGTAAGTTTGGGTTTTGCAGTCTCTCCCGTCTTAATCTAATGTGAAAAAGGCATATGAGTCTATTAATAGAACCAATTTCCTATGTCACCATAGATGAAAGGATCCACATTCTTCTTCCACTGAGGGCCCATTGGAGGATTTTTTTTAATTTTTTATTTATTTTATTTTTTGTTTTTTCTCACTGGACGTTGACTGATTGCGAAACTCGCGTTTCCTATTTGCTCTCCATCTTCATCCAATGTGAAAAGGCATAAGTCTTCGGAGAAAAACCGATGCTCTCAATCTTCATCCAATGTGAAAAGGCATAAGTCTTCGGAGAAAAACCGATGCTCTCAATCTTCATCCAATGTGAAAAGGCATACAAGTCTTCGGAGAAAACCAATGCCTATTCATACACATGGCACAAATGAATGAATCCACAATCTTCTTCAACTGAGGAACCATTGGAGAAGATTTTTCTCATTAGATGTTAACTGATGGTTAGATTTGTCATTCTAGTTGCTCCTCGTCTTCATCTAATGTGAAAAGACCTAAGCTGTCCAAACATTTGCTAATGTGAAAACACCTAAGCTGTCCAAACATTTGATGAGATCGTTGTAAGGCTTGGGCCCAAAAATAAGACAGATACAAAGATCAAGTGGATCACACTGCAGAAATAGTGGGGATGGAATGTCTACCATTGAAATCTCGGTAATTTTAAGAAAGTTTTACTATTTTTTGACGCAGGGATGAACGTGATGAGGATAAATACTCCGAATCCACGGAGCTTCTCTGGACTCCTCACGGAGACTTCTCAAATCCACGAGAAAAGAAAGCAGAAAATAGAAATAAATTCTAATAAATTCGAAACTGATTAATTGATGAATAAAAACGAGTTCATAACCCTTTAAATAGGGATACCAAGCAATAGGAAAGAAGTCGGAATCAAACTACAACTAAAACTCCTAGAATTCGCGACTTACTATAAATAGTAAACTTACTATTTATAGACGGTTGTTCACTCCCCAAGTATAGGGTTGTGATGTAGTAATAATCTCGGTAAGACCGAGGTCGAATCCACAGGGACTGAAACCTGTACGTTTTCTGAAACTAATTAACTAGAACTAGAAATAGGATAAGATGAAATCTAAATTGAGTGTTTTCAAGAGAATAATGGTGAATAATTAACTAAAATTTAAGGAATTCAGAGGTAGGAAACTAGGGATTCAGAGGATCCACTTGTAGAGATCAGGGAGAACTACTCTTGATTCATGAAATCAACTGAACTGCCATTGATATAGTTTTCAAGAGATGAAGGGTATATGAATTAGAATGGATTCCATCACCACACCATGCCCAAGAGACAATGGTAAACAACAGAATTAAACTAATTACCAACCAATCAACATGCCATGAAGGTTAGGAAGGGTACCGTCATCCGACCATGCCCAGGAGACGATGGTGAACAACAGGGCTTCCTGACGTCATAAACATAAAAAGGGAAAAAGGAAATACTCAAAGCCATCGCAGACCCATTGTAATTTTAGTCACAACCAATCATTGAAAACTAAAAGTATTCCTTTAATTAAACTAAAATCAACCTCAATTCAGTATAAACAAAAGGCATAAAATAGTGTCTCCCATCATGTTACAAGCTTCACCTCTTAGCCCTAGCTAAGAGGTTTAGCCGCTCATGATGAGGATAGAACACATCAGAAGAAAACAAAACAAAATAAAATAAAATTATAAAGAAAATTAGAAACTCTATCTGTCGTTGCTCCATGTCTGGTGCTGCTCCCACGTCCTAAAACTCCAGCCGTAGATCCCCCCTTAATCTCTCTCTCTTTCATCCTTTTATGGAGAAGGCCTGAGCGGTTGTTGTGTGTCCTCCCTGGAGTCGGAAGTTTCTTTTCGCAGCAAGAGAAAACCGCGGAATTCCTGCCCTTTGCTGGCATTCGTTGTTTCCACGAACGACGCTAAGAAACACGTCCCTACGGACGGTTTTGAACAATATACAAGATGGACGGTCCAGATCGTCCATACGATCATCGTTGAAATCGCAGAATGGCCCGCAAAAATCCGCCAGCGTTCGGCTGCCACAACAGAGCCGCGAATCTTCTTCCGCTGAGGTGCTGGTGGGGCCTCTGATCATCATTATTTGAGGAATCCAGTCCGTCCATTAGCTTAGTCTCGTGAAATCGGTCAGACCTGCTGAGATTGGAGTGAATTCGGTGTGGTCCATCTGATTGCTTCGATTCACCGTCCGACTGCATTCGATCCCGACTCTCTTGAGTGTGCTTGCATGGAAGGAAATGGACACCTAGGCGTGGGTTATGGCTGCCCTACGGAACGAATGGACGGTCCAGATTGTTGAAATGGACAAGTAGTGGGCCCCACTGAGAGGACCCGGCGGTGATCAGCGAAGATGCTGTAGCGTCTTCCGTCTTTTGCTTGAAATCGTCGGTGGACCCGTGATTGAATTCAAATGGGAAATCCACGTCGTCCACTGCTTTCCTCCCGAAAAACCGGTTCGGAGTGCCCACTTTTGTTTGCTTTCGATGTGGTCCACTGACTTTTCCTTTCTGCCGTCCATCTGATTTTTAACGCCGAATATTTCCTGAGTGTATGCATGGGACCAAATGGGAAACATGGTTATGGTCGTCCCCACCGTCCGAGAATAGTGAACGGTCCTGATCTTCCCATTGGATAACAGGTGGGCCTCACTAGGCGGAAACGGACGGACAGCGAAGGACGCTGTCCGTTCTTTCGCGCAAGGGGTCAGGTCAGCCGACTTTGACCGATATTTCCGGTCTGGTGCGGCTCGCGTGCAGACATCCTGTGTACACGCACGTCGCACGTGGGGTCCATTATATTGTATGTGGAAGATCCGCTCCATCCATCCGTTTTTCCACCCTATTCTAGGGGTTGAGACCAAATTTGAATCATATCCAGATGTCATGTGGGCCCAAAATTGATGGATTAAGGGCTGATCTGTCCGTTGGGCCTCTTCCGCAGCGATCCGGGAGCTGAAATTCAACATGTATGGCTCATTTATGGTCCTCAGGCCCTGTATGAATTTCGAGCCGAATGGATGGTGGGAATTCCATGATCTTGCATTCTGGATCAATTTCAGGCCTCTTTAACGTGGACAGCTTGATTTTCTCGAATCTCTGGCATGTAGATCAAGTGATCTTGGTCCCTTGGGGTCCTGTCCATTGGTTTGGTGAATTCTGAGCGTAAATCCACGCTTTTAGCGTCCTATTTCAATCCAAGTTCATAAATACGCCCTGCATCACAAACACGCCTAAATTAGACCATTAAACAGTACAATGTTCATAACTCTAGGAAATAACTGGGGTCTGATATGTAATATTCGACCCTCAACACAACCCCCAACCAGCATCTTGCTAGTCCCGAGCAAAGTATGCGAAAAATAAATTGAGAATTATAGGGCAGTTTCTATGGAACCGAGTGATATTTTGAAAAATGATTTAGATACGAGACATTTAAGATTCATGAATGTTGGGCATTACTTTCTCTTGGATTCAAGCGTACTAACAACTTCATAACAAGTTTAAAGTATTGATCCATCAATTACAAAAATTCCAAACATTGAGTTCCAAGGGTGTATAGTGTAATCTCGGCTTACAACATTAAGATTCAATTGTCCATTTCAGGATATCATCAGTAACCAACAAGAGAATTTAAAACTTACCTCACTGATCATCTTTTCATTCTTTATTATTATTATTTTTTTATTTTCATTAAAAGAATGTCAAGAGGGGAATCAAATTTTTACCTATAGGGAGCAAACCTATGGTGAAAACTTGTTACCTAACTTTTTCTCAATATCAACACCATGGGGAATCGAATCTACACCTATAGGGAGCAAACCTATGGTGAAGTTCGATCGCCCAACCCTTTCAATTCTTCTTTTATAAACTGATGCTAATTTTTTTTAATTTTTCAGGCTGGTTCCGTTCATGCTTAGTGATTACCAGTTATTCCTTTAATATCAAACTGAACCCTTAATATGCAAGCGAGATGTGACATGTGAAATCATGACTTAATCAATGTTTAAAACTTCTAATCATAGATTAACAATTCAAACTTAACCGTGAAATCTAATAGACACTGAATCCAAGAGTCATAAATTGCCAACATTACTTATCTTGTAATTCTAAATCCAAGATGGCCATCAAAATCACTTCGAATACACAAGAATGTCCAGAAATTATTTTTTTTATTTTTTTTAAAAAAAAAACATTTTCACAATTTTTGCTCAAGGCTAAGAAAAACACTGATTAGGTTACCTAATCTCCCACCCCCAACCTAAAATCTACATTGTCCTCAATGTAAAAGATGTAAGCATGCAATGCACATGGGACAACGAAAGTAAATGAGAAGTGATGGGAAGATAGTACCTGAATAATGAATCGAGAGAGACTTTCCAAGAGATAGAAGCATGGAATCCGGTCAGCACAAGAGAGAAAGTAGAACAAAAATAACAAAAATAAAATCCTACCTATACCACTTTCGCAGGTGCTTTCGATTGCATTTAGCGTATGCAACAAGCCTTTAAACCCCTAGGTTGCCCCTAGTGGACGAGTTGTAGTCTCGTGAAGGTTTGTAGTAATGTTACCCATAAACATTGAACTAGCTAGGAAAATTAAATGGAATGAAAAAGCTGGGTTGCCTCCCAGGAGCACTAAGTTTACCGTTTATCCTAAAATAACATAAAGCAAACTACCCTATTCCTAAGAAAGCAGGGGAAAGCTACTCGATCATGCCGCAAGGTTCCTCTTCCGGCCAATATCTTGATAAGTTTCTCAGTAAGTTCTTTAACAAGATCATCCAAAAGCCCTTTGTGCAAAAGTCTTGGGTGCCCTGAAGCATGACTTTCTAGAGAGACTTATGTACCTCATAAGAAATCTTCCATTGCATTGCTTGAGGTAACCAGAGTATGTACGATTCACCTGTGACAGAAGAAGTTTCAACGTTAGTATCCCATGGTGAATCAGAGACTACAAGTAGATAAA
The DNA here is from genome assembly GCA_021015155.1 of Magnolia officinalis. Classification (NCBI taxonomy): domain Eukaryota; kingdom Viridiplantae; phylum Streptophyta; class Magnoliopsida; order Magnoliales; family Magnoliaceae; genus Magnolia; species Magnolia officinalis. Next base: position 14,071,659 of record JAJHSJ010000011.1, read on the forward strand.
GTTTAGAAAACTTCGCAAAAAGTGATGTAGCCTCAACACATTTCGAAGTGTCAAACTTCGGTTCAATTTTCAGCTCCTCCTTTAATGGTAGACGTTTAGGATCAGGGGAAGAAGGGGCTTCAAAATAAAGGTTCTCTCGGTCAGTGATAACTACCGAGATGTTGTCTTGCAAGGCATCCACTTTGTCTTTTGACATGGGATCGTTTGACTTTGCAAAGTGTGCCCAGCAATTATCAAAAGAGTCGGAAATGTCAACTGAGAGTGACTTATTTTCCTCATTGAAGTCTATAATGAGATGCTCAAGGACTCCCTCGCCCTTAAAAGTATGTGAAGATATGCTCTCTTGCTCCATCCCTGCACAGACATATTGAAGATCAATAGGGGAAGCATCGATAGGATCACTTTGTTCATTGAAACTACTCAATCGAGGCGTTGAACTGTCCAACGTGTACAGCTCAGGTGGTGGTCTCAATTGAGTGGTTTCAAATTCCAGAGTCGTAGCGAGTAGCTCGTCCTTCTCCCGAATCACATTATCATTCAATTCAAGAGAGTGGTCCAAACATGTCTCACAAAAGTTGGAAGGGTCGGTTCTAATGAGCTCATCTTCAATTTTTAAATCAGACATGTTAGGTGAGTGGAGTAGCTCAGTATGACCGATCACTTCGTGTGCTTCTTGAGCATTGACCTGGACCATACTTGAGATTGATTCCAGGGGAATTTGGGTTGTGCTCTCATGAATCTCATCCCAATATTTCTCAGCTTCCAATTCAGTGCAGTACACACTCGAGATGGGATCGCTTTCCTTACATTCTAAATTCGGTTGAGGTTCGAATAAACTAACCTCAACCTCATCATTGAGATCCTGTGTATCGTGTAAGGAAAGTGTGTCATCATCACTGTATTTGAAAGACAACCATGTTTCTTCCCCATTCTTTTGAACAGTCATTGAGATCGACTCATCTGGAAAGTGAACCATATGCTCATTAGCACAATTCAACTCTTCATTCCAAATTCCAGAATTCTCTAAAAGCAAGTTAGGATTGCATTGTATTTCTGGACTGGGTTGCAACTGGGGTGAACTAGCCTTGTTCCTCTTATTGAGGTGCGATTCAATTGCCTCTAATGATTTCATCATTTTCGCAACATGCTGGTTGAATTGTTCTAGATTAAAACATGAATCCTCTTGGATCGCTTCTGGTTGGTTCTCAAAAGTAGGGGATCCAAGAGAATTATCACTATAACATGTTGTTGGTTCATCTTCCCGACATTGATGGTTCCACTGATTAGAGTCATACGGATCATGTGTGGGAGAATCTGATGGTTGGTAATACATATTATCACTCATAATATAATCACGCATTGTTTTCTTTTTCTCAGATGAGTGATAATAATTCTCACTCTCATAGTTATGATAACCCCAACATTCACGTACTGTCTTGTTAATCCGTGGGGTGTAATTGTTCTCCTGCATATGATCACATAAGGACTTCTTAACCGGTGGATCTTTATATTCCGGTCGGTTCTCGATGATAGTTTCAGAATAGTTTTGAGACATTGGTTGATTTCTATCATAATCATCATCCCAATATAGGTTATTCTTCTCAACATACTGACGTTCCCACTCATGCATATACATGGTGAAACCCTAACTCTGAGTTTACTCCTAAAATAAAATAAAAATCCTACAGCAGCATGGAAAGTAAAAGGAGGGGAAGTTAGAACGAAGTTACCAGATTAGAAATTTCTATGTTAAGATCCTGCAAAACAAAACAAAAGAAATTAGTTCCTAAAAATAAAAATTTTAAAGTTAGAAAATTCTAAGATAGAAATTAAAAAAAAAAAAAAAAGTTTCTAAAAAGGAAACTTAGAATAAGAAAATTTCTAAAACTAAAATCCTAATTCTAGAAAAAGACAAAGTAGAAAAATTAGGAAGGGATTACCAATTTAGAAGTTTCTATCGAAGAATCGTACAAAAGAGGAAACAGGTTAGTTCTAGAAATCAAATAAAAAATAAAAAAATCTAAAACAAAAGTTAGTAAAATCCTAATCTTAATCTAATTCTAAAACCAACTAATTTCAAATTACGTAGCCGTCAGTCCCCGGCAACGGCGCCAAAAACTTGTTCACTCCCCAAGTATAGGGTTGTGATGTAGTAATAATCTCGGTAAGACCGAGGTCGAATCCACAGGGACTGAAACCTGTACATTTTCTGAAACTAACTAGAACTAGAAATAGGATAAGATGAAATCTAAATTGAGTGTTTTCAAGAGAATAATGGTGAATAATTAACTAAAACTTAAGGAATTCAGAGGTAGGAAACTAGGGCTTTAGAGGATCCACTTGTAGAGATCAGGGAGAACTACTCTTGATTCATGAAATCAACTGAACTGCCATTGATATAGTTTTCAAGAGATGAAGGGTATATGAATTAGAATGGATTCCATCACCACACCATGCCCAAGAGACAATGGTAAACAACAGAATTAAACTAATTACCAACCAATCAACATGCCATGAAGGTTAGGAACGGTACCGTCATCCGACCATGCCCAGGAGACGATGGTGAATAACAGGGCTTCCTGACGTCATAAACATAAAAAGGGAAAAAGGAAATACTCAAAGCCATCGCAGACCCATTGTAATTTTAGTCACAACCAATCATTGAAAACTAAAAGTATTCCTTTAATTAAACTAAAATCAACCTCAATTCAGTATAAACAAAAGGCATAAAATAGTGTCTCCCATCATGTTACAAGCTTCACCTCTTAGCCCTAGCTAAGAGGTTTAGCCGCTCATGATGAGGCTAGAACACATCAGAAGAAACCAAAACAAAATAAAATAAAATTATAAAGAAAATTAGAAACTCTATCTGTCGTTGCTCCATGTCTGGTGCTGCTCCCACGTCCTAAAACTCCAGCCGTAGATCCCCCCTTAATCTCTCTCTCTTTCATCCTTTTATGGAGAAGGCCTGAGCGGTTGCTGTGTGTCCTCCCTGGAGTCGGAAGTTTCTTTTCGCAGCAAGAGAAAACCGCGGAATTCCTGCCCTTTGCTGGCATTCGTTGTTTTCACAAACGACGCCAAGAAACACGTCCCTACGGACGGTTTTGAACAATATACAAGATGGACGGTCCAGATCGTCCATACGATCATCGTTGAAATCGCAGAATGGCCCGCAAAAATCCGCCAGCGTTCGGCTGCCACAACAGAGCCGCGAATCTTCTTCCGCTGAGGTGCTGGTGGGGCCTCTGATCATCATTATTTGAGGAATCCAGTCCGTCCATTAGCTTAGTCTCGTGAAATCGGTCAGACCTGCTGAGATTGGAGTGATTTCGGTGTGGTCCATCTGATTGCTTCGATTCACCGTCCGACTGCATTCGATCCCGACTCTCTTGAGTGTGCTTGCATGGAAGGAAACGGACACCTAGGCGTGGGTTATGGCTGCCCTACGGAACGAATGGACGGTTCAGATTGTTGAAATGGACAAGTAGTGGGCCCCACTGAGAGGACCCGGCGGTGATCAGCGAAGACGCTGTAGCGTCTTCCGTCTTTTGCTTGAAATCGTCGGTGGACCCGTGATTGAATTCAAATGGGAAATCCACGCCGTCCACTGCTTTCCTCCCGAAAAACCGGTTCGGAGTGCCCACTTTTGTTTGCTTTCGATGTGGTCCACTGACTTTTCCTTTCTGCCGTCCATCTGATTTTTAACGCCGAAGATTTCCTGAGTGTATGCATGGGACCAAATGGGAAACATGGTTATGGTCGTCCCCACCGTCCGAGAATAGTGAACGGTCCTGATCTTCCCATTGGATAACAGGTGGGCCTCACTAGGCGGAAACGGACGGACAGCGAAGGACGCTGTCCGTTCTTTCGCGCAAGGGGTCGGGTCAGCCGATTTTGACCGATATTTCCAGTCTGGTGTGGCTCGCGTGCAGACGTGCTGTGTACACGCACGTCGCACGTGGGGTCCATTATATTGTATGTGGAAGATCCGCTCCGTCCATCCGTTTTTCCACCCTATTCTAGGGGTTGAGACCAAATTTGAATCATATCCAGATGTCATGTCGGCCCAAAATTGATGGATTAAGGGCTGATCTGTCCGTTGGGCCTCTTCCGCAGCGATCCGGGAGCTGAAATTCAACATGTACGGTTCATTTATGGTCCTCAGGCCCTGTATGAAATTTCGAGCCGAATGGATGGTGGGAATTCCATGATCTTACATTGTGTATCAATTTCAGGCCTCTTTAACGTGGACAGCTTGATTTTCTCAAATCTCTGGCATGTAGATCAAGTGATCTTGGTCCCCTGGGGTCCCGTCCATTGGTTTGGTGAATTCTAAGCGTAAATCCACGCTTTTAGCGTCCTATTTCAATCCAAGTTCATAAATACGCCCTGCATCACAAACACGCCTAAATTAGACCATTAAACAGTACAATGTTCATAACTCTAGGAAATAACTGGGGTCTGATATGTAATATTCGACCCTCAACAACGGTCATGATGTCTACTAGTGCGCAAGGTTTTCGACCAAAAATAGTATGTGTCCTATTTGGCTTCACCAACCGTTCTCCTAATTATTCTAAGCTCTTTTCATGTTGGGCGCAACTCCTAAAGCCCGACGGATGAAGAGTTATAATCAAACTAAAACTTACTATTTATAGTAAAAACGAAATTAAAATAGGGAAACGACCGTCGATCCAAGGGTTTTTCGCAATTCTGAGCGTCGCAACCCTGCATATATGGGTTGGTTGGCTAAAGTAGCTCGTTCTACCTCAAAATCATATATTTTACGTCGGCTAACTCATTCCGGATTGTGAGATACGCCCGATTTAAGGTCCGATGGTCTGGATCACTTCTGTCGCCGACCGGGCCTTTTCTGATCCATCTTGGCCATGAAACTGTCCGCGACCCGCTCTACATCAGTCTCCTCCACTTCAAAAGAACTCGTCATCGAGTTCCCATCTTGCTCTGGTTCATAATACTCGGTCAGGTCCGCGACATTGAAAGTCCGTGAGATTGCCATGTCATCTGGAAGATCATAAGCGTTGTCATTGATCTTTCGAATGATTGGGATAGGTCCAATTTTCTTATTTTTCAACTTGTTGTACGTCCCGGTCGAAAATCTCTCTTTGCGCAGATGGACCATAACGCGATCGCCTACCTCGAACACCTTTTGTTGTCGGTGCTTGTCCGCTTGTTCCTTGTACTTCTCGTTCGAGGCATGTAGCTTGGTCCGCACTTCCGTATGAATGCCCATGATCTTGGCCGCCATATGTTCTGCTGCAATGCTCGTGCCTGGGTGCTTGGGCAGAGGGACCAAGTCAAGTATGTGGCGAGGCACTCGTCCGTAGATAATCTGGAACGGTGATTTCATAGTCGAGCGGTTCACCATGTTGTTGAATGTGAACTCTACTTGAGACAAGGCCAAATCCCACTGCTTCGGCTTTTCTTCTGAAATACAGCGAAGGAGGTTTCCGAATGTGCGATTCACAACTTCGGTCTGCCCATCAGTCTGTGGGTGGTAAGCACTGCTGAATTGAAGTCGTGTATCAAATCGAGTCCACAAAGTTCGCCAAAAGTGTCTAATGAACTTCGTGTCATGATCAGAAGTAATGATCTTGGGGACCCCTTGTAGCCGTACAACCTCCCTGAAAAATAGATTTGCCACGTGTGTTGCATCGAGGGTCTTCTTGCATGGGATAAAGTGCGCCACCTTGGTGAAACGATCTACCACCACGAACGCTGAATCCATGCCGCGTTGTGTTCGTGGGAGGCTAAGTACGAAGTCCATTGATAAATCCTCCCAAGGACCGTCAGACACAGGTAACGGGGTGTAGAGGGCCGTATTCTGAGATTGCCCCTTGGAGGTCTGACAAACATGACAACGTTGTACGGCTTTTCCCACATCACGTACTAATTGCGGTCAGTAATACCGCTCTTCCACAAGAGCTCGCGTCTTGTCTCGCCCAAGGTGTCCACCGAGGCCACCTCCATGTAGCTCCTGAATAATCTGCTCCCTCAGAGAACTTTGGGGATGCACAATCGATTCCCTTTGAAGAGAAAATCGTCTTGTATATGAAGGTCACTGGGGTAACCTTCTTGGCACTTCACCCAAGAATCTTTGAAGTCATCCTCAGCATACAACTCCTTGAGACAGTCGAAGCCGACCACTTTGTTGCTCATCGTAACAAGTAGTGATGCACGACGGCTAAGTGCATCAACTACCTTGTTCTGCTGCCCTGACTTGTGCTTCAGAACGAACGTGAATTCCTGTAAAAACGCAACCCATCTAGCATGCACACGATTCACGTTAGTCTGACTATTAATAAACTTTAATGCTTGATGGTCAGTGTAAAGAACAAATTCTCTTTGAATCAGATAATGCCACCAATGTCGCAGTGCCTGAACAACTGCGTACAACTCAAGCTCATAAGTCGACCACTTCTTTCGGGCTTCGTTGAGCTTCTCACTATAGAAGGCTACCGGTCTGCCTTCCTGTGATAATACTCCCCGAATTCCGACGTATGAAGCGTCACACTCAACCTCAAACAATTTGTCGAAATTAGGAAGCACTAAGACCGGTGTTGTAGACAAACGATGCTTGATCTCATAAAAGCTCTTGTCAGCTTTATCGGTCCACTGGAATGGTCCTTTTTTCATGCAATCTATTATAGGGGCGACTATGGTGCTAAAATCTCGCACAAATCGACGATAGAAAGTCATCAACTCGTGAAAGCACCTCACCTCATGAATATTCGTCGGGATCGGCCATTCCCTAATAGCTCGCACCTTTTCATCGTCCACACGAATGCCTGTGGACGTTACAACAAACCCTAGAAACAAAAGGCTGTCAATTAAAAAACTACACTTCTTCAAGTTGAGGTACAACTTGTTAATTTATAGGACCTGTAGCACCTGCCTGAGATGTTTCCTGTGCTCCGCCTCATCTTGACTATATATCAATATGTCATCAAAATATACTACCACAAATCGGACAGTAAATGGTTTTAACACTTGATTCATCAAACGCATAAAAGTACTTGGTGCGTTTGATAGGCCGATGGGCATGACCAACCACTCATACAACCCTTCCTTGGTCTTAAACGCCGTCTTACACTCATCACCGGGTCGGATACGAATCTGATGGTACCCGCTCCTTAAATCTAGTTTAGAGAACACCTTGACCCCTTCTAGCATATCGAGCATATCGTCCAATCGTGGTATTGGGAACCGATATTTGATGGTAATTTTGTTGATTGCCCGGCTGTCGACACACATGCGCCAGCTTCCATTTTTTTTGGCGTTAATAATGCTGGTACGGCACATGGGCTCATGCTCTCTCTCAAGAGACCCTTACGGATCAATTCCTCCACTTGCCCCTAAAGTATCTCACACTCCTTCGGACTCATCCGATAATGAGGGCGGTTAGGCAAGCTAGCCCTAGGGACGAGGTCTATGTGATGTTGGATGTCCCTCATGGGGGGCAATCCATCAGGTAAATCCTCAGGCTAGACTTCTTTGAATTCGTTTAGCAACAGTCTTAAACTTGGAGAGATTTTTGAAGGTTCCTCTTCCTTGCCCTTCACCACTATGGCGTATACCTCGCCGGTTTCTTTGGATTCTTCCATGAAATCCCGAATGGTCAAGAGGGAACTTCCCTTCACTTTAGAAGCTTCAGGATGGTTCTCTGGTGCCATAGGGGCAAGGATTATTTTTCGACTATCCTTGACGAATACGTAGACATTGTCTCGTCCCCGATAGGTTGCATCACGGTCCGACTGCCAGGGTCACCGAGTAGCATGTGGCAAGCTTTCATGTTAACCACGTCACAAAGTATCTGATCCTTATAATTTTTACCAATTGAAAATGAGATATTGCATTGTTCAGTTACCTTGGTCTCATTCACCTTTTTTATCCAGCCAATTGAGTACGGGGAAGGATGTTTCGTCGTTGGTAGCCGCAACTTGTCCACCATCACCCTTGAGACGATGTTCTCGCTACTACCATTGTCTATGATCACATCACAGACCTTTCCGTTGACAGTGCACCGAGTACGAAATATATTGTGTCGCTGTGGATGTAATTCCTTTCGTGGGGTATACAGTAATCGCCTCACAACTAGAAATTCGCCATGATCCTCGCCCGTCATTTCATCGCCATCTGCTATTTCTTCAGTGGCTTGCTCATGTTCATCATAGTTATGACCTTCTTCTGCGGCCTCATCTTCAGTGCCCCCTTCGTTTATAGTCAAGTGTGCCGCGGGACGTTGAGGACATGTATTTGATAAGTGGCCTAGCTGGCCACAGCGGTAACAATTGTTCGACCTTGACCGAGCATAAGGATTTGGAACCCTACTCGGGCCCAATGTTGTGGGCGCTGCATGTTGTGGTCTGGATGAGCCGCTCCCCTTATCACGGTTTGCAGCTGTAGGAGGTTGAGGACGTTCTTCTACTGAATCTTTTCCTCATGCCAGCACTGGATCCTGCGTGGGACCCGTCATGGGGGTCGAATTAAAGAATAGGGACGAGCAGGAACTCTTGCAAGTTGTGTTTTTGCCATACCTGCCAATTGAACTGCTTCATCCACGGTCCTGACTGGGTAAATCTGAACTCGGTCCTGAATTATCGGCCGCAACCCACTTATAAATCGTGACACTTTCTGTGACTCAGATCTCAGATTCTAACAAATCGTTTCGTGTAGCCAACCGCTGAAATTCTTCAGTGTAATCTGTGACGGGTCGATTTCCTTGTCGGCAATTTTGATATTGCTGGAATAGTATCTGCTCATAATCACTGGGGAGAAATCTTGATTGAAGAAGACGTCTCATCCGTGGCCATGATGAGATGGGCGCCTTGTTCTGGCGGGCTCGTGAGAGTTGTAATTGTTCCCACCATGCAGGAGCACCAGATTTTAATTTAAAAGCTACCAATTTTATCCTTTTATGATCTGGCACGTCCATATAATCAAAATATTTCTCTACTTCGGCTAGCCAATCGAGGAAATCTTCTATACGTAATAAACCATTAAAACTAGGAAGTTCAGCCTTACCTCGATAGTATCTTTCAACATGATATTGGTGATCGCCTCCATGGATTGGTCGTCTGGCAAAACCCTCATTAAGTTCCTCGTCGCTAGAACTTGAATCATCTGGCGTAGCCCTACGGTTTGCCACTGGTAGTACTCTATGAAAATCGGGGTTGTGTCGTACATCAAGCACGGGTGGTGGAGCCACCCTGGCGGTGGAACAACCATAGGTGGTGGAGCACCGCCTAAGGCTCGGGGCGGAAGTAGCGCATCCATAAGACGGTCGAGAGTTACCTGCAGCCCTTGCATGGTCAACTGACTCTCCCGGTGGAAAGCTTCCATTCTTTCCGAAAGATAATGAATCCTTGGATCACCGTCCATAGGATCTTGATTCATACTTTCATTGTTTGCCATCGGCCCGAGGGGAAACCTGGCTCTGATACCAATTGACGCATGGATGAACGTGATGAGGATAAATACTCTGAATCCACGGAGCTTCTCTGGACTCCTCACAGAGACTTCTCGAATCCACGAGGAAAGAAAGCAGAAAATAGAAATAGATTCTAATAAATTCGAAACTGATTAATTGATGAATAAAAACGAGTTCACAACCCTTTAAATAAGGATACCAAGCAATAGGAAAGAAATCGGAATCAAACTACAACTAAAACTTCTAGAATTCGCGACTTACTATAAATAGTAAACTTACCATGTATAGACGATCGTGATGTCTACTAGTGCGCAAGGTTTTCGGCCAAAAATAGTATGTGTCCTATTTGGCTTCACCAAACCTTTCTCCTAATTATTCTAAGCTCTTTTCACGTTGGGTGCAACTCCTAAAGCCTGACGGATGAAGAGTTATAATCAAACTAAAACTTACTATTTATAGTAAAAACGAAATTAAAATAGGGAACGACCGTCGATCCAGGGGTTTTTCGAAATTCCGAGCATCACAACCCGGCATAGCAGGGTTGGTTGGCTAAAGTAGCTCGTTCTACCCCAAAATCATATATTTTACGTCGGCTAACTCATTCCGGATTGTGAGATACGCCCGATTTAAGGTCCGATGGTCTGGGTCACTTCTGTTGCCGACCGGGCCTTTTCTGATCCATCTTGGCCATGAAACTGTCCGCGACCCGCTCTACATCAGAATGTCACCCTATAGACTCATCTATGGGAAAGCTTACCACCTGCTTGTGAAGCTGGAGCATAGAGCTTACTGGGCTATCAAAAATCTGAACTTTAATTTGGACAACATTGGCTCGTTGTGCAAACTTCAATTGAATGAACTCGAAGAAATCCAGAATGACGCTTATGAAAACTTGAGAATTTACAAGGACATGATGAAAGTATTCCATGACAGGAAGATCCTTCGGAAATCATTCATAACCGGTCAAAAAGTCATTTTGTACAATTCTTGGTTACATCTTTTTCCGGAAAAACTTCGATCTCGTTGGACCAGTCTCTTCATTGTTACTAATGTCTATCCTCATGGGGTCATCGAGATAAAGAATTTGACGAATGACAATGTTTTTAAAGCGAATGGACATTGTCTCAAGCCATTTGTTGTGAAGTTTGATTCAGAGGACATGTTCATGCCTCTGACTGATCCGGTGTACCAGGATTGACCTCCTAATCCAATGGAGGTGTAGTTAGGTTTATTGCTTTTATACGATTTAAGATTAGGATAGTTTGATTTCAGTTTGCTTAATCTTCGTGCTAACCTATGTAATCAGGCTGTGAAAATTCAGGATGTTACATTCAATCATTATTCCTTATCTCGTGGCTCTCCAGTGATGTTAAGGATACTACAAGCCTTTAGTCTTACTCTACCAACCATTTTAGCTTACTAAGAAATGATAAAAATAGCATACAGATGTCTTTACCATACGGTCAAAAAATAATATTGTTGTTCAATCAGACAAGTCACACATGTTAACGAACAACTCCACCGGTTGGAACTTATAGATGAAGGGGCCGCACAAAAATCAGCATGATCCAAATAGTGTGGGACCACCATGGACGATAAAATCAGCATGATCCAAACAGTGTGTGACCACCCACACAAAAATCAGCATAATCCAAACAGTACTGTGGGACCACCATGGCCTACTGTGTTGTCTATATGACATCTAGACCGTTCAAAAAGCAGACCCCAGTGGGGTTGTCAGACTGTCAACTGACGCAGCAACGTGTTGCTGCACTACCAAGAGGTGGGGCCCAGTGCAGGCCCCACTATGATGCCCGTATCTGACATCCATACCGTCCACCCATTTTCGCAGTTCATTTTAGGGTTTGATCCCAAAACCGAGGCTGATCCAAGACTCGAGTGAGCCCCACGCCATGAAACAGCGTGGGTAATGAACTGTTCACCCACAGTCATACAGGCCACATTTACAGTCCAGTTGCAAGGATTGTTCCAAAGATGGTTCCAAACCCGGCCCTACCAAGTACCCCCCTTTATCTACGATATATTATAAATGGGGCCAAAATTTGTACAGTAACGCATGTGGTTGGGCGCATGATTTAGTGAACCATGATGACGTCTTAATTTTCAGTTCAAGCCTTTCGACGAGCTCGCCAAATGTATGGACGGTTGGATATAACACATACTTCCTGATAGGACTCACAGAACTTGCTGACGTCAATACAGCAGCCAATCCGCTTCCACCTGCCACTAGCCAATTAGCACAAGAACATAAAGATGTGGCAGTGGATTTGGAGTAATTATCCCATGAGGAAGACGGTGCTTGACCTTAGCACGTCCATCCCTGTGTCAGCGCACCACCTAATGTATCTGATCAGTGACAGCTGATGTGGGATCTACCAGTATGCTCCATTAAATACCCAATGAATAGAACAACCAAATTATTTATCACTTGAGGTGTACCTAATAGAAGTCTTACATAGCACTCCATTGGCACCAGGCAGACGTGGAGTTGCACATGCGGTCATATGCCATCCAACATGTCCATCAGCTATGACCCGTAGGTTATACCCAGGGCCAGGAAATCAGTTTGAATGAGAAGTCCACGTGATACAGTACAAGGAGCAAAGTGGGAGGGGATGCCCACCCCTGTTCTCAATGGAGCTTGCTGAAAGCTAGAACAGTTTGATGTTTTTCCTGACCTTGTATAGAGCAGATAAAGGACCGGACAACATGATGGCCCCATGAGAATCAAGGTGGGAGTCTCCTGTCAACTTGTATATGTTCTGTGGCCCATCTGAATTCTTGTTTAGGCTGATTTTTGTGCCCTGAGTATCTGACACAACCCAATTGATGGATGGATCGCTAGTGGTGAGTACGTCACATTGGTTTCACTTATCTGTTGCCACTTGGGAGTGGATTTGGTGAGGCTGGGAAAACACCAAGTTCAGTGAGGTCTGGCCGTGGGCGAGATTTGATTAGGCTATATGCCGTAATCAGAAATGGGACCACAGTCTCACCAGACTGAGTGTTTCCCCAGCCTCACCAATCTGTTGTCACCCTAGCTTATGATTGTACAGAAGAATGGAGCCATGTGATGTACTCAAGACATCTAAATCCGTTGGATGTGTGGCCTTGTGTTGCCACTTAGCCCAAAAAACAGCCAAAATGAAAACTCAGGTGGGCCACAACAAGGACAAGTTGAAAGAGGATGCTGACCCTTCATTTTCATTTGGGGCCATCATGTTGTGTATAATAAATCCAGGCACGTCCAGAACATTCATCTAAAAAAAAACATAATTAAAAAAATAATTTTTTTTTTAAAAAAAGAACATTCATCTAACCTGGATGAGGGAACATGATAACAATCCAGCTGTTCTGTGGGCCCCAATGAGAATAAGGGTCCCCCACCATTGGGTTGCGTCAGGCTGATGTTAGGCCCTTGGGCTAATCGCAGGTTTCTAAAACAAAAACAAAAACTAAAAAAGGGGGGTTGAATTGCTTACATGAACATGAATATCATTATAATCATGAATTTATAATTTCCTCTCGAGAGATGTATATGACAATTGTGTATGTCAATGCCTTGTGCATTGGGCATACATTACATGTATTACATAATACTACTGTGCTAATTCCTATAGGCCCGTTCTAGATGACTTATATGCACACCTCATGCCATGGGTTCTTAGGGGATCTCCTTTAATGATTTCCCGATAGAATTATCATCGGATGACTACTACTAGTGGAAACCTACTCAATGAGTAGATGCAGGCCTTGCCCATACCCTACCTGATATGATAGAAGTCTGCCGAATGCAGATGCGAGTTGATAGATATTCAACCTAAGCAAGTGTACGATTATCCCACTTGATGCATGCATCTCATGCCATCTCTGCATTCATACCCATATTTGCATATGCATACTTGATGGGTTCACTCATTGGGCCTGGTCAACTAACGTTCGTTGAATAACAACCGTACAAAAGTGATCAAGACAGGAAATGAAAATTAGATGGCAGAGAATGAGTCCAATATGGCAGATGAACAATATGATCAGTGGCCATATTTATTCGACGATGAACTTGTCGCAATGAATTAACTAAATGAATTGTTGACATGAACTACTGATTTTGAATTTCAAAGTTTCTATATATTATTTTGACTATAATTAGATATTATTAGAGTATTTGTTTCTAAACATTTATGACAGATGATTGTTGATAATTATATTTGAATAAAATCCCAAATGGATGGACATAGTTGAGATATCATATTTACGATGTGATTGGCAAATGTGATGGCTATCGTTAATTGAAATGTGTGGAATCGTATTATATGTGTGGATGTGTGAATATTATAAGAAAATAAAAGTAACTCAAAATGCATTAAGCTATGCCTCCAAGCAACTACTGTATAAATAATTGGTTTGAATATAATTAGTGTACAAGTCATGTACTATAACTTGGGTATGAGGGTGCATACACTGTATCTGAATTGCATCGTGTGACATGAGCCACATGTAAAGATCTTTGGGGCAACCACCATATCTAGACAGGAGAAAATGGTCCAGGTTGAATTGAAAGGGGATACATACAAGAATTAAGTTAGAATTTTAGACCTAGCTATAGAACAACCCATGCAATAAAATTCAGTTCAGTTCCGGCCGGATCGGGCTCAAGTTAAAAATAATGACTTCAAAATAGCTGATGCGCTGTCAACCAAGCTGACCCTTTTATTTAATGGGCCGGCTGTGAGTAGACCTAAGCTCTAGTGGTTTCATAAAGCGGATACAACCTAATTACACAAGAACAGTGTCTTGATTTGACAGAATATAGTAGACCGTGCTCAGGTCATGCATGTGCGGCACTCCAAATTTGGGAAACCTGCCGGCCAGATGAGTCTCGTGGGATGTGGACAATTAAACAGGCCTAAATGAGATTTTTTGTTTGGACATATTACAATAGACTTTGTCAAGATCATCCAAGCACATAAATCCAAAATACCTAAATTTTTACTACACAAAAATAAAACCTAGAAAATCTAGCAACTGGGCAAGACCGTCTTCATTTGTAAATTATGTAGCACAGGCCAAAGACGTCTTCAATTGGCACCAGTTAAAAACGAAGATGTTTCCACGATCCATATGGGCTGAATCTATTGGATCTAGGTAGCCTCATGTTTGGTAATCTAAACTATTGAATTGATGAGATACATAGGTATGGCTGCATCTAATATCTTTAACACTATACCATCCTAGACTGTTAACCAATGGCACATGAAAAGTAGTTCGGAGGAAGGTGCATTTTTGAAAGATTGGAGGGCTGAGTCTATCAGAACCTTACCATGCACATAGTTCTGTGAGTCCTATCATGAAGTATGTGTTATATCCGGTACTTGGAGACGGATTGGCTACTCCCTCTGCCACCGGCTAATGGCTGGTGGTCGGTGCTCTGTGGGCCTCACCATGATGTATCTGTTTCATCCATGCCGTCCATCCATTTTTCTAGATCATTTTATGGCATGAGACCAAAAATGAGATATATCCCAATCTCAAGTGGACCATATTATAGGATACAATGTTGAATGAACGTAGACCATTAAAAGAAAAAAAAAAAAAAAAAAATTGGGGAAAGTTTTGGATCATGTTGATCTCTGTTTTTTCCCTTCATCTGGGTCTATATGACAATAACTTAATTAGTAATGTATTTTAATGAAAATATAATTTAAAAATGTATCATGATATAAATACTGTATTAATGAGGTACTAATTTGTATTTTTTTATTTGTATGCAATGATCTTACTACTTAAAAACTTAAGAAGAGACAATGACATATGGCCGGCTATCTATCGGATTTTCTAAAACAAAAGCCTATATTAAAACTCTTTCCAAAGACATGGCTACGGAGTACACGCGGGGTTATCCAATAGGAGCCCAGAGGAGATGAAACTCTCAAGGAAGAAGGGCTGTTGTTATTCTAGATCCACTGAAATGTTTATGAGAAATTTACATTGTACGTCTACTTAGACAGGAAATTTACGGCATGAGCCCAAAAAACGAGGCAGATCCAAAGATTTAAAGGGCCATATGACAGAAAATGGTGAATATTATACTGCCACATTAAAAACATTCATGGGGCTACAAAAGCTTTAGATTAGACTAATAGTTTTGTCTTTTCAGTTTATCCAACTGAGAATAGCCTTATGGACTGCTAGTATGCCTTATGAACTGATTAAATAACCTATAAACGTCACGGTGGACCCCAAACACGTTTCAAAGATAAGGAGATACCTCCAACCATTTCATATGACCCACTTCAGTTTTGGATCCTCTTGATTTTGGTCTCATGTCCTACAATGAGTTACCAAAATGAATGGACGGATTGGATTATTACCAAACATCACAGTGGGACCTATCTGTTGTGGGGTCAGGTTTGTGGGTCAATTAAACAATTGGTCATTGCCGATAAGGATGACACTTTTCTATGTAAGCTTGCACAAGAAATGAAAATCCCATTGAAGAGGGATCGAGCTAAGTGATGAGGCCTACCAGAATGTTTGTGAGAAATCCACCTTGTCCCCGTGCTCTACCATTTCATTTTAGGGCCTGGGCCCAAAAGTGACATGAATCCAAAGATCAAGTGGGCCACATGACAGAAAAAATAGTAGGGATTAATCGCCCAACATTGGTACATTCTTTGGACTATAGTCATTTTCTAGGCAATCCATGATATCTAGTTGTTTTGCTATATCATTTTAGAGTGTGGGCCTGAAAATAAGATAGATACAAAGCTCAAGTGTGCCACACGACATTTGGACAACTAAAACCATTTCCGGCCATGCGAAATCATTTTTGAAAAAGTTCAATAATCAAACAGAGGATTATTCGACAACAAATGATACAACTGTCGATCCACAAGGCCCCATAGATGGATGGTTCAGATCATCAACCCAATCATCCATGGAGAGCTTGACCTAAAACCTTTGTGGGATAAAGAAAACAAATTAACATTTTAGAATAAAGGCATTTATATTTTGTTCTTTAAAAAACCAAAAAAAAAAAAAAAAAAAAAAAAAAAACCAGCATTTCGTACATGGCAAAGGTAAGGCAGGTTTTGGGAAAGAGTTTATATGCGGCCTCTCTCTTTAACACGTCAAAAAATAAGCAGTAATATGATCAAAAACTCTATTAAAAATGTATTATTGCAATAGAAATATTAGAATAAGCAGCGCAGGCCTCTGGGAGGCATGACTTGGCCAGGTTGGAAGGAATGACTGTATGTTCATGAGATCGACCCCGTTCACCTGGTGCACCATCCATGGGTTTGGCCCTGATCCAAAAATCAGGCCCATCTTAAAGTCACGTGGGGACAATCCAGCAAAAAGTTAAGGATGAGGACTCTCAGCTTTGAAACCTTCCATATTGTGTGTGGGATCCACCGCGGCCTGCATATCCCATCAAATCTATTCATCCAACACACCCCACCAGGTTGAAGACACCCTCGAAAAATAATGCAATTTAAACAGTCATGCGGACCACATAATGAGAATTTTGAGGTTTCAAGCAAGAGTTTACAGGATGCGGTTTTGCTGGTAACCCTATGACAGCCAGTTATCTGTTGTCAGAGCTCCGTGGACCCCACCATGATGTATATGTTTTATCCATACCTTTCATCTATTTTGCCAGATATTTTTAGGGTATGAACCCAAACATAAGGATGATCCAAAGCTCAAGTGGACCACACCACAGGAAACAGTGGAGATTGAATACCTGCCATTGGAAACTTCTCGGAGCCCACAGAAGTTTTGGATTAAGTTGATATTATTTTTTTTCCCTTCATCTAGGATTACATGACTTTATGAATAGTTTGGATGGAAAATAAACATTTTAGTGGGCCCCAAGAAGTTTCCAACAGTAATTATTCATTCCCTCCTGTGGTGTGCTTTACTTGAGCTTTAAACCTCTCTCATTTTTGGACTCATACAACCCTTCCTTGGTCTTAAACGCCATCTTACACTCATCACCGGGTCGGATACGAATCTGATGGTACCCCCTCCTTAAATCTAGTTTAGAGAACACCTTGACCCCTTCTAGCATATCGAGCATGTCGTCCAATCGTGGTATTGGGAACCGATATTTGATGGTAATTTTGTTGATTGCCCAGCTGTCGACACACATGCGCCAGCTTCCATTTTTTTTAGCGTTAATAATGCTGGTACAGCACATGGGCTCATGCTCTCTCTCAAGAGACCCTTACGGATCAATTCCTCCAGTTGCCCCTGAAGTATCTCACACTCCTTCGGACTCATCCGATAATGAGGGCGGTTAGGCAAGATAGCCCCAGGGACGAGGTCTATGTGATGTTGGATGTCCCTCATGGGGGGCAATCCATCAGGTAAATCCTCAGGCCAGACTTCTTTAAATTCGTTTAGCAACAGTCTTAAACTTGGAAGAATTTTTGAAGGTTCCTCTTCCTCACCCTTCACCACTATGGCGTATACCTCGCCGGTTTCTTTGGATTCTTCCATGAAATCCCGAATGGTCAAGAGGGAACTTCCCTTCACTTTAGAAGATTCAGGATGGTTCTCTGGTGCCATAGGGGCAAGGATTATTTTTCGACTATCCTTGACGAATATGTAGACATTGTCTCGTCCCCGATAGGTCGTATCACGGTCCGACTGCCAGGGTCGACCAAGTAGCATGTGGCAAGCTTTCATGTTAACCACGTCACAAAGTATCTGATCCTTATAATTTTTTCCAATTGAAAATGAGATATTGCATTGTTCAGTTACCTTGGTCTCATTCACCTTTTTTATCCAGCCAATTGAGTACGGGGAAGGATGTTTCGTCGTTGGTAGCCGCAACTTGTCCACCATCACCCTTGAGACGATGTTCTCGCTACTACCATTGTCTATGATCACATCACAGACCTTTCCGTTGACAGTGCACCGAGTACGAAATATATTGTGTCGCTGTGAATGTAATTCCTTTCGTGGGGTATACAGTAATCGCCTCACAAGTAGAAATTCGCCATGATCCTCGCTCGTCATTTCATCGCCATCTGCTATTTCTTCAGTGGCTTGCTCATGTTCATCATAGTTATGACCTTCTTCTGCGGCCTCATCTTCAGTGCCCCCTTCGTTTATAGTCAAGTGTGCCGCGGGACGTTGAGGACATGTATTTGATAAGTGGCCTCGCTGGCCACAGCGGTAACAATTGTTCGACCTTGACCGAGCATAAGGATTTGGAACCCTACTCGGGCCCAATGTTGTGGGCGCTGCACATTGTGGTCTGGATGAGCCGCTCCCCTTATCACGGTTTGCGGTTGTAGGAGGTTGAGGACGTTCTTCTACTGAATCTTTTCCTCATGCCAGCACTGGATCCTGTGTGGGACCCATCATGGGGGGTCGAATTAAAGGATAGGGACAAGCAGGAACTCTTGCAAGTTATGTTTTTGCCATACCTGCCAATTGAACTGCTTCATCCACGGTCCCGACTGGGTACATCTGAACTCGGTCCTGAATTATCGGTCGCAACCCACTTATAAATCGTGACACTTTCTGTGACTCAGATCTCAGATTCTAACAAATCGTTTCGTGTAGCCAACCGCTGAAATTCTTCAGTGTAATCTGTGACGGGTCGATTTTCTTGTCGGCAATTTTGATATTGCTGGAATAGTATCTGCTCATAATCACTGGGGAGAAATCGTGATTGAAGAAGACGTCTCATCCGTGGCCATGATGAGATGGGCGCCTTGTTCTGGCGGGCTCGTGAGAGTTGTAATTATTCCCACCATGCAGGAGCACCAAATTTTAATTTAAAAGCTACCAATTTTACCCTTTTATGATCTGGCACGTCCATATAATCAAAATATTTCTCTACTTCGGCTAGCCAATCGAGGAAATCTTTTATACGTAATAAACCATTAAAACTAGGAAGTTCAGCCTTACCTCGATAGTATCTTTCAACGCGATATTGGTGATCGCCTCCATGGATTGGTCGTCTGGCAAAACCCTCATTAAGTTCCTCGTCGCTAGAACTTGAATCATCTGGCGTAGCCCTACGGTTTGCCACTGGTAGTACTCTACGAAAATCGGGGTTGTGTCGTACAGCAACCACGGGTGGTGGATCCACCCTGGCGGTGGAACAACCATAGGTGGTGGAGCACTGCCTAAGGCTCGGGGCGGAAGTAGCGCATCCGCAAGACGGTCGAGAGTTACCTGCAGCCCTTGCATGGTCAACTGACTCTCCCTGTGGAAAGCTTCCATTCTTTCTGAAAGATAATGAATCCCTGGATCACCGTCCATAGGATCTTGATTCATACTTTCATTGTTTGCCATCGGCCCGAGGGGAAACCTGGCTCTGATACCAATTGACGCAGGGATGAACGTGATGAGGATAAATACTCTGAATCCACGGAGCTTCTCTGGACTCCTCACAGAGACTTCTCGAACCCACAAGGAAAGAAAGCAGAAAATAGAAATAGATTCTAATAAATTCGAAACTGATTAATTGATGAGTAAAAACGAGTTCACAACCCTTTAAATAGGGATACCAAGCAATAGGAAATAAATCGGAATCAAACTACAACTAAAACTCCTAGAATTCACGACTTACTATAAATAGTAAACTTACTATTTATAGACGATCGTGATGTCTACTAGTGCGCAAGGTTTTCGGCCAAAAATAGTAAGTGTCCTATTTGGCTTCACCAAACCTTTCTCCTAATTATTCTAAGCTCTTTTCACGTTGGGCGCAACTCCTAAAGCCTGACAGATGAAGAGTTATAATCAAACTAAAACTTACTATTTATAGTAAAAACGAAATTAAAACAGGGAAACGACCGTCGATCCAGGGGTTTTTCGCAATTCCGAGCATCGTAACCCGGCATAGCAGGGTTGGTTGGCTAAAGTAGCTCGTTCTACCCCAAAATCATTATTTTACATCGGCTAACTCATTCCGGATTGTGAGATACGCCCGATTTAAGGTCCGATGGTCTGGGTCACTTCTGTTGCCGACCGGGCCTTTTCTGATCCATCTTGGCCATGAAACTGTCCGCGACCCGCTCTACATCAGAATGTCTCCCTATAGACTCATCTATGGGAAAGCTTACCACCTACCTGTGAAGCTGGAGCATAGAGCTTACTGGGCTATAAAAAATCTGAACTTTAATTTGGACAACATTGGCTCGTTGTGCAAACTTCAATTGAATGAACTCGAAGAAATCCAGAATGACGCTTATGAAAACTTGAGAATTTACAAGGACATGATGAAATATTCCGTGACAGGAAGATCCTTCGGAAATCATTCATAACTGGTCAAAAAGTCATTTTGTACAATTCTTGGTTACATCTTTTTCCGGAAAAACTTCGATCTCGTTGGACCAATCTCTTTATTGTTACTAATGTCTATCCTCATGGGGTCATCGAGACAAAAAATTTGACGAATGACAATGTTTTTAAAGCGAATGGACATTGTCTCAGCCATTTGTTGAGAAGTTTGATTCAGAGGACATGTTCATGCCTCTGACTGATCCGGTGTACCAGGATTGACCTCCTAATCCAATGGACGTGTAGTTAGGTTTATTGCTTTTATACGATTTAAGATTAGGATAGTTTGATTTCAGTTTGCTTAATCTTCGTGCTAACCTATGTAATCAGGCTGTAAAAATTCAGGATGTTACATTCAATCATTATTCCTTATCTCGTGGCTCTCCGGTGATGTTAAGGATACTACAAGCCTTTAGTCTTACTCTACCAACCATTTTAGCTTACTAAGAAATGATAAAAATAGCATACAGATGTCTTTACCATACGGTCAAAAAATAATATTGTTGTTCAATCAGACAAGTCACACATGTTAACGAACAACTCCACCGGTTGGAACTTATAGATGAAGGGGCCGCACAAAAATCAGCATGATCCAAATAGTGTGGGACCACCATGGACGATAAAATCAGCATGATCCAAACAGTGTGTGACCACCCACACAAAAATCAGCATAATCCAAACAGTACTGTGGGACCACCATGGCCTACTGTGTTGTCTATATGACATCTAGACCGTTCAAAAAGCAGACCCCAGTGGGGTTGTCAGACTGTCAACTGACGCAGCAACGTGTTGCTGCACTACCAAGAGGTGGGGCCCAGTGCAGGCCCCACTATGATGCCCGTATCTGACATCCATACCGTCCACCCATTTTCGCAGTTCATTTTAGGGTTTGATCCCAAAACCGAGGCTGATCCAAGACTCGAGTGAGCCCCACGCCATGAAACAGCGTGGGTAATGAACTGTTCACCCACAGTCATACAGGCCACATTTACAGTCCAGTTGCAAGGATTGTTTCAAAGATGGTTCCAAACCCGGCCCTACCAAGTACCCCCCTTTATCTACGATATATTATAAATGGGGCCAAAATTTGTACAGTTAACGCATGTGGTTGGGCGCATGATTTAGTGAACCATGATGACGTCTTATTACGGTCTATATAACACAGTATCAACACATTGCAAAACTTCTGTGGGATCAGCCCTGACCCCGTGCAATCATTTTGTTCAGAATCAAAGCTCAAGTGAAACACACGGCGCGCAGAAAATAACGGGGATTGAATGCCTGCCATTGAAAATTGCTTGGCGGCCACAGATATTTTGGATCAAACTGATGGCAAATAAACAACACGGTAGCCTTAAGAAGGTTTCAATGATGGGCATCATTATCCCATGCTTTCTATGGTGGGGTCCACTTGAGCTTTAGATCTCCCTAATTTTTTACTCCTGCCTTAAGATGACAACAAATAATAATAATAAATATACTGCATGGATAAAACACACCCATCGTAATTGAGCCCACAGAGTTCTGCAGTGTATAGCCAGTACATGGTGATATTGTTCAGGAGCCAATCCCCATCCAACCATGATATTCTAAATGCACAGGAAATTGCCGATGACACGAGCTCATAAAAGTATGCCAATTTTCTCTCCTTAATACAAACAAGAACTTTTAACGTGTAGAACTTCTCTGGGCCCACCATAACTTCTCTGGGCCCACCATAATTTATGCGTTAGATCTACGCAGTTCATCAAATTTTCTGGTCATTTTAGAACATGAGCCTAGAAATGAGGGAAATCCAAAGATCAATTGGACCACACCACTGAAAGCAGGGGGTTTAAACAAGCTACTATGAAAACCTTGATAGGGACAACCTTGTTAGATCAGAGCTTTTTGTTGCCTTAAAGTTTTCAACACTATGACATCCAATTTTATACTTGATTTCCTGAGAAATTGGATGGATGGTGTGGACATCCAACACTAGACGCCATGGTCCCACGATAACGATTTTTTGAAAATTTTTTTAAAGGTCCACACTAGACATTTGCGGGAATCAAGGGATCATTTTATATTTCAAAATTCCACAGGTTCACGAACCATGACTAATTTGTTTCAAGTTGGCCTCTATATAAGTAGAGAGGCATACAACCTGAACTCATGAGAAAGAAAGCTTTGATCTGAATTTCTTTCTTGTGTAAAAGAAAAGAGTGAGGAAAGATGGCCATTGTTGAGAGCGTTGTCCAGCTCCTTCTCCAAAAACTTGGTGACCCTCTCATTAAAGAAGTCATTTTCCTAAATGGGGTTCGCAATCAAGTTGAAGTGCTCCAGACAGAATTTAGGCGGATGCAGTGCTTCTTAGAAGATGCAGACAACAAACAAGGAGATAGAAGAGTGAAGAACTGGGTGCGGGACGTGAGAGATGTTGCGTATGATGCTGAGGACGTCATCGACACCTTTGTCTTCAAGATAGCAACCTTGAAACGAAGAAGATTTGCGGGCCGCGTTAGAAGGTACGCTTTCATCTTCAATGAGTTGATAGCTCTCCATAAGGTGGGCTCAGAGATCAAACGGATAAACAATAAAATCCGTTTGATCTCCGAGAGTAGGTTGACTTATGGAATTGAAAATATAGGCCAGGGAGCAGGGATGAGCTCCTCTGGTCGCAGCCTCCAAGAACGTTGGCTAACTTCTCCTGATTTTGGAGTAGAAGATTTTGTTGGTTTTGAGAATGACTTGAAGACATTGATCACGCGGTTGACGGATTCAGGTCCGAGACTTCGTGTTGTTTCTGTAGTTGGAATGGGCGGTCTCGGTAAGACCACTCTTACTAAGAAAGTTTATAACGATGGATGGGTTATGCGCAGTTTCGAAATTCGTGCATGGATTTCTGTATCACAAGAGTATGATGTGAGAGATCTTCTGCAGAGCATCATAAATTCTTGTATGGTTCTCTCAGAAGAGGAGCTCAGGAACGCGAACATCATTCATCTGAAGTATAAAATTTTTAAGTTTTTGGTAAATAAGAGATATTTGATAGTAATAGATGATATATGGACAAACGAAGCATGGGATGATCTAAAGGATGCTTTCCCAGATATGGGACGTAGAAGTAGGGTCATGCTCACCACGCGCAACAAAGATGTAGCTTTATATGCTGATGCGCAGAGCTGGCCTCATGAACTGCAGTTCTTAAATCAAGACGACTGTTGGCTTTTGTTTTGTGTGAAAGCATTCCCGGGAGAATATAAAAGCCAGCATCCTGAATTGGAGAATTTGGGAAGAGAGATTGTGGAAAAATGCTGTCGCCTTCCTCTTGCGATCGTAACCATCGCAGAGCACTTATCAGGGAAAAAAGAACGAAGGGAGTGGGAGAGCGTACTAAGAAACATTAGCTGGCAGATGGTTGACAGAGAAGTCAAAATCTCCAGGAGATTGTTTTTGAGCTATAGAGATCTACCCCATCACTTGAAATCATGTTTTCTGTACTTGGCCATTTTTCCAGAAAACTATGAGTTCAGCACTAAGAAAGTGATTCGATTGTGGGCTGCAGAAGGGTTACTGCAACGGAGAAAGGAACAAACATTGGAGGAGGTGGGAGAAGATTGTCTAAAGGAGTTAGTTCAAAGAAGTATGGTTCAAGTCGCGAGAAGAAGTTCAAGCGGGGGTATTAAAAGTTGCCTTATTCACAATCTTTTGCGGGATGTTTCCATATCAAAAGCAAAGGAAGATGGGCTTTTCGAAATTCAGAGTGGAAATGTGGATTCTCTATCCACATCTACAGCCCGTCGACTTGCAATTTACCAAAATGACATAAATGAGCACGCTCCCTTGAAATCTTCCACTCCATACCTTCGATCTGTGTTGATTTACACCCAAATTGATGAAAATATCGAAAGGACAGCAGCAATGTTTCCTTGCAGAGGCTTTAAATTGCTGAGGGTGTTAGATCTACACAATGTAACAATAGAAGAGCTACCAAGGGAGATAAGTGCACTGATACACTTGAGATACCTCGGGTGTACCAACACCTGGTTAAAAAGGCTCCCATCATCGATAGGCAATCTTCACAATTTACAAACACTAACTGTAACATCTTTTCATAGCATCAAAGTGCCCAGCACGATCGAGAAGATGCGACAGTTACGACATTTCCAAGTGAAGAGTGCAGGTAATGAGGTATCTAATGTGAGTTTGGGTGCGATAGAAGGGCGTCCACAACTCGACCGGCTTACTAACCTCCAAACTCTATCATATGTAAAGGCTGGCGATTGGATGTGTGGTTTGTTGGGAAAGCCCGTCAATCTTAGAAAACTGGGAATTCATTTAGATGATGAAGGAGCTTTTGCTGAGGTATTGTATGCATCCTTTGAGAGATTGAACTGTCTGCAGTCCTTGTTTGTGATGGGATGCCAATTCCCATCATTGGCGCCTTTGAAACATTTTCTCAAGTTATCTAAGTTGCGTTTGCATGGAAAATTAGAGAAGCTACCTGAATATTATGAATTTCCCAGATACCTCACCAAGCTTACCTTGGAATGTTCCGGTTTAAAGCAAGACCCACTGGCGACGTTGGAGGGGGTGGAAAACCTTCAGATTCTCAGACTGCTGCAAAGTTCATATGAGGGAAAGGAAATGGCTTGCTCTGTATACGGGTTTCCTCAACTCGTATCCTTACATCTTGAAGGGTTATTTCAATTAGAGTATTGGAGAGTGGAGGAAGGATCTATGCGTAATCTTTTACATTTACGGATCAGCAACTGCCCAGAATTGAAGATGCTTCCGGAAGGACTGTCTCGCGTTTGCCTCAGGAATTTGGAGTTGTGGGGTATGCCTCCATTATTCCAAGCAAGGCTGGACCGACATGAGGGAGAGGATTGGCCTAAGATTTCTCACATACCCTGCATCGACATGTCACAATAGGGCGACATTCTAAGAAGTGGCACTTTCTGTCCTTGCCAGAGACACATTGGTGAGACTTCTTTCCCCTCTTCATTTTTATTACCTGTTAATTGATACTTCAAGTTCGTGTAATCATATAATTTTTTATTTTTTTTAGTAACTTCGGAAAAAGTATATAGTCTCATGTATTTTAAATTCTAGCTACTTTCTTTAAGTAATTTAGCCTCTTAAAAGCTTTAAATTCTTGTTGTGAAAATATACTGCTAGCTTCTCCATTCCTTCATTGTTTCTATCCTCAACTTAAGGAAGACTTAAAAGTATTTTGTAATTTTGTAAAGTGTTTAATTATTTATTTATCTAGAAATCCACATGCTAATTGTTTGATGAAATGCTTCAACCAAAAACATTTTGGATGAAACCATGCTAGCAGTCCTGATTGACACGCACAGGTCTTGCTGTGTGGCTGGATGAAACCAGTGTATCGTCCATCTAGTTGACCCTGCTTTGGTGCACCACTGTATAAACTTACATTGATATGACAACTTTATATATTTATCAGTGACTTTTCTTTATTAAATGCGGACTGTGGACCATTTTTTGTTTGGAGGCCATTGATTAGATGGTCAGCATCATTTTATAGTTTGATTTTTGAGCAATGGTCATTTACAAGGGCCTGACAAAAGGATTATTTGGATGATCCATTACTTCTGTTTCGGCTAGTGAGTTGTTTTATCATAAATAGTAGCCCATCACACACACACACACACACACACACACACACATATATATATAAGCTCTTGCTTTTGTAAGAAAAGCTACTTTTAATTAGAGATTTTATATATATAAACTTTTTCTTTTATAGGAGAAGCTACTTGACACGAGGGAGAAGCTTTGACGTGGCATAGAGAATGGTCCTGGATGAAATTTATTTCCCTTCTATGGTTTCTTTGTTGTCTTCCTCATGCATGGATAGTGTGAGATATTTGGACAATATTTTCAAACTATATAGCATGATAATGTTTTTTTTTTTTTTTTTTATTGGGGGGGGGGGGGGGGGGGGGGGGGGGGGGGGGGGGTTTGGCTGATAATCTTGTATTCTTCAATATAATAAGATGTTTCTGTAATGCTTGAGATGTATTACTTTATCTAGATTCGGATGTAAATGTTTAGTCAGAGTGGAAACAATTATTTAGAGTGTGGGCTAGGTAGGAGGTCCACGATGCTGCTTCATTGGAGAGTTTACATGGGTGATCAAAGCTGCTTTACTAATCTTCAATACTTTATATAACAAGTTATTTCTGTAATGCTTAAGATGTATTACTTTATCTATATTTGGATGTAATATGCTTAGTCAAAGTGGAAGCAATTATTTAGTGTGCAGGCTTGGGAGGAGGTACGCAATGCTTCACCAGGGTGTTTACGTGGGTGCATGATCAAAGCTGCTCTACTTATCTTCAATACTTTAATATAATAATTTGTTTCCGTAATGGTTATGATGAATTACTTTTTCTATATTTGGATGTAACATGCTTATTCAAAGAGGAAGCAGTTATTTAAGTGTAGGCTTGGGAGGAGGTCCACAATGCTTCACTGAGGAGTTGACATGGTTGCATAATCAAAGATACTCAACAGGTTCAAGCCACAATCTAGCTTCCCCTACATAAAATTCAGGTCAGTCTGACTCCGACTATCTGATAGGCCATACATATGGATTAAATGCTAATCCATTTCTTCAACATACGTTTGGCTCACCTGGTTTGCGACCAACCTGATTCTTGGACCTAGACAAGTTTTGGGTCAGGTTTGCTAAGACCACAAGTGGGTGGAGAGCCTTGCATAAAAACATGCAGCCACATGTGTCAACATAACATAACGTGCAAGAGCAGAGCTTTCCATTAAGTGGGCCAACTTCTTTAAAACTTCTAGCCTAAAAGTGAAGTTGTTTCACACTTCAGGTGGACCTATTTTCAAAACAAATGGGTGCCTAGGAAAATCTTTATTGTCCTATTGTGCCCCATTGAGTAGCAGAACAACCTATTTTTTGAAAGATCTAATCGCTGTTGCACACCTATTGAAAAGCCTTGCTAAAACAGTTTTTGCAAACATCCAATAATTTGTTTTGTAGACAGGTTCAGTTTTATATTTTTTATTATTTATTTTATTTTTTTGAGAAAACTGTGATTCCATTCATATCAACAACAAAAGATACAAAGGAATAACTTTCAGGCACACACAGGCTGACAAAAGGAGGCCCGGTTCGCCTATCATGTGGCTATATAGAGAAAGAAAAGTGGAAAGGAAAATGAATTATGTTTCCCTTAACGCCCCTATGCCCACTTTGTCGAGAAAACAAAGACCCCTAATCAACCTAGGGAGAGCGGCCATCGTGTCCGTCCAAAAGGTTCCTTGATTGGCCGCTCCCAAACGAGTGAGGCCATCCGCCGGCCCATTAATTTCACGAGGAATAAGCGAAATGAGAAAATTTCCTTTCTTTTGAAGATTTTTGATTCTCGATAACCAGTAATCCCACTTCCAATGGAGGTGCGACAACCCCTTGAAAGCTTCCACCACAAAAGAAGAGTCCAATTCAGTGAGCATATCATGCAATCCCCGCGATATACTGAACTGCATCGCATCGTGAAGGACCCAGAGTTCCGCTCTGTTATTTGAGGTGTGACCGTAACCTGAATAGAAAGCGAAAATCAGGTCTCCATTGGCATTTCTGCAAATGCCGCCACCCCCAGACGGGCCGGGGTTTCCAGCTGTAGCCCCGTCAATATTTAATTTTACCTTGCCCCTTTGTGGTCTGGACCATTTAACAAACTGGACTTTTAGACTAGACAGGATCAATTAAGGTATGAAACAACTGGACTTTTAGACTAGAAGTTCTAAACAACGATGCCCACTTGTTGGAAAGCTTGTATCTCTCACCCTTATGCTATATTGGCACATGAGGATGGGTAGGCCTCCGCATATGAATGACCGTTGCAAACCTTTGTTTTAGTTCTACTTCATGTGACATTAATTTGTTTTGGTCGTCCGGTCCTATTGGTAGCTGGCTTTACAATATAGAAAACTTATCAAGGAGGCAATATATTTAGATTTTTTTTGAAATTGGTCCATCCTTGGCAGATGATATTGGATGAAAATATTAATTACATATCCCAATTTTAAATCTTGGTCCATCCAATATTTATGCCATTATTTTCACAGACAATTTATGTAGTATTTTTTCCTAACCATCTTTTTTTTTTTTTTTTTTTTTTTTTTGTTGGAGATACTAAGATCTTTAATTCGAAAGATGTTTCAAGCATCTTCCATCTGTAGTAAAGCCTATCAAATATTAGTTTGAATCTCCCATACAGCCCAACTTTGGAATGCTCCCACGAGGACACTTCAACCAAAATGGATAGGAACTTATACTTCATCTTATTTTATTCTTGACTAGTTTTAAATTAATTAAGTAGATGATTGAACTAATTTTTTAGTTTTTAAGCAAATAAATTCTAGCATGTAACTTATAGTTTTTTTCCCTCACAGGAGAGACTGTGATGACCCACACTTACAAAGTGACAAGATAGATGTGGAGAATGGCGGCACGTGAGTCCATTTTTCTTTAATGGTTTCTTTTGTCACTTCTTTTTGTCATAAATGGCAGTTAGATGTTTTAATGACATAGTTTTCAAACTGATATGATGATGGAGATGGAGAAATAATGGTTTGTAGCTTTTTCCATCTATCTTTTGATGTTTTGATGACATAGTTTTCAAATTGATATGATGAAAGAATGGCCTGTAGGTTTTGTTACCTAGCAAGGCTTCCTCCAATCTTTTCCTTTTTTTGAGGTGTTGTGCACTGTATGACGGAGAGTTTTGACATTGTGCTCAAATTTTCAATCTGCACAATTAGGGCCCGTGGTAGAAAAAATGTGTGGTTGATACAACGTTCATGTTGAAGGTAAATGCTCCACTAGTCACATATTCTATGGCCTTTTCTCCACCGAATACGTAAATTGTTGGCACTTGGCATTCTATGGCCTTTTCTCCACTGAATACGTAGATTATTGGCACTTCGCACCAATACTTCAATATATAATAAGTTGTCTCGGTAATACTTGAGCTGTTTCATTATTATTATTATTATTATTTTACCTAATCTATGTTTGGATGTAATATGTTTATTCAAAGCGGAAGCAGTTATTTTAATGTATATGCTCAGGAATACAAGTATTTTGAGTTTTAAAACAAAAAAACAAAATTAAAAAAAAAAAGAAGAGGTCAGGAGGACATCTGCAATGCTTCATCGGGGAGTTCATATGGGTGCATGATCAAAGCTGCTCATCAGGTGCGGGCCACAATCTAGCTTCCCCTGCGTAAAATTCAGGTTAGCCTAACTATGATCATCTGTTAGGCCATAGATATAGATTAAATGCTGACCGTCACATTTCTTTGACATGTGTTTGCTCACTTGGTTTGCGACCAACCTGATTCTTGGACCTAGGCATAAGTGCTGTGTAAGGTTTGATAAGTCCACATGTGGGTGGAGCCTTGCACGAAATGCAGCCACATCTGCCAATAGCATGACGTTCAAGAACAGAGCTTTCCATTATGTGGGCCACGTTTAAAACTTCTAGGCTAAAAGAGAAGTTCTTTCACACCTCAGGTGGACCTGTTTTCATAACAAAGGGATATATAGAAATCTGAATTACCCTATTGTGCCCCATTGAGGAGTGAAACAACTTTTTTCTTTTTTTTTTTGAACGCGAGACGATCTAATCATTGTTGCCCCCCTCTGGTTGTAGTGGGAACATCAATGCTCTGTCTGCATCTAGGGCTCGTCAGATTGCACTCCATAAGCAAGTACACTTTCTTAAATTGATCCACTTAGCACCTTCATTCAGTTCTGTTACAAAGAAGGCTTGAAAAATGAGTAATTGAAGTTTCTTTACAAAGACTTTAAATTACTTGGGGTTTAATATCAAAACGATTTTCCAGTAGAAACTCTAGCAAGGGAAACATTTTTTTTAGTGAGGCAGGTGAACTAATCCACCTGAGATAAGTTGGTTGTACAAACACTCGATTTAAAAGCCTCCCATCATCGATGGGCAATCTTCACAATTTACAAACTGTATTTTTAACATATGATTATCACATCAAAATATCCAGTGCTATTGGAAGATGCAACAATTAAGACATTTCCATGTGAACCACACCTGGACTTGTTTAGGAGGGTGTCTCATCTAAAGGGTATCCACGAAACGATCTGATAAGTCAACTCAAGACTGTAAGATATGTGAGGGTTGGCAATTGGATCTAAGGTTGCTTATCAAAACTGATCAATCTTAGAAAATTAGAAATATATTGAGTCAATTGTTAAATTGGACTTCCTACAGTATTTGTTTCTGTTGTTAGGAATTGTTGACCTACAGAGATTTCCACCATCTTGACACTACCACCTACAGCTTACATCCTCTCAAGTTATGTAAGCTGTATTTGCATAGAAAGTTAGAGAAGCTACCCAAGTGTTGTGATTCCCAACAAACCTCACCAAGCCTACCTTGGAATGGACCCATTTGGAACTCGGCCCATCACTTTTCAGGTAGTAGCGTGAATCGTAGCACATCACTTTTCAGGTTTCAATAACAGATTTCATCTATGCGAGAAGCTATATGTTGGCACCTGTGAGGTGACTTCATATCTATAATTTTTTATTTGTATTAATGTATCTATTTTTGGATGTAATATGCCTTTCCAAAGTAGACGCAAATTTTCCAAGTCCAGGCTCAGGGATCCACCAATGCTTGACCAGAGAGTTTCTATACAATTCAATAATCAACACTGCTCATCAGGTACAGCCCAGCGTATGACTACCCTGGCACAAAGAACAGGTTACTCTAATAATATGATGAATCAACTGTACGGATTGAATGTGTACCGTCAATTTGTATTGTCTATGTCTATAGGCCACCTGATTTGCAGTCGGCCTCATTCCTCTACCAAGGTATTATAAGTTTTCGATGAGCTTTTCTAGCTTTCCCTAGACAATTGATGTATATTTTCTAACCCTCTCTTTGTAGGATATTGATCGAGGGGTCAGGAGCTTCAATTAGTAAGAATTGTGGAGCATCTTCCATCCAAAGGAGGCCTATCAGACAATAGTTTCGATGTTCCGACCGCAGCCCGAGCTGTACGTACTATGGCGCCTGGACACTTTCACCCTCTTGTTTTGTTCTTGATGTAAGTATATGCTTCAAATGCTTTTAGAGATTTAAGCAAGCAAATTCTAACAAGGAATTATATAGTTTTACTCATGGATTAATTTGCAGGCTTATTCTTTCACATGATAAACGGTGGCAACACACACATGCGAAGCAACTAGACGGATAATTAAGGAGAATGGTGGCATGGGAATCGATTACCTTTCGATGGTTTATTTCCTAGCTTCCCTTTATAATGAAGGGTGGCTCAAGAGAAATGGGCAATCTGGTCTCTGGTGATTGTGTGAAGAATTAAGGATAATATTATCCTCTTGGTGTTGAACCACAAAGCTTTCAAAGGCCTTCCCTGCCATCTCTATGTGGGATAGAGTGAGATTTTGTGCTACAAGCTAATTTCTCTTGGTGATGTTTCTAGACGGCTTGATCGAAAGGCTGGCCAGTGGGTCTTCAAATTCGAAGGTGATCGGTGCACAAGGATTTGGATGACATTCCAAAATGTAGAGGATGTATTTATGTATGGTTTCCTAACAATCCTAACAATCTTTTGATATGTTACCTTGTGCCATTTTAGGACATGGTACATGCAGTTCGTTATCACAAGCGTTTTCTGTAATGTTTGATTTGTAATAGCGTATGCATGTTTTCATGTAATATTCTTATTGAGAGTTGAAATAGAAGCAATTTTTCATATATTTTTTTTCTTTCACAGACCACTCTTTCCTCTAATGTAAGAGTTTTACAGCGCTTCGGTTTTCAGTTAGGATAAGTGGAGCCCAGTTCCATGTCTAATGCTCCACTACTGTCCCATATAGAATGATCCTAACCGTTGTAACTTTGGCCTTGATTAAACATGGACTGCTGCCCATTTTCTATCATAACTGCCCATTGGATTGTCACTAGTTGTACTACAAAGTTCATTAATTGTCATTAATATGGACTAGATGAAGGGTCCCACAAAAGTCAGGTAGTTTTGCAACTCCTAATTGGCACCAGTGAATATCAAGGGTGAGCATGCCCTCCCTCCTTGTTCCCTGTCTTGAGGGCCACCTGAGTTTTGGATGAAGATACCTTTTTTAGGCCATTGGGGTTATTAAGTACCCAACTTGTGCCAGCCTGCCACACATTTTCCAATGTGCCACATGTGTAACATGTGTTATTGACGCGGGGGAGGACATGAGGTCGAACACCGTCTTCCTCAAGAGGGTAACTATTCTGAATCCATGGAACTTCTTTGGACTCATCAGAGAGACTTCTAGAATCCATGAGGAAAGAAAGCAAGAAAATAGAAATAAATTCCAATAAATTCGAAATTGATTAATAAAGGAATAAAAACAAGTTCAAAACCCTTTAAATAGGGATACCAAGCAATGGAAAAGAAATCAAAATCAAACTACAACTAAAACTCCTAGAATCCGCAACTTACTATATATAGTAAACTTTTACTCTTTTTAGACGTTTGTGATGTCTACTAGTGCACAAGGTTTTCAACCAAAAATAGTAAGTGTCCTATTTGGCTTCACCAAGCTGTTCTCCTAATTTTTCTAAGCTCTTTTCATGTTAAGGGTAACTCCTAAAGCCCAACAGATGAAGAGTTATAATCAAACTAAAACTTACTATTTATAGTAAAAACGGAATTAAAATAGGAAAACGACTGTCAATCTGGCTGTATTTTGCAAATCCGGCTTGGACAACTTGGCATAGCTAGGTTGGGTGGCTAAAGTAGCCTGTTCTACCTCAAAATCATATATTTTACGTCCAATAACTCATTCTGGATTGCGAGATACACCTGATTTAAGGTCCAACGGTCCAAATCACTTCTGTCGTTGACCGGGCCTTTTCTGATCCATCTTGGCCATGTAATTGTCCGCGACCCTCTCTACATCAGTTACCATCCATCTTTTGGTGATCGAGTGTTACTCTAATGTGCTACACGCAACATATAACATCCCTATCTCCAAACGCCACTGCATGTACCAATATTCCACATGTGCTAAGTGCTACATGGCTGTGTTCCATCTTCCAGTGCTTCATATGCGTGCCACGTGCCAATGTGTGACATGCTGGATGCCACTTTTAAGTTCCCCACAAATAAAAACACTCTTTCAAGTGCCCCACATGTATACCACATCTGCCACAGCCCATCTTAAATCACCATCCATATGACAATGTGTCACATTACCCATCATATAGAGTTGTCAATCCTTAAGCATTTTACTTGCACAACATGTGCCAACATGCAACATATGTCGACATTCATCTTCAAGCAGCCCATATGCGACACTTGTCACCATCCAAGTTCAGTGCACGCAAATTTTTCATTTAAATAAATCAAGGAGATCTTGTTGAAAACCATTTTTCCTCGCTCACCATTTTTAAGAAGTAACTTTTTCAGAAGGAAAAAAAAATTGCCATTTTCTCAAAATTTTCCACAAATACAAATAGGCCCTCAATTGGGATTTTAGGTTCGGTAAACTGAGGGAATTAGAAATTATGAGATTTTATGAATTTATTGGAACGGTGAAGTAGATGTAAATTTTTGGAAATCGTGTATAATTTTTAAGAAATCAGTATATATAGTTGCATTTGTAATACTTATGAATTTATTGGAACGGTGAAGTGGATGTAAATTTTTGGAAATCGTGTATAATTTTTTAAGAAATCAGTATATATAGTTGCATTTGTAATACTTATGAATTTATTGGAACGGTGAAGTGGATGTAAATTTTTGGAAATCGTGTATAATTTTTTAAGAAATCAGTATATATAGTTGCATTTGTAATACTTATATAAAAAAAAAAACTAAAAAAAAAAAATTGCTCATGGATTCTCTAGGCTTGTGCATGTCTAGGTAGTAGTACTAAGTGTTTGGTGGTAGACAGTTGTTTTAATAGGGAGGTCATGAGTTTGAGTGCCCATGTGGTGTGTCGTGAGTGTGTAAATAAAAAATAATAAATAAGCAATCAGGTGTTTTGGGAATTCCCGGGGCACTTGTACCTAGCATGTTGGTGCATGTGGGTGCATCAGCAAGCCTCATGTAGCTTCCACCCACAGGAACTGCCCATATGTCAGGGCACGAGCACCTCGCATCCAAGTGAGTAGACCATGTTTAGTTAGTTAGACGATCAACTCATCAGTCTGGCTGCAAGTGTAGGGGTGCAACTCTGGCTGGATTGGTTGGATTGAGATGATCAACCTGAGCTCAAGGACCGAATCCAACCCAAATTCTTCTATAGTCAACCTTAAACCGAGCCAACCCAGACTAAACCAGCCTCAATTTGCTCGACTCAAACCAACCCAATTTCGAATCAGGTTGGAATTTTCCAATCTTAACTTAAGCCAAGGTACCCGACCCAAACTTGGGTCGGTTGGGTCAGTCAAGTGCAGCTGGTTGACCGGAGCCCATGCTGCAACCCAATATGGCTGCAATTGACTGTAATAGACAGATTACACACCCTGGATTTGGAGGTGGCTCGAGCCAGATCAATGGGCTTGGGCCAAGAAGGCACGTATCACAGCCCACAGATGTATGAAAACAATGGATGTTCTATAAAAATTGACAGCTTCACGGTCCTCCCAACTTATCTAACTGGTGACAGTCACATCCACGATTTTAAAGGGAGTGTGGATCCTCTGTTTCGTGGAAACAGTGAGCAGCTGGTTCCACATTTACTATTGGTCCGTGTCACAGTAAGTGCCACTGCCACATCAACATTTCAAGAAAAGTCTAACAGGAAACGTTAGACGGTTTACATTTGAGAAAATTCCGACTGTACGACCCATTTATGGCTCATTTCCGAGACGAAGCCCACCTCATTTTACCTTCCAAGAATAAGCCCCAGCTGTACGGACGCCTTCCCAAAGGTCGAAAATGCCCCTGCTTTTTCCTGCAAGCGGATCGGCTGGTGCTCCTCGAACTCCAAGTTGTACGAACGGTTCAAAAGATATCAAAGTTACATGGGCCCCACAGTTACGTATTTATTATATCCACAACGTTCATCCATATTTTGAGATCATTTCGGAGCATTATCAAAAAAAAAAATCATATCCAAAGATCAACTTGACCACACCACAAAGAGCAGCGGGAAAATTGATTTTCACAGTTAAAAATTTTGTAGGGCCCACCATAACATTTATTTTTCATCCAAACTATTCATAAGGTCACAAAGACCAGGATGACGAGGAAAAACAAGTTTAGTAAAGATCCAAAACTTCTGTGACCCTAAAAGGGTTTCAATGGTAGACGTTCAATCCTCCACAGCCTTTAACAGTGTGGTCCACTTGATAGCTAGATCTGTCTTATTTTTCATCTCAAGCCTTATATAAGTTAGCCAAAAAGATAGACGGTTTGGAGATAACACATACCTCGTAATAGGACCCACAAAAAGCAGTGGGGATTACAACAGCGAAAAATAAATAAATAAAAAGAATAATAATAATAATAAATAAATAAATAATAGGAACTTATGGCTACGGATAATAACCGTAGCAATAGACCTCGCCCTGCCTTTTCGATATGTCCTATGTATCGAAGGTCTTTCGATATGTACTTGAATATATCGAAGGTCAATCGATTAATCGAAAAAGGTCCAGAACTGTCCAGTGAGTTTGCCTCAAAAATTCTACAATTTCTGATTAATCGAAGTAATTAAGAAAGGTATTTTTACATTTAGCTACGGATTATAACCGTAGCCATAACTGTAGTCTGTGCCAATCTATGAAATTTTATTTATTTATTATTATTATTTATTTTTTTACATGGAGAACTTCATTCTACCTACAATTTTCTCTAATACATATTTATATAAATATGTAAATATAAGCATATTAAAAAAAAATTTCTCTTTTTTTTTTTTTGTCATTTATTTCTTTATTCATTTAACAACAATATCTTCTAAACCAAAATTAGTTACTTGACGTAACCTATATGAATTTGGGGTAGGAGAAGCTACTTTAGCCAACCAACCTAGTTATTTTTCAAGATTCCATCAGGTTGATGGTCGAAAATCCATTTCATTCACTTCATGATCAATTTCAATCAGTTCGTAGTCAATTTCGCTCATTTCATTACTTCACGATGAATTCGCTTCGCTTCACTTCACGGTCATTTCATGCATTCACGGTCATTCCCGATAATTCCATGTTGATTCACGGTCATTTCCACGCATTTCATGGTCAATTCCCTTCACTTCACGGTCATTTCCACGCATTTCACGGTCAATTCGCTTCACTTCACGGTCATTTCCATACATTTCATGGTCATTCCCAGTGATTCCGTGTTGATTCACGGTCATTTCAACGCATTTCACGGTCAATTCCTTTCACTTCACGGTCATTTCCACGCATTTCACGGTCAATTCGCTTCACTTCACGGTCATTTACATGCATTTCACGGTCATTTCCACAGATTTCACGATCAATTCCCTTCACTTCACGGTCATTTCCACGCATTCCACGGTCAATTCGCTTCACTTCAACCCATTTCCATGCAATTCATGGTCATTCCCGGCGTGTTCATTCACGGTCAACTCGACGCACTTCACGGTCAATTCACTTCACTTCACGGACTTTCCCACGCACTTCGCGGTCAATCACTTCACTTCACCGTCATTTCATGCATTTCACGGCCATTCCCGGCGATTTCATGTTCATTCACGGTCAATTCGACGCACTTCAAGGTCATTCACTACATTCACGACCATTTCCACGCACTTCGCGGTCAATTCACTTAACTTAACCATCATTTCCATGCATTTCACGATCATTCCCGGCGATTCCTATTCATTCACGGTCAATTCGACACACTTCATGGTTAATTCACTTCACTTCACGGCCATTTCCACGCACTTCACGGTCAATTCACTTCACTTCACCATCATTTTCATGCATTTCACGGTCATTCCCGGCCATTCCGTGTTCATTCACGGTCAATTCGACGCACTTCACGGTCATTTCACTTCACTTCACGCCCATTTCCACGCACTTCACAGTTAATTCACTTCACTTCACCGTCATTTCCATGCATTTTACGGTCATTCCCGGCGATTCCGTGTTCATTCACGGTCAATTCCACGCACTTCGTGGTCAATTCACTTCACTTCACGGCCATTTCAACACACTTCGCGGTCAATTCACTTCACTTCATGGACTTTCCACGCACTTCGCGGTCAATTCACTTCACTTCATCGTCATTTCGATGCATTTCACGACCTTCCCAGCAATTCCGTGTTCATTCACAGTCAATTCAATGCACTTCACAGTCAATTCACTTCACTTTACGGCCATTTCCACGCACTTCGCAGTCAATCACTTAACTTCACCATCATTTCCATGCATTTCACGGTCATTCCCGGCAATTCCGTGTTGATTCACGGTCATTTTCACACATTTTACGGTCAATCCCTTCACTTCACAGTCATTTTCACGCATTTCACGGTCAATTCGCTTCACTCCACGCCCATTTCCATGCATTTCACGGTCATCCCGGCGATTCCGTGTTCATTCACGGTCAATTCCACGCACTTC
>JAJHSJ010000011.1:14110172-14252823 GCA_021015155.1 Magnolia officinalis
ATAATAAATAAATAAATAAATAACTAATGAAGGTACCTCTCTATATTAACTTAATTATGGAAGTAAGCTAATGAAAATTTAATTTAAAAAGGTGCCGGGATGTAAAAACTTTATTACCGAGGTACTAATTTGTTAAAACCCCAAGGATAAGCAAAGCAAAGAGGACTCGGATTGGGTATTACCCCACCCAGATGTATGGATTTTTTCCATTCACTTTTCCATGTCATTTTAGGGCAGATACAAGATCAACTGGAACACACCACTGAAAGAAGAGGTGCAAATGAAACTTCCTAGGGCCTACGTTGGTATTTATTTGACATCCAGGCTATTCACAAGTTTATATATGCCTCGATAAAAGGAAAATAAATTTATCAGCTTCATCCAAAAACTCTTAGGCCTCAAGAAGCTTTCAACAGTATCCGTTTAAAACCCACTGTGTGGTCTACTTAAGCCTTAGATCATCTGCCCCTTTTTGGTGCAAATGATCTAAAATAATATGGAAAAATAAATGGACTGCCTGGATAGAAGTAATACATCACGGTGGCCCCTCACAGATTCAGCTTTTCCGGAGCTCGGTATGGGCTAAGTAGTGCCCAAACCTGGTACAGGAAGAGCGGACGCGGATTTCCTGTAAAGCCTTGAACACGTAGTTCCATCTCAAGAAAGGTGGTGCCCACCGTGATGTTAGTGTGAAATCCATCCGTTCATCCGTTTTTTGAGTTCATTATAAGACATACGTTCCAAAATTACCTAGATTCAAGACTAATGTAGGCAACACGAGGGAAAACTGGGAAAGAAATACCTAACGTTGAAAATTTCCTGAGCCACACCTTTATTTTTATATGCCATCCGAACCGATTATTAGGTGTTTCCCACTGAAAACACAAATAATTAACTTAGCCTTAAACAAAGCTTTTGCAGCCATTTGAATATTTCAACTGTGGTCTTTCAATCCCCACCGTTTGTTCTCGTTTGTGGCCGACTTAAGATCTGGTTTGTTTTTCCGATGCATGTCCTAAAGGAGAAATTTAGGATTGTGGACCACACCTTTTATCCAGCTGTTTTTATGAAACAATACAAACTTTGTTTTGCAACTTAGACCTGTGCGGAGACCGAATTCCAAGACAAAATACCCCTCCTTTCACGGAAACGGATTGGGTACTCCCTCTGCCACCAGCCAATGGCGGATGGTCGGTCGTCTGTAGGCCTCACCATGATGTATGCTTTTCATCCATGTCGTCCATATATTTTTCCACATCATTTAATGATACGAGACCAAAAATGAGGTATATCCAAATCTCAAGTGTACAACATGACAGGAAAAGTGTTGAATGAGTGTTAACCAATAGAAACCTTTAGGGGGCCCACTGTGATGTTTGTGAGAAATCCTCCCCGTCTAAGTTCATTCATAGGTTCACAAAGACCTGGATGAAGAGGAAAAACAAATTTCATATGATCCAAAACTTCTGTAACCCTAGAAAGGTTTCAATGGTAGGCGTTTAATTCCCCACTGCCTTTTACGGTGTGGTCCACTTGATAGTTAGATCTATTTTATTTTTCGTATCAAGCTTAATATGAGCTCGCCAAATAGATGGACAGTTTGGATATAACAAACCTCATGATGGGACCCACAAAAGCAACACAGCAAAAAAAAAAAAAAAACCACAGATGACCGCGGCACTGCCGCCCGCACAGTTTGGCTAGGGTTATGGCAATGGTTATAATCCGTAGCCATAGTGTATCGAAAATTATAGATTTTTTCAGCAAACTCGGTGGACAGTTTTGAACTTTTTCGATAATATCGAAAGACCTTCGATATATCAAAGCTACGGTTATGGCTACGGTTATAATCTGTAGCTATAGGGTCCCATTGACCCTAACTTACTAGCTTTTTTTTTTTTTTTTTTTTTTTTTTTTTTTTTTTTTGTAATCCCCATGGCATTTTGTGGGTCCCATTATGAGGTATGTGTTATATCCAAACCATCCATCTATTTGACGAGCTTGTATTAAGTCTTGAGACGAAAAATAAGACACATCTAGCTATCAAGTGGACCACACTGTAAAAGGCAGTGGAGGATTGAACGTCTACTATTGAAACCCTTTTAAGGGTCATATAAGTTTTGGATCATTATGAAATTTGTTTTTCCTCTTCATCCAGGTCTTTGTGACCTTATGAATAGATTGGATGGAAAATATATGTTATGGTGGGCCTTACAAAATTTTTAACGCTGAAAATCAATTTTCCCGCTGCTCTTTGTGGTGTGGTCCAGTTGATCTTTGGATATGCTTCTTATATATATATATATATATATATATATATATATATAATATATATATATATATATATATATATATATATATATATATATATATATATATATATATATATGCTCCCAAATGATCTCGAGATATGGATGAACGTTGTGGATATAATAAATACATAACTGTGGGGCCCATGTAACTTTGATCGGGGCAAACATGAAATTGAGTAGGGCGAACTAGAAATTGAGCGGGATGAACTGAAAATTGAGAGGAACAAACTGGAAATTGAGTGGGCCAAACTGAAAATTGAGCGGGACAAATTGAAAATTGAGTGGGACAACTGGAAATTGAGCGGGACAAACTGAAAATTGAATGGGACAAACTGGAAATTGAGCGGGACAAATTGAAAATTGAGTGGGACAAACTGAAAATTGAGCAAGCCAAACTGAAAATCGAGTGGGCCAAACTGAAAATCAAGCGGGTCAAACTGGAAATTGAGCGGGACAAACTGGAAATTGAGCGGGCCAAACTGGAAATTGAGCTGGACAAATTGAAAATTGAGCGGGCCAAACTGAAAATTAAGCGGGACAAACTGAAAATTGAGCGGGTCAAACTGAAAATTGAGCGGGCCAAACTGGAAATTGAGTGGGACAAACTGAAAATTGAGCGGGCCAAAGTGAAAATTGAGCGTTCCAAACTGGAAATTGAGTGGGACAAACTAAGATCGTTCCAATATGACCCAAATCCAACAACTATAATCGTACTTGTCCTGTTACAATACATTAATAACCCGTTGTAGCTGACCTCATTTTAAGATTGGGATGCTGACATACTTAGATCTTGGCCGTTTTAAGATTGGGTGTTACATATTAGTAAATCAGACTGGTTGGGTCATGAAATAGACTTGACCCTTATAGTTAATCTTTGTATGCGTGGGTCGCCACATAAAGAGATAGAGATGGCTTTCTGGGGCAGGTGGGGCATATGTTCTATACTCATCTGATGAATGGTTGTCATCTCCCACGTGTTTCATCACAGTGGAGGAGGAATCATGTGATGATTAGTGCACATCTTTCGACAGTATAAACCGTCTTTCATCTCAAATAAATGAAGCACATAGTTTTATCTAGACTGTTCGTTTGTTGTGTCCAACGGTGGATAGAGCAGGTCCTAGAAAACCTGTCATTTGATCCTCCCAGCTACCAATATCTAAACCTTTATTCTTTTTCGGTTGAATGTGAACCATCTATGGTAAACCAAAACGGAAAAGCTAATATCGTCCTATCACGTAGAATTTTGAGACGTAGTCCAGTTTGGCCCGCTCAATTTCTAGTTTGTCCCGCTCAATTTCTAGTTTGTCCCACTCAATTTCCAGTTTGTCCGCGAAGTGATTGAAATTGACCACGAAGTGAATGAAATGGATTTTCCACCATCGACCTGATGGAATCTTGGAAAATAGCTAGGTTAGTTGGCTAAATTATCTTCTCCTACCCCAAAATCATATGTGGTACGTTAAGTAAAGCATTCTAGTTTAGGAGATATGCTTGTTAAATAAATAGGCAAAGAAATGAATTAAAAGATGGAAAAATATTTTTATATACTTATATATACATATTTACATAATTATGTATTAGAGAAAAACGTAAGGGATAAATAGTTCTCCTTGTAAGGGACCCTATAGCTACGGATTATAACCGTAGCCATAACCGTAGCTTCGATATATCAAAAGTTTTTTGATATTATCGAAAAAGTCCATAACTGTAGCGAGTTTGCGTAAAAAATGTTACAATTTTCGATACACTATGGCTATGGATTATAACCGTAGCCAGATTGCGCTGGCAGCGGTGCCACGACCGTCTGTGTTTTTTATTTGGCTATGTTGCTTTTGTGGGTCCCATCATGAGGTCTGTGTTATATCCAAACCGTCCATCTATTTGGAGAGCTCATATGACGGCTTGAGACGAAAAATAAGATAGATCTAACTATCAAGTGGACCACACTGTAGAAGGCAATGGGGATTTGAACGTCTACCATTGAAACCCTTGTAGGGGTTACAAAGGTTTTGGATCATTATGAAATTTGTTTTTCTTCTTCATCCAGGCCTTTGTGAGCTTGTGAATAGATTGGATGGAAAATAAATGTTATGGTGGGCCCTACAAAAATTTTAATGGTGAAAATCAATTTTCCCGCTGCTCTTTGTGTGGTCCAATTGATCTTTGGATATGATTTTTTTTTTTTTGGATAACGCTCCGAAATGATCTCGGAATATGGATAAACGTTGTGGATATAATAAATGCATAGCTGTGGGGCCATGTAACTTTGATCTCTTTTGAGCCGTTTGTACAACTCTCAGTTGGAGGAGCGTCAACACTCGTCTTCGAAAGGAAGGGAGGGGTATTTTCATCCTCAAATTCGTTGTCCGTACGAGCAGGTCTAAGTTGCAAAACAAAGTTTGTATTCTTTCATGAAAACAGTCGGATAAAAAGTGGGGTCCATAGTCCTAAATTTCTCGTCCTAAAGTGAGTTTAGGAAATGGATGGACGGAGTGAATTTTTCAAAAACATCAAGGTGTGTGCCTCGGAAACGGATTGGCTACTCCCCCTAACACCAGCCCCGTGTCTGATGATCGGTGTTCTGTAGGCCCCACCATGATGTATGTGCTTCATCCATTCCATTCATCCATTTTTACAGATCATTTTAGGGCTTGATACAAAAAATGATAGGAATATAAATCTCAGGTGGAACATACCACAGGAAAACAATAATGATTGGATATCCACCATTAAAATCCTTTGATCAATTGATGTTAATGAAATTTGTCTAGCAAACAATCTGGGGAAGAGCTCAATGTCTATCCTCATATAGAGGGAGATGAGGTACTTCACCTTCTACTGGTCGAGGTCATCCATATCAATGGATAGATAGGTCTTCCATAAGTTGATTATTGTTTCATGGCCGTTTAGGGGCTTCTATGTCATGACCGGTTTTAATCGATCACTTGTATGCACACATATACCGAGCTGACCTCGTGTCTCTGACCAGTCCAATTTTACGTATAACAGTATGTTTCTAGGTTGTCTGAACATGGTTGTGTGGAAATAATTAAATAATACACTTCAGAGAAAGTGGCTGAGCACTGCCCCGTGAAGAAACTTGGGAAAGAGGAAATGTGGCGATACTGAGTGTCCAATCAGGATGGATTTGGGTCATCCCTGATGGCGCCTCTCACATGAACAGTTCAGGATTTCCAAATGTATAGAGATTGATTGAGTGAACGATTGAAGTCTCATGTTGCAAGTGTCAAACACATAGGAATGGTCCGCTCCATGAAAAGATATTTCGATTTCATTCATCAGGCATGCATTCACGTCAATCCAGACAGACCAGTTTGTAAAACCCCTTGTAGAATAAGCACGCGCGGAAATCATTAGTAAAAAAAATCAATGGTTAGATTATTTGGAATTATTTATAGATTATCTGATCAGTACCGATTTTGTGCTACGTTGTTCCAGTGGGACCCATGATTCATCCATATTGCTATAAATTAGAGAAATCACTCATCTATCCTGATGTAGAGCGGGTTGCAGACAGTTTCATGGCCAAGATGGATAAAAAAAAAGGCCCGGTCGACGACAGAAGTGATCTGGACCGTCGGACCTTAGATCGGGCGTATCTCGCAATCCGGAATGAGTTACC
This sequence comes from Magnolia officinalis, assembly GCA_021015155.1. Taxonomy (NCBI): domain Eukaryota; kingdom Viridiplantae; phylum Streptophyta; class Magnoliopsida; order Magnoliales; family Magnoliaceae; genus Magnolia; species Magnolia officinalis. The sequence goes on from JAJHSJ010000011.1 coordinate 14,116,131, forward strand.
TGACGTAAAATATATGATTTTGGGGTAGAACGAGCTACTTTAGCCAACCAACCCTGCTATACCAGGTTGCGACGCCCGGAATTGTGAAAAACCCCTGGATCGACGGTCGTTTCCCTGCTTTAATTTCGTTTTACTATAAATAATAAGTTTTAGTTTGATTATAACTCTTCATCGGTCGGGCTTAAGGAGTTGCGCCCAACGTGAAAAGAGCTTAGAATAATTAGTAGAACGGTTTGGTGAAGCCAAATAAGACACTTACTATTTTTGTCCGAAAACCTTGCGCACTAGTAAACATCATGACTGTCCATATATAGTAAGTTTACTATTTATAGTAAGTCGCGGATTCTAGGAGTTTTAGTTGTAGTTTGATTCTGATTTCTTTCCCATTGCTTGGTACCCCTATTTAAAGGGTTGTGAACTCATTTTTAGTCATTAATTAATCAAGTTCGAATTTATTAGAATTTATTTCTATTTCTTGCTTTCTTTCCTTGTGGATTCGAGAAGTCTCTGTGAGGAGTCCAGAGAAGCTCCGTGGATTCAGAGTAGTTATCCTCATCATGTTCATCCCTGTGTCATATCCATTTGTAGTACATAAAGCCTTCATCAAGATCTTATATCTTAGTATCTATTGTCATTAGCATTAAATATTGCATAAATGCAATTCAATCCCATCTAATCCCTTTAAATACCAGGAGCCAAGTGTACTGAGTTACTCAGCACGCAATTTGCTTCCCTGTAACAGTTGTTACAAACGATATTTTCATAGGGATTGGCACATTTCTGTGAGGGAGAAGCTATGATAGAGCCGTTTCCATACTAATATAATATAACCATCTTCCACAGTCTACCAGGAGATACCGACCTCAGAACAGGATGGGCCTTTGAGGGGTCCACTATAATGTCATGAGCTTATCAACACTGTCTATCCCGTTTGATGTGTCATATTTTAGGATATGAGGCTGATAAGGCTCAACTGGACCACATGATAGGAAGAAGCTGTGACAATGGTCCTCACCATTGAAACATTCCTAGACCTCACTGTGATGTTTATTAGCCATCTAACCAGTTCATAAGGTCAAATAGACCTGGATGAAGGCAAAACACAAATATCAGCTCGATCCAAAACTTCTGCAACTCCCAAGAAGTTATTAATGGTGGGTGTTTAACACCCACTATGTGGCCCACTAGAGCATTGCATCTACCACATTTTTGGGTTTATATCCTAAAATGATATGACATAGAAAAAGAAACTCACACATCAAGGTAGGCCCCTCAAAGCCTGGCCTGTTCCGAACTTAGGACAGCACCTACTCTGCGCATGGAAGGCCAGATTATAGATCAGGACCATCCATCTACATAAGATGATCCTTGGTTCAAGAATCATACCAATTGAACAATCCTAGCCATCTCTTGTTCTCACCATTCCCAGCCATTGGTACAGTCTAAAGCAACCGCCCAAGACCCTTATTTATTTATTTATGTATTTAAAATTTGTTGTTGTTAGCTTGTTAGTACACCCCACTGTCAGTTCACTCTTCACTGTTAGCCACCCCCACTACGAATCTATACCAAGACCTAAGTGTTGAAACGAGGTATCTTTCACTTAGTCTACCACTTGAGCTATGGATCAGGGTGTAACCGCGCCAGACCTGATCTGTCATATTTACGCAGCCTACTTTGATGGTAAAAGATGTGATGCCTAACAGCATTAGGAAGACAAAAAGAATATGTTGGTAGAAGACGCATGGTATAAAGGTTAAAGAAAATAAAATAAAAGCAAACGGCGGTGATACCTAACAACATTCGGAAGACAAAAAGAAAATGCGTGGAGAAGAAGCGTGGTATAAAGAAAAGAAAAGAAAAGAAAAAAAAGCGAACGGTAGGACGCTTGGTATAAAGATTGAGGGATTTTCACAAATTAGTACCTCATTGGTACAGTATTTACATCTCAGTATCTTTTTAAATTTTGTTTTCATTAAATTACCTCATTAATCAAGTTACCGTGAAAGTTACCTCCTGTTAGTTTTTGTTAACTTTCCTGATCATTTTTCTTAAATTGACAAAATTACCCATCGATTAATTAGTCTGCATAAGAAAATTCATAATGTAACTAGCTGTAATTATCATTAATGAAGTATAATTATCAAGAAAATTCAGATTTTTTGGGCCCAATTGCATTGGGACGTGCCGACCAATTAGTTTTCGAGATCATTTTAAGGCATGAGCCAAAAAATATGACAGATCCAAATCTCGGTACTACACTGTTGGAAATAGTGGTGATTGAACCCCCACCATTAAAAACTTCCTAGGGCCCACCGTGATGTTTAGTTTTCATCTAATCTATGAATTAAGTTTTATAGACTTGGGTACATCTTCATCCAAAACTTTTGTGGCTTGATAAGCTTTTAATAGTGGTAGTAGAATCAACACTATTTCTTATAGTATGATCTACTTAAGATTTAAATCTGCGTCATATACATCTCATGCCATAAGATGATGGGCAAAATAGATGAGTGGGGTGGATAAAACACATACATCTTAGTCAGGTGCACAAAGCACACCACATTTAAGTTCAAGGCTTTGCTGCAACAGCATATTAAGAGAGACGATTGCATGTGACCCTGGTCACAGGGATATCTCCGTGACCGGGGCTGTGTGGGCCCATAGAAATGTTCGTTCTAAATTCACTCGGTACATCTGTTTTCAAAAGACCACAGTAGGGAAGGATTGTTAAAATCATGGAGATATAAGACTCAGGTGGGCCATACAACAGTGAAACAGAAGTTTTGTATCAGGATGATATTTGTTTGGATGGCATATAAACATCATAGTCAGGTCCAAGAAGGTTTTAACTGTGAGCGTTGCTGTTCCACTGTTTTGTTGGTGTGGTGCAGCTTTTGTTTTTATTATTTTATTATTTTATTTTTTATCTTCATGATTTTTAGAATCCTATCCTATTGTGGTCTTTCAAAACAGTGGATATGACATACATTTTTGTAGACCCCACACAGCCCTGTCACAGATATATCTCTATGCCGGGGTCACAGCAATCTGCTCCTGCACGTTAGAGGCAATCCACCTGTGAGAAATCTACCCCGCTCATTCATTTTGCAAGCTCATTTTATGACATTAGACTAAAATGAGGTAGAGGCAATCCATTACAGTGATATATGAGTTTTATCCATACTGTCCATCCATTTTGCCGAATTATTTTAAGATATAAGCTCAAAATGAGTAAGTTAAAAGGCTTAAGTGGACCAGACATTAGGAATTAAACATTTATCACTGAAAACTTATTTTTAATTTATTTATTTTACCGTGAAATTTATTATATTATTATTATTATTATTATTTTGTTTCCTTCATTCAGAACCAGTGGGATGAAAAGTAAACATCACAGTGGTGCCTAAGAACGTTTCAACTGTGAGTGTTGTTATCACCACTGCTTCCTGTGGTGGTCCACTTTGCTTTGGATCTTACTTCATTTTGGGGCACATGTCCTAAAACAACATGTAAAAATGGATGGGCAACGCATCGATAAAACCCACATATCATGGATCCGTACAGTCCCTGGACGGATTATCATCCTGACAGGACGCAATTCGTATTAAAAAATATATATATATAAAAAAAAAAAAAAAAAAACTAATGAAGGTATCTCTCTACATTAACTTAATTAAGGAAGTAAGCTAATGAAAATTTAATTTAAAAAGGCTAATTTGTTAAAACCCTAAGGATAAGCAAAGCAAAGCAAAGAGGACGCGGATTGGGTATTACCCCCACCCAGATGTATGGATTTTGTCCATTCACTTTTCTACGTCATTTTAGGCCAGATACAAGATCAACTGGAACACAACACTGAAAGAAGAGGTGCAAATGAAACTTCCTAGGGCCCAATATTTATTTGACATCCAGGCTATTCACAAGTTTATAAATGCCTGGATAAAAGGAAAATAAAAATATCAGCTTCATCAAAAACTCTTAGGCCACAAGAAGCTTTCAACGGTGTCCCTTTAAAACCCACTGTGTGGTCCACTTAAGCCTTAGATCATCTGCCCCTTTTTGGTGCAAATAATCTAAAATAATATGGAAAAATAGATGGACTGCCTGGATAGAAGTAATACATCACGATGGCCCCTCATAGATTCAGCCTTTCCGGAGCTCGGTACGGGTTAAGTAGTGCCCAAACCTGGTACATGAAGAGGGGACGCGGATTTCCTGTAAAGCCTTGAACACGTAGTTCTATCTCATCCCTTTTTGGTGCCCACCATGATGTAAGTGTGAAATCCATCTGTTCATCCGTTTTTTGAGTTCATTATAATACATACGTTCCAAAATTACCTAGATTCAAGACTAATGTAGGCAACACAAGAGGGAACACTGGGAAAGAAATGCCTAACGTTGAAAATTTCCTGGGCCACACCTTTATTTTTATATGCCATCCGAACCGATTATTAGGTGTTCCCCACTGAAAACACAAATAGCTTTGCCTTAAACAAAACTTTTGCAGCCATTTGAATATTTCAACTGTGGTCTTTCAATTCCCACCGTTTACTCTCGTTTGTAGCCGACTTAAGATCTGGTTTGTTTTTCCGTGGCATGTCCTAAAATGAGTTTAGGAAATGGATGGACGGAGTGAATTTTTCAAAAATATCAAGGTGTGTGCCTCGGGAACGGATTGGCTACTCCCCCTGCCACCAGCCCCGTGGCTGGTGGTCAGTGCTCCGTGGGACCCACCATGATATATGTGCTTCATCCATTCCGTTCATCCATTTTTACAAATCATTTTAGGGCTTTATATAAAATATTATAGGAATATATATCTCAGGTGGAACACACCACAGGAAAACAATAGTGATTGGATATCCACCATTAAAATCCTCCTAAGGCCCACTGTACTGTTTATTTGACATCCAATATGTTGATTAGGCCATACAGACACAGATGAAGGGAAGACCTGTAGTGTGGTCCACTTGAGAATGGGATATACCTCATTTTCTGTTTCATAACATAAAATGATATCGAAAAATGGTTGGACAGCATGGATGAAACACATAATCATGGTGGGATCCACAGAGCACTGACCATCAGCCATTGGCTGGTGGCAGGGGGAGTAGCCAATCCGTTCCCGTGTGCCTCACCCTGCTTTCCAGCGCAGGAACTTCCTGGAAAGCCAGTAAATCCCCGTCCAAGAATAAGGACGGTTGATATTTCATTTGATTTACCATCCGTCTGGAGGCCACAGATAGACGGTTGGGATAGTGCTTACGATGGCTTATATATATATATGTTGGGATTTTTGACCTGCGGAATCACACAGATCTAGATCTAGGATGGTAATCCAATGGCACCAAGCACACACAAGAAAAGAGAACACACAGATTTAACGTGGAAAACCCTTGCGGGAAAAAACCACGGCACAAAGCGACAGATCACCACTATGAAAGCATCAATTACAAAGAGAAAAAACTTACCCGATTCGAACAACCTCGAATCTCACCCTTGCTACACCCTTTAGAAACCCTGGAACCCTTTTAGAAAGCCTTAGCATTCATCACAACTTCCTAGAAAAACCCTAGGAATACCTATTTATAGTTTAGAAAACTTCCCTTCCGCATCCCAGTTGCGAAAGGACTCAAATCCGCAGTTTCGCGCAAAATCGCGGAACAAACTGCGTAACCTTCGACTAGTTGTAGCGAGTCTTCGACTGGTCGTAGCCCACCTTCGACCAGTCGTAGCTGTCATTCGACCAGTCCTGGTTACAGTAAAAAACAGCAAAAAACTTGCTGGACTTTGAGTCGTACAAGGGCTCGAACCTACGACCGGTCGAGCGTCTCCTACGACCAGTCGAAGCTTCCCACGACCGGTCGAACGACCTCAAAACCTTAGATTTAAGACTTTTCTCAACAATCTCCACCAAGTCTTCAATCTTCAACCGTGTGGCTCCTTGACCTCTTCTCTTATCTCTGCTTCACATCATAGCTCAAGATCACATTGGCCAACCAGCGCCAATCACGGATCTGATAGATACCTATTATACCGTCGGCACGAATATCTCTGAGAAGCCGATCCCTTCTCTCTGAGCATAATCCTTCGCTACCAACCTTGCCCTGTATCTATGCCGTATCCTCCTGAAGATCCACCTGCATCCAACCGCTCACCGGCCCACTGGAAGCTCCACCAGCTCCCATATGTCGGTCTGGTAAAACGAATCCATCACATCGCCCATAGTCACATTCCACTTCTCAGCACCAGGCTCACCTAGAGCCATCAGAATAGAAGATGAATCCCCTGCAATATTGGAGTCGTCCATGTACCTTGCCGATATCCTGCAATCATGCCATATGGTTCTTCTCACAAGTGGCTGCTCCACCTGCTCTGTATCCCTGTCCGCACGTCTCAGCCTTCTTGCCCTGCCCGCTCATGTGGTCATGCCCATCATGCCACACACGTGCAGAGGTGGAATTCGCTACATCCACTGTTGCTCCACCTTTTGAAGTGCACCCGATCAACCTGTAAACATGATCGAGTCGTTGCGCTTTCATGACTACCCGTGCCCGCTTGGATACCGTAAGAGCACCATCAATACCTGTGTACTTGCATCCCTTTGCCTCAAGCACACCAAGAGAAATCAGATTCTGTTTCAAATTAGGAACGTGCCTGACATCAGTCAAAGTACGCTCCACCCCATCAAACATCCTGATGCGTACCGTACCAATAGCCACAACATTACAGGCAATGTCATTGCCCATAAATACCTGTCCACCATCGCACTCTCTATAGCTGGTGAACCAACTCCGATGAGGAGTCATGTGAAAAGATGCCCCTGTGTCTAACATCCACTCGTCCTTACGATCATCGTATGACCGTCTGAGCGAAGACACAGACAAAACATCGCCATCACATCCACTTGATTCATCTGACGTGACAGTGTTAGCCTCCCTGCATGAAGCCTCAGAATCTTCCCTCTTAGATTTAGGATTTTCACAATCCCTTTTCACATGTCCTTCCTTCCCACAATTCCAGCACTTTACCTTTCCTTTGCCTTTGCCCTTGGATTTGGATCTAGAACCTGAAGAACCTGTACCGTGTTCAGAATTCCTACCCACTGTAAACAGTGCATCAAAAGATGTCCCTATGTTGCTGTCTAACAGTCTCATAGCCTTCCCTTGAAGGGCTGAGATAACAGTGTCGACACTCAGAGTTTTATTCATGCTGCACATAGTGTCCTTGAATGACTCATAGGACGCCGGGAGAGAATTCAGCAACATACATGCTTGTTCTTCATCTTTCATCACTTCATCCATATCGAGCAATTTGCAAACAAATTTATTAAAATTGCTGATGTGAGCCTCCAGATCTCCACCCTCTACCATCTTGAAGTTATACCACTGCCGCTTCAAGTGCAGACGATTTTCAGAGGATTTCTTCGCATAAACATCCTCCAACTTCGCCCATAAATTAGCCGCAGTTTTCTCCCTCATGACGTTGTAGAGAACCTCATCCGTGAGACATAAACGGATCGATGATAAGGCTTTCTTATCAAGAGTATTCCAATCATCATCTTTCATGGTGGACTTCCGCTCCTTAAGAGCACCATCTTCGCCTTGCTTGATTAAGGAACTCATCATCTTGATCTTCCATAACTCAAAATTATTTTTCCCTGAGTACTTCTCAATCTCATACCTGGCGCTCGCCATTATTACTAATCCCTCAGATTCAAATCTGTGTCCCAACCGATTGCTTTGATACCACTTGTTGGGATTTTTGACCTGCGGAATCACACAGATCTAGATCTGTGTGATTCCGCAGGCCAAAAATCTCAACAATATATATATATATATATATATATATATATAATATATAAAATAAATTAAATCTCGACCATATATATATATATATATATAAAATAAATTAAATCTGTGGTCGAGATTCATCAAATGAACAACAACGTATAGCAATAACTGGCAACAAACCATGACTTGTTTGTCGCGTGACCGGTCAAGTTGGAGTCTATAAATAGAAAGAAATGCAACGAGAACACAAGACAAAGAAAGCTTTCATCTGAATTTCCCTTTCTTTGCTGTGAGTGAAAAGAGTGAGGAAATATGGCCTTTGTTGAGTTCGTTGTCCAGAGCCTTCTCAAAAATCTTCGTGACGCCCTCATTAACGAAGCCCGTTTCTTAAGCGGGGTTCGCGATGAAGTGGAATGGCTGGAGGCAGAATTTGAGCCAATGGAAGCCTTCTTGAAAGACGCAGACACCAAACAAGAAGAAGGAGATGAAAGAGTGAAGAACTGGGTGCGGCAAGTGAAAGATGTTGCATATGATGCTGAGGACGTCATCGACACCTTTGTCTTCGAGATAGCACGCTTGAGGCAAAGAGGATTTGTGGGTCGCATTAAAAGGTACGCTTTCATCTTCAATGAGTGGAAAGCTCTCCATAAGGTGGGCTCCGATATCAAACGGATAAAGAATAAAATCCGTGCGATCTCCGATAGTAGGTTGGCTTATGGAATTCAAAATATAGGCCAGGGAGCAAGTACAAGCTCTGCTGATCGAAGCCTCCAAGAATGGAGGTTCACTTCTCCGAATGTTCCAGAACCAGATTTTGTTGGTTTTGAGGAGGACTTGGAGGAATTGGTCGCGCGGTTGACAAAGGGAGAGCAGCGACGTTGTGTTGTTTCTGTAGTAGGAATGGGTGGTCTCGGTAAGACCACTCTTACTAAGAAACTTTATAACGACAACCGTGTTAAGAAACATTTTGATTCTCATGCATGGATCTCTGTATCACAAGAGTATGCTGTGACAGATCTTCTGCGGGCCATCGCAAACTGCTGTATGCCGCTCTCCAAAGAGCAGATGGAGAAAATGAATGCTGTTGATCTGAGGGACAATATTTCCAAGTATCTGACTGACAAGAGATACTTGGTGGTATTGGATGATTTATGGACAAACGAAGCATGGGATTATCTCAAGCATGCTTTCCCAGAAAATAGTAAGGGAAGCAGGGTCGTGCTCACCACAAGAAACAAAGACGTAGCATTATATGCAGATGTACAAAGCAAGCCTCATGAACTGCGATTTCTAAATAATGAAGAGAGCTGGGTTTTGTTCTGCAAGAAAGCATTCCCAGGACTAGGTGGCATTTGCCCTCCGGAATTGAAGGAGTTAGGAAGACGGATTGTTCAAAAATGCGATCGTCTCCCTCTTGCGATCATTGTCATCGCAGGGCTCTTATCAAGAAAAGATCCACTGGAGTGGGAGAATGTACTAAAGAGCATTACCTGGCAGTTTGTGGAGGGACAAGTGGAAATCTCCAGCATAATATCTCTAAGCTATAAAAATCTTCCCTATCACTTGAAACCATGTTTTCTCTACCTGGGCATTTTTCCAGAAGACTATGAATTCCGGGCTAAGAAACTGATTCAATTGTGGACCGCAGAAGGGTTACTGCAACAAAGAGGGAATGAAACGCTAGAGGAAGTGGGATACGATTGTCTAAAAGATTTGATTCAGCGAAATATGATTCAAGTGGCTAACAAAAGTTCAAGTGATGGTATTAAAAGTTGCCGTATTCATGATCTTTTGCGGGATCTTTGCATATCAGAAGCAAAGAAAGAAAACTTTCTCCAAATTCTTCATGAGAATGTGGATGCTGATCTATCCACATCCACAGCCCGTCGATTTGCAATTCACTATATTAGTGCCTCAAATGAGTACCCTCCCTTAAAATCTTCTACTCCACACCTTCGATCTGTGTTGATCCACCCCAGAGAAGGTGAGTGGCTCGACAGGAAACAAGGGAAGTTTCTTTATGGAGGCAGTAAATTGCTCAGGGTGCTAGATCTAAACGGTTTAATAATAACAAAGCTACCGAGTGAGATAGGTGCACTGATCCACTTGAGATACATCAGCTGTACCATCCATTCTTTTAATGGGTTCGCATCATCAATGGGCAATCTTCAAAATTTACAAACATTAATTGTAACAACTTTTGAGAACGTCTTCAACATACCCAGCGTAATGTTGAAGATGCAACAGTTGAGACATTTCCAAGTGAAGAGCAGTTGGGGTTCGATAAAAGGGCATCCACGACTCGACCGGACTAGCAACCTCCAAACTCTATCAGGCATAAATGCAGGTGAATGGATGCATGGTTGCTTGAGAAAGTTCACCAATCTTAGAAAACTAGGAATACGTTTAGATGATGGAGCATATGCTGATGTATTGTGTGAATCCGTTCCCAAATTGGAATGCCTCCAGTCCTTGTTTGTGGAGGGAGACCAAATACCATCGAATTTGCGTTTTACACGTCTTCTCAAGTTAAGTAAGCTGCATTTGGTTGGAAAGTTAGAGAAGCTACCTGAGTCTACTGAATTCCCAACAAGCCTCACCAAGCTCACCTTGAAAGACACCCATTTAAATCAAGATCCACTGGTGACGTTGGAGAAGCTGAAAAACCTTCGCATTCTCAGATTGCTCGATACTTCATATGATGGAGCGGAAATGGCTTGCTCTGCACAAGGGTTTCCTCGACTCGAATTCTTACATCTTGAAAGTTTAAATCAATTAGAGGAGTGGAGAGTAGAGAAAGAATCTATGCCAAATCTTTTACATTTACGGATCGAATTATGCTCGGAATTGAAGAAGCTTCCGGAAGAACTGCGACACGTGAGTACACTAAAGAAATTGGAGCTGGGGGCAATGAATTCAGAATTAAAAGCAAGGCTCCAAGAAAACGAGGGAGAGGACTGGCATAAGATTGGGCACATACCATCCATCCACATAAGCTAACATTGGTGAGACTTTTTTCCCCTCTTTTATTTATTTACCTTTTAATCCATACTATATCATTTTTCCTTTTTCCTTTTTGTGTGCAATTACTTGGACCAAAAAAAAAAACATATAGTCTCGTGAATTTGAATTTTAAATTCCAATTATATTCTTAAAGTAATTTATTCTTTTAAATGCTTTAAATCATTACTAAATTCCAATTATATTCTTAAAGTAATTTATTCTTTTAAATGCTTTAAATCGTTATTATGAAAATCTGATGCTATCTTCTCCTTTCCTTTCATAGTATGTAGTGCCAATAGTATGCGATGAAGGCGCGGCAAAATTCAGTGCCATAACTTCTCATTTGTCCACGTCATTGCCGGTGATTCCAGCAAACTAGATACGCCGGATTTCACTCTCCGAGATAGGTTCGTGCTACCCAACATAACTTTTAATGTGATCCACACCGTCCATCAATTTTTACATATTATACCTAAAAAATGAGCCCAAAAATAGCACATCCAAAGCTCAAATGTACTACACCATAAAAAGCACTGAGGTTTATTTGCCATCTAAACTCCCCCCGTAATGCCACTGTAGGAAGGAAAACACAAATATTAGCTTGATTAGAGCCCACTAAGTAATGGGGCCGGGAAGTTCCACGTCTCAATCCTTCCTGTTTCCTTCTCTCAACCTTAAATTTCTGCACCACACGGAAGTGCGCGCGGCCCTTATCATGTTGCCATGCTTGACGTGTGTATGCATTACCCTCCCCAATTTTTGGTATCATTTTAAGGCATTATCGAAAAAAAAAAAAAGAGGCAGATCCAATTATTAGGTAGATCATACCATTAGGAACAGTGGTGATTGACCATTAATGGGAGACAAAAGTTTTGGAACAAGCTGATATTTGTTTTTCTTCTTCATTCAGGATTACCTGAATTGGATGAAAATTAAAAACTACGGAAATATTAAGGTGAGCCCTAACAAGTTTTTAACAGTAGTGTTCAATCACCACTGTTTCCTAGTGTATGGTCCAACTAAGAATTGGATATTCTTAACTCTTGGTATCATGCTTTAAAATAATATGAAAAAACTAGATGGATGCGGTGGATATAGAATACACACATCAAGGTAGGCCCCACGGGGGTCCTTACTCTTACCCGGGTAGTAGACTCCCTGGAGTTTCAACACCGGGTCAAGGGTTCGAGTACCCACAGTGGTGTAATCCCACAGTGTGCGTGTGTGGGTGTGTGTGCGTGTGGCGTGAGTGTGTGGGGGTGTGTGTGCGTGTGTAAAAAAAAAAAAAAAAAAAACGTAGGCCCCACGGTAAGGTTTGCACAGTCCTGAGTCAGGCCAGGTCTTACCTAATCCGGCCCCCTGCACCACACAGTAACGGGATTTCTTGAGTTGTGAAATTTACTTGGGCTCACGATGATGTGTTTCTTAGATCCACACCGTCCATCCATTTTTGCAGATCCTTGTAGGACACTAACTCATAAAAAATACAGATCCAAAGCTAAAGTAGACAACACCACTGAAGACACTAGGATTTGAAGCTACGGCTGAGAACTTCTTGGGATCACACAAGGATCTGATCAATCTGATAGTTATATCTTAACTTTATCCAAGTATGTGTGATGTTATGAACATGTAAGATGGAAAATAAGTCTCATGGTTGGCCTTAGGAAAGTTTCAATCCCCACCTGTTACAGGTAAATAAAAGGGGTTAACGTTTTACAAACCACGTTAGAAACAAGGTCTCAATCGACCTATTTGCAGTCACTGTAGAAAACTGGTTATACTGCTGATCAATGTTGGGTTCTTCAATCTAGTTGAAAAAGTCACTAGCATTTATATTGCACATAAACATATACCAAAAGTAAGGGCGTTGATCAGCTGATATTTATGTGAGACAGCTTCGACCTAGCTAGATTTATTCTTTTTTTCCACTTGAGCTTTGGATTATCTCAAATTTGGGTTCATGCTATAGAATTATTGGGATTTTAAAATGTTTTACACATTAAAAGTTGTATTGTGCAGTTAGCAATCTATTTGGGAGAGAAAAATCCGATTTTGAACTATTTTGAGCTGGGCGGTCACCCCAATAGCCTGACTCTATTTAATATTCTGATGTTACTGCCCCTAGCCGAGTCCATTGACACCCCTTTTAGTCAGAGTCATGGAGCGAGAAGGAAATGCCTTGAAATTTCCCAAGCCTTGCGTCCCACCTAGGGCTGAAGGTTGTGCGGGTTGGGTCAGGTTGGCGCTCAACCTTAGCCCAACCCAAGGTTCCTATGCCTCAACCCTAACCCAACCCAACCTCGGGTTGGGAATTCTCAACCTAAGCCCAACCCACGCAGGCTCGGTCGGGTTAGCCGGGTTGGTCAGGTAGATACATGCTAATATTTTCATTATTACATTAGTCTATTATATTTTCAATTCACGTCTTATTTTTTGTACCTACAATTTTATTAATTATATATGTAGTTATTTATAGTAAAAAGTTCATTTCTTTTATAAACAAACAAGTTAAAATATAGGACAACTAACTCTTAAAGTTGTATTGTGTATCAAGCAATTTATTTGGGGGAGAGAAATCCGGCGTATCTTGCTAGCTTGAGTTATCGAAAATGATGTGGACCAATGAAATCCGACGGCATTGGAATTTCCAGTGCCTTCAACATAGACAATCAACACTCAATTATAATTAATTTATAAGGAACTTATATATTGATAGGATTCGGATTGAGCCGGGCAACCTGAGACCTCAACCCGAGCCCAACCCAAGTTTTATCAGGTTGGTGTTTATATGGCCCAAGACCGAGACCAAACCCAATACATCCTGCCCAACCCCAACCCAATGTCGGGTCGGTCATGGGTCGGTCGGGTTGAACCGGCCCAACTTTCAGCCCTAGTCCCACCTCCGGACAGTAATCTGTCTGGATAGGGCTCTGTGGGGCCCAACGTGATGTAAGCATTTTATCCATGCCGTTCATCACTTTTCTCAGATCATTTTAAGTTATGATCCTAAAAATTAAGCAGGTCCATAGCTCCATTGGACCACACCAAAGGAAGCTGCAGTGATAATGATATCCACTGTTGAAACCATTCTAAGGGCCACCATGATGTTTTGTTTACCATCCAACCTATTCATAAGGTCATGTGGACGTGGATGAAGTGAAAAAACAAATATCAGCTTGATCCGAAACTTCTCCAGCTCCCAAGAAGTTTTAACGGTGGAAGTTCAATTCCCACTTTGTGGTCCAGTTAACCCATGTACCTTCCTCATTTTTTGGGTCATACCTTAAAAATATCTGATAAAAACTATGAACAGAGTGGATAAAACACTTACATCACTGTGGGCCCCAAAGAGCATACGTGGAAATATATGTATTATCTCTTTGGTGATCGACGAAATTTTCTCTTCCAACGGAAATAAAATCTTTTTGAGGCACGGATCTTCTGTGGGCCTAACCATGATGTATGTGTTAGATCGTTTATTCATTTCTCCCTATCAATCTAGAGGATGACCCGACATGATACCCGATTGCGTCCTGAAGGAAGAAAGGACGTACATGTTTGGAGGCGTGGAACTTTTGTGGCCCCACCATGATGTAAGTATTAGATCTACACCGTCTATATTTTGAGATCATTTTATGGCCTAATAAAAAAAGAGCAGATCCAAAGCTTAAGTGGACCACACAACAGGAAACAGTGGTAATTGTACACTCACCGTTGAAAATTTCTTAGAAGGCTCGGATCAACCTTGTATTTGGGTTTTTCCCTTCATCCAGGTCTGTGTGACCTGATGAACAGTCTCGATGGTAAATAAACGTCGTGTTGGGCCCCAGGAAGGTTTCATCGTTAGGGGTTCAATCCCCGTTTCTTTCTGTGGCGTGGTCCACTTGAGATCTCGATCTGTCTGGTTTTTTAGCTTATGTCCTAGACCGATCTGTGAAATGGATAGACGGTTTGGATCTAAAACATACATCACCGTGGAGCCCATAGAAAATCCACTCCTAAAAAAGATTTCCTTAGAAAAAAATTCGGTGTACACCAAACAGGAAATACGTATATTTCTACGTATGTCTTTTTTTCTTTTTTCTTTTTCTCAGCTGACGTCAGAACTGGTGACGTGGAACAATAATAAAGAAAGTCAATGGATCCCCTGTGGACGATCCTCACTATTTTAAATTTTCTAGTATTTAATTATTTTTTTATATGAAGTCCGCATGTTAATTGTCTGAAGAAATGCTTCTACCATGTACTTTTGGATGAAACCATTCTAGCGATCCTCAGCTTGAATGCACGCAGATGGTTGTATGAGTTGTAAAAGAACAATTGAATCATCCATCTAGTTGACCGGACCTTTCTTTGATAAATTCACTTTTTTTTTTTTTTTTTACTCATTCGATCAGTGACTTTTCCTTGCTAAATGTGGACTATGGACTAATTTTTGTTTAAAGGCCGTTGATCAAATGGTCAGCATCATCTTATCAGTTTGGAATGGCTTGCCAAAGGATTGTTTGGATGATCCGAATATGCAAGCATGTGGGGCTCATTCATCAAATAAATAGTCTGGATTACCATCTTGGCTGCTTGTACGCAACTGATCAAAGATAGTTTTCATGGCCACTTACTTTTTTTCTGCTCATGAGTTGTTTTAACATAAATAGTGGCACATTAATTTTAAGTTTTAATTACCGAATTTTTTGATATATAAGATCTTGCTTTTATAGGAGAAGCTGCATTTTTAATTAGAGATTTTTTTTTTTTTTTTTAATATATAATCTCTTGCTTTTATAGGAGATGAGCTTTGACAGGGCGGAGGCAACTGGACGGGACGTCGAGAATGGTCCTGAATGAAAAATTATTTCCCTTTTGTGGTTTCTTTGTTGGGTTCCTCATGCATAGATGTTGGAGATATTTGTATGATGTTTTGAAACTATACCATGACGATGTGTGTGTGTGGATGTGTGTTTTTACTTTTTCTTTTTCTTTTTTTTGGTTTGGTTATTAATCTTCAATACTTGAATATACAAAGTTGTTTGTGTAATGCTTGAGATGTATTACCTTATCGGGATTTGAATGTAATAAGCTTTTTCAAAGTAGTAGTAGTTATTTCAAGTGTCGGCTCAGGAGAAGATCCACAATGCTTTGCCAGAGAGTTTACATGGGTGCATGGTCAAAGCAGCTCATCAGGTGCAGGCTACAATCTAGCATTCGCTGCGCAAATTTTAGGTCAGTATAACTCCGATCACCTGATAGGCCATACATATAGATCAAATGCTGATGACCATCCATTTCTTGAGCATACATTTGGGCTCATGTAGTTTGTGACCAACCTGTTTCTTGGACCTAGGTATAAGTTCTGAGTGAGGCTTGCTAAGCCCACGTGTGGGTGAAGCCTTGCAAAACAACCCACAGTCACATGTGCCAATTTAGCATAGTTTGCAAGAACAGAGATTTCCATTAAGTGGACCATGTTGTTTAAAACTTCTGGTCTTGAAGTAAAGTTTGTTTCACACCTCAGGCGGACTTGCTTTAAAAACGAGTGGATGGCTAGAAAAATCCTATTGTGTGCCATTGAGGAGCAGAACAACCTATCTTTTGTGTGAGAAGATGTAATCAGTATTGCCATTAGTATGGAAAGCTCGGCTAAAACAGTTTTCGCGGACATCCATTTGTTTTATAGACATGTTTAACTGAGGTATGAAATAACTTTAACTCTTAGGTTAGAAGTTCTAAACAATGTTTCCTACTTGATGGAAATCTGTTATCTCTCACCCTTATACTATATTGGCACATGTGGATGGGCAAGCTTCCACATGTAGTGGGAGTAGCAAACCTCTATTTTAGGTCTATTTCTTACGACATTAATTTGTATTTATTATTATTATTATTGATAGTTGCCTTTAAATTTGAGTGGGAGTAGCAAACCTTTATATTATCAAACATTTGAATTTGTTTGAAGTTGGCCTATCCTTTGAAGCTGATATTGGATGAAAATATTAATTCCATATCCCAAGCTTAAAATTTGGTTTATGTTAGTAATATTTCAACCAAATCTAATCCAATATTTACGCCATTATTTTCATAGAAAATTTATGTATTTTTTCCTAACTGTCATTTGTAGGACATTCATCAACAGATTAAGATATGTAGTAGACCCTATCAAATATTAGTCTGGATCTCCGAACTACAACCCCACTTGCACGGAATGTTTGCAGAAGGGCACTTCAATCAAATAGATAGGAACTTATAATTCCTCATATTTTAATCTCATCCGGTTTTAAAGTAAGTAGATACTTCAACTAATTTTATACTTTTTAAGCAAACAAATTCTAGCATGTAACTTACATTTTTATTTTTATTTTCCTCACAGGAGATGCTATGATGACCCACACTTGCGAAGTGACTTGAGAGATGTGGAGAATAGTGGCACAGGAGTCCATTTTCCTTTAACAGTTTCTTTTGCTACGATCATTTTGACATAAATGGTGGTAAGATGTTTTGATGACATAAATTTCAAATTGCAGTACGAGGATGTCTATAGCTTTTGCTACCTATCTTTCGACATGCTATGATGTGCTATTATTCATTATTTTACCAACTTACACAAACAATTTATGTACCATCTGATTAGCGAGGCTTCATTGTGTTGGACTCGGATTTTCAATCTACACAATTGGTGCACATGGTACAAAAATATGTGTGGATGATACGATGTTCCTAGTGTTGATGGCAAATGCTCCACTCACATTTTGACAATTCTTCTTGTGGCCTTTTCTCCAGTAAATGTGTAGACTGTTGGCATTTGGCATCAATAATTCGATATGATAAGTTGTTGATGTAATGCTTGAGCTGTATTACCTTGTCTGTGTTTGGATGTAATATTCTTATTCAAAGTAGAAGAAGTTATTTTAGTGTGTAGGCTTAAGGGGAGGTCCGCAATGCTTCACTGAGGAGTTCACATATGGGTGCATGATCAAAGCTGTCTACCAGAAGCAAGCCACAATCTAGCTTCTACTGCACATAAAATTCAGGTAAGTCTAACTCTGATCATCAGATAGGCAATAAATATAGATTAAATGCTCACCATCCCATTTCTTTGACATATGTTTGGCTCACCTTGTCTGCGAGAAACCTGATTCTTAGACCTGGGCATAAGTGCTGTATGAGGTTTCTTAAGCCCACACATGGGTGGAGCCTTACACAACAACATGCAGCCACGTGCGCTAATATAGCGTAATGTGCAAGAACAGAGCTTTAACTTCCATTAAGTAGCCTATGTTGGTTAAAACTTCTAGCCTAAAAATGAAGTTGTTTCACACCTCAAGTGGGCCTGTTTCAAAACAAATGGATATCTAGAAACTTGTATTACCTTGTTGTGCCCAATTGGGGAGTGAAACAACTTGTTTTTTGAGCAAGAAGATCTAATCACTGCTGCCCTCTGTTCGTAGTGGGAACGTCAATGCTCTGCCTACATCTACGGCCCATCAAATTGCATTTCAGCACAATACCAAAAGCAAGTACACTTCCTTAAATTGCTCCACTTGGCACCTTCGTTTAGCTCCATTCATCCCTGAAGATGAAGGAAGGTTTGAAAATGAGTAATAGAAGTTTCATTTATAGAGGCTTCAAATTGCTTAGGATTTAATATCTAAACAATTTGCCAGTCCAAGTGAGATAACTAATCCATCAAGATACGTTGGTTGTACAAATGCTGAGATGGGTGAACTAATCCACCTAAGATACGTTGGTTGTACAAAGGCTGGATTACAAAGCCTCCCATCATCATCGGGCAATCTTCACAATTTACAAACTCTATATTTAGCATCTGTTTGTCACATCAAAATACTCAGTGCAATTGGAAGCGACAACAGTTAAGACATTTCCATGTGAAGCACACCTGGGCTTGTATGGGAGGGTTATCTCATCTAAGGGTATCCACAACTCGACCAGATAAGTTACCTCAAGACTACAAGATATGTAAGGACTGGCAATTGGATCTACAGTTGCTTAGCACATCTGACCAATCTTCGAAAATTAGGAATATATTGGAAGTGATCAGAAGCATATGTTGAGGTGTTTTATGTATCAATCACCAAATTAGACTACCTCCAGTCCCGGCTGTTGAATTGACTGACAAAGAATTCCCACATTAGTGACTCTTCCACATCTTCTCAATTTATGTAAGTTTTATTTGGAACTCGGCCAATCACTTTTCAGGTTGTAGTGTGAACAGTATCACATCACTTTTGGGTTTCAATAACAGATTTCATTTATAGGAGAAACTATATTAGCACCTGTGAGATGACTTGATATATGTAATATTTGATTTCTATTAATGTATTTCCGTTTGGATTTAATATAACTTTTCAAAGTAGAAGCGACTTTCCCAAGTCCAGGCTCAAGGATCGATCTATGCTTGACCAGAGAGTTTCTATTCATATCAATGATCAAAGCTGCTCATTAGTTAGAGCCAAGAGTATAACTACCCCGGCACAAAGAATCGGCTACTCTTGATAATGTGATGGACCATCCATGCACATTGAATGTAGAACATCAATTTCTATTGTCTATCTCTAGGTCACCTGATTTGCAGTCGGCTCAATTTCTGGACCAAGGTATTATAAGTTTTAGTTGAGCTTAGCTTCCCTAGGCATTTGATGTATATTTTTAACCTTCTATATATTTGTAGGGTATTGATTGAGGGATTAGGAGCTTGCATCTGTAAGAATTTTGGAGCATCTTCCATCCAAGGGAGGGCCTATAAGACCAATAGTTTGGATCTTCCAACCATGGCCCCAGCCGTATGGACTGAGGCACCTGGACACTTACACCCTCTTGTTTTATTCTTAATGTAAGTTATGCTTTGAATGCCTTTGGCGATTTAAGCAAGCAAATTCAAGCATGTAATTATCAAAGTTTTTAATCACGGATTGATTTCCAGGCTCTTTCTTTCATATGATAGACTGTGACAACACACACATAAGAAGCAACTGGACGGATACGGAGAATGGTAACATGGGATTCGATCACCTTTCGATGGTTTCTTTCCTCACTTCCTTTTGTAATGAAGGCTGGCTCAAGAAAATTTGACAGTCTGGTCAGGTGGATGTGGGAAGCATTAAGCATAATTTTATCCTCTCAGCGATCTACCACAAAGCTTTCAAAGGCCTTTCCCTGGCATCTTGGTGGCACATTGAGTGTAATTTCATGGTCCAAGCAAATGTCTCTTTGAGATGTTCCTAGACGGCCTGATAAAGAAGCTGGCCACTGGCTCTTCAAATTCTTCGGTGATTGGTACATGCAGTTTTGGATGACATTCCAAATTGTAGCATGAGGATGTATCTATATATGTTTTCCTAACAAAATTTTGATTTGTTACCTCGTGCCATTTTGGGACATTCTACCTTCGGTAGTTTTGACTAGCATTTTGTGTAATGTTTGATTCGTGATAGTGTATGCATGTTTTCATGTAATACTCTTAAGAGTTGAAATAGAAGCAATCTTTCTTTCTTTCTTTTTTCTTTTTTTCTTTTTTTTTTTTTTTTACAGACCACTCTTTCTTCTAATGTATTATACAACGCATGACAAATGCTGCACTGTCCCTTATAGAATGATCGTAGCCATTCTAACTTTGGCCTTGGTTAAACGTGGACTGCTGCCGCAGTTTCTTTAGTAACTGCCCTTTTTATCATCAGTAATTGTACTAGGAAGTCCACATCTGCAAGACTAGTTGAATAGTCCGTGCATTGCATGGACCTTTCTGACTATTGCCCATTAAATCAACAGTTTGGATTGCAAAACTAGAAGACCCACGTGCACAAGTTGAAGTTGAAAGACTTGTGTTTTATTGAAACTCTCTGTTCCAAGTTGTACACTAACTTCTTTTTAGGCACAATATATATAATTCTCGATTGAAAGAAGTGGGGATTTTTGTCATTGGCCCAGCAATGTTACAGGTAGGACCCACCGTTCATATAGCAACGATCACCTGACCACTGATTTTTAAGTAATGACCCCACAATTTAGATGGTATGGATTGATATGCATCTAGGTTATCTGTACATGGATGTGTGGAAATTTTAAATGATACATTTAACAAAGTGGCTCTACTCAGCAGAGACTGCCCATGAAGAAACTTAAGAAAGGGTAAAATGTGGCAATACCGAGTGTCCAGTCAGGATGGATTTGGCCCATCCATGGTAAAATTATCACATGAACAGTTTTGGATTGCCACACATAAAGAGATTGATTGGGTGAATGGTTGAAGTCTCATACTGTAAGTGCCGGAATTTCGAGTTCATTCATCAGGCATACATTTACATCAATCCAGACCGACCCAGTTTGTAGGAACCCTTGTAGATGAAGCACAGGCCGAAATCCTTGGTAAAAAATCAATGTCCAGATTATATGGAATTATTTATACATTTTCCAATCAGTACTGATTTTGGGCTACGATGTTCCAGTGGGACCCATGATTCATCAATATTGCCATAAATTAGATAAATGATTTCCCAAACTATCCTTTAATAGCACATAAAGCTTTCAAGATCTTGTCGCTAACTTGTTTTGTGTATTTCTCCCTCAGGGGACACCCGAATTTTCTGAAAAGAGAAATGTGTGTAGCCTTTTGTGAAACCCTAAACAAGTAAGACGAGTAAAGGCCCACCTACCAGTGGTTGCATGATATAGGGCCCAAAGTCGCCCATGTCCAACAAATAGGAGGTAGCCCAAAAATGAGACTTGTTGAATGAAACTAAAATTTAATTCTTAGACCACATTCATTAAATTAGGATGATTGTCTATTTCTCATACCATAGTTTAATTGTTTAAGTCCATTGATGAAGTTATTACTATTATTTTTTATATATCTACATTTGGGGGCATAATTTGGACAGTTCAATCTAAGTTACATGTGTGCCACGTTGGCATTTTTAATACCTGTGCATCAACCATTCCACTCAAGCAGAGTAGCAAATTTTGCTCCTCAGAGACAAGTCAACTCAGTTGTACTGATGGTTAGATTAGCTTGGACCAGATTGCTCACTGGAACGGGTGCTGCTTTTTTTTTTTTTTTTTTTTTTTTTTTTTTTTTTTTAAGGCTTCATTGATATGAGAACCGCATTGTACAATATATGGGTGGGCACAAAAAAAAATACCAGACCTCACCTATCGAATTGATTCTGAAAACGAAAAGAGGAGTAATAAAGGAAGGGGCAACAAAAACAGGAGAATCCATGGACGCCCTGTTGGAGCATGTTGGTCGAAGGCCAGTGGGGCCCACTCGTGAGCAATCATTAGTGGGTGGGTCCCATTTGGTTGGACTCTTTCTGCTGCGTTCTTTCCTTTCAGTTGAACTTTCAAATTCATATTTGAATTTGATTTTGGATAGGAGGTTGGGAAAAGACTGGATAATCTGGTCTCATCCCATCTCCTTCCTTTCCTATAAAAAGGAATACGCCCTCTCTCGTAAGTATGATAAGAAACATCGAGGGTATACAGAGAGAGATAGTGTGCAGCATAGTCTATCCATGTTAAGCTTGTCCTTGGGACGATCTGATTCATAGATCGCAATCCGGGACCACTATATACCGTAGGATCAGAGGTGTGAATAGTTCAATCTGCTCCAGTAGTAGATAGACGGGCCATTGGAGCATCAATATTCAGCTTTATGAGGGTCCCAATTATCGTGTAGACCGTCAGATCTTGAGGGCTTACCTTCCGCATTTCCCTACAGTGGTATCAGAGCAATTCAACGGCGGATCTCCGATTAATCATCTAAAAAGGTAAGTAGCCCATCTTTTCCTTTGGGATTGGAATTATGGCCCACCATTCAAATCATCGTGTGATTGGCCCCACAGTGGATAGGAAAGACCATCCTAAAATGAATCTAGCCATCCACAAAGGCACCTGTTTAATGAGATTAGATAATGTTGAAGTTCCCTATTTTCATATGATGGCCACGGTCATTTGATGAGGGAAATACAACTGGCAGCATACGGTGCATGCATAACAATTATTATACACGTGGCAATACAGGTGGCTGTCTATTATTCAACACCACAAAAATAGCTACAAGCAATAGAAGTTGAATTGTACTACACCACATATATTTTGACGTCAGCCATCCATATGGGTCTGATCCGTATAACATATGTATGGATTGACGTTAGCAACATGTGTTATATGAGTCCGTATGGCACATGTATGGATTGACGTGATATTGGCCTGATGAACACGTTAAATTAGCAACAAGTGTTATATTCTGATGTATATCACGTTACATGTATATTCACATATATGTGACCATCATCTCAGATATATAGTACAACACGTGATATGAGTTTTGATATGATACAACACGTTTAATACATGTATTATATATATGTGTTATAGTTGTACACGTTTGTGTAGATGATAGAAACATTTTTTGTACAGTGGAACCACTAGTGGTACTAAAGATAGATGATGTACATCATTATACAATTGTTGATAGATGATGTACACAATGCTGTACATCTGTTGGAAGATGTTGTACAGCTGATCAGGGTCGAATATTGCATATCAGACCCCAGTAATTACTTGATTTTACATACATGATAATATTTAATGCCAGATTTTACTCGTGTTTTTGTTACAGGAGGAAATTAGGAGCGTGTATAGCAAAATGATGTTAAAAGCATAGATTTGACGCTCCAAAATTACCAGAGCACGAGATGTACTCCAGAAAACCAATGGTAAGAGACATACACGCCTGGGATCTGAGGAAAGCACGATAAAGAGGCCTGAAATTGGTGCAAAATGCAAGATCACATATTTTCCGCCATCCGATCAACTCGAAACTTCATACATGTGATGGGGGTCATAAATTAACCATACATATTAAATTTCAGCCATTGATGATCTCGGAAAGTGCTCCAACTGACAAATCATCCCACGAATCATTGATTTCAGGCCCACCTGATAGCAGGATATCCTCAACTTTGGTCCAACCCATTAATTAGGGAGATAAATAGGATGGACGGAGTAGATTTCTCGTAAACATCACGGTGTGCCATGTGTACCAGGAGCGTGCACACAGCACACGTGCACTGGCTGTGCACCGTACCCGTATCTCGGTCAGCGAGACGCTGACCCGCGCTCGTCGTCTCCCTCGTTTTCAAATCGCGTTCCAGCGTCCGCCAGACGACGTGCGGTCATCGTTTGTGGGCCCACCACCTAGTGTCCAAATGGACAATTCAAACCGTTCATTCACTTCCTGGGGCATCCATTACCACTGCCTAGATGGCAGAATCTTAGACTATAGCAGAAGATGGTGTTCCAACCGTTCAAACACCAAACGAACGGTCGGGCAGAAAGTCAGGTGGACCTCATCAACAAAAGGCGGAAATCTGCATTCCCACCGTTTTTTCCTCCTCTATGCAATGGACGGAGTGGATGATTGAAACAATTGTCGGAATGGGACCCACCATCATCACACACACGTCGTTCGCGTCCGCGTAACGCACGGCCGCTGGCCCTTTTTGCGGAAGATAGTGGGCCCCACCCGTCAACTGTACGGTCGATCTGATCCGTCCATCGTGTAGAGGGCATTGAGAAATACAAAACATGTTGACATTCCTTTCCCATGCGTACACACGTGTGCGGTACAGAGGCCAAAAGTGGACTGCCCCGGGACGTTAAAACTGAGTTTTTTGTGATTTCTTCTGTGGGCCGTGCTAATGGACCTTCAAAACCACCCATTCTTTACTGAAATTTTGTCCTGAATCCAATGGACGGGGTGGATTTTCCAGAAAATACCTCTGTGGGGCCCACGATCACGGCTGCGAAAATTTGTACTCCGAGTCCTTCTACTACTCGCCTGCCACCGATTCCAGCCATCCAGCAGCTATAAAAGGGAGTTTTGGACGTGGGTAAGTCATTGAGAACCAGGGAGGAGCTCCAGATCTACAGCCAGGGAGAGAAGAAAGAGAAGAAAGAAGAGAGAGAGAAATTGGTTTGAAATTCTTTTTATGATTTTTTTATCTTTATTTTTCCATTTATTTAATGGAGTTTATGGGTAACTAATCTCTCAGCTAGGGCTGAGATGAAACCCCTAATTGAATACCCTTTGTTCCATGTTGATTTTACCTTAATTAAGATTGATTTGTTTCTTTTCCTAGTTGTGCTTGATTGTCTTAAATTTTATACTCTCCATCTATGAACTTTTGAGTCTATGGATGGATGTGGTTTGGATGCTTATTCTAGGTGCTTGTATCTGATCATGAACAGGTTCCTGTAGAGGAAGAACAGGGTGCTTTACTGAACTGCATATTCCATATGCCCGATTTGGACATGGGGTATGTTATTCATGGCATTGCTTGAAGGAATTAGACAATCTGTATGCCCGATTAAGGACACAGATTGTGCTTCTCTTGATAAGTTGGATCAATCTAATTTAAGGTGAATTAACAGACAAAACAATGGTTAGGATAATTAGGGGTGGATTCGAAAGTCCTAGTGCTCTCTCTGATTGAATTTTCTTCCTTATTCTCAATAGTTATTTTCCATAGATTTGTGTTAGCCAATTGATCCTTTATTTGTTGAATTAGTTAAGGAGAATCGTGAATTTGAATTGTGACGACCAGTCCCTGTGGATTCGACCTCGGTCTTACCGAGTTTATTACTACATCACAACCCTATACTTGGGGAGTGAACAACAGCAACGTGTACATCTAGTGTACATCACAACAAGGTGTAATGTACAGCAACGTGTACATCTTACATGTTGGCTATTGTACACGTATTGTTTATTATACATGTTGTTTGTTCACTTGTAGGCTTCTGTACACATATAGGTTGTACACTTGTCCTTACACGTGTCGGCTTATATAAACAGGATTTGCTCATACGCAACATATCACTAAAATATAGCTGACGTGTTGTACTTCGCCACTAATACCTAGCTGCTGTGTGAAGTATTAGCTGCTGTGTGAAGCAGATGGGCTAAAATACATCACACAACACTTTACAATGTTGTGTAAACACATGTTAGCACGTATACACAAGTCAGCAAGTTTATTCTGTTGTGCATTGCTGTATAAATTGCACGTCAGCAAGTTTTGTAGTTATAAAACAAAACTTTGTTACTAAAGTCGAAGGTATATACATCAGCCGCACATGTGGATCTGATCCATGTAAAACATAGATCTCATCACTAGATATGTGTTGAATCCAAACCGTCCATCTATCTGATGAGCTTGGTTTTATGTTAGAGAAGAACAATAAATACTTGCTTAATGTGCAAGTGTACACGTCTGTACACATATTGGCTGATGTACACGAGCAACAACTATGTTTTAGTTTTGCAAATTCCCCATGTGTAGATCTGTTAACAAACGTGTACACATGTAATCATGCTTAATCTTCAAATCAATGGTGTGGCCCACATTCAGATATATTGCAACCTGAATCTGTTATCTTGATTTTTAGATTTAATCATATACATAAGATGATGTTGTTTCCTTCAAAAATTGTCTTCATTGTTGATCTAGAGCTCATTAGTAATCGAAACGATCATTAACCATAATGATCAATGTTGATGAAAGGATACCTCATCAATAATGAATATTAACGGTAATGATCGGATTTATCTCTAATGGACATGATCACTAGTAAAGATTGATCTTTTTTTTTTTTTTTTTTTAATGATATCTTAGCATTTTTTTCTTTCTGATGATGATGTTTATATGTATGCATGTCACGCCCCGAACTCGGAGACCGGGCTCACAAAATTCCCGATCGCCGAATCCGGCGCCGACAGCCTCCGTAGTACCCCATTCTCGGCTCCCGGCACCCATATACCAGGTTCCGATCTTGGGATGCTACAAGGAGGATTTCTAATATCAATTTGATTCGAAATGAGCATCACCAAGCAGAACCCACGAACAATAACCACAAGAACACCACCACAAAATTCACTATGATCAAAAACTTTGAGTACAAGGTGTATAAAAAAGGAAATACAAGATAGTGCAAATAACAAAATTCCAAAGCTCGGCGGCACACTCCAACTGCGGCGAGACTACAGCTGCGTCCTGGCGTCACCTGCACGCATCAATCGTGCATAAGCTTATAGAAAGCTTAGAGGGCGGTGTAAGTGTGTGCAAAACGTGCTCAGAATGCAATGCCGGAGTAATGCGGAATCATGCTGATGAGTACGTAAATGCAACCAGCCGTATCAAAGCTATGCAGTACAAGATGTGAATGTTATCGGCCATACCAAGGCCATGCGATGCAATATGTAAGTCAAGCATGCCAATCCTCATACCAATGCGACTCCTCACTAGAGCATCAAATTAGTACGGTTCTCAGTCTGGATAATCACCGGGGTTCAGTACACTCCAAATGGCACTGTCTCTCTCCAAGCAGCACAGTCCAAGTGAGCGTAAGAAACCTCACTATCCGCCTGGCCAATAGTCAGCCAATACCTATCTGGCACGTCGATAGTGAACCCATTTCCGAGCTGGTCAAACTTAGCCTAGTAATGCCCCCTGCTCTCAGGCGAGTAAGGCCACCACTCCTTTCCAACCGACCACGACACAATGGGAGACGCGGCCTCATGGTATTCGGCCCTCGTGTGCTCATATATCCACTCGGTCTCGACGTTGGAGTCATCCTCTGGTACCATCGGGTTCAGGGACTCTCACCCAGGGACATCTATGGCGCCCCAATTGCTTAGAACAAGATTTTTTTTCCGGTATCCAACCAACCACCCACGATATATCTGTGGAGGCTATGGCCCTGATGTCGCTAGAACATATCACAATCACACAGATGCAAATGCATGAACCACACTACCAATCTTGCAACCATCCTGCGTGAAGCACGCGCTCATGTAGGGCAACTCCGACTATCAGGGAGTCCATAAACAGTCTGCCCGAAGGCATATGCTATGATCAGACACTCCTCATCTCAAGCATACATATGATGCGTATGATCATGAATCATGGGGCTGTGCTAAACATGTTATAAAGCAATAAACTACCCTCTCAATGAAGATGGGCCTAGATGGCCTACATGAAACAGATACGGGCCTATCAGTGGCCTTAGGGAGAGTTATAATGTGGACATCGAACCAACATTACTCGTACAATGTGGACGTCAAACCAACATTGTCCCCAAGGCTCGGCTTACCTCAAATACCATTAAATAAATCCTGGTGGAATCACACATTGCAATGTGCCTTAGGTACATCCCACTGGGCCCTAAATACATCAAATGGGCCGTATCTCATAGGCCTTATATTCATCGAGTGGGCCACTTCAATGAACCTCACCAATGGGCCTTAGGTACATTGCAATGGGCCATCATCCATGGGCCTGAGAATGTATTAAAATTAGCCCGATCGCATCATCTTTATGTGAATCAAATGGGCCTAATCACATAGGCCATATACATATTAAAGTGGGCCTCAACAATGGACCACAAATACCTCTGATGGGCCTCATGACGTGGGCCTATACATATCAAGTTAGGCCCCAACAACGGGCCCATAAACACGTTAAGATGGCCTACATACATGGGCCCATATATATACCAAAGTGGGCCTCAATAATAGGCCTATAAATATCCAAGTGGACCTTATTAATAGGCCAAAAAAAATACATCAAGATGGGCCTAAGTACATGGGCCCATATGCATCCAAGTGGGCCACATGTGAAGCCCACCATAATGTTTATTTTACTATCCAATCTGTTGATAAGGCCACATGAATAGGGGCCCCACCAAAATGTCTATTTTCCAGCCATCCTATTGATATGGTCACATGGACCAAGGGGCCCACTGTAATGTTCGTTTGCCACCATCCTATTCATAGGTCATGCAGATCAGGAGGGGACCCACCGTAATGTTTTATGAAATCCAACCTATTCACGAGGTCACGTGGACCTTGGCAGGGCCCACTGTAATGTTTATTTGCCGTCTAACCTATTCACGTGTCACGTGGACCTGGGTGGGTGGGGCCCACTGAAATGTGGTTTACAAATCCAGTCCACCCAATGTGTGTGTGTCCCACCTGACTGAGGGTTCAGACCAAGTTTCAGCCGTGTCCAAATCTCAGGTAGGCCCCACCATGTGGTTTTATATGTTTAGGCATGTCTTCACATGACTTTAGATGGTATGGCCCACTTGAGTTCCGTATGCGGCTGATTTTTGGGATACCCCATAATTTAAAGGAGAACCATCAAATGCACGGTGCAGATGGTCGAAACGCACCATGGTGGGGCCCACAGCTGGGCCGTGAGCCCCAGCACGTCCGTCCGCCAACGACTAGCGCAGGCGCTGCCTGCGCCTGTCAGAGCAGCAGCAGCGCTGCTGTTTTCTTCTTCTTCTTTCTTTTTTTTTTCTTTTTTTTTTTTTTGTTTTGGGGCGCACCGAGATGTGATTCACAATCCAGCCCTCCCATTATGTGTGTCCCACTTTTCTGGCTGTCCAGACCGAGTTTCAGCTGCATCCAAACTTCAGGTGGGTCCCACCGAGTACTTTTATATGTTTTGGCATGTCTTTACATGGTTTTAGAGGGTATGGCCCACCCGGTGATTAGATCACCTTACCATTTTGGCTCAACGCCTAAAATGATCTGAAGGACAGAATGGACGGCGTGGATCAGTCTCATACATCAAGGTGGGACCTATATGAGCGGACACCCCAAAAGCTACTTACGTTTTTTTTTTGTTAGCTGGTTAGTACACCACCATGTTAGTACATGCACTCCATTTTAACTCAACCCGTCCAGCGTCCAGAGACGCTGCACAGCATGGATATACACTCCACGGTGGTGGGTCCCACGTACACGTGGTCCACTTATCAAGGTGGGTTCCACATGAACGTGGCCCACCGTAATATTTATGTTTTCCTTCCATCTGGGCCCGCTAATGGGCTGGATGGCATAGATCTAACCCATTCGTTCGATGGGTCCCACATTCAAAAAAATATATGTGATTCATAGTGGGCCACACTCATCCATTCATCACCATCACCATTCAAAGAAAGAAAGAAAGAGAGAGAGAAACGGTGATCATAGAGTGACCCCGCCACTATGGGCCCCTCATGGACATATTACATACATCGAAATGGGTCCCACCAATAAGTAGGCCCTTAAATCATGCAATCAACGGTAAAATCAAAGTTCACCTACCTTAATGGCTTTTCCTTGCTCCTTAAGCCTCCTTAGCTCCTTTGCTTGAGTTTTAAACGGTGTGGATGAATTGGGCGTCGAGATGGAGATGAGGAGGTGGGCCACACTTAGAAATTTTTTGGGAGATTGGGTTGCTTAGAGAGGCTTGGACGTGTGAGAAGGAGGGAATGAGAGAATGAGAGAGAGAGAGGAGAAATAAATAAAGAAATAAGGGATGGAGGGAGTGTGTGATGATGTCATGGGTAGGGTGGCTTTGAAAAATGGAGAGAGTTTGACTTTGAGTAAAGGAGGCATGGGTTGTTATACTTGGGGTATGGAGTACTTGACATTGATTGATTGATGGATTGATGGGACATATTGTAAAGATTCCCTCGAGATTCACAACGTGCGGCGTTTCTTCGAAATGAACGCAGACTGACATCTTCCCACCTAGGTATCGGTTTGGTGCGCGAGTCACGGCGTTGGAACCGCAGCGACGGCGCGGTCGCCAACGTACAAGTTTCGGATCGAGCTGCCTCCAGTAGGCAGGACTCGACTTAGGATTGTGCGGAAACGTTGGAACGAGTCGATGGTTGCCGGAATTCGACCGGTAGGATCGCGGAAGCCTACAGAACGGTACGATCTAGGGTACAGGTCTTACAATGCATATATTCGGCTTGATGTGATTAGATCTTAGGCCCCATACATTTTTTATTAAGACATTTTTCATTAGAAATTACAAAAATTAGTGCTAGAATCCTCCCTAAAAATAGGTTGTGCATAACCTGAGTGGGAGTTTATTCTCCTCCACCAAATGATGCATGCAACCTTGAATGGAAGGTTGCATTTTACAATCATAATTTTATAAAAGTACCAATTTCATCTAAATGAGAACTTGATTGTTCTACACCGCCCATTCGGTATGTGGACTTTCAGATTTTGTTAAGATGTGTTGACTACTTTTTTATATATGAATTTTGTATAACACGTAGAAATGCTGATGATTAGTGTCAATACCTTAGATCTTAGCTAAGTAGTGATACTCATGCAATGTAGAGATGGCCACCAAAGCGTTAATCGCTGAATAGCTGAAAGACAA
The DNA here is from genome assembly GCA_021015155.1 of Magnolia officinalis. Lineage (NCBI taxonomy): Eukaryota > Viridiplantae > Streptophyta > Magnoliopsida > Magnoliales > Magnoliaceae > Magnolia > Magnolia officinalis. The sequence goes on from JAJHSJ010000011.1 coordinate 14,147,179, forward strand.
AAATTTCGATGGCACAACTACGAAGACTGGTCCCGGCGCAGTGCGATGCCTTTTGACGAGGACGATATATCTCACACACTCGATGTAGTTTCAAGAGGAACCCATCTTCGCTGAAAACGGAAATTTACAAGAACATAGGGTTGCGATGACTCTCTACAATAAGAATGGCGAAAATAAAATCGTTCAGCCCGTAATTGTCCTTCTAACACCATGCACAACAAACTCATACCTACGTATGAAGGCATGAAACCGCTAAGGGAATCTGGGAAGCACTGACAGATGCCTATGCGTCAGAAGTCAGATGTAAGAGTTAGGGCAATGGAATTGGAATTCCAGGAGTATAGGATGCCCGTCGACTACCCCATCAAAGATCATATCCGTAAGATGGAGCAAATGATAGGTGTCCTTTGGAATATTGGGTGTAAATTGACTGAAAATCAGAAGATTATAGTCATGCACCGTTCCTTGCCTGAATCTTGGGCCCAAATCAAAAGAATTCTGAACCATACTGATTCTATCACTATGTTCAGAGACTTTTGTGGCCACTTGGTACGTGAGGTTGAAATGAATGCAATTCAGCCAGGTTCGGTCAGGACCTTTATAGCAGAGACCCATAAGCGGAAAGCTAACAATAAACGGTCCAAAGCTCGGAAGAAGGCAAAGAAGAATAAGAAGAACAGAAGACCACAGCACTTGCTCCAAATCTCAAGAAGGGGAACAGGAAGAAAAAACAGAAAAAGACAAATGTAGTCTGCTTCGTCTGTGAAAATTTTGGCCATTATGCTTGACAGTGCGTCCATAAAAAGACGGTAATTTCTCAGTCACAAGATACTTTGTATGTAGGCGTTTGTTCTGAAATCCTTTCCATTGATATCATATTTAACGAGTGAATTTTGGATTCAGGTGTAACACCCTGATTCTCACTACCCGAGGATGGTCACTCGAGTACGAGAACCCGAAGGTTACGTCATGAGTTAAATTTACCATTCCTCTAATCATCAACATAAGTCATAGCAACCATTTCTCTAATTATCAATACAAGTCATAACAACCAGATATAACCACGGTATAAACTAGTCGAGTAAGTTCATTATATACAGATTAAACATGAAATAAAGCAAAATCCATAACAGGGAAGGTTTAATTACATATCTCACGTAAACAAAACAAAACTAACGACTGAAGGTATAATGTAAAAACAACGAAATTTAAATATTTAGTGGAGCGCCTGTGGATTAGCTACATCGTCATTCTTTGCTGTACTCCTCTCCAGCTACCTCTGGGGTGTTGTCATAGGCACCATAACTCTCCATCATACCTGGGTCTATTTGGTGCAACCGCACAGTCGGGTGAGCAAAAACTCAGTGGGAATTTCCCTCATAAATTCAACTTTAACACATCATTCCAATATGAATTAATACGTCACATATGCTTCATAGGGTAATACTATTACATATGCAATTGCATGAATGTATGAATGTATGGCCAAAGCACAAGCCTGGGGATGCACATCCGCTGCCAAAATAAAGAGTCACCCAAGGCGAGCCAGTCTCCAGAAAAATACTCATGGTACGCCCAAGGAGAACTAGTCACCCGGAAAAGACCATGCAGACCACCCACGGTAGATCACCTACCTGGAAAGGCCATGAAAGGTGAGTGCACCCAAGGATGACCTCCTGGAAAAATACCCGGGGTACGCCCGAGGAGGTAAAAATCCCGGAAAAGCCTCATATGTTATGAATGGAAGTTATGCACCATGACACTACATTCCTCACTTCAATATGAAAGAGATAAATTCAATATTAAAATATGAGATATCTAATTATGAGTTCAACATGGATTTTCATAATTTCAAGTCATGCAAAAGAAAGTTCACTAAACATTATGAAATTTTAAAGGGATGCTACATCACGAGAATTGTTAAGAATTTCACCTACTCATATAGGTCATACATCTTACATTAATTTATAAATGGCAAATCAACAGTTGATGTCTACCTATACAGTTCATACATAATCTAACATGGGAACTTTCTTTCCAACAGAATTATATTCATAAGCAACCAATTATAATATGACATGATAGACAAGGTATATTGTCATACAAGAATTCTAAGTACGATATTAATCCAATTACTCTGAAAATTCAAATTAGCTAGGAAATAGAAATCTTCTAAATTTCCATACAATTTGAGATTAGGTCATATGGGAATTTTTGTGAAAGTAAAGTTATAGGGGAGACTCCTCACCTTGAATGAGAAGATCCCTAGATTTGAGTTTTCTTATGAGACGAGCCTATGGGCTCCTATTTTCGAATTAATTGAAGGAAGTCGTTCTTCAAGTGTGTCAGTTGAAAACAGTCCCTGTATCAAATGTCATAGAGTTTCAGTGAGTCAGTACTGAGTTGACTCAGTTGGGGTTCTCAACTAATAATTTGTTGAGCTTGTTTCATCGGTTTTGGTTAACCACGGACTTAGATCATGGGTTTATTGAACCCAACACTTCTTAACATTAATCCCAACCCGATGGAACCAGCTAGAATCAGCCAGAAAACTGACCTTCTAGCTAACTGGGGCGAGTTGCTACCCAGTCACAACTGAGTCCGGACTTCCAAGCCTAAAACGGTCCCGAGTCAGCGCCCATATGCTGGTTGGGTGTGGCGAACCAGAGGTCAGTTCGAAGTGGAGGCCCAAATCTCATGCAAACAGACCACAGCCATGGTGGCAGATCAGGGATTTCACCCTGAAATGTTCAGCTGAGTCGGTAACCAAACGACTCGCAATCTGACTCAGCTATAAGGGAAATGAATGGAAAAGCAACTAGTTACCTGCAACTGCTTGCAGAGTGGAGATCTTCTAAGAGCTGGTTGGCTTCCCTTCAAAGCCTAGATAGATGGACGCTGCTGGAGACTTCAAACGTGCTAGGATGGCCAAGTGGGGTTATTCACAGCTGGAAATCGTTTCCAGCAACGATCTCTTCTTCCTCTCTCTCTTTTATCTTCTTCCTTCTTCTTTGAAACTCGAACGGCCTGGACGCTGGACTCAACCCGATTTACAATAACTCAGGGCGAGTCGACCGACTAGGGTGTGGTAACTCGGTGGCGGCGCCTCTCTCAAATTCTCACATCTCTTAGCTAGTTTTAGGGCTACGCTGCCTCTTTCTCGAATTGGAAAGGAAATATTTATAGTTATCTTAACAGCTTCTGAAATTTCGAGCGCAACTAATCACAAGATTAGTTACGATTCTTTATTTAAAGCAGAATATTCTAGATGATACTTTAAAATCTAGCTTACATGGCCAAGATCAGATGGCAAGGATGAATTTCTGATAATAAGGTCCATTAAAATGTCAGGACTGATCAACAAATAAGGCCCACCCCAGGTGATGGGTTTTTCGGATGGACGGGGAAGATGGGTTGAGCTCACATGGCAGGATGTGGTCTAGAGGTTTATCTTCCGATCCATACCTTATGGACGGACCAGATTAGACTGTTAATCATAGTGGGACCCACACTTTGAAGGGCGCTTGGGTTTTCTCATGAGCTTCGATTTCTGCCTGCGGCAATGGTTCTTTTGCTTGAAAAGAAAACTCTAGAGAGCGAATAGAATGGAGGTCTGGGATGTCTCCGCGTGGAGGGTTGAGATTTAGGTGGAGTGCTAAGATTTAGGGAGATATTTTCATCTCGGTTGCCAGCTAAAAACAGCGAAATTTCCGCATTTGGAAACTGCCCGAGCGCATTTTCCCCTTGTGCCCGAAATCGTGTACATCCACACGAGTGTTTATGTGTGGTAAAGATAGAGGTTTGGTAGAATTTCCCATCCAAGAATGATGGACGATTCGGATTGTTGATTCGGACCCAGATGGTGGCCCACACAGCTACAGACGGACGTCCCAAATTTGAATCCGCACAAGCGGCGGGAAAACAGGAGAAATCCTGCCTTATCCGATTTTTATCGGTCAGCGCTAGTTGTTGACCCAGCAAAGGTTCCATGTACATCATGTGTACATGGGTTTGTGCACACGCGGAGGTTCAAAATGGGACTCACGTGATCCCTCGAGGAATCTGAACTATTGGTTTCTCTTTAAGGGTCTAGCTAAACACCTTTGACGGTGAGATTTTGATTTTAGGTGGATTGATATAATCGTTTACTGTTTAAAAATTGGTTATTAAATTTTAAGTTAGGATTAGGGTTTGTGTTGTTACAATCTCAGATGTGTTTTGAATATTTTGCCCATAAGAATTCTTGACGTGTTCCAAAAGTGTAATGCATTTGTTAAGTTAAATAGTTTACAGGGAAATCTCTTTGCAAATCATCTAAGGACGATATCTTGGATTTCAACGCGTCTAACTAATTCCTATGGTCTAAGGTAATTATCTGAGTATAAAAATACGGGATGTTACATCAGGCGCAACAAAGTACGTGACAAGCAGTCGTCGAGGACTCGAGAAATTTCGGCCTGTAGCCAAGGGAGTTATAAGCTGTACATGGGCAATAACATTGTTGAAGACGTACAAAGGATTGACATTTTCCATCTACGTACGCACGTAGAGTGAACAATAATACTCCGTGATATTCTATATGCACCGGGGATGCGTCAAAATTTAATTTCTGTTTCTAAGTTATTAGCTGATGGTTTTAATATTCGATTTTCTGGGACAAGAGTTTCTTTGAGACAGAATAACCTCATTTTTACATGGGGTAATTTAATTTCGGATTTACTTATTCTAGACGTAAAATGTGATAATGCATTTATTGCTTTGTCTGCTATGTCGAATGAAACTGTAGTATCTGAATCTCAAAAATGGCACGTGAGGTTAGGTCACATTGGAAAGGATCGTATAACAAGACTAGTACGTTCTGGTCTGTTAGACTCCTTATCCAAAGTTAATTTGCCATTTTGTGAACATTGTGTGTCCGGGAAGACTTCGAAGAAACCTTTTCCCAAAGCGGCTAGGTCAAAGGGCACACTAGAGATAATCCATTTAGATATCTGTGGACCCTTTAATGTACATGCCAGAAACGGATGTCAATACTTTGTCACTTTCATTGACGATTACTCGCGCTATGGATATGTGTATCTCATCTCACACAAATCTGAGGCTTTTGATTGTTTTCTTAAATACAAAGCTGAGGTGGAAAACCAGCTTGAGAAAAAGATTAAAATCCTTCGATCTGATAGAGGTGGCGAGTATACGTCTGAAACGTTTAAATCATATTGCGAAAATGTTGGCATTGTTCAGCAGTACACAATGGCTTACACACCACAACAAAATGGTGTTGTAAAGAGAAGGAATAGAACATTATTGGACATGGTTAGATCGATGATGGCTCAAGCCAATCTCTCTACCACATTCTGGGGAGACGCACTGTTAACAGCCGTCTACGTCCTAAATAGAGTCTCATCCAAATCAATTCCTAAGACTCCATATGAGATGTGGTCTGGGAGGATTCCTTCTCTAGCCAACCTACGCCCTTGGGGATCTTTGGGATATGTTTTGCTGCCTACTCCGCATAGAGGTAAACTTGATAGTAAAACCATTGAATGCGTGTTCATAAGATACTCCATACATTCAAAGGGATACGTTCTAGTTTATGAGGACCATGGACGATGGATTAAGATAGAATCCCGAGACGTGACCTTCGTCGAAGATAGATACCCAAGCCAAATGAAGCAAAAGATTCCAATACAACTTTTTGAAATACCCGATGTATCTCAGGAGAGTGGAAATTCTGCTTTACAAGATGATGATACTCCTATAGTTCATCAGGACAGTGGGAGGACATCTCAGCAGGCTCCTGATTTACGTCGAAGTGAAAGAGGATTGATTCCCCGAAGATACTTCGATATTGAGGGGCAAACATTCTCTTGTGTTACAGTTGATGATGATGAACCTGATTCATATCAGGATGCATTACTATCTTCTAACTCGGCCGATTGGGTGAATGCTATTGACGAAGAGATCGCTTCTATGAAAAAGAATAAAGTTTGGGAACTTGTTGATCTGCCTTCCAATCGCAAAGCGATAGGTAACAAATGGGTACTAAAAATCAAACGAAAGGCAGATGGTATAGTGGACAAGTATAAAGCACGATTAGTTGTTAAAGGTTTTACACAACAAGAAGGCATTGACTATGATGAGACCTTTTTACCTGTTGCAAAGTTCTCCTCAATCCGCATGATCTTGTCCATTGTCACAAGTTTAGACTTAGAGTTATATCAGATGGATGTAAAGACCGCATTCTTAAATGGTGACTTGGATGAAGAAATATACATGCAACAACCCATGGGTTATGTAGACAAAAAACATCCAAAGAAAGTCTGCAAGTTGTTGAAATCTATCTATGGGTTGAAGCAATCTTCAAGACAGTGGTACATGAGGTTCCACTTGGCCATCACCACTTTTAGATTCACGATGAGTGAAGAAGATCATTGTGTATACCTGAAACGGTCTGGAAGATCTTTTCTGATACTATCTCTATATGTAGACGATATTCTGTTAGCTGGTAATGACATGCAATTGTTGACATTGACTAAAGATTGACTATTCTCGAACTTTGAGATGAAAGACCTCGGTGAAGCCAACTTTATCCTTGGGGTAAAAATCATCAGGGATTGCCCTAAGAAATTTTTAGGCTTGTCTCAAGCAACCTATATTCAAAAGATCTTACAACGGTTCAGGATGAAAAATTCAAAAGCTGTTGAAACCCCCATGGATAAAGCTACCAAGCTAGACAGGAAATCGTGTCTCCAGACTTAAGCCGAGAAATTGGCTATGTCCTCAGTACCTTATGCAAGCGCAGTAGGAAGCGTAATGTATGCTATGCTTTGCACCAGACCGGATATTAGCTATATAGTTGGCATAGTCAACCGTTATCAGAATAACCCGGGACAGTCTCATTGGCAAGCCGTCAAACGTATATTCCGCTATCTCAGAGGAACAAAAGACCTAATGTTGTGTTATGAAGGCACAAGCCTCGAGCTCAAAGGATATTCTAATGCTGCTTGGGGTAATGACGCCGACGAGGGAAAGTCTACTTCAGGGTATGTATTCTTACTCGGAGGAGGAGCTATCTCATGGTCGAGTAAGAAACAGACATCCACAGCTCTTTCATCTATGGAGGCCGAGTACATTGCATATTGTGCTGCAGTTCAGGAGTGTATACGGGTTCGTAGATTTCTATTGAGTCTGGAAATTGTACCGAGTGTTCGTCAGCCTATATCGCTGAAGATAGACAATACTTCTGCTATTAACTTGGCAAAGGACCCTAAACACCACCAGAAATCTAAGTACATTGAGATTAAGTATCATTATGTTCGTGATCAAGTGAGAGATAAAAAAGTTGCCCTCAGTTACATTCCTACCAAGGAGATGATGGCTGATCCCATGACAAAACCTATAGCTAGAGATCTATTTCAGGTTCACGTCAGGCAGATGGGATTGAGGAAAACTTGATTGATGTACTTATTTTGTAGTACCTTTGATCTTTCATTAATGAATAATACATTCCATTTATTCAGTATTGAACACTAACATAAACTAGGTAAGAAGATCATCAGCATTTACCTTGAGATCATGTAGGATTTATATTTTTGTCGGCAAGCCGGTCACCCACTCGCACGGGTTGACCAACCTTGAATGTACAAGAGAGGTACATTTGGGGCTATGTTTATACATTGAGGTATAAACTTCCCTTTATTGTGAATAATAAAGGATGAGGATATGGGTGAGTCGTATCCGCCTACAATCTTATAAAGATTGTAGATGAGACTGATAAAGTCGAATAACATAATCGCACTATTCCTTTACATGCGATCAATGTTATGGCCTGAAATTAAAGCCAAGTTATGAGGTTATGAGATGAGTCGTACCTTATGTAGAATAACCTGCGTACTGTAGACCCGACTTACACCTAGTATTGTTTACTTGACGACGTGGGTTGTAGCCACGTGCTGGGACCTATTACCTACAGATTGCTTTGATTCGATTTAATCATTGCAACGTGCGAGTAGCCAGTCCCGTAGGTGACTCTTTGTGTCCTTAGCTACCCTCCTCTTGTGTATATGAGGATGAGATTGAGTGTCGCTACTTTAGTGTACAATGACGAAAGGTCCTTGATTGGCCAGACTCAGTTACGCTAGGAAAGCGGCTTGATTAATTCCAAATTACACATCTGCGTGTGGAAGATCCCGTGACAGCTACACCAAGTTTCTAGAACTATAAATACGCACTTGAAGACTTATCCGCCAGCAGTATCGAGTTGTTTTATTAGACTTTTGCAAACAGTATTTTTCTTAAAAAGACATATATATATATATATATATATATATATATATATATATATATATATATAAGTATTGCTTTGAATTGGTTTTAGTCGAAGTTTGTGAAAAATCAAGTTTTTTGAATAACTCGATAAGTTGGATAAGTGCATATGTCGGCCGAGTACTCCAGATCGGGAGTTAATTCTATTCGGTGTGGTCATGTGGACTAGGACAGGCATTACAAAGCTTGGGTTATTGAGTACTAGTTAGGTGGTCACTTAGTACTTAAGCACCTGTGAGAAGATTATGGTGATCCAGCTGGTCCCACGCCTCTGATTCTTTTGATCGTAATATTTGGTATTTGATTGTTATAAGGTAAGTTAGTTGGACAGATTTATGTGCCTATCTCACAATGTGATTGAGTGAGAGATGTTGGTCGAAGGCCAGTGGGGCCAACTCGTGAGCAATCACTTGTGGGTGGGTCCCATTTGGTTTGACTCTTTCCGCTGCATTCTTTCCTTTCAGTTGAAATTTCAAATTCATATTTGAATTTGATTTTGGATAGGAGGTTGGGAAAAGACCGGATAATCTGGTCTCATCCCATCTTCTTCCTTTCCTATAAAAAGGAATACGCCCTCTCTCGTAAGTATGATAAGAAACATCGAGGGTATACAGAGAGAGATAGTGTGCAACATAGTCTGTCCATGTTAAGCTTGTCCTTGGGACGATCTGATCCATAGATCGCAATCCGGGACCACTATATACCGTAGGATCAGAGGTGTGAATAGTTCAATTTACTCAAGTAGTAGATAAACGGGCCATTGGAGCATCAATCTTCAGCTTTGTGAGGGTCCCAATTATCGTGTAGACCGTCAGATCTTGAGGGCTCACCTTCCACATTTCCCTACAGAGAAGCAGCCCTGTAACCAGTCAGCATACACCCGAATTAATAACCCAACAGCCATCACGCATATTATAGAAGAAATAACAAGCAGATGATACTCTCATCCAGTCTGAAATCTGTAAAACAGAAGATGCTTGCTGCGACCTAAGGAGTGCAGCAACGCTGGGTAGACAGGTTGGCCCAGAAACCGTCTTCTCCAATCCCTTTTTTATTTTCTAGTTCGACAAAGAGACCCGATGCCTGCACTATTCAGGGTCAAAAGGCCCCGGATTTTCTGAGGAAGATTTGAATAACTGGAATAAATCTTGTTGGGGGCATCCGTAACTAGCCCTCTTACAACCTAAGCAATTCCCAATCCTCCTGGTAATTAAATCTACTTTAATTTTTCATTAATGCCCTAAAATTATTTGGAAAAACAAATGGACAGGGTGGATACAGAACACACAAGTTCAGGTGGCACCATAGTAAGTGTCCCACTGTCTTGGGTGAGGCCGGCGTCTCACCTATTCCACTCCTGTAGTGCAGCACATTACATGTTAGGAGAAGAAAATTTGTAGTGTTGACATGTCGAACTTCTGTATGCCTCGTTGCAATGTATGTATGGATTCATGTTGTCCATCCATTCTTCCATACCATTTTATGAAATGAGACAAAAAAAAAATAAAATAAAAAAAAAAATTTTAAAAATAATCCGGGGTAGATCCAAGGCTTAAGCAAGCCACACTAGAAATAGTGGGAATTGGACACGTATGCCTACTTTTGAAAATTTGAAATTTTTTTGAGGCCACAGGATGCTCTGTTCAAGTTGATGTTTATGTTTTCCTTTATATATATGTGGCCTTACGAAGAGGTTAGATGACAATTAAACCTAGCAATGGACCTTAGGAAGGTTTCAATAGTAGTGATTGAATATCCGCTACTTTATTTGATATGGTCCACTTGAGCTTTAGATGTGCCTTATTTTTGAGCTCAATGATATGTAAAAATTGATGGTAGGTGTGGATCTAGAACATAAATCACTTTGATGTTTATTAGAAATCCAACTAGTCCATCCGTTTTTTGAGCCCATTTTAGTACATGCGGCAAAAAATGAGGTGGATCCAAAACTCAAGTGGGTCATACAAGATGAAACAGTGGGGAAAGGAGTGACTACAGTTGAAACCTTCCTAGGCTCCACGTTAATGTTTATATTCCATCCAAACCGTTTATTAGGTCATTTTCACTGGGATGAACTCAAAATACCAAAAATGAGACTAATACAAAACTTTGGTGGCCATATAAATGTTTCAACAGTGGTCACTAAATCCTGACCGTTTCCTTTCATGTGGCCCATTTGAGTTTTGGATACACCTTATTTTTAGCAGCATGTCCTAAAATGAGCTCTAAAAACGGGTGGAAGGAGTGGCTTTCTAAAACATCACAGTGGGCCCACCCAGATTCCTTGCGTGGGAAGTCCCTCGCAGAAAATCCGCGTCCATCTTGTTAGCTGGAGAGCCTTTCGCAGGAAATCGACAACCTTATCTTGTTAGCTGGAGAGCCTTTCGAAGGAAATCCTTATCATGTTAGATGGGGAATCGGATTGGCTACTCCCCTGCCACCAGCCCCGTGGCTGGTGGTCGGTGCTATGTGGGCCCACTATAATGTATGCGTTTTATCCAATTTTACATATCGTTTTTGGGATTGATCCCAAAAATGAGAGTGATATAAATCTCAGGTGAACCACACCACTGGAAAATAATAGTGATTGGATATCCGCAATTAAAATCCTCCTAATGCCCACGGTACTGTTTATTTGACATTTAATCTGTTAATTACGTCATAAAGACCCAGATTAAGGGAAAAAATATTTTGATCCAAACCTTTTATGGCCCCCCAAAAAGTTTTTAATGGTCGATGTTCATTCAACACTTTTCCTATAATGTGGTCCAATTGAGATTTTTATATATCTAATTTTTGGTCTCATGCAATAAAATGATCTTAAAAAAATAGATGAACGGCATGGATGAAACACATACATCATGGTGGAGACCACAGAGCACCGACCACCAGCCATTGGCCGGTGGCAGGGGAATAGCCAATCCGTTACCGTGGACGCGGATTGCTTCCTACCCCCACCCGTACAGTAATCCGTCCGGGCAGGGCTCTGTGGGGCCCACCGTGATGTAAGTGTTTTATCCACGCTGTTCAACAATTTTTTCAAATAATTTTAATACATATACCAAAAATTGAGACAGATCCAAGGCTTAAGTGGACCACAAAGTGGGGATTGAACGTCCACCATTAAAAGCTTCTTAGGAGCCGGACAAGTTTCGGATGAAGCTGATATTTGTGTTTTCAACTTCATCCACGTCTACATGACCTCATGAATAGGTTGTATGGTTAAAAAAAAACATCACGTTGGCTCTTAGAAAGGTTTCAACGGTCGGTGTCGTTATCAATGTAGGTTCCTTTGGTGTGGTCCACTCAAGCCTTGGACCCGTCTCAGTTTTTGGTTCACATATTATAATTATTATCAATGTAGGTTCCTTTGGTGTGGTCCACTCAAGCCTTGGACTCGTCTCAGTTTTTGGTTCACATATTATAATTATCTGAAAAAAGAGTTGAACAGCTTGGATAAAACACTTACATCACGGTGGGCCCCACAGATCACTGCCCAGACGGATTACCGTCCGGGCGGGGGAAGGACGCAATCCGCGTCCCGTTACCGTTAGCTGGAGTCACTGGCCGATGACGCGGACCAATGAGAAGAGACAGCAATGAATTTTATTGTGCATTCACCACAGACTATCTGCACTCAAAAGTTTGCTTTGTATGAGCGTCTTATTCGGTCCACCGTCAATGCATAAGAAAACTGTTCCCGTTCAACCAAAGGTTCAAATCAAGTGAGCCCATGTAATCCAATGAAGTAGATCTATGTCTGATCTCCACCGTTGGACGTAATTGGCACCAGTTGGATCTAACATAGTCACATCATATATGGTGGAAAAAGAAAATTCATACCTTAGATTTCAACGTAAAGATATAAATGTCATTGACTTGACCGATAACACCAACCCACCATCAATGCACAGGAAAACTACGGCTGCAACCAACGGTTCAAATCAAATGCGCCCATGTAATCCAATCGAGTAGATATGCGTCTGATCACCACAGCTGGACTTGATAAACACCCTCCTTAGGTCCAGTCACATCATATACGGTGGAAAATGAGAATTCATACATGACATTTCAACAAAAAAAAAAACATAAATGCCATTGACTTGACCCATGACACCAAGAGCCCAATGCACAGAATGACTGTGTGTGCAACTAAAGGTTCAAATCACGTGGGCCATGTAATAAAATCAAGTAAACCTACGTCTGATCACCACCATTCATCCCTTATCCACCCTGCTATAAATGCACAAAGCCTTGTCATTCCTGTACGCGGATTGCGTCCTACCCCCGCCCGGACAGTAATCCGTCGGGCAGGGCTCTGCGGAGCTAGCGGTGATGTAAAGGCCTGTTTGATTCCTAAAGTAAATGGAAAATACCGGGTAAATAAGTAATAATTACTTACCAGGGAATTGTCCATCATTTTCTGTGCATTGACGTTGACTATGCAGCTTTTTGGTGTTAAAATCAAGGAAGGCTGTGAAATGAATATAGGACCCATGATGTATCAACACCGTTCATCCTGTACGTCAACCTCATTTATGCCATGAACTCAAAAATAAGGCAGATCCAAAGCTCTAGTGGACCACACCATAGGAAACAATGGATATTTAATGTTTGTCGTATAAAAATTTTATGGCGCTTAGAAGTTTTGGCTAAAGCTGATATTTGTATTTATCCCTAATCAATTTTGGACTTAGGCCCTGAAATCTTCTGATAAAACAGATGGACGGTGTGGATATGTCATACACATCACAAATGCAAGTCAACTTTTTCGGACCAATTTTCGAGGCAGAAATGCATTTGAAAATTCAAATAGGGAAAAAAGGTAATAATGAACTTTTGCAAGGGTATTTTCCAATTCCCTTGAAATCAAACAGGCCCAAGTGTTTTTATCCATGTTGTTCATTGCTTTTCTCGTGTCATTTTAAGGTATATCCTTAAAACGAAGCAGGTCCACAGCTCCAATGGACCACACCAAAGGATACTGCATTTAGAGCTGGGCAATGGTCCGAGTCGGATCGGATTTCGACAGATCCGACTAGATCCGAAATTTGGGTGTCCTGATCCGAATCTGATCTTATCCGGGACCGGATCTGGGTCACCTGACCCAATCCGATCCTAACAGTACATTGAATGACCCGATCCGTGATTGACGGATCACTTCTATACCCTCTGTAAGAGGAAATTTAAAAGAAACAAGGAATCAAAAGAACCAATACAATCAACATGAGCAGCAACAGACCTTCATAGAAATTTAAAAAACAGAAACAGAAAAAAGAAAATCAGCAAAATCTTTTTATAAAGAAAATCAATAAAATGAAGAGAAAATCAGAGTAGGCCAGAAATAAAATTTTCATACCAAGTAAAAGAAAAGAGCAAAGAAAACGCGAAAAACAAAAAAGAAGGAGAGATATGAGCTATCTACCTTTTACTTCATATATATTTGCCCGGAATCCCTTCTTCTCCGTCCGTCAAAAAATAAGAAGCTTTCGTCGAAACAACGAAAAATAAGTTAATTTTGCTAGAAGGGAAGAAAGAGAAGCTTCAACAGCGTTTAGAGCGAACTAATGAAGAAAGAGGAGCAGAGACATGATTCGGATTTCGGTTCGGGTCGGTCGGTTTTGTTGCTTATCCGAATCCGATCCTGATGGGTTTTTTTTTACCTGTCGTCCTTTCGCAACTGGGATGCGCAAGTCCTTTCGCAACTAGGATGCGGAAAGGAGTTTCCTAAAACTATAAAAAAGGGTCCCTAGGGTTTTTCTAGGGTATGTTGTGTTGATGAGAAAAACATAAGAGGGTTATCAAAGGTGAGAGAGAGGGGGAGAAAGAGAGAGAGGAAGCTTGTAGAATAGAGGTTATGCTCGTGGAGGTGATCTACGGTGCAGTCTATATCTCAGCGCTCCTACGTTCTCGTAATCGGTGAGATCTCTCTGATTTTCTTTATTATTTCATTGTTCATCCACTCCAGCGTGAGTGAAGAAAGTTGTAAACGTTTTACTTCATAGTGGATTGTTGATCTGGACGAGGTCCCGTGGTTTTTACCTCTTTGAAGGTTTTTCACGTAAAATTCTCTTGTGTGGTGTGTGATTGATGCATTGATTATTTTCATTGCTTTATTATCCATAATTTTGGTTTGTTCTGGAGGGCTAGATCCTAAGGTTTTGTGCAAGGCCCCCAACAAAGTGGTATCAGAGCTAAGTTCATTGAACGGGTAGGATCAGTTTGGAATTATGGAAGGTGGCTCAAGGATAATCAGCCTCAATGGTTCTAACTGGACCATATGGAAGGCTAAGATGGAGGACTTGCTTTATTGCAAGAACCTATATTCTCCAATCTTAGGCATATCAGCAAAATCCAAGGATATAATTGATGATGATTGGAAGAAGACGGACCGAAAGACGGTGGGGTTTATTAGACAATGGTTGGATGATTCTGTGTTCCACCATGTGTCTATAGAAACCTCAGCCGCTAGCTTATGGCTGAAATTACAAGGGCTGTATGAGAGGAAGACAGTCGGTAATAAGATTTTTTTGATAAGGCGACTTCTGAATCTCAAATTTAAAGATGGTGGTTCTGTGGCCGAGCACATGAATGAGGTCAGCAATATAGTGAACCAACTCACCTCTATGAAGATGGTCCTGGATGATGAATTGCAGGCTTTACTATTGCTTAGTTCATTGCCTGACAGTTGGGAGACATTGGTGGTGTATGTAAGTAACTCCGTGCCAGACGGAAAGATATCCATGGAACAGGTGACTAGCTGTCTCTTCAATGAAGAGACAAGGAGGAAGTCTCAGGGATCTACTCAGCAAGAGGCTCTTGTAACACAGGAACGGGAGAGAGGAAAGAATAGGAAGGGCGGGAAGGCCCGAGATAAATCAAGAAGCAAGTCGAGTAACAGAAAAGATGTTGAATGCTGGAATTATGGCAAGAAGGGCCACTACAAGCATAAATGTCGTGGTATGAAAAACGACAAGAAAGGAAAAGGGAAGGAAGATGAATCAGATTCCGCTACGGTCGCTTCAGATGGCGACGTTGTAGTTATTCTTTCTGCAGATCATGACGTATGTCTCACGGCTACGAGTCAGGACACCGACTGGGTGATAGACTCGGGAGCTTCTTTTCATGCAACTCCACACAGGGACTTCTTCACAAGCTACAAGTCAGGTGACTGTGGGACTGTGAGGATGGGAAATTCTGACATATCGAAGATCGTGGGAGTTGGTGATATTTGTATGAAGACCGATGTGGGCTGCACATTGGTTCTCAGGAATGTGAGGCATATCCCAGACTTTCGCCTCAACTTGATGTCGATGGGAAGGTTGGATGATGATGGCTATGAAAGCCGGTTTGCTGGTGGGCGATGGAAGCTCATTAAGGGTTCATTGATCGTGGCAAGAGGAAAGAAGTGTTGCACCCTTTACAAGGCAATTGTCAGTATGTGCAAGGGTGGGTTGAACGTAGCGGAAGATTCAGCTATTAGCATGTGGCACAGGCGTCTAGGTCACATGAGTGAAAAAGGGCTTCAGGTACTAGCAAAGAAGCGGCTCCTTCCAGACATGACAGGTACACCTCTCAAAACCTGTCTTGATTGTTTATCAGGGAAACAACATAGAGTTTCATTTGTTAAAACTACTTCTCATGTTAATAAAGTGCATGCATTAGATTTGGTTTATTCTGATGTTTGTGGTCCTATGAGGACAAAAACCTTAGGTGGGGCATTGTATTTTGTTACTTTTATAGATGATGTATCTAGGAGGGTCTGGGCTTATGCTTTGAAATTCAAAGACGAGGTCTTTGGTGTGTTTAAATTGTTTCATGCTATGGTTAAGAGAGAGACAGGTAGACCATTGAAGTGCATCTGCACTAACAATGGTGGTGAATATATTGACGACTTTCACGAGTACTGCAAGTCCCTGGGTATACGGCATGAACAGATGGTTCCCAAGACCCCCCAGCATAATGGTGTAGCTGAGCAAATGAATCTCACCATTGTTGAGAGAATCAGATGCATGTTATCCCATGCGAAATTGCCCAAGACGTTCTGGGGAGAAGCAATGCACATGACGATGTATTTGATAAATAGGTCTCCATCAGCCCCGTTGAATGGAGAAGTACCTGAGAAGGTGTTGACTGGACAGGATCCATCGTACAGTCATCTCAGGGTGTTTGGATGCAGGGCATCCGTTCACGTACCAAAGGACGAAAGGTCCAAGCTCGATATGAAGATCAGGCAGTGTATGTTCTTGGGATATGGTGATGAAAAGTTCGGTTATAGATTGTGGGATCCGACCGAGAGAAAGCTCGTCAGGAGCAGAGATGTGGCTTTCTTTGAAGATCAGTGTATAACAAACATTGGTAAGTCAGAGAAGAATCAGCCTAGTTCAGGTGAGCTAGAGGACACAGATCCGATTATTCCTCCTCTGGTGCCTGATGACGGGGGAGTACAGCAAGGTGCAGAGGACGAGGGAGTTCCTTCAGAAGATGGACCAGGGGAGCAGCCCCCACTTGATCCACCTGTTGAGCCACAGGTGAGGAGGTCATCTAGGGACAGACAGCCGTCCAAGAGGTACTCGCCACATGAGTACATTAGGCTGACTGATGGGGGAGAGCCAGAAGATTATTCTGAGGCCCTAGCCGACAAGCATAAGAGGGAGTGGTTGAAAGCTATGCAAGAGGAGATGGAATCCTTGCATAAGAACCACACCTATGACATGGTGAAACTGCTTAAGGGCAAGAAAGCTTTGAGCAACAAGTGGGTGTTTAGAAAGAAGGTTGAGCAGAAGAATTCACAGACAAGGTACAAGGCCAGACTTGTGGTGAAAGGTTTTGGTCAGAGGAAAGGCATAGACTTCGGGGCGATATTCTCACCAATGGTGAAGATGACATCCATACGGGTGTTGCTCGGGTTGGCGGCTAGCATGGATCTGGAGATAGAGCAGTTAGATGTTAAAACTGTCTTTCTCCATGGTGACCTGGAAGAAGAGATCTACATGCACCAACCAGAAGGGTTCGAAGTCAAGGGCAAGGAGCATATGGTGTGTAGGCTGAGGAAGAGTTTGTATGGGCTGAAACAAACTCCACGGCAATGGTACAAAAAGTTCGACTCGTTTATGTTGAAACATGGGTATGACAGAACGGAGTCGGACCACTATGTGTTCACGCGCAAGTTCTCAGATGGTGATTTCTTAGTTCTGCTATTATACGTTGATGACATGCTCATCATGGGAAAAGACATCAAGAAGATCGACAGGCTGAAACAGGAGTTAGGCAAGTCTTTTGCGATGAAAGACTTGGGCTCGGCTAGACAGATCTTAGGAATGGAGATAACCCATGACAGAAGCAGTAGGAAGCTCTGGCTGTCACAAGAGCGATATATTGAGAAAGTCCTAGAGCGGTTCAATATGAATGCAGCGAAGCCGGTCAGTACTCCACTAGATGGTCACTTCAGATTGAGCGACAGACAGTGTGCCAAAACGAAGGCAGAGGTGGATGCAGAAGATACCCTACGCATCAGCTGTAGGAAGTTTGATGTATGCTATGGTGTGTACACGCCCAGACATAGCATATGAGGTTGGTGTTGTCAGCCGGTACCTTGCCAATCCTGGCAAAGAGCATTGGGCAGCGGTGAAATGGATACTACGGTATCTAAGAGGCTCATCCAGATTGAGCCTATGCTATGGTGACGGTAAACCTGTGTTAGAGGGCTACACAGATGCAGATATGGAAGGTGACATAGACTCCAGGAAGTCTACATCGGGGTTCATGTTCACGATTGCAGGGGGAGCGATTTCTTGGCAGAGCAAGCTACAAAAGGTCGTAGAATTGTCGACGACAGAGGCCGAATACATTGCAGTTAGAGAGGCATGTAAAGAGATGCTTTGGATGAAAATGTTCCTACAGGAACTTAGCCTAAAGAAGGAGGAGCACGTGGTCTATTGCAATAGTCAGAGTGCTATACACTTGAGCAAGAATCCAAGTCATCATTCCAAGTCAAAGCATATAGAGATTCGGTATCACTGGATCAGGGATACTTTGGAACAGAAGGTGTTACAACTTGAGAAGGTCCACACGGATGATAATGGGTCAGATATGATGACCAAGGCCTTGCTCAAGGGTAAGTTTGAGGTTTGTAAAAACCTGTCTGGCTTAAAGAAGATGAATCCCTCCTGGGTCAAAAAGGGGGAGATTTGATGGGTTTTTTTGACCTGTCATCATTTCGTAATTAGGATGCGCAAGTCCTTTCGCAACTAGGATGTGGAAAGGAGTTTCCTAAAACTATAAAAAAGGGTCCCTAGAGTTTTTCTAGGGTATGTTGTGTTGATGAGAAAAACACAAGAGGGCTATCAAAGGTGAGAGAGAGGGGGAGAAAGAGAGAGAGGAAGCTTGTAGAAGGGAGGTTATACTCGTGGAGGTGGTCTATGGTGCAGTCTATATCTCAGCGCTCCTACGTCCTCGTAATCGATGAGATGTCTCTGATTTTCTTTATTATTTCATTGTTCATCCACTCCTGCGTGAGTGAAGAAGGTTGTAAACGTTTTACTTCATAGTGGATTGTTGATATGGACGAGGTCCCGTGGTTTTTACCTCTTTGAGAGTTTTCCACGTAAAATTCTCTTGTGTGGTGTGTGATTGATGCATTGATTATTTTCATTGCTTTATTATCCATAATTCTGGTTTGTTCTGGAGGGCTAGATCCTAAGGTTTTGTGCAAGGCCCCCAACAAATCCAAACTGCATTCGGATCTGCCCTTTTCTACCTGAACCTAACTGATCCAACTTACCGGTCCTGTTCGAATCGGAGCAGATCGAATCGATCCGCCGGATCGGACCCATTTTGCACACCCCTAGCTGCATTAAGAATGACACCCACCGTTGAGACCTTTCTAAAGGCCACTGTTATGTTTTTTTTTTTACCATACAACCCATTCATAAGGTCACGTAGACTTGGATGAAGTGAAAACACAAATATCGGTTTGATCCGAAACTTCTCCAGCTCCCACTCTCAAGTGGGGCGCCACATTACAGGAAACAGTGTTGATTGAATGTCAACCATTAAAAACTTTTTCTGGCCATAAAAGTTTTGGATCAATCTGATCTTTGTTTTTTTTTTCCCTTAATCTGGGCCTGTATGACCTAATCAACAGATTGGATGTCAAATAAAAAGTACGGTGGGCCTTAGGAGGATTTAAATGGTGGATATCCAATCATTATTGTTTTCCTGTGGTGTGGTCCACCTGAGATTTATATCCCTCTAATTTTAGGTATAAAGCCCTGAAATGATCTGTAAAAATGGATGAAACACATACTTCATGGAGAGACCCAAAGAGCACCGACCACCAGCCACGGGGCTGGTGGCTTGGAGTAGCCAATCCGTTTCCGCTTCCAAACATTCGTGTGGTCCACTGCAGCCTTGCATGTCTGTCTGTATGTGGATGAGCGGGCACTTGTGAGGGCTTAATCTCCGTCTGTATGTGGATGAGCAGGACGAAGAAACTGCGAATGGGAATCCCTCCTCTTGACAACAGACAGGGACAGAGGAAGAAGTAATGACGCTTCGCTGTTTCCCAGGCGTCTTGCTCAATACCGCCTTATAACCATGGTTATGGCTGTTCGGTGCAAATCGACTATCCAAACACGCGCGTGGGTTACAGGAATGGGATCGCGTGATCCCATCCCTCCTAATCCCGTTCAATCCGGCCGGCCAAACAGGCCCTTGGAGCATCTTCCTGAAAGACCAATAGTTTAGATCTTCCAACCACGGCCCCAGCTGTATGGACTGAGGCACCTAGACACTTACACCCTCTTGTTTTATTCAATGTAAGTTATGCTTCGAATGCCTTTGGAGATTTAAGCAAGCAAATTCAAGCATGTAATTATCAAAGTTTTTAATCACGGATTGATTTCCAGGCTCTTTCTTTCATATGATAGACTGTGACAACACACACATATGAAGCAACTTGACGGATACGGAGAATGGTAGCATGGGATTCGATCACCTTTCGATGGTTTCTTTCCTCACTTCCTTTTGTAATGAAGGGTGGCTCAAGAAAAATTGACAGTCTGGTCAGGTGGATGTGGGAAGCATTAAGGATAATTTTATCCTCTCAGCGATCAACCACAAAGCTTTTAAAGGCCTTTCCCTGGCCTCTCTGTGGCACATGGAGTGAAATTTCGTGGTCCAAGCCAATGTCTCTTGGAAATGTTCCTAGACGGCCCGATAGAGAAGCTGGCCAGTAGTGGATGACATTCCAATTTGTAGCATGAGGATGTATCTCTGTATGTTTTCCTATCAAAATTAATTTTGATTTGTTGCCTTGTGCCATATTTTAGGACACGCTAGATTCAGTAGTATTCACTAGCATTTTGTGTAATGTTTGATTTGTGATAGTGTATGCATGTTTTCATGTAAATGAAAAGGTTCTATACGGTTGAGCTCATGGGAACTCCCCATGAGATCTAGTTGTGTGGGCCCCACCATGATGAGTGTCGAACATCTACCCAATCAGTCAGATGAACCATTCCATGGTGACCCAGGGCTTAAAAATCAAGTCAATCCGTGACTTGTGTGGGACACACCACATACAAAAGTTTAGAGGGGTTACCCTCCATTAAAACATTCATAAGCATTTTTTTGGGCCCACCGAGATGTGGTTCACAAATCCATCCCATCCATTATGTGTTTCCCACTTGGATGAGAGGTCAGACCAAGTTTCAGATGCATCCAAATTTTGGGTGGGCTCTACTAAGTACTTTTATATGTTTTAGGCATGTCTTCACATGATTTTAGATGGTATGGCCCACCGGAGTTCTGTATACGGCTAATTTTTGGGTTATCCCATAATTTAAAGGGGACCCATCAAATGCACAGTGTTGATGTTCGACGTACATCATGGTGGGGCCACAAAGCTCGACCTCATGGAGAGTTACCATGAGCTCGACCATGTAGAACCCAATCCCACCGTTGATGACAAATGTTGCCTTGTTAGAAAGATCATAGCAATTCTAAATTTAGCTAGTTCACATTTGGAAGACTATTTGAATAGGAGGTGCATTGCATGAACCTTTCAGACTATTGCCCATTAAATCAACAGTTTGGATTGCAGAACTAGAGGACCCACGTGCACAAATTGAAAGACGTGTTTTGTTGAAACTCTCTGTTCCAACTTGTACACGAACACTGCTTTTTAGGCACAATATATATAATGCTTAATGCTTGATTGAAAGAAGTTGGGATTTTTGTGATTGGCCCAGCAATGTTACATGTAGGACCCACCGGTTGTCTATGTTGGGGATTTGTGCTGCGGAATCACACAGATCTAGATCTAGGATAACAATTCAATAGTAACAAGCAATCACAAAAGAACACAAAGTTTTAACGTGGAAAACCCTTGCAGGAAAAAACTATGGCACAAAGTGATAGAAATCCACTATGAAAACATCAATTACAAAGAAAGAGGACTTACCCGATTCAAACAACCTTGAATCTCACCCTTGCTACACCCTTTGATAACCCTAGGACCCCTTTAGAATACTTTAGAAATATTTATCTTCCTCTTAGAAAAACCCTAGGGACACCTATTTATAGTTTTAGGAAACTTCCTTCCGCATCCTTGTTGCAAAAGGACTCAAAAATTTGCAATCCGCACAAAATTGCAGAACGAATCTGCGTAACCTCGATTGGTCGTGCAGACTGCTCGACTGGTCGAGATGACCCCTCGACCAGTCGTGCATGGGCCACGACCGGTCGAGCACCTCGGACTCCGAAATCATGTGCTCGCTGGACTTTGAGTCGTGCAGTACTTGACTAGTCGAGCAGCTTCCTTGACCGGTCGAGGCTGACCCACGACCGGTCGAGCAACCTAAAAAATCAGATTTAAGACTTCTGGCAACAATCTCTACAAAGTCTTCAATCTTCAACTGTGTAGCTCTTTGAACTCTTCTCTTATCTCTTCATTGCATCATAGCTTCAATTAACGCTTTCTCGTGCACACTCCGTCCTTCTTTTACGCCATCGCCAAGCCCAGAGAAGTTGCACAGAACTTGAACTTCTCTGTAGGAATGACCTTGGCGAGCATGTCTGCTGGATTCACGTTGGTGTGAATCTTTTCCTATGTGACGCCTCCTTCCTCAAGCACCTGTTAGATAAAGTGGTGACGAATATCAATATGTTTAGTACGTGAGTGATAAATATAATTTTTTTGCCAAATTGATAGCGCTCTCGTTATCACAGTTAACTGGTACGGCCTCCTACTGAAGTCTCAACTGATTTATCATGCCTATGAGCCAAACACCTTCTTTAAATGCTTCTGTCACTGCCATATATTCTGCTTCGGTCGTGGAAAGAGCCACCACAAACTGAAGCTTCGACATCCAACTAATTGCTCCACTCACTAGTACAAACGAGTATCTTGAAGTAAACTTCCTGAAATCTATACTACCTGCGTAGTCAGAATCCACATACCCTACCAACTTTGTCCCTGTCTTTTCAAAAGTTAAGACGTAGTTATTCGTACCTCGAATGTATCGAAGTAGCCATTTCACCGCTTCCCAATGTTGCGTACCGAGGTTTGACATGTATCTGCTCATAACACCGACAACCTGTGAAATATCCGGTCTCGTACACACCATGGCATACATTAAACTGCCAACCGCATTCGAATAGGGCACATGAGATATAACCTGCTTTTTCTCATTTGATTTAGGATATTGTTCTGAGAAAAGCTTGAAGTGAGCCGCGTGGGGAACACTTACCGACTTTGCCTGATCCATCCCATATTTGATCAATACCTTTTCAAGGTATTCTGCCTGTGATAACCAAAGTCTGCTCCTCTTCCTGTCTCTATGAATATCTACGCCGAGAACCCTCTTTGCAGCCCCCAGATCTTTCATCTCGAATGTCCCTGATAACTGAGTCTTCAGTATGTTGATTTCAGACATATCGTGACAAGCGATCAACATATCATCAGCATACAGTACTAGGATGATGAATTTTTCATCACTCAGTGTCTTGTAATAGACACAGTGATCGTATTCACTCCGAGTAAATTTCTGACTCACCATGAAAGAATCAAATTTTTTGTACCACTGCCTAGGCAACTGTTTCAGGCCGTACAACGACCTCATTAACTTGCAAACCTTTTTTTTCTGCCCCTTTAACTTCGTAGCCCTCTGGTTGCTTCATGTAGATCTGCTCCTCCAATTCCCCGTGAAGGAACGCAGTCTTCACATTTATCTGTTCCAGCTCGAGATCGTATTGGGCAACCAGTGCCAACACGAATCTGATGGATACCTGCTTACCACCAGCGCGAATATCTCTGTGAAGTCGATTCCTTCTCTTTGAGCATAACGCTTCGCTACCAACCTTGCTTTGTATCTATTCTGTTTCTTTTTGAATAATCACTTGCATCCAATTGCTTTTCGGCCCACAGGAAGCTCCACTAGCTCCCATTGTGTGATTTTTATACAATGAGTCCATCTCATCGCCCATAGCCGCCTTCCACTTTTCTGTATCAGGCTCATCAAGAACCTCATGAATAGTAGACGGGTCCCCCCATCTGTAATGAGGGCATATGTAATATTAGAGTCGTTCCTGTATCTTGCCGATAACCTACGATCACGCGGTGGGTTCCTTCTCACAGGTGGCTGCTCCACCTGATCCTGTACCGCTGTCTTCGCATCTATCTCTGCCTGAGTATCATCTGGACGTCTACGATCACCCTTTCTGGTTCCTCTTGATCCTTTTGATCATTCTTACGAGATAGGGAGCTTTCATCGAATCTGATGTCACGGTTAGTGATAACCTTGTGTGTGACCTTTTTTTTTTATTATTTTAATTTTACACACACGCACACATACCCCACACATGCACACCGTGGGATTTCACCACCATGGGTACTTGAACCCTTGACCCTGTGTTGAAACTCCAAGGAGTTTACCACTCGGGTAAGAATAAGGACCCGCGTCTGACCTTGTTGAATAACCTGTAACCTTTCACACCAATGCCATAACCAACAAAGATATACTTTTTGGCTCTATGGTCTAGCTTATCTCTCTCAATTGACGGTACATGAGAGTAAGCCTCACAACCAAATATGCGTAGATCTGAGTAGTCAATTTTTTGATCACTCCATACTTCCTCTGGGATTTTACATTCAATTGCCGTTGAAGGAGACCGGTTCACAAAATAACAAGCCGTGTTAACGGCCTCAGTCCATAGGTCCTTGCCCAACGCACATTACTTAACATGCATCTGGCCCTCTCTAGGAGAGTCTGATTCATTCGCTTAGCCACACCGTTTTGCTCGGGGGTGTGGTGCACTGTGTTGTGCCTAATGATCCCTTCATCTTTGCAATAATCATTAAACTCAGTGGAAGTAAATTCTCCACCATTGTCGGTCCTTAAAACCTTTATTTTTCGCCCTGACTGTTTTTCCACAATTGCCTTTCATTGCTTGAATATGGTAAAAACTTTGGATTTACATTTCATGAAGTAAACCCAAACTTTCCTGGAGTAGTCGTCAATGAATGAAACAAACCATGACGAGCCCCCAATGAAAACTTCTGGCGATGACCCCCATACGTCAGAGTGCACATAATCAAGCACTCTCTTACAAACATGTTTTCCAGATTTAAAAGACAGTTTAGATTGTTTATCATATATACAATGCTCGCATATATCTAAATCAGAAATTTTAAAAGCTGGAATCAAACATCGATCAGAAAGTACTTTCATGCCTCGCTCGCTCATGTGGCCCAGACGAGCATGCCACATACGTAGAGACGTGGAGTATGCAATAGCTGCTGTCGCTCCACCTACTGAAGTGCTCCCAATCAACCTGTCAAGGTTTTCGTGCCTCTAGGCTCTCATAACCACGAGTGCCCCTTTTGAAACTTTAAGCACACCATCAATACCGGTGAACTTGCACCCTATAGCCTCGAGTGCACCGAGAGGAATCATACTTTTTTCATATTAGGAACGTGCCTGATGTCAGTCAAGGTACGCTCCATCCCATCAAACATCTTGATGCTAACCATGCCAATAGCTACAACATTATAGGCATTGTCATTGCCCATAAAAACCTGTCCACCATCGCATTCCTTGTAACTGATAAACCAACTCCGATGAGGAGTCATGTGATAAGACACTCCTGTGTCAAGTATCCACTCGTCTTTATGATTGTCGTGTAAGTGACCAATCATGAAGATAGACAGAACATCACCACCAATTGATTCTTCATCAGATGTGACCACATTGGCCTCCTTAGAAGAAGCCGATGAATTTTCTTTCTTCGTTTTAGGATTTGTACAATCCTTCTTCATGTGTCCAGACAACCCACAATTCCAACACTTTAATTTTCCTTTGCCCCTGCCCTTGGATTTGGATCTAGGCCTTGAGGATCCTGTACCTCGCTTAGAATCTCTGTCCCTCGTAATCAGTGCATCGGAAGATGCTCCCATGTTGCCGTTTAACTTTCTCATAGCCTTCCCTTGAAGGGCTGAGATAACGGTGTCAACACTTAGGGTTTTATTTACGGTGCACATCGTGTCCCCGAAAGACTCATATAATGCAGGAAGAGAATTCAACAATATACATGCTTGTTCCTCATCTTTGACCACTTCCTCCATATCTAACAATTTTCACATCAATTTATTAAAGTTGCTGATATAGGCTTCTAGATCTCCACCCTCTGCCATCTTGAAGGTATAACACTGTAGCTTCAAGTGTAGGCGATTTTCAGAGGACTTCTTTGAATAGATGTTCTCTAACTTCGCGCACAAACTAGCTGCAGTTTTCTCCCTCAACACATTATAAAGAACTTCATCCGTGAGACATAAACGGATAAAGGCTAAAACATTATTATCAAGGTTTTCTCATTCATCATCTTTCATGGTAGATTTTCGCTCCTCAAGAGCCTTAATCTCGCCTTGCTTGGTTAACAGACTAATCATCTTAACCTTTCATAACTCAAAATTATTTTTACCCGAGTACTTCTCAATATCAAACTTGTCGTTTCCCATTATTACAAATCCTGCAGATTCAGATCTGTGCCCCAACGATTGCTCTGATACCACTTGTTGGGGATTTGTGCTGCGGAATTACACAGATCTAGATCTAGGATAACAATTCAATAATAACAAGCAATCATAGAAGAACACAAAGTTTTAACGTGGAAAACCCTTGCAGGAAAAAACCACGGCACAAAGCGACAGAAATCTGTTATGAAAACATCGATTACAAAGAGAGAGGACTTACCTGATTCAAACAACCTTAAATCTCACCCTTGCTACACCCTTTGATAACCCTAGGACCCCTTTAGAAAGCTTTATAAATATTTCTCTTCCTCTTAGAAAAATCCTAGGGACAATCCCTTCTGGATTCTTGTTGCGAAAGGACTCAAAAATCTGTAATCCGCACAAAATCGGGAAACAAATTTGCATAACCTCGACTAGTCGTGCAGACTGCTCGACCGGTCGAGATGACCCCTCGATCGGTCGTGCATAGGCCACGACCGGTCGGGCACCTTGGACCCCGAAATCATGTGCTCGCTGGACTTCGACTAGTCGAGCAGCTTCCTCAACCGGTCGAGGCTGACCCACGACTAGTCGAGCAATCCAAAAAATCAGATTTAAGACTTCTGACAATAGTCTGTACAGGGTGTGTGGAAATAATTAAATGATACATTTCACGACCCGTCTTCCTTCTAGACAGTGACTGTAAGGATACATTACTTAGAGCAGCTGAATGTGCATACACATCATGTGGGCCCGCAGTTCATAGACTCTTAGACTTCTTTAAAAAGAAAACAATAAGTTTGGATATTATAGTCATTTTTTTTAGAGAGAGAGAGAGAGAGTCAATGTTCATGAGGAAATTTTCCGTATAAATCTAAAAACAAATTTCAAATAATGGCTTTCAAGTCCATGTACCAGATGGTAGGAAATTGTGTTTGATAGAGGTGGCTTGACTTTTGCAGCAATAAACTGAGTCTGCCGCCCTTATTTACACCGGGCGCGGATTAGCTACTGACTGGTTGAGTAGTTGAGTAGCGAGACTAGTTCATTTTAGGGCAATATCCAAAGAACGAGTTAAATCCAAAGCTCAAGTGGAACCCAACACAGAAAACAGTAGGACAATGACGCCCACCATTAAAAACTTCTTAAGGCTACAAAAGTTTTAGATCAAGCTGATATTTGTGTTTTCCCTTATTTCATGTCTTTTTTAACTTTTGAGCAGGTTGGATTTCAAATAAACATTATGATGGGCCTTAGGATAGTTTCAATGGTGGGAATCACTCTCCCCACTGTTTTCTTTGGTGGGGTCCACTATAGATTTTTATTTGCCTCATTCTTTGGGTCATACACTAAAACGATATCTAAAAATGGATGGACGGTATGGATATAACACATACATCATAGTGGGGCCCACAAAACAGGGTGACGTCACTTCAGTGGCCGACTCGCTGCTCAAACTGTCAGTATCTAATCCGCGTCCATTTACACCTCATGGGCGGGCCAACCGATTATGAACGTCCACCAACTATTAAATTCTGTCACATGTTGGTTGCTTTCAAAAGTATTAGTAAAGATGGGATTTTTACCAAAGTAATACCGTGGTAATGCCAAACGTGCCAAAAAATCGGGATCCTTGAAATATTTTCAAGGATAGCCACTGACGATTTTTTTCAAGATTTTTTCATTGAGCCCAAATACCTAATGGTGGGGCAAATTCAGATGGAATAAACATGGTAGAGCCTACCATGGTGTTTGTGAGAAATACATGTCATTCGCATGTTTTGCCAAATTATTTTATGACATGAGCCCAAAAATGAGGTAGATCCAAAGCTCTAGTGAGCCACGCAACAGAAAACAATGGAGATTGTACCCCCATGGTTGAAACAATTATGAGGCTGCAAAAGCTCTGGATCATACTAATATTTTTATTCTTTCATTTCATCCCTATGATAATGATCTTATGAGCATTTAGGATACTTTATGAATAGTTTGGATTGTACATAAATATCACAATGGAACCTAAAAAAGTTTGAACGGTAGGTAACACATTTCCACTGTTTTCTAGTCATGTGGCCCACTTGATTTTCAAATCTATCTAATTTTTAGTAGATGAATTGAGTGGATTTCCCACGATAATTATGTTGGGCCCAACATAGCTTTTGGTGGCAGCAACTTGCTGCAAAAGGCTTCTACTGAACAAAATTCAGCTAAGTCTAACTCTGTTCATCTGATAGGCAATAAATATGGATTAAATGCGCACCCATCCCTTTTCTTTGACATAAGTTTGGCTCACTGCGTTTACGACCAACCTGATTCTTAGACCTAAGCATAAGTTCTGGGTGAGACACATGAGTGGAACCTTGGACAACAACATGCAACCACGTGTTCCAATACAGCATAATGTGCAAGAACAGAGGTTTCCATTAAGTAGCCTACGTTGTTTAAAACATCTGACCTAAAAGTGAGGTTGTTTACACCTTAAGTGGCCCTGTCTCAAAACAAATGGATATCTGGAAATTCGTATTACCCTGTTGTGCCCTATTGAGGAGCGTGAACAACTTGTTTTTTGTGTGAGAAGATCAAATCACTGTTGCCCTCCTCTGTTCCCAGAAAATAATCTCAAGAATAAGGACGGTTGATTTTTATTTGATTTCCCATCCGTGTGGAGGCCACAGATAGACGGTTGGGATAGTGCTTACGATGGCTTTTAAAAATAAATAAATCTGTGGTCGAGATTCATCAAATGAACAACAAGTATAGCATTAAGTGGCAACAAACCATGACTGTTGTCGCCTGACCGGTCAAGTTGGCGTCTATAAATAGAAAGAAATGCAACGAGAACACAAGACAGAGAAAGCTATCATCTGAATTTCTTTGCTGTGAGAGAAAAGAGTGAGGAAATATGGGCTTTGTTGAGTTCGTTGTCGAGAACCTTCTCAAAAATCTTGGTGACGCCCTCATTAAAGAAGCCCGTTTCCTAAGCGGGGTTCGCGATGAAGTGGAATGGCTGGAGGCAGAATTTGAGCGAATGGAAGCCTTCTTGGAAGACGCGGACGCCAAGCAAGAAGGAGACAGAAGAGTGAAGAGATGGGTGCGGCAAGTGAGAGATGCTGCATACGATACTGAGGACGTCATCGACACCTTTGTCTTCAAGATAGCACGCTTGAGGAAAAGAGGATTTGTTGGCCGCCTTAAAAGGTACGCTTTCATCTTCAGTGAGTGGAATACTCTCCATAAGGTGGGCTCCGATATCAAACGGATAAAGAATAAAATCCGTGCCATCTCCGAAAGTAGGTTGGCTTATGGAATTGAAAATATAGGCCAGGGAGCAGGTACGAGCTCTGCCGGTCGAAGCCTCCAAGAATGGAGGTTCACTTCTCCTAATGTTCCAGAACCAGATTTTGTTGGTTTTGAGGAGGACTTGAAGGCATTGTTCACGCGGTTGATCGATGAGGGAGAGCAGCGACGTTGTGTTGTTTCTGTAGTTGGAATGGGTGGTCTCGGTAAGACCACTCTTACTTAGAAACTTTATAACACTGAGAGTGTTAAGAAACATTTTGATTCTCTTGCATGGATCTCTGTATCACAAGAGTATGCTGTGACAGATCTTCTGCGGGCCATCACCAAATGCTGTCTGGTGCTCACCAAAGAGCAGCTCGAGGAGAAGGAGAAAATGAGTGCTCGTGATCTGAGGGACGATATTTCCAAGTATCTGAATGATAAGAGATACTCGGTGGTATTGGATGATTTATGGACAAACGAAGCATGGGATAATCTCAACCATGCTTTCCCAGAAAATAATAAGGGAAGCAGGGTCGTGCTCACCACACGAAACAAAGACGTAGCATTATATGCAGATGTACAAAGCAAGCCTCATGAACTGGGATTTCTTAACAATGAAGAGAGCTGGGATTTGTTCTGCAAGAAAGCATTCCCAGGTGGCAGTGGAAAAATGCAGTTGTATCCCTCTTGCGATCGTTGTTATCGCAGGGCTCTTATCAAGAAAAGAGCCAAGCGAGAGCGAGTGGGAGAATGTACGAAAAAGCATCACCTGGCAGTTTGTCCATGGAGAAGTGAAAATCTCCAGCATATTATCTTTAAGCTATAAAAATCTGCCCTATCACTTGAAACCATGTTTTCTCTACCTGGGCATCTTTCCAGAAGACTATGAATTCGGGGCTAGGAAACTGATTCAACTGTGGGCTGCAGAAGGGTTACTGCAACAAAGAGGGGATGAAACGCTAGAAGAAGTAGGATACGATTATCTAAAAGAGTTGATTCAGCGAAATATGATTCAACTGGCTAACAAAAGTTCAAGTGGGGGTA
Source organism: Magnolia officinalis (assembly GCA_021015155.1). NCBI lineage: Eukaryota > Viridiplantae > Streptophyta > Magnoliopsida > Magnoliales > Magnoliaceae > Magnolia > Magnolia officinalis. The sequence goes on from JAJHSJ010000011.1 coordinate 14,177,843, forward strand.
TTAAAAGTTGCCGTATTCACGATCTTCTGCGGGATCTTTCCGTATCAGAAGCAAAGGAAGAAAAGTTTCTCCAAATTCATCACGAGAATGTGGATGCTCTATCCACATCCACAGCCCGTCGATTTGCTATTCACTATGATGCCTTAGGTGACTGCACTTCCTTAAAATCTTCTACTCCATACCTTCGATATGTGTTGATCCACTCCAGAATATAAAAGGATAACTGAGAAGTTTCCTTTTGGAGAGCTTGCATTGCTCAGGGTGTTAGATCTAGACAATGTAATAATAAAAAAGCTACCTAGTGAGATAGGTGCACTGATCCACTTGAGATACATCAGCTTCACCACTTTTAATTTTGCAAGTTTCATCTTGAAACAGTACTTCCGCTGTACAGTGACTTCAGAGTTCCCATCATCGATGGGCAATCTTCACAATTTACAAACATTAATTGTAACATCTGGTAATTACGAAATCCTCCTCATGCCCAGCCTAATGTTGAAGATGCAACAGTTGAGACATTTCCAAGTGAAGAGCAGTTGGGGTTCGATAAAAGGGCATCTACGACTTGACCGGATTAGCAACCTCCAAACTCTATCAGGCATAAAGGCTGGCAAATGGATGCATGGTTGCTTGAGAAAGTTCACCAATCTTAGAAAACTAGGAATACGTTTAGATAAGAAAGGAGGATATGCTGATGTCACTACAACAAAATGGGCCTTTCCCAGCGGTCAAAACCGCCGGCAAACGTCCCAAAAAACCAGAAAAGGGTGTTTACTGGCGGTCAGGCAACTGCTGGTAAAGGCTCAGTCGGTAAAGGTTTTACCGGCAGCCATCAGCTTTTACTGGCAGTTTTACGGGATGCCCCTAAATAGTCGGTTATTTATTGCATTTGGCGAAAATGAGGAAAAACTACGAATAAAATCCGTAGCAATAGATCCCATAGTTACCAACAATCCGTAGCGATTGCTAGTTTTGCTGTTTCAATTTTTCCTGCCCAAAAAGAAAAAGAAAAAAACGATTGCAGGTAAATCTGGCCTGATGCCATTTGTATGCTGCAACTCACCTACTGTAAAGCAGCATACATACCACCAATCTGGACTGTCCAAAACACAGGCCATGTTGTGCAAAGTAAGGAAGTCAGGTTCCTCAGCCTTGCAGCCTTTGGGAACAAAGTTGCAGTTTCTCCATCCGACTCCGTCATCATAGGTTTGCTCAGGTATATTTGGCCAAACCCGATTCTGTAGATTTTCTGCATCAAATCAAATACATTTACATAGATATTAACAATGTTAGTAGCAAAAGAGGACTTCCAAAACCTTAAGAGCTGATGAAGGTGTTCAGATCTAGTAACCATAAGAAAACATTGTACTTTAAATGGTTGATTTAAAGTTCATTGCTATCAGCAAGAGCTACCTCCCAATGATGGATTCATTTGTTGCAGAAAATCTCCCTAATATCATACATGAGATCTACCAACAGTAGTACTATTGAAAAAAACAAAGAAATCAAAGAAATATTCGGCATCTATACTTTAAATGGGCATGAAGAAAGCCAACATTAGTATCTCCTGATCAAAAGCTTGGTCCTAAAAAGTTTTTTAAATGGGCATGAAGAAAGCCAACATTGGTATCTCCTTATCAAAAGCTTGGTCCTAAAAAGTTTTTTAAATGGGCATGAAGAAAGCCAACATTGGTATCTCCTGATCAAAAGCTTGGTCCTTAAAAGTTTAAAGAGGCATGAAGTGAGGCTATGCCTTAGTTGCAGGAAACCATCTACAAAGCAGGAAACATGTTTCCTAGGAGAAAATGGGTTTGATTTTCATTTTATGAAAGAGGTGGAACTGGACAGAAACTCAAAGAAACATAAGGGAATAATATTTCCCTGGGGGGCACTAGAAAAGATATTTCATTTTAAAAGGTATCCTCTCTCATCTTTGATTGATTTCTTCCATCATTACTTACAAGTAAATCATCAATGGGTTCTAATTTAGAGCTTTTAATAGAAAATTAGAAATCTCAAAAAGAAGGCATAATTAAAACTCCAAGAAGTTCCAAAGCAACTCAAGAAACTTTTATGAGTTGTCTCAAATGGGCTGGACACTTCATACAAGCAAAAATCTCAGATCGAAAACTTTGATTGGACGTGGAAAACCTAGAAGAAAGAAAAATTCTTTTATTTTGTTTTTTGTTTTTTTTTCTTTTTTTAAAGAAAAGTAACAAAAGATTGAGTGCATGATTACACATGTGCATCCTACAAACGTTGGTAGGAACCTGCTCCAACCTATCATTGATGAGGCTACGGGGAGTTGATAGCGTGTCAAGTGTTCAGTGTAGATGTTTTGGGCAGCAAGTAATGTAACTCTTTAAGGAAAAATCAATAACAATATGATATAACGTTGAAAAGATGTGTTTGACAAATTGAATTCTTTAGAAATGATATGCTAAAAGAGATTTCATAAAGAACATACGAGGTGGAGAATAACAGAATCTGCTATTCTGCCACTTCTATACTTGAAAGTAGGGAATCTTGCTTGCTTGCATTTTGGTTGTCATTGTACTAAACCTAAAATAAATCTCTATGTTAATATCAAATTAGAAGATATAAAAAAGAATAAAAGAAGTGTATTCATTTCTAGGAAAGAAGAAGATCACTAGGAAACAAAAATTGATGTTTCAAGAATCTTAGAGATGAATAGTTTTAGCTTTTCAGTAGGTACATGGGGCAGTTGTAGGAAGCAAGAATTACTCTAAATAAGTTATCTGAGCTAATCAAAGCAGGCATTGCATCATTCCCCACTTTTTTTTTTTTTTTTTTTTTTTTTTTTTTTTTTTTTTTTTTTTTGGAAAGAGAGATTTCGAAGGAGATTTACTTGCATTACTTGCATTGAAGGAGATTTCGATCCTCCAATGTCCAATGCTCCTGAGCTATCCTTGTACCATTTAAACAGAGTAATTGAAGGAGATCTGGAGGCCTATGTTGAAGTTTTCCCTTGAATGCCTATAAGAAAATTAGATATATATTAATACAAAGGCATGTTCTTTCCACTGGAAAGTACATTTTGGGTGTTCCTTTGACTACAAGAGGACTACTCTTTCATACAAAGCCTTGTAAGACCAAAGTCAGATATCTTTGGTATAAGATCCCAATCGAGCAGTACATTGGTGGCTTTGATGTCTCTATGAACAATTTTCAGTTTCCATTCTTCATGGAGATAAGCTAGACCTCTTGCAATACCAATACAAATCTTGTGCCTTATCTTTATGAAAAATTGTTACCCAATTAGTACATGGAATTCTGATATGCCCAAGGATTTCTTTATTCTTTTAGTTTGTGATAGATAATCACAAACTTCATTAAAGAGTAAAGAATATCCAAAGCAAAGTGCATATCCCCAATAAAACGAGAATCTTACAAGTTACAACTTTAGTTAGGGTGTTGGCAATCTTGTTAGCTTCTCTGCTTGCATAAGCAAAAGAAAGGTTTGGTCTAGAAGCTTTCTCTTGATTCTCATTCAAAGAAACATCAAGTATCCTAGGATGGGAAAGAATATTAGTCATGTGATTAATTGGAATATTGATTTTTTTTCCCCTTTCTTTCCTTTTTATTGATTTGCATTGATGCTAGACAAAGGATGCTAGACAAAGACTGTAACTTGCAAAAAGAAGAAAATAAATAACTCAGTTTCTGAAAAATGCTTAAATGTTCGATGCTAATGGCTTTGAATTTGTTTTTATTTGAAAAGAACATCTCTAAAAAATAACTCCCAAGTCATGTGATTTTCTTTGTAAATTTTTCTCCTGTTACAATCAGCAACATACATCTTTAACCAGAAAAGTTATCTAGGAACTCTGATTTTTACCATAGGGTGCACAACTTCTAGAATGATCTGGTCTCTGAATCTGAATTAGGTGACATCATTTCTATTAAAGACCATTAGGTTGCACATATATAGTAACAAGCAGAGCCTAGGATTTCAACATTGTTTTAAAAGCATACATTTCATGGAGATTCATATATATTTTCATGGAAATCCATCTTAAAAGTCATTTGGATTATTCAAATTTTAGGATTACGTGTGCAGTTAAAGATTTCAAAAACATACACTTAATGTTGAAATTCACACACATTTTATGAAAATCGATCATAAAACTCAAAATCAAGCTGCAAACAAAAGGAAACAGATATAGCCTTAAATTTCAAATTCCTGCCATGTTAGAACTCCCAATTCCCTGGCAAATACAGCCCTTTTGATCATTTCTTTGCTTGTACCTGTAGTAGCATTCAAGTAATGACCTTGATTTCACCTGTTTTAGCCTGTGCTTTAAAATCTTGTCCTATTTTGGTTTCCTGTCCTGCAGAAAAAGGGGACTGTAGATGTTAAGGGGCTGGTAGACCAGACCTTTCTGTCAGCAGTTTGGTCCAAATCCAAACAATGGTCTGTTCCAGTCCAACCATGACATGTTTAAACAAATAAAATGATAGGAACTGACTGCAACTACCTGCCTGTAGCACAGTTGGTAGTGTTTGCTCTATAAAATAAAAAATAAAATAGTACTTGAACACCACAAGTAAATGATTGTTGCACAGTTGGTTATGTTTGGTTTGTATAAGGCTGGTCATGGGCGTGATGAGCATTGAATCCCTTGAAGCGTAAAAAATCTGCCTGACCTGTAGCCCATAAAATGAGAGAAGACTACAAATGAAAGGACTAAGAAAAGGAAATGGAAATCAATCAATATATTGAAATGAACAATCATACAGCTCAATAGAGTTTAAAGAATTAAACATTCAACATATAAATCCATATTTCTAAAGTTACTTATTCAAAGCCTACATTTACAAGATTATAAGAGAACAAATCAAACAAATTTACAATTCAATCAACACAAAAGAATGAACTTTGAACCCATTTGAACCACCTCAAGTTTCTTGTGAACATGCAAAAGCATTACATCATCTTTGCCAGCAAACGCTCAACACATTCAGGCACAAGCATGAAGAACGCAAGTAAATAAAAAACAAACTATTTCACACTCACCCAACAGAGAATGCATCCAGCTCCTTGGACAAACTTATCTTGATCATTGACACGTGCCTTGTGGTTTCAAGGCTGAAAGGTGTACAAAAGACACTTATCAGATACCAATATAATAAACACAACAAAGGAAACAATAATAATAATATTAGTAGTAATAGTTGTAACAGACCATAATAATAAATAAGGTATGCACACAAATATTATATATAAAAGACAATGCAACCATCCATTTCAAGTATATATCTTTAAATTCTCCAATTATTCATAATTTTTTGGATATCTGATTTCAGGTACTCCCCCATCACTCCCATACTGAATCTTCTTTGCCCCATGACATCAAGAAGCTCATTTTGCAAAATCATCTACAAACATTGAGAGAAAGCAATCACTTGGCTTGGTTAGGTTTGTCAAATTGCATATAAACAAAAGAAATTAGGTGAAAAATGGAAAAGACAAATGAATTTGTAGGATTCAAGTTTTAAAGAGCTCCTTTGTTAAAGACAAACTTCCACTAATGATGCAATAAAGTGCCCCATCACCATCCATTTTTGTTCTTCTTCTTTCTTTTTTCCCTAATTCATGCAAAACAAGTCTATGATTGACAAATGGTCATATTAGTGGCAAGTTGCTTTTCATGATGAATCATAACCCATGCCCGTTTCTATGATGCAATTTTACATATTGTAAATAGAAACACAAAGTAATGTAAAAATAATAATAATAATAATGACTAACAACAATGCTCTACAAGACAGGGACTTGATTTCAAAAAATATCACTTAGTAATTAATTTTCCATTACCTTCAACAAATTTTGCAGTTATCAAAAGGCAACTAATGATTTTTCCTAAGGCTGCGTGGTGTTCTGCACATCTCTTCAACTGGGATCAAAGTCTCCATCAGCTGCAATTGGAAATTAAAATAAGCATTGAAAGGAGGGCAGATCATTAACAGATACTGCTGGAAGTGCTTCAAACAAATCATAAAGAATATGATGATGTGACACTAATGATTCAGCAAAATGAAGATAAACCATCATAAACATAAAATGCACAAATCCAATGCCTTGGATCTTATAGATCCATCTATATTTATAGAAATGAGATTACAACAAAATTTTAAAATAATACAAAATTAAATATTTTGAGATTAGAATATGCCCTATGTCACATGCTAATCATTCCAAGAAAGTCTTGGAAGAGATGTTGATGGGTGGTTAACAAATAGATCCCGTCAGCTAGCCCTTTGTACGAAATAGACTTATCACATCACACTATTTACCTTAAGACAATCGGGATCTCATAATTCCTGTGTTTAACCATAACCACCATCCACAAGCTCATGAACAGCCAAACCAACCATTGTAAGGAGTAGGAAGTAATCAGGCATAACAGGGCATCATATATATAACCTACACAACATATATATTCATTTATAATAAAGCACATAAGCTATAGTCAAACCACAACTAGGAAAGGTAAACACATCAAACCACCTTATTTACTTCTGAGAGTTGATCACCTACAACCACTGTATTCTAACTTGTGATGCAGCCAAATCTTTTCTGAAACACGTCTTCCATCATTTTACAACCAAATACCTCGAATCAGGCAAGGAATCCTATTAGATTGCGCCAAATACCATTAAAAAAAAAAAAAAAAAATCAGATCTAATCTCCAAACCGAATCTATAGCTTCAAACACCTAAAGAAACTGTAATAAGATAAGATGGACCAGATCTCTCCATAAACCATGAAAAAACATCATTCTAGGGAAAGAATATGTATGCTCTATCCCCAAACGTCGTATGATTTGTCCCCAAACGGGCCATTTCTTTTCAATGGCATTGGAGTAGCAGCAAATGCCATTTTGGGCATCCTTGCCAAACCGGCCTTAAAAAGTAAAACCAATCAATCGACAGAGAGAGAGAGAGAGAGAGAGAGAGAGAGAGAGAGAGAGAGAGAGAGAGAGAGAGAGAGAGAGAGAGAGAGAGAGAGAGAGAGAGAGAGAGAGAGAGAGAGAGAGAGAGAGCGAGCGGGGAGGGAAAGCTTGAGGAAGAGCGAGCGGCAGAGAGAGATTCAGGCGCAAATGAAATGTTAGGGCATCAGGTTTTTCATGTTATAGGGCTCTTTACTGGCAGCCGGTAAAACTAGCCGCCAGCGAAGGATAACCCCAACAGTCGGCTAAGCCTCTTTTTCTTGTAGTGTGTATTGTGTGAATCCATTCTCAAATTGGAATGCCTCCAGTCCTTGTTTGTGGAGGGAGACCAAATACCTTCGAATTTGCGTTTTACAAGTCTTCTCAAGTTAAGTAAGCTGCATTTGGTTGGAAAGTTAGAGAAGCTACCCGAGTCTACTGAATTCCCAACAAACCTCACCAAGCTCACCTTGCGATACACCCATTTAAATCAAGATCCACTGGTGACGTTGGAGAAGCTGAAAAACCTTCGCATTTTTTCTTCATATGATGGAGCGGAAATGGCTTGCTCTGCACAAGGGTTTCCTCTACTCGAATCCTTACATCTTCATATGATGTATTTTTTCCTAACTGTCATTTGTAGGACATTGATCAATGGATTAGGATATGTAGTAGACCTATCAAATATTAGTCTGGATCTCCGAACTACAACCCCACTTGCACGGAATGTTTGCAGAAGGGCGCTTCAATCAAATAGATAGGAACTTACAATTCCTCCTATTTTAATATCGTCTAGTTTTAAAGTAAGTAGATGCCTCAACTAATTTTATACTTTTTAAGCAAACAAATTCTAGCATGTAACTTACAATTTTTTTTATTTTTTATTTTTCCCCTCACAGGAGCTGCTATGATGACCCACACTTGCGAAGTGACATGAGAGATGTGGAGAATATAGTGGCACAGGAGTCCATTTTCCTTTAAAGGTTTCTTTAGCTACGATCATTTTGTCATAAATGGTGGTAAGATGTTTTGATGACATAATTTCTAAATTGCAGTACGAGGACGTCTATAGCTTTTGCTATCTATCTTTCGTCATGCTATGATGTGCTATTCATTATTTTACCAACTTACACAAACAATTTTAAGTACCATCTGATTTATTTTCCTGTGTGCATGTATGCATGTAATATGCTTGTTGAAAGCTAAAACAAGAAGAAATTTCTTTACACTGTAGGCCTAGCAAGGCTTCCTCCAATCTTTTCCTTTTTTGAGGTGTTGGACGTTGTAAGACCGAGAGTTTTGACATTGTGCTCGGATTTTCAATCTACACAACTGGTGCACATGGTACAAAAATATGTGTGGATGACACGATGTTCCTAGTGTTGATGGAAAATGCTCCACTCACATTGTGACCATTCTTCTTATGGCCCTTTCTCCAGGGAATGTGTATATTGTTGGCATTTGGCATCAATACTTCGATATGATAAGTTGTTGATGTAATGCTTGAGCTGAATTACCTTCTCTGTGTTTGGATGTAATATGCTTATTCAAAGTAGAAGAAGTTATTTTAGTGTGTAGGTTTAAGAGGAGGTCCGCAATGCTTCGCTGGGGACTTCACATGGGAGCATGATCAAAGCTGTCTACCAAGTGCAAGCCACAATCTAGCTTCTGCTGCACAAAAAATTCTAGTAAGTCTAACTCTGATCATTAGATAGACAATAAATATAGATTAAATGCTCACCTGGTTTGCGACCAACCTAATTCTTAGACCTAGGAATAAGTGCTGGTTGAGGTTTGTTAAGCCCACCTAGGAATAAACATGTAGCCATGTGAGCTAATATAACGTAATGTGCAAGAACAAAGCTTTAATTTCCATTAAGTAGCCTATGTTGTTTAAAACTCTGGCCTAAAAATGAAGTTGTTTCATGTTAAGAGAAGCCTTTAATCTTAAGTTTTTGAGGTTGTTCAACCGGTCATGGGACAGCCACGACTGGTCATGGGAGGGGCTCGACCAGTCGTAGGTTCGAGTCCTGACACGATTCAAAGTACAGCGACATTGTGTTGTTTTTCTCCGAAGTCTACGACCAGTCGTAGGTGAGCTATGACCAGTCGTAGTACGACCAGTCGTAGGAGAACTACGACTAGTCGTAAGTTACGCAGATTCGTCCCGCGATTTTGTGCGGATCACGGATTTTGAGTCCTTTTGCAACAAGAATGCGAAAGGAAGTTGCCTAAACTATAAATAGGTGTTCCTAGGGTATTTCTAGGGTATGAGAAAGTATTCTAAAGGGTTCTAGGGTTATCAAAGGGTGTAGCAAGGGTGAGATTCGAGGTTGTTTGAATCAGGTAAGTCCTCTCTCTTTGTAATTTCTTTTCATAGTGGTGATTTGTCGCTTTGTGTCGTGGTTTTTTCCTGCAAGGGTTTTTCACGTTAAATCTGTGTGTTCTCTCGTATGTGCTTGGTGCCATTGAATTGCTATCCTAGATCTAGATCTATGTGATTCCGCAGGTTAAAAACCCCAACAAGTGGTATTAGAGCCAAAGTTCGGTTGGGGCACAGATCTGAATCTGAGGGATTAACAATAATGGCGAGCACCAGGTATGAGATTGAGAATTACTCAGGAAAAAATAATTTTGAGTTATGGAAGATCAAGATGATGAGTTCCTTAATCAAGCAAGGCGAAGATGGTGCTCTTGAGGAGCAGAAGTCCACTATGATTGATGATGAGTGGAATACTCTTAATAAGAAGGCTTTATCATCGATCCGTTTATGTCTCACGGATGAGGTTCTCTACAACGTCATGAGAGAGAAAACTGCGGCTAAGTTATGGGTGAAGTTAGAGGATGTTTATGCGAAGAAATCCTCTGAAAATCGCCTGCACTTGAAGCGGCAGTGGTATAACTTCAAGATGGCAGAGGGTGGAGATCTGGAGGCTCACATCAGCAACTTTAATAAATTGGTTTGCAAATTGCTGGATATGGAGGAAGTGATGAAGGATGAAGAACAGGCATGTATGTTGCTGAATTCTCTCCCGGCGTCTTTTGAGGCATTCAAGGACACTATATGCAGCATGAATAAAACCCTGAGTGTCGATACAGTTATCTCAGCTCTTCAAGGGAAGGCTATGAGACAACTAAACAGCGACATGGGGACGTCTTCTGATGCACTGTTTACAGTGGGTAGGAATTTTAGATAAGGTACAGGTTCTTCAGGTTCTAGATCCAAATCCAAGGGCAAGGGCAAATGGAAGGTAAAGTATTGGAACTGTGGGAAGGAAGGACATGTGAAGAGGGATTGTGAAAATCCTAAATCGAAGAGAGAAGATTCTGAGGCTTCATGCAGGGAGGCCAACGCTGCCATGTCAGATGGATGTGATGGTGATGTTTTATCTGTGTCTACTATCAAGCGGCCATACGATGATCGTAAGGACCAGTGAATGCTAGACACAGGGACATCTTTTCACATGACTCCTCATCGGAGTTGGTTCGCCAGCTACAGGGAGTGCGATGGTGGATATGTGTTTATGGGCAATGGCTTTACCTGTAATGTTGTGGCTGTTGGTACGGTGCCCATCAGGATGTTTGATGGGGTAGAGCATTCCCTGACTGATGTCAGGCACATTCCTGATTTGAAGCAGAATCTGATTTCTCTTGGTGTACTTGAGGCAAAAGGATGCAAGTACACATGTATTGATAGTGCTTTTAAGTTATCTAAGGGGGTACAGGTAATCATGAAAGCGCAACGACTCGATAACTTGTACAGGTTGATCGAGAGTACTCCAAAAGGTGGAGCTGCAGTGGATGTAGTGAATTTCACCTCTGTATGTGTGTGGCATGATGGGCATGACCACATGAGCGGGCAGGGCAGGAGGGCTGAGACGTGCGGATAGAGATACAGAGCACGTGGAGCAACCACCTGTGAGAAGAACCACACGACATGATTGTAGGATATCAATGAGGCACATGGACGACTCCAATATCGTGGGGAATTCATCTTCTATTCAGATGGCTCTAGGTGAGCCTGGTGCTCAGAAGTGAAAGGTGACTATGGGCGATGTGATAGATTTCTTGTACCAGACCGACATATGAGAGCTAGTGGAGCTTCAAGTGGGCCAGAAAGCGGTTGGATGCAGGTGGATCTTCAGGAGGATACAGCATAGATACAAGGCGAGGTTGGTAGCGAAGGGTTATGCTCAGATAGAAGGGATCGGCTTCTCAGAGATATTCACACCGACGGTATAACAGGTGTCTATTAGATCCATGATTGGCGCTGGTTGGCCAATGTGATCTTGAGCTGTAAGGATGAATGTGGAGTCTGCACTTCTGTAAGGGAAAGTGAAGAACAGATCTACATGAAGCAACCAGAGCGGTTCGAAGTTAAAGGGGCTGAGAAAAGACTTTGCAGGAGGTCATGGTTCGACCTGTCGCCTAGACAGTGGTTTGATTCCTTCATGGTGAGTTAGGAATTGATGACATGTAGATCGTCAATTATGACAAGTCTAAAATCAATGTACTAAAGACTTGGTTAAGTAGGACATTTAGGATGAAGGATCGAGGGACTGCAAAGATGGTTCTCGGCATTGAGACCGAAGGAGGAGTAGCCTTTGGTAATCACAGGAGGAATACCTTGTATGTAGGTATTGATCAAGGATGTGATGGGCCAGGTAAAGCGGGAGAGCGTTCCCTACGCATCTTTCCTCAAGTTTTCCTCAGGACATGTCCCAAAACAGATGAGGAAAAGCAGGATATCTCATGAGCCTTATTCGAATGCGGTTGGAAGTATATGCCATGGTATGGATTAGACCGGTTATTTCACAATCTATCAGTGTTGTGAACAAGTACCCCGACAAGCAATATTGGGTAGCGGTGAGATGTTAAGAAGACTACGTCTTTCTTTTTTGAGTAGACAGGAGCAAAGGGGGTTGAGCATGTGGATTTTGATCCGACAAACACGTTCACCTAGATCGTTACTGCAGAGAAGTTCAAGTTCTGTGTAACTTCTCTGGGCTTGGCGATGGCGTAAAAGAAGGACGGAGTGTGCACGAGAAGCATTGATTGAAGCTATGATGCGATGAAGAGATAAGAGAAGAGGTCAAGGAGTTACACGGTTGAAGATTGAAGACTTGGTAGAGATTGTTAAGAGAAGTCTTTAATCTTAAGTTTTTGAAGTCGTTCGACCGGTCGTGGGACAGCTAGACTGGTCATGGGAGGGGCTCGACCAGTCGTAGGTTCGAGTCCTGGCACGACTCAAAGTACAGCGACATTGTGCTGTTTTTCTCCGAGGTCTACGACCAGTCGTAGGTGAGCTACGACCAGTCGTAGGTTACGCAGATTCGTTCCACGATTTTGTGCGGATCGTGGATTTCGAGTCCTTTCGCAACAAGGATGCGAAAGGAAGTTGCCTAAACTATAAATAGGTGTTCCTAGGGTATTTCTAGGGTATGGGAAAGTATTCTAAAGGGTTCTAGGGTTATCAAAGGGTGTAGCAAGGGTGAGATTCGAGGTTGTTCGAATCGGGTAAATCCTCTCTCTTTGTAATTTCTATTTTCATAGTAGTGATCTGTCGCTTTGTGTCATGGTTTTTTCCCGCAAGGGTTTTCCACGTTAAATCTATGTGTTCTCTCGTATGTGCTTGGTGTCATTGAATTGCTATCCTAGATCTAGATCTGTGTGATTCCGCAGGTTAAAAACCCCAACAGTTTCACACCTCAAGTGGACCTATTTCAAAACAAATGAATATCTAGACATTTGAATTACCCTATGGTGCCCCTTTGAGGAACAAAACAACTAATTTTTTTGCACAAGAAAATCTAATCACTGTTGCCCTCTGTTCGTAGTGGGAATGTCAATGCTCTGCCTACATCTAGGGCCCATCAAATTGCATTTAATCACAATACCAAAAACAAGTACACCTCCTTAAATTGCTCCACTTGGCACCTTCATTTAGTTCCATTCATCCCCGAAGATGAAAGCTTGAAAATGAGTTATAGAGGTTTCTTTGTAGAGGCTTCAAATTGCTTAGGATTTAATATCTAAACAACTTGCCAGTAGAAAAGTTACCAAGTGAAATAGGTGAACTAATCCACCTGAGATACGTCGGTTGTACAAACACTGGATTACAAAGCTTCCCATCATCAACTGGCAATCTTCACGATTTACAAACTCTATATTTAGCATCTGTTTGTCACATCAAAATACTCAGTGCAATTGGCACTACAACAAAAGGAGGATTAGCCGACGATGTATTTGGCTAATCAGTGGCGCTAAATAAAATGGGGCATCGGTTTGCGATCGGTATAAATACCGTACGACTCTCCTCTCCTCTCCCGACTCTCTCTCTCTCTCTCTCTCTCTCTCTCTCTCTCTCTCTATAGATGCAGCGACAGCCATCGCCATCTCCACCTATTTCCCCTTTCTCGATCGACCCTCTCTCTCTCTCTCTATTTCCCCTTTTCCCTCTCTCAATCGATCATCTCTTTGTTTCCCCTCTCTTAATCCACCTCTTCTCCTCTAGGGTTAGTCTCTCTCTCTCTCTACAGACCGGATCTGGTTTTTCTCTCAAGCTACAACAGATTTCGATGCAAACATGAGGTTTTCTCTCAAGTAATTAGCAGATTATCTACGACCACATCTAATCATAAGGTAATTTCAGCTATTTCATCCGTGCTAACCCTTCTTCTTCTGCTAACAGAGTCTCTGGTTCCTATTCTGTGAATCTGAAGCCTGCTGGCCTTTACTGATTTGTAGTCTGGATGTAACTTTTTATCATATACTTTCTAGGTTTGCAATTGACACAATGCAGTCAGTTTTCCTTGATGAATTTGGGGGAGAAAATGCCCTGGATCATAGCACTCAACAGACGACTCTTATTCGACACATATTTGGTGGTCATCTTCAATCTTAGGTTGAAGTTCTTACTTCCTGAAAATGTTTCAGCACCTTGCTTCTCGTTTGCTATAAAAAATCTGTAGGAAGTGTGCCATTCTCTTGGACCTGATTTGAAGAAATGAGGCATTATAGGGTCTTGTTCATCAGCAGAGGTTCTTACTTCGTGAATATATCTCAGCACCTTGCTTCTCATTTGCTATAAAAAATGAGAAGGGAAGGGGTTTTCTGCATCAGCTACCTTTATCAGAATTCATGGTTTCAATCCATCATGTCTTTTGGATCTCTGTTCTCAAAAGTAATGGAAATCATAATTGATGGAATTTCACTGCATTGCTGTGTGGAATTTATTGTTCTTTGATTATTTCTTTGCTTTTCCATGAATTATGTTTGTAGAGACTATGGATTTCTGTTATATACAGTGTCATGTGACATGTTTAATTGATTGATATTATGTAGGAAGAAGTTGTTAGCAAGATGCAGTCATTTGAGAGATTGAAAGCTGAAGCTGAAAAATGGTTTAGCCCAAAGTGAGAAGTTTAAATATGAGAAGGCAGAATTTGAATCTGCTGTCTATGCAAAGGTGTGATTTGGGTCCTGCATTTCCAAAGATTATAGTTTGATTTTACTTAATCTTCTATTTCAGCTTAGGAGTGTTTTTCCTCTTCAATAATAATCCTAAACCTACTAAAATAACAACAACAACAAAACTAATAATGTTTAGAAAAAAGGAACGCATAATGTTTTCTGCATTTATGGGGCTAGCAAGCCTCTTTACATTTATGTCTGTCTGTCTGTATGTATGTATTAATCTTGCCAAGATGGTTCTGCTAAGGAGGTTGTGTAATGTGTGTTAAATGATGTTGGTTTCAGTAAAATACAAATACCAGTTTCCCAGCTAGTGGTAGTTGTAAAACCTTTGTATGTTGGGTGAGTGAACTTTGATCTTGTATATCGCTCTGAAATTTCAGTTTTTCTCCTTCCTCACAAGTTGCAAAATTGTCATGGTAGTGGAGCTTGTTTTTGCCCTGAGCTCTTGGAGCCTCAGGGTGTAGCAAGTCCCTAGAGGTCTTATTCTGATCCTGTATGATCTTTCTGCCTTTTTTTGGGGTAATCTGGGTGTGAACTCCTGACCTCTACGTTACATTTGAGGGTATCATGACTGCCATAAACCACTTGAGGTTGTTGTGACCTCATGCTGTAAGCGAACCACTTGCTGCAGCTGTAAGCCTGTCGGCTTAATAGTAACAATTGTTAATGGTTCACGACCTCAAGCTGGGGATGAACCTGTCTTCATTCCCTTCTTAATAGTAACACTTAACTTCTGCTTGATTTTCTTGTAGTTTGATCTTCAAGGCAATTTTGTGGGCAGATGGGAATTGTTTTCTCTGTGATTACTAGACATTATTAGGACTTTATAAGTAGAACTCTGAACTTTGCTTTATACAACATATTGCTTGAAGAAAAATTGTTCCACCTTAAATAAAATCTGTCACTATACTAGGATTACATGAGGCTTGCTTGCCCCAAATGGCATAGGCACCAACCTAGCTTCCACTATCCTTTATTCGAGCTTTAGGGAACACCGTATAAATAAATTGAGTGAGTAGAATTTCAAAAGTCATCACCAACCACACATCATAAGCAGGCCAAGACACTGTACTTATCCTGTACACCCTTTTAGTTTTCATCACTAACAAACACAATTTCAAATCCGACAGTAGCATTTTCTCCTAATACCCTTTTTTGCTCATGCATCTAGTCACTGGACTTGCTGCAGGAAATTAACAAACTTCAACCTTTCCAGATCGTTGTCCCCAAGCATTGTGGATTTGACTGCACTCGCTAACACTGTAAGAAAACTTTTGCTGAATAAACAGACCTCTTAAAGTGTGTTGTAGTTCATACTTCTTAGCTGGTGCAGTGGACTGAGTTAGAGGAGTTGAGTAAGTTAATGGTGTTGATGGAATAATCACATATTGGATCTGGTCATTTTGATGACTACAGTTTTCTGGGCAATAACAAACTCTCATAATCAGTTCCAGTCTTCCAGATTTGAGTGGTATGTAACGTCTCTATAAGCTATTCACATGGTTTCTTCCATTCTCCCTTTGCTCAACTTAACTGATAAGTCATTGTTTTCTTATTGAAATCTTTCACTGTTACCTGTTTTCGGGTTCATAAGCGGAAGATATTTGGAGAACAATCAGTTCAGTGGCAAGATCCCTCAGATGCTGGGGCATTGCAACAACCTTCATAAGCTGTAAGTCCCTTTATTCTCTACAGACTGAACATGCGCCTCAGCACTTCTATGAGAAGTTGCTTTGTCAATCAAACTCTTGCACACTGTATGGACCTTTCCCTTATTTGTTTCACAGCTTCCTCCACAACAACTTTTGAGTGAGGAGTTCCTGATAGTTTAAAATCGAGAAATTGAGTGAAATTTCAGTAAGTTTAATCCTCTTGCTTATTCTTTCAGTCATTCCATTACATGGCTACTGATTCTTCATTTGTTGTGTTTTAGGGTTTGAGAAGGCATGGATGCCAAGTGATGAGAAGGATGAGGGGAGCAATAGGATCTATGGAGCATTCAGGGAAAATGGGACAGTTAAAACTTATGTTTATTAGCCTCATGGGAGCAGCAACATTTGTTAGTATTGTTGGGGATTAGAGCAAATGAAAGCAGAACTGTGGCTGAATTTTGCACAATTTCATAGAACTGTTAAATGTTGTTCAGATTTTCTACACGACCACCGCAGCTGTTCCGTAGGGTAAAGTCCATTTGAATTGGCAACGAGAAGCCACCAGCTCCACATGACACATCTGCTCAATAACTGGCATGGTGAAGTGAAAACATAATAGGAAATTGACCAATGAAGTTACAAGAAGAACAGAGGTGAGTGAATTTAGGGAGCCAAGTAGAAGTGTCCATATGTTAAATTTCCAAACAAATTTCTAAGTTTTATGTTAGTATCTTCTAGAATTTCAGCTGTAGATTTTTTTCCCCTTTTTAGATGAAATTCAACATGTTCTTCCAAATTGTATATCTTTGATTCTTAGAACCAATACAAGCAATCTCTTCCTACATACCTCTACAAAGTAAGTCAGCGGGTTTCTCTCCATCTGTTTGTTTTTGTTTGGTAGACTTATTTTATGCTTATACCTATGAAAGCACTTAATTTAATGGATTTGATATTGAATTTGGTATGCTTATAGGAGTTGAGGCTAGGGGCTTTATATTCGGCCCTCCAATTGTGTTCAGATTTCTTCACTTTAAGCTGCATTTGTGCACACAAGTTAATGAATTGCGAATTTTTGAGTTGTTTCATTATATTCATTATTTCAAATTTTAGGTGGAAACAAATTTAAAGTAACTTGATTTAGAACCAGATCAACTCAACAAGAAGGCAGCATATTTATCATTTATAGTGGAATATTGAAAAATAAGCATCTATCCTGTTCTGAAATCTTGCTCCATCTTTGGGACCTCTTCCTCCCAGTTCCAACCAACACTACGAAACCCCAACATGGTAAACCACATGAAGATGACCCAATCACGTCTAAAAGCTTGTGCAGTGAACGAGGATGGTTCAACATTTCTATTGGTGTAAATTTCAAATGTGCATTTCTCCTTAATATTCAACCTCTATCAGGACATCTGCTCTTTCCTTAAGCTATGGAAGTTGCTGTCTCTGGTAATAATGGAAAAATAGGATGTGACAACTATTAGTGCAGTTGAGATACTGTATGTGCAATGTTGACACTTTAATTTGTATCTTTGCGAACTTTAGACCACCAGTAAACCATCAGATAATCTTATTTTGAACATTATCAGATGGCTTACAAAAAGCAAAAGAAGTTTCTGAAGATTAAATCAAGGATTTATGTGCTTGATGTGAGTGCTCTGGATGCTTATCTGCAGGCCTTTATGAAGGTGGAGTGTGGAAAATCTGTGTCGAGCTGCCAGATGCCTATCCATACAAGTCCCCTTCCATTGGTTTTATGAACAAAATATTCCACCCAAATGTTGATGAACTGTGAGCCTTCATTGCTTTCTCTAGTCTCTTGTCATATTTTTAATTTGGTGCTTTCCCCAAGCTCTAACTGATGATTTGTCTTGGGAAGCTAATTCAGCAAAAAAAAAAACAAGTTCTCTCCTTGCTGTCAATCTGTAATTCTATTGTGAAATGCAGGTCTGGTTCTGTTTGCTTGGATGTTATCAATCAATCCTGGAGTCCAATGTTTGGTAAAACCGAAATAAATATTCTCAAAATACATACCCACACACCTGCACGCTCATGCGCACACAAGCAAACCTGCAACCTCAGGGGAGGAGGGAAAAGCATGCGCACTCATGCATTACCTAATGCATGTGCAAGCATGGGTTAGCAGATGAATTAGTTAGACATATTTTTGTATGTCATTGTCTTAATTTATTGCCCATTGTGTAGTGTGAGTTCCTATTCGTTAGCTCTTGCATTTGCACACACCAGTGAAATAATGTTTGTGTTTATATTATATCTATATGTGACTTTGTGCATTGGTCCATTCCTCGTCTTTGGAGTTCTGATATATTTTACCACAGTTGCTGTGGGTTGCAGATCTCTTGAATGTCTTTGAAGTTTTCCTTCCACAGCTATTACTTTACCCAAATCCTACAGACCCATTGAATGGTGATGCGGCATCACTGTTGATGAAGGACAAACAACAATATGAACAAAAAGTTAAAGGTAAAAGCATCTGTACAAGTTCATTTCAACTTCAACAGTAATTCAGTTCAAAGTGTAAATGGCGGAAGTGGGACACACCATACATAGGCCCCAAATTGGGATTATCATTGTCTCAAAATGCAGGGAATTGAAATGAGGGGGTCGGGGTGGCAATCCAACTAGGGGTCATTTCTTCTATATTGAACCATATTGTTCCAATTCTGTGGTCTAGATTATTCAATTCCATGTGGTTGGAAGGTCCTCCCAGTTTTCAGTGCCGTACATCTAGACAAGAGCTTGAAAGTCCAGGAGAGGGCAAATGGATGGATTTGTTTTTATTTATTTATATTCAAAACCATTTTCAATTTATTGTAATAAATATTATATATATTTTTTATTGTCTAGTAATATAAATATTGTTTAATATTCAGTTTTATTTGTGTAACATCATTTTTATGTTTCAAATATTTAAAAAATACAGGTTTCGATTGAATTATAATAATAATAAAAAATTACTGGATTGCTAGGGCCTTTCAAATCTATACAAAATATTTACCGGCGCTTCTATAGAAGATATGCGGCGCTTTTTCATGAGAAAAAGTGTTCAGAAACCAATTCTTGCAGCGCTCGTATCAAATTCTAGCGGCGCTTATTCGCGTCGCCAAAATCTATAATTATTGGCGCTCAGACAAGCGCCACTAAAGCTCACCTAGCGCCGCCAATGCTTTTCCCGACATACCCATTAATCGGCGCTTGGTTAGCGCCACGCGCTTTTAGGGAGTTTTGGCGGCGCTTTCAAGCGCCGCTAAAAAGGTCATTTGTTGCAGTGTGGAAGTGACAATAGTTAAGACATTTCCATGTGAAGCACACCTGGGCTTGTTTGGGAGGGTCTCTCATCTAAGGGTATCTGCGACTCGACCAGAGAAGTTACCTCAAGACTATAAGATATGTAAGGGCTGGCAATTGGATTTACATTTTCTTAGAAAATCCGACAATTCTTAAAAAATTAGGAATATATTTAGAGTCAGAAGCATACGCTGAGGTGTTGTATGAATCAATTACTAAATTGGACTGCCTCTAGTCTATGTTGTTGAATGGACTGACAAAGAATTCCCACATTTGTTACTCTTCCACATCTTCTCAATTTATGTAAGTTGTATTTGCGTGGCCTACCTTGTAATTGTCCCATTCGGAACTCGGCCCATCACTTTTCAGGTAGCAGTGTCAACGGTAGCACATCACTTTTGGCTTTCAATAAAAGCTTTCATTTATAGTAGAAACTATGTTGGCACCTGTGAGGGAACTTGATATATATAATATCTGATTTGTATTAATGTATTTCTGTTTGGATTTAATAAACCTTCTCAAAGTAGAAGCAGTTTTCCCAAGTCCAGGCTCAAGGATCAATCAGTACTGCTTGACCAAAGAATTTCAATACATGTCAATGATCAAACTGCTCATTAGGTAGACCCCGGAGTAACTACCCTGGCACAATGAATCGGCTACTCTGATAATGTGATGGACCATCCTTGCACATTGAATGTAGAACATCAATTTCTATTGTCTATCTCTTGGCCACCTGATTTGGAGTCGGCCCGATTCCTGGACCAAGGTATTATAAGTTTTAGGTGAGCTTTACTAGCTTCCCTAGACAATTGATGTATATTTTAACCTTCTATTTGTAGGATATTGATTGAGAGGGATTATCTGATTCCATCTGTAAGAATTTTGGAGCATCTTCCATCCAAGGGAGGGTCTATAAGTCCAATAGTTTTTATATTCCAACCACGGCCCCAGCTGTACGGACTGCGGCACCTGGACACTTAGACCCTCTTGTTTTATTCTTGAGGTAAGTTTACACCTCAAATGCTTTTAGAGATTTAAGCAAGCAAATTCAAGCATGTAATTATCAAAGATTTTAATCACGGATTGATTTCCAGGCTATTTCTTTCATATGATCGACTGTGACGACACACATGTATGAAGCAACTGGACCGATACGGAGAATGGTAGCATGGGAATCGATTACCTATCGATGGTTTCTTTCCTCACTTCCTTTTGTAATGAAGGGTGGCTCAAGAAAAATTGAGTCTGGTCAGGTGGATGTGGGAAGCATTAAGGATAATTTAATCCTCTCAGCGATCAACCACAAAGCTTTCAAAGGCCTTTCCCTCGCATCTCTGTGGCACATGGAGTGATTCTGTGGTCCAAGCCAATGTCTCTCCGAGATGTTCCTAGACAACCTGATTGGGAGGCTGGCCAGTGCGTCTTCAAATTCTCCGGTGATTGGTGCATGCGGATTTGGAATACATTCCAAATTGTAGCATGAGGATGTATCTATGTATGTTTTTCTAACAAAATTTTGATTTTTTGCCTTGTTTCATTTAAGGAAATGCTACATTCGGTAGTTTTCACTAGCATTTTCTGTGATGTTTGATTTGTGATAGTGTATGCATGTTTTCTTGTAATACTCTTGAGAGTTGAAATCGAAACAATCTTTCATTTTTTTACAGACCACTCTTTCCTCTAAACGTAGTTTGGTTTTTAGTTTGGACAGGTGGAGCCCAATTCCACCGTTGATGACAAATGCTACCCTGTCCCATATAGAAAGATTGTAGCTGTTATAACTTTGGCCTTGGTTAAACATGGATTACTGCATTTTCTTTAGTAACTGCCTTTTTTTTTTTTTTTTTTTTTTTTCTGTCACTAATTGTACTAGGAAGTTCACATCTCACTAATAGTAAGGTCCTAATGGGTCATTTTCAGGTTTAAGACTTGTCACTATCTAAATGGACTACCCATCTCATGATTTTATATTATTAAATATTTAACTATTATTATTACATATACATTGTTATTTATTTATCTTTTTGTTTATTTATTTATTTATTATTATGCCTATACGTAAGATGTGAGACTATTCATTGTGTGTCGTTTAGCTACATACGCTAATAATAGGGTTACTTTGCATTAAAGTGAGCTACACCACATGAATCTCTAATTACCAAATCACGATTTACTGAGCATTCAAACGATCCAACGATTGGATTGACTAACATTTAATTATCAATAACCCTTGGGATCCTAACAAATGTTTAGGTGTGATCCGGGAGTTGGATATAAAATCAGATAATCCGATCTGTGTTTTCAAATGATGGATCTTCTTACGAGACATTGTAAACTTGATGAACGGTGGATTTAGACTAGAATGATCATAGATGTTCGAATAAGTTAGGTTTGTTCTTATACTAACTTGAGTTACTCAGTAGCACCGGAGTACGAGAAAGTACGGGGCGTTACACTCTCCAATGCCAAAGTTAAGCTAGGAATCTGGGTCTGGTAGTATTGAGGGGTTTTGGGTGAGAGATTCTACGTACCTTTTCATGTAGACGGGCCCCTTAGTGTTGATGGACTAGAGACAGTTCGTGATCTGAGGCGTAATCTTTGCGCAAGTTTCTCAACCATTACGCGAGATTTGTGTAGGTGATAAGTGTTGACATAGTTGACTCTAGAATCATGCAACGAGTGGTCGAGGCTAATCGGAAACAGGCCCTCAATCGATTGATATTGACCTGAGCTAAACCCTTGATCAATCAGGATGGGGCCGAGCTGAGCCGAGCCATCAATTAATTGAGCTGATCTTCACGATTGGCTTGGAGTGAGTTCGTGCTTGTTCTTGATAGATTGTCCCCTCAATCTCGCCAAGCCGATTAGCGTTCCAACCGTCCTCTTGTCGTACAGATTTGGACATTTCTTGGAGATTAGGTAAGCTTGATCGAAGCTCGGAGATGCACAAATAAGCTTAGTCAAAGCTTGAAGATGCACGTTGTCGAGGACTAGGCTTGGAAGTCTAGCATCTACTCTTCCCCAGAACGATTTGGGACGGTCGTTTAGGTGCCCCTTGGTTTAAAAGCATGTACTCGTGAGTCCGAGCTGATCCCATGTGTAGTTAGACCATTTTCACCCATAACATCGATAATTCAACTAAAACTGGATTATAATCTATTTTAATTGGAAGATAAAGCTATACATCAAATCACAAACATCCAACAAGATATATGAATTGAGATAGATTAATCTCTCATGAAGATCTAGGCTATTGATCGTAAGAAATAAAAAAATATCTATCGTATCCGGAATTCACAATAGATTAATCAATTTTACATATCAATTCATTCTCCGATTTACGAATTCAATCAAAACCATCACAATTCAACATTTAAAAAACCTATTACTTGAATAAAAAATGAATTAAATAACAAAATTTATTAAAAGGTTCACATAACATGACTAACATCTTAAACAAAAACAAAAGAAAGACAAACTAGGACGAAGACGAAGAACGATGCCAGAAGAGCTTTGCCTCATCTAAATATCTCTCCTAAACCTAATTCATCCTTCAAATAACATCAAAGTGCTTCTTTAAATAGGAAATCCTCACTGACTTTGAACTTAAGCAGTTTCGCGAACCGTTGATCGATTGGGTCGATTGATCCATGGATCGATTGATCATCACCAAAAATGTCCAGTAGTGAACTTTTCATATTCGACATACTATCAATCGATTGATCGATCTGTCTCCTTGGATCAATTGATGTTAATGAAATTTGTCTAGCAAACAATATGTGGAAGAGCTCAGTGTCTGTCCTCGTATAGAGGGAGCTGAGGTACTTCACCTTCTAACAGTCGAAATCATCAAGATCGATGGATAGATAGGTCTTCCATCAGATGATTATTGTTTCATGGCCGTTTAGGGGCTTCTTGGTCATGTTTAATGGCCGTTTAGGGGCTTCTTGGTTATGGCTGGTTTTAGTCGATCACGCGTATGACCTCCGATCTCTGACCAGGCGCCAATTTTACCCGTAACAATATGCATCTAGGTTGTCTGGACATGGGTGTGTGGAAATAATTAAATAATACATTTAAGAAAGTGGCTGAGACTGCCCCGTGAAGAAACTTGGGAAAGAGGAAAGGGTAAAATGTGGCAATACCGAGTGTCCAGTCAGGATGGATTTGGTTCATCCCTGGTGGCGCCTGTCACATGAACAGTTCAGGATTTCCAATGGTATAGGGATTGACTGAGTGAACGATTGAAGCCTCATATTGCAAGTGTCAGAAAAAGCATGGTATAAAGAAAAGAAAAGATAAGAAAAGAAAAGGCTGGTATAAAGAAAAGAAAAGAAAAGAAAAGCTGGTATAAAGAAAAGAAAAGAAAAGCGAACGGTGGTGTAGGACGCTTGGTATAAAGATAGAGGGATTTTCACAAATTAGTACCTCATTGGTACAGTATTTACATCTCAGTATCTTTTTAAATTATGTTTTCATTAAAGTACCTCATTAATCAAGTTATGGTGAAAGGTACCTCCTGTTAGTTTTCGTTAACTTATCATTTTTCCTAAATTGACAAAAATACCCATGGACTAATTAGTCCGCATAAGAAAATTCAAAATGTAACTAGATGTAATTATGATTAATGAAGTATAATCATCAAGAAAATTCAGATTTTTTTTTTGGGGCCCAATTGCATTGGGATGCGCCAACCAGTTAGTTTTCGAGATCATTTTAGGGCATGAGCCAAAAAATGTGATAGATCCAAATCTCTGTACCACACTGTTGGAAACAGTGGTGATTGAACCCCACCATTAAAAGCTTCCTAGGGCCCACCCTCATGTTTATTTTCCATCTAATCTATGAATTAAGTCTTATAGACTTAGGTACAGCTTCATCCAAAACTTTTGTGGCCCCAATAAGTTTTTAATAGTGGTTGTTGAATCAGCACTATTTCTTATAGTATGGTCTACTTAAGATTTAAATATGCATCATATTCATCTCATGCCATAAGATGATAGGCAAAATAGATGGGTTGGGTGGATAAAACACATACATCTTAGTCAGGTGCACAAAGCACACCACATTTAAGTTTAAGACTTTGCTGCAACAGCATATTAAGAGAGACGATTGCGTGTGTGACCCTGGTCACAGAAATATCTCTGTGACCGGGGCTGTGTGGGCCTATAGAAAATGTTCATCATAGATTTACTCGGTACATCTGTTTTCGAAAGACCACAACAGGGAAGGACTCTTAAAATCACGGAGATCTAAGACTCAGGTGGACTATACCACAGTGAAACAGAAGTTTTGTATCAGGATGATATTTATTTGGATGGCATATAAACATCATAGTCAGCTCCAAGGAGGTTTTAACCGTGGGTGTTGCTGTTCCCATTGCTTTGTGGGTGTGGCGGACCTTTTGTTTTTATTTTTAACTTATTATTAATTTTTTATCTGCATGATTTTTAGAATCCTATCTTATCATCGTCTTTCAAAATAGTTGATATGACATACATTTCTGTGGATCCCACACAGCCCTATATATATATATATATATATATATATATATATATATATATATATATATATATATATATATATATATATATGCCGAGGTCACAGCGATCTGCTGCTGCACGATAGAGGCAATCCCTAGTGAGAAATCCACCCCATTCATTCATTCATCCGTTCATTCATTTTGCAAGCTTATTTTATGACATTAGACTAAAATGAGGTAGATACAAAACTTAATTGGGCCACACAGAGGAAAATAATGCCTAAAGTTGAAACCTTTTTAGACTCCCCCTTGATGTTTATATGTCATACAAACTGTTTATAATGTGTGAAAACACAAAAAATGTAGCTTGATAGAAAACTTTTATGGACATACAAATGTTTCAACCGTGTTCATTAAATCCTCATTGTTTCCTCTCATGTGGCAAACTTGAGTTTTGCATCTGCCTCTTTTTTTTTTTTTTTTGGTTAGATTTCCTATAATGAGCTTGCAAAATGGATGGATGGGGTGGATTTCTCACGAACATTACAATGGCCCCACCAGCATTCCAGTGCAGGAACATTTGGAGAAAGGCTTTCCGCGTTGGGCCTACGTTGACGTATGTATTATATATCTATGCTGTCCATTCATTTTGCCTACTCATTTTAAGTAATGAATAAAAAAATTAAACAAATCCAAATATTAGGTAAACCATACTACAGGATACGTTGTTGATTTTTATTTTTATTTTTAAAGGAAGGGCCACGCCCCCTATCTTTGATAATATGAATAAATGAAGTACAAACTAGACTTTTGAGTGGGCTCCACGTAAAACACTGGGCCTCGCCTATTATATCGCCTAATCAACCAACAAGAAATGGATTAAAAAAAATTAAAAAAAAAATCTATCATTGAACCACCCAGGCAACAAACAGAGCTAGGCAGCTGGCCTCTCCTAGCAGCAGACTAAGAATTACCCAAGCAAGACATGACTATATGAACCCCCCCCCCCCCCCCCCCCCCCCCCCCCAAAAAAAAAAAAAAAAAAAACTTCACAAAACCAATGTACAGCTGAGAGCCGCTAACGATCATGCCGCATGCCACAGAGAACTGCAGCACACTGCCGACAGAAGACACAAACTGCTGCCATTATACACCAGCATTTCAGCAAGCCCCAAGCCATCTGACCAGGCACTGCTATTTCACTCTAGCCTCGTACAATGCTTGCAGCCTGCTGCTGCTCCACAGCTCACTTTACCTTTTTTTATAAAAAAATAAAAATTAAAAATTAATTAATTAATTTGACTGAAGTAGCCTCTATGCAGAGCCAGCTGCAACAGTACAAAAAAGCAAGAATCAACTGAACAACAGCAACATCGGCACTGATCTAGGCAGAAAAGGGCGACACAGAATGAAACGTTGTTGATTAAACTCCACCATTAAAAACTCCTAAGGCACATTGAAGTCCATGATAATGTTTATTTTTCATCCAATCGGTTGGTAAGGACTAGCATAATTGGATGAAGGGAAAAAACAAATATCAACTTGATACAAAACTTTTGCAGTGCACAAGAAGTTTTGAATGGTATGCATTTAATCATCACTGTTTCCTATGTATGATCCACTTGATATTTAGATTCACCTCATTTTTTAGGTCATTCTCTAAAATGATCTCCAAACATAGATGGACAACATGAATAAAACACATATCATGATGAGCCCACATAGCTACACATGCATCTGCCTTTAAAATTTTAGGATTTTTTTTTTCTTTTTATATCTTAATAATCACATCCTGCTGAAAGATATATGATTGGGTCCTACCTTGCTTGGATGATAATCCGTCGACACAGGTTGCATGTGGGGCCTATACAGCGATATATGAGTTTTATCCATGCTGTCCATCCATTTTGCCGGATAATTTTAAGATATAAGCTCAAAATGAGTAAGTTAAAAGGCTCAAGTGGACCAGACATTAGGAATTAAACATTTATCCTTGAAAACTTTTTTATTTTCCTCCATTCAGGGCCTTGACCTTGTGAACTGGTCGGATGGAAAATAAACATCACAACTAACGTTTCAACAGTGAGTGTTGTTATCACCACTGCTTCCTGTTGTGTGGTCCACTTAGCTTTGGATCTTACCTCATTTTGGGGCACATGTCCTAAAACAACCTGTAAAAATGGATGGACAACATGGATAAAACCCATATATCATGGGCTCCATGGGCTCCAAACAGTCCCTGGACGGATTATCATCCCGTGAGGACGCAATTCGTTGAAAAAATATAACGAAAGTTTTTTTTTTAAAAAACTAATGAAGGTACCTCTTTGCATTAACTTAATTAAGGAAGTATGCTAATAAAATTTAATTTAAAAGGCACCGGGATGTAAAAACTTTATTACTGAGGTACTAATTTGTTAAAACCCCAAAGATATAAAGAGGAAAAAGGGAAAGCAAAGAAGCAAAGCAAATGGGACGCGGATTGGGCAATGCCCCCACCGAGATGTATGGATTTTATCCATTCACTTTTCCACTCATTTTTGGGCGTGAACTGAAAAATAAGGCAGATCAACTCGAACACACCACAAAAAGAAGAGGTGCTAATGATACTTCCTAAGGCCTACTGACGCAGGGATGAACGTGATGAGGATAATTACTCCGAATCCATAGAGCTTCTCTGGACTCCTCACGGAGACTTCTCGAATCCACGAGGAAGGAAAGCAGAAAAATAAAATAAATTCTAAGAAATTTAAAATTGATTAATTGATGACTAAAAACGAGTTCACAACCCTTTAAAAAAGGGAACAAGCAATGGGAAAGAAATCAGAATCAAACTACAACTACAACTCCTAGAAATCCCGACTTACTATAAATAGTAAACTTACTATTTATAAATGGTCGTGATGTCTACTAGTGCGTGCAAGGTTTTCGGCCAAAAATAGTAAGTATCCTATTTGGCTTCACCAAACTGTTCTCCTAATTATTTTAAGCTCTTTTCACGTTGGGCGCAACTCCTAAAGGCCAACGGATGAAGAGTTATAATCAAACTAAAACTTACTATTTATAGTAAAAACGAAATTAAAGCAGGGAACGACTGTTGATCCAGGGTTTTTCGCAAATCCGGGCATCGCAACCCGGCGTAGCAGGATTAGTTGGCTAAAGTAACTCGTTCTACCCCAAAATTATATATTTTACGTCAGCTAACTTATCCCGGATTGCGAGATACACCCGATCTAAGGTCCGACGGTCCAGATCACTTTTGTCGTCAACCGGGCCTTTTGTGATCCATCTTGGTCATGAAACTGTCTGCAACCTGCTCTACATCACCTACCATGGTGTTTATTTGACATCCAAGATTTTCACAAGTTTATATATAACTCGATCAAAGTAAAATAAAAATATCAGCTTATCCAAAACTTCTTATGCCTCAAGGAGCTTTCAACGGTATCCGTTTAAAACCCACTCCGTGGTCCACTTTTTTAGTGATCATGATCAACAATACTATGGAAAAATAGATGGACTGCCTGGATAGAAGTAATACATCACGGTGGCCCCTCATAGTTTCAGCCTTTCCGGAGCTCGCGCGGTTCGGGCTAAGCAGCGCCCAAACCTGGTACAAGAAGAGGGGACGCGGATTTCCTGGAAAGCCTTAAACACGTAGATCTATCTCTAGCAAGTAAGGTGGGGCCCATCGTGATGTTAGTGTGAAATCCACCCGTTCATCCGTTTTTTGAGCTGAATATAAGATATACAACCGAAAATTACCTGAATCCAAGGTTAATATAGGCCACACAAGAGGGAAAACTGGAAAAGAAATGCCTAACGTGAAACTTTCCTGCGCTACACCTTTATTTTTATATGCCATCCGTACTGATTATAAGGTCTTCCCACTTAACTTGGAAGCGGATTGGCTGGTGTACCTCACACTATAGTGTATCCATGTCAGCAAGTTTTGTAGGTCTGATCATGAGGTATGTGTTATATGCACACTGTCCATCCATCTGGCGAACTCGTCTTAAGGCTTGAGAAGAAAAATAAGACATATCTAACTATCGGACTACACTGCAAAAAGAAAAAGAAAAAAAAAAATAAATAAATAAAAAATAAGTGGGGTATTGGACATTTACCATTGAAACCCTTTTTGGGGTCACAGAAGTTTTGGATCAATACGAAAATTTTTTTTCCTCTTCAGTCAGGCCTTTGTGACCTTATGAACGGATGGGATGGAAAATAAACGTTATTACGGGCCCAACGAAAACTTTAACAGTGAAAATCATTATCTCTATTGCTATTTGTGGTTCAATGATCTTTGGATATGATTCATTTTTTGTATAATACTCTAGAATGATCTCTAAAAATAGATGAAAGATGTAGATATAATAAATACATCAATGTGAGGCCATGTAACTTTGATCTCTTTTGAACCGTTCATACAACACGGAGCTCGAGGAAAGTCAGTGCTAGTCTTCGCACCGGGCGCGGATTGGATACTGAAAAGGTCAGTAGCCAAATCGCTACTGAAGTGACGTCATCAAGCTTCATGCACCCAAATATGATGCATGTGTTGTTTCCATACCGTCCAACCATTTTTAGAGATTATTTTTTGGCATTACAAAGAGAATGAGATAGATTTAAAGTTCAAACGTACCCCAACATAGAAAATAGCAGGGACGGTAACATCCGCCGTTCAAAACTTATCAGGGGACACAGTAGTTTCTAATCAAGCTGATATTTTTGTTTTCACTTCATCTATTTCTATGTTACCTTATGAATAGGTTGGATCTCAAAAATACATAACCGTGGGTTTTATAAATGTTTCAAGGGTGGGTGTGACAGCTCCCACGGTTTTCTACGGTGGGTTCACTTGAAATTTAGATCTATCTTTTTCTTTTGTAATGCAATAAAATGATCTCTATATATGGTTGGACGGTATGGATACAACACATGCATCATGGTGGGCTTCACGGAGCTTGGTGACGTCACTTCAGTAGCCAAATGGCTACTGACCTCAGTATCCAATCCGCCCCCGCACGACACGTACGTACATCAGCTATATTGCTGGGAAACGGATTGGCTACTCCCCCTGACACCAGCCAATGGCTAGTGGTCGGTGCTCTGTGGGCTCCACAGAGCTGGCGTGTGGTACACCAGCCAATCCGCTTCCAATAACTTAGCCTTAAACGAAACTTGTGCGGTCATTTGAATGTTTCGACGGTGGTCTTTCCATCCCCACTGTTTACTCTCGCATGTGGCCGACTTGAGTTTTAGATTGGTTTTTTATTTATTTATTTTCACGTGGCATGTCGTGCACAAAATGAATGTACGGAGTGAATTTTCTAAAAACATCACGGCGTGGGCCTCACCTCGCTTTCCAGCACAGGAACTTCGTGGAAAGCCAGTAAATCCCCGTCCAAGAATAAGGACGGTTGATATTTGATTTGCTTTACCATCTGTTTAGAGGCCACAGATAGACGGTTGAGATAGTGCATAAGATGGTTTTTTTTTTTTTTTTTTTTTTTAAATTAAATCTGTGGTGGATCATTGTACATAAAGTCTACCAGACGTAGGGTCGAGATTCATCAAATGAACAACAACGTATAGCATTGAGTGGCAACAAACCATGAGTGGTTCGTCGCGTTACCGGTCAAGTTGGCGTCTATAAATAGAAAGAAATGCAACATGAACACAAGACAAAGAAAGCTGTTATCTGAATTTCTTTGCTGCGAGAGAAAAGAGTGAGGAAATATGGCCTTTGTTGAGTCCGTTGTCGAGAGCCTTCTCAAAAATCTTGCTGACGCCCTCATTAAAGAAGCCCGTTTCTTAAGCGGGGTTCGCGATGAAGTGGAATGGCTGGAGGCAGAATTTGAGCGAATGGAAGCCTTCTTGGAAGACGCAGACGCCAAGCAAGAAGGAGACAGAAGAGTGAAGAGATGGGTGCGGCAAGTGAGAGATGCTGCATACGATACTGAGGACGTCATCGACACCTTTGTCTTCAAGATAGCACGCTTGAGGCAAAGAGGATTTGTTGGCCGCATTAAAAGGTACGCTTTCATCTTCAGTGAGTGGAGTACTCTCCATAAGGTGGGCTCCGATATCAAACGGATAAAGAATAAAATCCGTGCTATCTCCGAAAGTAGGTTGGCTTATGGAATTGAAAATATAGGCCAGGGAGCAGGTACCAGCTCTGCCGGTCGAAGCCTCCAAGAATGGAGGTTCACTTCTCCTAATGTTCCAGAACCAGATTTTGTTGGTTTTGAAAATGACTTGGAGGAATTAGTCTCGCGGTTGACAAAGGGAGAGCAACGACGTTGTGTTGTTTCTGTAGTTGGAATGGGTGGTCTCGGTAAGACCACTCTTACTAAGAAACTTTATAACACCGAGAGTGTTAAGAAACATTTTGAATCTCTTGCATGGATCTCTGTATCACAAGAGTATGCTGTGACAGATCTTCTGCGGGCCATCACCAAATGCTGTATGGTGCTCTCCGAAAAAGAGCAGCTCGAGAAGGTGGAGAAAATGAGTGCTCAAGATCTGAGGGACGATATTTCCAAGTATCTGAATGATAAGAGATACTTGGTGGTATTGGATGATTTATGGACAAACGAAGCATGGGATAATCTCAAGCATGCTTTCCCAGAAAATAATAAGGGAAGCAGGGTCGTGCTCACCACACGAAACCAAGACGTAGCATTATATGCAGATGTACAAAGCAAGCCTCATGAACTGCGATTTCTAAATAATGAAGAGAGCTGGGATTTGTTTTGCAAGAAAGCATTCTCAGGTGGCAGTTGCCCTCCGAAATTGGAGGAGTTAGGAAGACAGATTGTGGAAAAATGCAGTTGTCTCCCTCTTGCGATCGTTGTTATCGCAGGGCTCTTATCAAGAAAAGAGCCAAGCGAGAGCGAGTGGGAGAATGTACGAAAAAGCATCACCTGGCAGTTTGTCCAGGGAGAAGTGAAAATCTCCAGCATATTATCTTTAAGCTATAAAAATCTGCCCTATCACTTGAAACCATGTTTTCTCTACCTGGGCATCTTTCCAGAAGACTATGAATTCGGAGCTAGGAAACTGATTCAACTGTGGGCTGCAGAAGGGTTACTGCATCAAAGAGGGGATGAAACGCTAGAAGAAGTAGGATACGATTATCTAAAAGAGTTGATTCAGCGAAATATGATTCAACTGGCTAACAAAAGTTCAAGTGGGGGTATTAAAAGTTGCCGTATTCACGATCTTCTGCGGGATCTTTCCGTATTAGAAGCAAAGGAAGAAAAGTTTCTCCAAATTCATCATGAGAATGTGGATGCTCTATCCACATCCACAGCCCGTCGATTTGCTATTCACTATAATGCCTTAAGTGAGTGCACTTCCTTAAAATCTTCTACTCCACACCTTCGATCTGTGTTGATCCACTCCAGAGAATATCAACCGAAAATTGAGAAGTTTCCTTTTGGAGGCCTTGCATTGCTCAGGGTGTTAAATCTAGACAAAGTAATAATAAAAAAGCTACCTAGTGAGATAGGTGCACTGGTCCACTTGAGATACATCAGCTTCACCACTTATAATTTTGTAAGTTTCATCCTGGAACAGTACTTCCGCTGTACAATGACTTCAGAGCTCCCATCATCGATGGTCAATCTTCAAAATTTACAAACATTAATTGTAACATCTGGTTACGAAATCCTCAACATACCCAGCGTAATGTTGAAGATGCAACAGTTGAGACATTTCCAAGTGAAGGACGGTTGGGGTTCGATAAAAGGGCATCCACGACTCGACCGGATTAGCAACCTCCAAACTCTATCAGGCATAAAGGCTGGCAAATGGATGCATGGTTGCTTGAGAAAGTTCACCAATCTTAGAAAACTAGGAATACGTTTAGATGATGGAGCATATGCTGATGTATTGTGTGAATCCGTTCCCAAATTGGAATGCCTCCAGTCCTTGTTTGTGGAGGGAGACCAAATACCATCGAATTTGCGTTTTACACGTCTTCTCAAGTTAAGTAAGCTGCATTTGGTTGGAAAGTTAGAGAAGCTACCCGAGTCTACTGAATTCCCAACAAACCTCACCAAGCTCGCCTTGAAAGACACCCATTTAAATCAAGATCCACTGGTGACGTTGGAGAAGCTGAAAAACCTTCGCATTCTCAGATTGCTCTCTGTTTCATATGATGGAGCGGAAATGGCTTGCTCTGCACAAGGGTTTCCTCTACTCGAATCCTTACATCTTAGCTATTTACGGAACTTAAAGGAGTGGAGAGTGGAGGAAGGATCTATGCCTAATCTTTTACATTTACGGATCTGTTACTGCCCGGAATTGGAGAAGCTTCCCGAAGGACTGCGACACGTGAGTACCCTCAAGAAATTGGAGCTGTGGGAAATGAATCCAGAATTAAAAACAAGGCTCCAAGAAAACGAGGGAGAGGATTGGCATAAGATTCGGCACATACCATCCATCGACATAAGCTACGATGATTATTGAGCTATTGGGAGCAGCACTGGCACTTCCTCTCCAAGCGAGAGCTACATTGGTGAGACTTGTTTCCCCTGTTTTATTTATTTATTTATTTACCTTTCAATCCATACTATATCATTTTCTTTTTCTTTTTGTGTATAATTACTATAGTCTCGTGAATTTGAATTTTAAATTCCAATTATATTCTTAAAGTAATTTATTCTTTTAAATGCTTTAAATTGTTACTGTGAAAAGGATAGAAGGTGTGGATCTAAAACATGCATCATCGTGGGGCCCATAGAAGATCCACACCTAAAAAGATTTCCTTAGAAAAAATTTCGGTGTACACCAAACAGGAAATACGTATATTTCTACGTATGTCTTTTTTTCTTTTTTCTTTTTCTCAACTGACGTCAGAACTGGTGACGTGGAACAATAATAAAGAAAGTCAATGGATCCCCTGTGGACAATCCTCACTATTTTAAATTTTCTAGTATTTAATTTTTTTTTAATTTTTTTATATGAAGTCTGCATGTTAATTCTCTGAAGAAATGCTTCTACCATGAACTTTTGGATGAAACCATTCTAGCGATCCTCAGCTTGAATGCACGCAGATGGTTATATGAGTTGTAAAAGAACAATTGAATCATCCATCTAGTTGACCTGACCTTTCTTTGATGAACTATAGTATAAATTCACTTAAAAAAAAAAAAAAAAAACTCATTCGATCAGTGACTTTTCCTTGCTAAATGTGGACTGTGGACTAATTTTTGTTTAAAGGCAGTTGATCAAATGGTCAGCATCATCTTATCAGTTTGGAATGGCTTGCCAAAAGGATTGTTTGGATGATCCGAATATGCAAGCATGTGGGGCTCATTCATCAAATAAATAGTCTGGATTACCACCTTGGCTGCTTGTACGCAACTGATCAAAGATAGTTTTCATGGCCAATTACTTTTGTTCTGCTCATGAATCGTTTTAACATAAATAGTAGCACATTAATTTTAAGTTTTAATTACCGATTTTTTTAATATATAAGCTCTTGCTTTTATAGGAGAAGCTGCATTTTTAATTAGAGATTTTTTTTTTTTTTTTTTAAATATAATCTCTTGCTTTTATAGGAGATGAGCTTTGACAGGGTGGAGGCAACTGGACGGGACGTCGAGAATGGTCCTGAATGAAAATTTATTTCCCTTTTGTGGTTTCTTTGTTGGGTTCCTTATGCATAGATGTTGGAGATATTTGTATGATGTTTTGAAACTATACCATGATGATGATGTGTGTGTGGATGTGTGTTTTTTTTTTTTTTTTTTTGGTTCGGTTATTAATCTTCAATACTTGAATATACTAAGTTGTTTGTGTAATGCTTGAGATGTATTACTTTATCGGGATTTGAATGTAATAAGCTTTTTCAAAGTAGTAGTAGTTATTTCAAGTGTCGGCTCAGGAGAAGATCCACAATGATTTGCCAGAGAGTTTACATGGGTGCATGGTCAAAGCAGCTCATCAGGTGCAGGCTACAATCTAGCATTCGCTGCGCATATTTTAGGTCAGTATAACTCCGATCACCTGATAGGCCATACATATAGATCAAATGCTGATGACCGTCCATTTCTTGAGCATACGTTTGACTCATGTGGTTTGTGACCAACCTGTTTCTTGGACCTAGGTATAAGTTCTGAGTGAGGCTTGCTAAGCCCACACGTGGGTGAAGCCTTGCAAAACAACCCGCAGTCACATGTGCCAATATAGCATAATTTGCAAGAACAGAGATTTCCATTAAGTGGACCATGTTGTCTAAAAATTCTGGTCTTGAAGTAAAGTTTGTTTCACACCTCAGGCAGACTTGTTTTAAAAACAAGTGGATGGCTATAAAAATCCGCATCACCCTATTGTGTGCCATTGAGGAGCAGAACAACCTATCTTTTGTGTGAGAAGATGTAATCAGTATTGCCCTTAGTATGGAAAGCTCGGCTAAAACAGTTTTTGCGGACATCCATTTGTTTTATAGACATGTTTAACTGAGGTATGAAATAACTTCAACCGTTTGGTTAGAAATTCTAAACAATGTTGCCTATTTGATGGAAAGCTGTTATCTCTCACCCTTCTACTATATTGGCACATGTGGAAGGGCAAGCTTCCACATGTAGAGGTCTATTTCTTATGACATTAATTTCTATTTTTTTTTTCTTTTATTATTTATAGTTGCCTTTAAATTTGAGTGGGAGTAGCAAACCTTAACTATATTATCAAACATTTGAATTTGTTTGAAGTTGGCCTATCCTTTGAAGCTGATATTGGATGAAAATATTAATTCCATATCCCAAGCTTAAAATTTGGTTTATGTTAGTAATATTAATTTCAACCAAATCTAATCCAATATTTACGCCATTATTTTCGTAGAAAATTTATGTATTTTTTCCTTATAACTGTCATTTGTAGGACATTGATCAACGGATTAGGATATGTAGTAGACCCTATCAAATATTAGTCTGGATCTCTGAACTACACAGGATGTTTGCAGAAGGGTGCTTCAATCTAATAGATACGAACTTATAATTCCTCCTATTTTAATCTCGTCTGGTTTTAAAGTAAGTAGATGCTTCAACTAATTTTATAGTTTTTAAGCAAACAAATTCTAGCATGTAACTTACAATTTTTTTTTTTTACTCACAGGAGATGCTATGATGACCCACGCTTGCGAAGTGACATGAGAGATGTGGAGAATAGTGGCACAGGAGTCCATTTTCCTTTAACGGTTTCTTTTGCTATGATCATTTTGTCATAAATGGTGGTAAGATCTTTTGATGACATAATTTTCAAACTGTAGTACGAGGACGTCTATAACTTTTGCTACCTATCTTTCGACATGCTATGATGTGCTATTATTCATTATTTTACCAACTTACACAAACAATTTAAGTACCATCTGATTTATTTTCCTGTGCACATGTATGCATGTAATATGCTTGTTGAAAGCAAAAACAAGAAGAAATTTCTTTACAGAGTAGGCCTAGCAAGGTTTCCTCCAATCTTTTCCTTTTTTCAGGTGTTGGACGTTGTAAGACCGAGAGTTTTGACATTTTGCTCAGATTTTCAATCTACACAATTGGTGCACATGGTACAAAAATATGTGTGGCTGATACGATGTTCCTAGTGTTGATGGCAAATGCTCCACTCACATTGTGACCATTCTTCTTGTGGCCTTTTCTCCAGTGAATGTGTAGACTGTTGGCATTTGGCATCAATACGTAGATATGATAAGTTGTTGATGTAATGCTTGAGCTGTATTACCTTGTCGATGTAATATGCTTATTCGAAGTAGAAGTTATTTTAGTGTGTAGGGTTAAGAGGAGGTCTGCAATGCTTCGTGGGGGAGTTCACATGGGTGCATGATCAAAGCTGTCTATATGCAAGCCACAATCTAGCTTCTACTGCACATAAAATTCAGTTAAGTCTAACTCTGATCATCAGATAGGCAATAAATATAGATTAAATGCTTACCATCCCATTTCTTTGACATATGTTTGGCTCACCTTGTCTGCGACCAACCTGATTCTTAGACCTGGGCATAAGTGCTTGATGAGGTTTGTTAAGCCCACACATGGGTGAAGCCTTGCACAACAACATGCAGCCACGTGCGCTAATATAACGTAATGTGCAAGAACAGAGCTTTAACTTCCATTAAGTAGCCTACGTTGTTTAAAACTTCTGGCCTAAAAATGAAGTTGTTTCACACCTCAAGTGGGCCTGTTTCAAAACAAATGGATATCTAGAAACTTGTATTAGCTTGTTGTGCCCGATTGAGGAGTGAAACAACTTGTTTTTTGAGCAAGAAGATCTAATCACTGCTGCCCTCCGTTCGTAGTGAGAATGTCAATGCTCTGCCTACATCTACGGCCCATCAAATTGCATTTTAGCACAATACCAAAAGCAAGTACACTTCATTAAATTTCTTCACTTGGCACCTTCGTTTAGCTCCATTCATCCCTGAAGATGAAGGAAGGTTTGAAAATGAGTAATAGAAGTTTCTTTTATAGAGGCTTCAAATTGCTTAGGATTTAATATCTAAACAATTTTCCAGTAGATAAGTTACCAAGTGAGATGGGTGAACTAATCCACCTAAGATACGTTGGTTGTACAAAGGCTGGATTACAAAGCCTCCCATCATCATCGGGCAATCTTCACAATTTACAAACTCTATATTTAGCATCTGTTTGTCACATCAAAATACTCAGTGCAATTGGAAGCAACAACAGTTAAGACATTTCCATGTGAAGCACACCTGGGCTTGTATGGGAGGGTTATCTCATCTAAGGGTATCCACAACTCGACCAGATAAGTTACCTCAAGACTACAAGATATGTAAGGACTGGCAATTGGATCTACAGTTGCTTAGCACATCTGACCAATCTTCGAAAATTAGGAATATATTGGAAGTGATCAGAAGCATATGTTGAGGTGTTTTATGTATCAATCACCAAATTAGACTACCTCCAGTCCCGGCTGTTGAATTGACTGACAAAGAATTCCCACATTAGTGACTCTTCCACATCTTCTCAATTTATGTAAGTTTTATTTGGAACTCGGCCAATCACTTTTCAGGTTGTAGTGTGAACAGTATCACATCACTTTTTGGGTTTCAATAACAGATTTCATTTATAGGAGAAACTATATTAGCACCTGTGAGATGACTTGATATATGTAATATTTGATTTCTATTAATGTATTTCCGTTTGGATTTAATATAACTTTTCAAAGTAGAAGCGACTTTCCCAAGTCCAGGCTCAAGGATCGATCTATGCTTGACCAGAGAGTTTCTATTCATATCAATGATCAAAGCTGCTCATTAGTTAGAGCCAAGAGTATAACTACCCCGGCACAAAGAATCGGCTACTCTTGATAATGTGATGGACCATCCATGCACATTGAATGTAGAACATCAATTTCTATTGTCTATCTCTAGGTCACCTGATTTGCAGTCGGCTCGATTTCTGGACCAAGGTATTATAAGTTTTAGTTGAGCTTAGCTTCCCTAGGCATTTGATGTATATTTTTAACCTTCTATATATTTGTAGGATATTGATTGAGGGATTAGGAGCTTGCATCTGTAAGAATTTTGGAGCATCTTCCATCCAAGGGAGGGCCTATAAGACCAATAGTTTGGATCTTCCAACCACGGCCCAGCTGTATGGACTGAGGCACCTGGACACTTACACCCTCTTGTTTTATTCTTAATGTAAGTTATGCTTTGAATGCCTTTGGCGATTTAAGCAAGCAAATTCAAGCATGTAATTATCAAAGTTTTTAATCACGGATTGATTTCCAGGCTCTTTCTTTCATATGATAGACTGTGACAACACACACATAAGAAGCAACTGGACGGATACGAAGAATGGTAACATGGGATTCGATCACCTTTCGATGGTTTCTTTCCTCACTTCCTTTTGTAATGAAGGCTGGCTCAAGAAAATTTGACAGTCTGGTCAGGTGGATGTGGGAAGCATTAAGCATAATTTTATCCTCTCAGCGATCTACCACAAAGCTTTCAAAGGCCTTTCCCTGGCATCTTGGTGGCACATGGAGTGTAATTTCATGGTCCAAGCAAATGTCTCTTTGAGAAGTTCCTAGACGGCCTGATAAAGAAGCTGGCCACTGGCTCTTCAAATTCTTCGGTGATTGGTACATGCAGTTTTGGATGACATTCCAAATTGTAGCATGAGGATGTATCTATATATGTTTTCCTAACAAAATTTTGATTTGTTACCTCGTGCCATTTTGGGACATTCTACCTTCGGTAGTTTTGACTAGCATTTTGTGTAATGTTTGATTCGTGATAGTGTATGCATGTTTTCATGTAATACTCTTTAAGAGTTGAAATAGAAGCAATCTTTCTTTCTTTCTTTTTTTTTTTTTTTTTTTTTTTTTTTTTTTTTACAGACCACTCTTTCTTCTAATGTATTATACAACGCATGACAAATGCTGCACTGTCCCTTATAGAATGATCGTAGCCATTCTAACTTTGGCCTTGGTTAAACGTGGACTGCTGCCGCAGTTTCTTTAGTAACTGCCCTTTTTATCATCAGTAATTGTACTAGGAAGTCCACATCTGCAAGACTAGTTGAATAGTCCGTGCATTGCATGGACCTTTCTGACTATTGCCCATTAAATCAACAGTTTGGATTGCAAAACTAGAAGACCCACGTGCACAAGTTGAAGTTGAAAGACTTGTGTTTTATTGAAACTCTCTGTTCCAAGTTGTACACTAACTTCTTTTTAGGCACAATATATATAATTCTCGATTGAAAGAAGTGGGGATTTTTGTCATTGGCCCAGCAATGTTACAGGTAGGACCCA
This sequence comes from Magnolia officinalis, assembly GCA_021015155.1. Taxonomy (NCBI): domain Eukaryota; kingdom Viridiplantae; phylum Streptophyta; class Magnoliopsida; order Magnoliales; family Magnoliaceae; genus Magnolia; species Magnolia officinalis. The sequence goes on from JAJHSJ010000011.1 coordinate 14,217,529, forward strand.
CCGTTCATATAGCAACGATCACCTGACCACTGATTTTTAAGTAATGACCCCACAATTTAGATGGTATGGATTGATATGCATCTAGGTTATCTGTACATGGATGCGTGGAAATTTTAAATGATACATTTAACAAAGTTGCTCTACTCAGCAGAGACTGCCCATGAAGAAACTTAAGAAAGGGTAAAATGTGGCAATACCGAGTGTCCAGTCAGGATGGATTTGGCCCATCCATGGTGGTGCCTATCACATGAACGGTTTTGGATTGCCACACATAGAGAGATTGATTGGGTGAATGGTTGAAGTCTCATACTGTAAGTGCCGGAATTTTGAGTTCATTCATCAGGCATACATTTACATCAATCCAGACCGACCCAGTTTGTAGGAACCCTTGTCGATGAAGCACAGGCCGAAATCCTTGGTAAAAAATCAATGTCCAGATTATATGGAATTATTTATACATTTTCCAATCAGTACTGATTTTGGGCTACGATGTTCCAGTGGGACCCATGATTCATCAATATTGCCATAAATTAGATAAATGATTTCCCAAACTATCCTTTAATAGCACATAAAGCTTTCAAGATCTTGTCGCTAACTTGTTTTGTGTATTTCTCCCTCAGGGGACACCCGAATTTTCTGAAAAGAGAAATGTGTGTAGCCTTTGTGAAACCCTAAACAAGTAAGACGAGTAAAGGCCCACCAACCAGGGGTTGCATGATGTAGGCCCCAAAGTCGCCCATGTCCAACAATAGGAGGTAGCCCAAAAATGAGACTTGTTGAATGAAACTAAAATTTAATTCTTAGACCACATTCATTGAATTAGGATGATTGTCTATTTCTCATACCATAGTTTGTTTAAGTCCATTGATGAAGTTATTACTATTATTTTTTATATATCTACATTTGGGGGCATAATTTGGACAGTTCAATCTAAGTTACATGTGTGCCACGTTGGCATTTTTAATACCTGTGCATCAACCATTCCACTCAAGCAGAGTAGCAAATTTTGCTCCTCAGAGGCGAGTCAACTCAGTTGTACTGATGGTTAGATTAGCTTGGACCAGATAGCTCACTGGAACGGTCTGGTCTGCTTTTTTTTTTTTTTTTTTTTTTAAGGCTTCATTGATATGAGAACCGCACTGTAAAATATATGGGTGGGCACCAAAAAAAAATACCGGACCTCACCTATCGAATTGATTCTGAAAACGAAAAGAGGAGTAATAAAGGAAGGGGCAACAAAAACAGGAGAATCCATGGACGCCCTGTTGGAGCAGCAGCCCTGTAGCCAGTCAGCATACACCCGAATTAATAACCCAACAGCCATCACCCATATTATAGAAGAAATAACAAGCAGATGATACTCTCATCCAGTCTGAAATCTGTAAAACAGAAGATGCTTGCTGCGACCTAAGGAGTGCAGCAACGCTGGATAGACAGGTTGGCCCAGAAACCGTCTTCTCCAATCCCTTTTTTATTTTCTGGTTCGACAAAGAGACCCGATGCCTGCACTATTCAGGGTCAAAAGGCCCCGGATTTTCTGAGGAAGATTTGAATAACTGGAATAAATCTTGTTGGGGGCATCCGTAACTAGCCCTCTTAGAACCAAAGCAATTCCCAATCCTCCTGATAATTAAATCTACTTTAATTTTTCATTAATGCCCTAAAATTATTTGGAAAAACAAATGGACAGGGTGGATACAGAACACACAAGTTCAGATGGCACCATAGTAAGTGTCCCACTGTCTTGGGTGAGGCCGGCGTCTCACCTATTCCACTCCTGTAGTGCAGCACATTACATGTTAGGAGAAGAAAATTTGTAGTGTTGACATGTCGAACTTCTGCATGCCTCTTTGCAATGTATGTATGGATTCATGTTGTCCATCCATTCTTCCATACCATTTTATGAAATGAGACAAAAAAAAAAAATGAAAAAAAATCCCGGGTAGATCCAAGGCTTAAGCAAGCCACACTAGAAATAGTGGGAATTGGACACGTATGCCTACTTTTGAAATTTTGAAATTTTTTTGAGGCCACAGGATGCTCTGTTCAAGTTGATATTTATGTTTTCCTTTATATATGTGTGGCCTTATGAAGAGGTTAGATGGCAATTAAACCTAGCAATGGACCTTGGAAGGTTTCAATAGTAGTGATTGAATATCACTACTTTATTTGATATGGTACACTTGAGCTTTAGATGTGCCTTATTTTTGAGCTCCCGATTTAAAATGATATGTAAAAATTGACGGTAGGTGTGGATCTAGAACATAAATCACTGTGATGTTTATTAGAAATCCAACTAGTCCATCCATTTTTTGAGCCCATTTTAGTACATGCATCAAAAAATGAGGCGGATCCAAAACTCAAGTAGGTCATACAAGATGAAACAATGGGAAAAGGAGTGACTACAGTTGAAACCTTCCTAGGCTCCACGTTAATGTTTATATTCCATCCAAACCGTTTATTAGGTCATTTTCACTGGGATGAACTCAAAATACCAAAAATGAGACTAATTCAAAACTTTGGTGGCCATATAAATGTTTCAACAGTGGTCACTAAATCCTGACCGTTTCCTTTCGTGTGGCCCATTTGAGTTTTGGATACACCTTATTTTTAGCAGCATGTCCTAAAATGAGCTCTAAAAACGGATGGAAGGAGTGGCTTTCTAAAACATCACAGTGGGCCCACCCAGATTCCTTGCGCGGGAAGTCCCTGGCAGGAAAGCCGCGTCCATCTTGTTAGCTGGAGAGCCTTTGGCAGGAAATCGACAACCTTATCTTGTTAGCTGGAGAGCCTTTCGAAGGAAATCGTTATCATGTTAGATGGGGAATCGGATTGGCTACTCCCCTGTCACCAGCCCCGTGGCTGGTGGTCGGTGCTACGTGGGCCCACTATAATGTATGCGTTTTATCCATTTTTACATATCGTTTTTGGGATTGATCCCAAAAATGAGAGTGATATAAATCTCAGGTGAACCACACCACTGGAAAATAATAGTGATTGGATATCAGCAATTAAAATCCTCCTAATGCCCACGGTACTGTTTATTTGACATTTAATCTGTTAATTACGTCATACAGACCCAGATTAAGGGAAAAAACATCTTGATCCAAACCTTTTATGGCCCCCCAAAAAGTTTTTAATGGTCGATGTTCATTCAACACTTTTCCTGTAATGTGGTCCAATTGAGATTTTTATATATCTAATTTTTGGTCTCATGCAATAAAATGATCTTAAAAAAATAGATGAACGGCATGGATGAAACACATACATCATGGTGGAGACCACGGAGCACCGACCACCAGCCATTGGCCGGTGGCAGGGGAATAGCCAATCCGTTACCGTGGACGCGGATTGCGTCCTACCCCCGCCCGTACAGTAATCCGTCCGGGCAGGGCTCTGTGGGGCCCACCGTGATGTAAGTGTTTTATCCACGCTGTTCAACAATTTTTTCAGATAATTTTAATATGTAAACCAAAAATTGAGACAGATCCAAGGCTTAAGTGGACCACAAAGTGGGGATTGAACGTCCACCATTAAAAGCTTCTTAGGAGCCGGACAAGTTTCGGATGAAGCTGATATTTGTGTTTTCCTTCATCATTGAATCCATTCTCACCATCAGCATCCATTCTCATCACCCAGGGAAGCTGATAGCAGTTCCAACGCAAGCCTCCCCAGAACCAGACACATCTGCTACCACCCCCCCCCCCCCCCCCCCCCCCCCCCCCCCCCCCCGTTTGTGTGGAAAGAAAACAGGAATAACAGGAAGTGGGAGACATTAGAGAGCAGACTCAGAGGGGGGACTGCGTCCAGCTGTTAGAGATGACCTAACAGGCAGAATTTCTGGCCAGAGGTGAAAGAGGCCTCCAAGGAGAGCTAGAGCTAGATGAAGCCAAGGAAAAATGGGCAGTAGGATGGAAGGACTTGCCCACAGCGAAAGGCGAAGAAGGACGATTGAGACTTAGCCGACCCCTGTTCTCGGTTTGGATAATCTGATGTAGCCAAAGTTTGATCTGTCCAGAAAATGCGCAGTACTATGTGCCTTTTTCAAAAAGCTTTGCAATAAGTTAATTGTGTTAGGGTGCCTTTCCTAATGAAAGAGACTAATGGAATAACTCCAACCATCCGACCAACGGAGTTTTGCTATTCAAATCTGGACCATTGACCTTTCACCATCTGTTTTAAGGCCAGAGATGACAGAAATAAGGAAGATAGGGTGCACAATCTGAACATAAAATAGACCTAATCCTCTCCAAGCAGTCTTAAAATTTTAAGCAATTTAAGGCTGAAGGATGAGACATAAGGCTGTCAACTGAATGGGTTTCAGGTCAGGTTCTATAATACCCGTAGCAGATTTAATACCAGCACAAGATGAGTCAAGACTGAAACCAGCGGACCAGCCAAGCGGGCCACAATTTAAAGTGCGAGTAGTTCGGATCTCAAACAGAGGGTCCCACTAGTTAACACCTTGGCTACAAATCAAACCGACCCAATGAACAGATGGGTTGCACTTGCACATGTATAAATGAAATTGATGGTTAAGAGAAACTGATGAATAGTCTATAAATGTCCATTTATGGCCAATATAATAAACGAATTGCCTGTTTTTTAAGCTAAGGGCTTGGATCCCTCATACCTTTTCCACTCATGAGAACCGAGTCTAAAGACACCAAATGCACTTGCAACTTTGAATGTGTACCCTACACAACCACTTCTAAAATGGTAGTCAACTATCGTTAGAGGTGGCAATGAACTGGTTTGGGCTGCGCCAGGTTAAGACAGGGCCCAGCACAACACTTGAGGGTCGCCGCTCAAGCCCAACATGGGTCCAAACTGACCCAATATGGCCCAAAATTTAATAAAATCCATATTTCTCACTTTTCTTTTTCTTTTTTTTTCAAAAAGAACCATCACACACATGTGTGTGTGTGTGTGTGTGTGCAAAGGAGAGCTGTACACCATATGGATGGGCCTGCCGGCAAAAAAGGAAAACGAGAAGCAGGCCAACAAATAAAGAGGAGGGGACAAAAGCCCTCTACATCTCACGCAAATAGCCTAAACCTATGTTATCAAGGAAAAGAAGGCCTCTGATGAGTGTGGGTAGCTGAGACATGGAACGGAAGAAGACACGGTGGATCTGACTGCTGCTACCCCTGCAAGCAAGCCCATCAGGAACCACGTTAGCCTCTCTAGGGGAGTAGGAGATAGAGACTTCCATAATGGTCATAAGGGCTTTGATTCTAACCCACTAGTACCGCATGGCCCAAGAGGAGGCGCTCTACTTCCATAATCCATATTTCTCACTTGAATGTTCTTAATGGATAATTAAGTACGCCACTCATTCACAAAAAAATATATAAATAAATAAATGGACAGGAACCAAATTATCATAGTCTTTATTCAAGATGAATGGATTGTTTGATAAGAATTAGAATGGCATACTTGTGGGATATGAAACATGCAAATACCAAATGTGCAGGTCCACGTTAAGATGGCTTGAGCCCCTGTCTGGCCTGAAAATTGATTAGGCCAAAACTGTGAGGCCCATGCCTGGCACACATGCTGCTAAGCTAAAGGTCCAAGCCCGACCGAAATCCATGTAGGCTAGGCAGGTCTCTACCTTGCCACAGTTAACCATTTTAGGATCCTAACAGTTAGTATTACACCTGAGAAAGGCTGACAACATTTGAGCAAACGTTTATATAAGCATATCATGTCAGTTTTAAGAGTTAGTATTAGGCCAAATGGATCCCTCATACCTTTTTGGTAAGTTTTAATTTTCTACTTTTAGGGTTTTAAGAGTCCACTTGTCATCCAGAGTCTTTGTTTTAATCATCTAAAATTTGTTTATGAGTTTTACTAAGATTGACAATCTATTACTATTTTTAGTAATTTTTATTATTTATGAAAAGTGTCCCATTTCATGTCAAATTAGGAACATAAGATTTCTTTTGTTTATATAAGCATATCAGATACGTTGTACTCAACATTCAATTCAATAATGTTAATTTTATTTCTCATTTTAGAAAATTTCTCATTCCTCTTGGATTCAATGGCTATTTTTGAAAAGAGAATTTGGATTTCTTCTTTCTCCATGTCCCACTTTGTCATGCTGAACATAGAACATTCACCATTTTCTGTTTTAGCTTCTACTTCTACAAATGTCGCCTACTTGTTGAATAAACCATTAATACAAATTCGATATTAAGTCCGGACTTTCTTTTTTCCTTTCAAATAAGACCTTTCCCAGACGCAGCATGTCAAGGTCATGTAGATGCCACCACGTGCCAACATAGCACATGGATACAAGATCTAATCCATCCATACTAAGGTAACTAATGTCGTAGCTCAAGAATATGCAGGTCGGTCCACTTGTTTGGTTGGTTGCAATCTACAAAGCAAATATACAGTTAGGAAAAATTGAAGTTTTCTAAGCCGTTCTACCAATTTTAACAAAGTGATTTCTCTAATGAGTGGACCAACCTGATTTTTGAGTGAGAACATTGGTACAGTAAGACTTGCATAATGGATGGCTTGATTGCTGGTAACACATGTGACTTGATACCTGTTAGGAAAAAGTCTTTAATTTATTTTTTACTGTAGCTACGACTGGTCGAGGGTGAGCTACGACTGGTCGAAGGAATAGTTCGACTAGTCGTAGGTTCGAGCCCTTGCAAGACTCAAAGTCCAGCGAGTTTTTGCTGTTTTTCTCCATGGTCTACGACCAGTCGTAGGAGAGCTACGACTAGTCGTAGGTGGTCTACGACCAGTCGTAGGAGAGCTACGACTAGTCGTAGGTTACGCAGTTTGTTCCGCGATTTTGCGCGAAACTGCGGATTTGAGTCCTTTTGCAACTGGGATGCGGAAGGGAAGTTTCCTAAACTATAAATAGGTGTTCCTAGAGTTTTTCTAGAAATGAGAGATGAATGGGAAGACTTTCTAAAGTAGTTCCAAGGGTTCCTAAAAGGGTTTAAGGTTATTAAAGGGTGTAATAAGGGTGAGATTCGAGGTTGTTCAAATCGGGTAAGTCCTTTTCTCTTTGTAATTGATGCTTTCATAGTGGAGATCTGTCGCTTTGTGTCGTGGTTTTTTCCCGCAAGGGTTTTCCACGTTAAATGTATGTGTTCTCTTGTATGCTTGATGCCATTGGATTGCCATCCTAGATCTAAATCTGTGTGATTTTGCAGGCCAAAAATCCCAACAAGTGGTATCAGAGCTAATCGGTTGGGACACAGATCTGAATCTGAGGGATTAGTAATAATGGCGAGCGCCAGGTATGAGATTGATCGAAGTACTCAGGAAAAAATAATTTTGAGTTATGGAAGATCAAGATGATGGGTTCCTTAATCAAACAAGGCGAAGATGGTGCTCTTGAGGAGCGGAAGTCTACTATGACTGATGGTGATTGAAATACTCTTGATAAGAAGGTTTTATCATAGATCCGTTTATGTCTCACGGATGAGGTTCTCTACAACGTCATGAGGGAGAAAACTACGGCTAAGTTATGGGCGAAGTTAGAGGATGTTTATTCGAAAAAATTCTTTGAAAATCGCCTGCACTTGAAGCGGCAGTGGTATAACTTCAAGATGGCAGAGGGTGGAGATCTGGAGGCTCACATCAGCAACTTTAATAAATTAGTCTGCAAATTGCTGGATATGGAGGAAGTAATGAAAGATGAAGAACAAGCATGTATGTTGTTGAATTCCCTTCCGGCGTCGTATGAGTCATTCAAGGACACTATGTGCAGTATGAATAAAACCCTGAGTGTCGACACTGTTATCTCAGTCCTTCAAGGGAAGACTATGAGACAGTTAGACAGTAATATGGGGACATCTTCTGATGCACTGTTTATAGTGGGTAGGAATTCTGAACAAGGTACAGGTTCTTAAGGTTCCAGATCAAAATCCAAGGGCAAGGGCAAAGGAAAGGTAAAGTGCTGGAATTGTGGGAAGGAAGGACATGTGAAGAGGGATTGTGAAAATCCTAAATCAAAGAAGGAAGATTCTGAGGCTTCATGTAGGGAGGCCAACACTGCCACGTCAAATGAATCGACTGGATATGATGGTGATGTTTTGTATGTGTCTTCGCTCAGACGGTCATGCGATGATCGTAAGGACGAGTGGATGCTAGATACAGGGGCATCTTTTCACATGACTCCTCATCGGAGTTGGTTCGCCAACTACAGGGAGTGCGATGGTGGACAAATATTTATGGGCAATGATATTGCCTGTAATGTTGTGGCTGTTGGTTCTGTGCGCATCAGGATGTTTGATGGGGTGGAACGCACCCTGACTGATGTCAGGCACATTCCTGATTTGAAGCAGAATTTGATTTCTCTTGGTGTGTTTGAGGCAAAAGGATGCAAGTACACAGGTATTGATGGTACTCTTAAGGTATCCAAGGGGGCACAGGTAGTCATGAAAGCGCAACGACTCGGTAACTTGTACAGGTTGATCGGGAGCACTTCAAACAGTGGATCTATAGTAGATGTAGCGGATTCCACCTCTGCATGTGTGTGGCATGTTGGACATGGCCAAATGAGCGGGCAGGGTAAGAAGGCTGAGACGTGCGGACAGGGATACAGAGCAGGTGGAGCAACCACCTGTGTGAAGAATCATACAGCATGATCGCAGGATATCGGCGTGGTACATGGATGACTCTAATATCGCAGAGGATTCATCTTCTATTCTGATGACTCTAGGTGAGCCTGGTGCTGAGAAGTTGAAGGTGACTATGGGCAATGTGATGGATTCGTTGTACCAGACCAACATATGGGAGCGGGCGGAGCTTCCAGTGGGCCGGTGAGCGATTGGATGCAGGTGGATCTTCAGATGGATACAACATAGATACAGCTAGGTTGGTAGCAATGGGTTATGCTTAGAGAGAAGGGATCGGCTTCTCAGAGATATTCGCGCCGACGGTATAGCAGGTATCTATCAGATCCGTGATTGGCGCTGGTTGGCCAATGTGATCTTGAGCTATAATGTGAAGCAGAGATAAGAGAAGAGGTTAAGGAGCTACACGGTTGAAGATTGAAGACTTGGTGGAGATTGTTAGGAAAAAGTCTTTAGTCTGTTTTTTACTGTAGCTACGACTGGTCGAGGGTGAGCTACGACTGGTCGAAGGAATAGTTCGACTAGTCGTAGGTTCGAGCCCTGGCACGACTCAAAGTCTGGCGAGTTTTTGCTGTTTTTCTCTGTGGTCTACGACCAGTCGTAGGAGAGCTACGACTAGTCGTAGGTTACGCAGTTTGTTCCGCAATTTTGTGCAAAACTACGGATTTGAGTCCTTTCACAACTGGGATACGGAAGGGAAGTTTCATAAACTATAAATAGGTGTTCCTAGGGTTTTTCTAGGAATGGGAGATGAATGGGAAGACTTTCTAAAGGAGTTCCAAGGGTTCCTAAAAGGGTTTAGGGTTATCAAAGGGTGTAGCAAGGGTGAGATTCGAGGTTGTTCAAATCAGGTAAGTCCTTTTCTCTTTGTTATTGATGCTTTCATAGTGGAGATCTGTCGCTTTGTGTCGTGGTTTTTTCCCGCAAGGGTTTTCCATGTTAAATCTGTGTGTTCTCTTGTATGCTTGGTGTCATTGGATTGCCATCTTAGATCTAGATCTGTGTGATTCCGCAGGCCAAAAATCCCAACTATACCTACACCTAATACAATCTAATTAGAAGTAATCATAGACGCTAATACAATCTAGAGATTCCTATATAATCTAATCATTTGTCTTTGTGGGCCCCACTTTGTATATCTTTACATAATTTTCATCATTGTTCTTTGAAAGTAGGTGTAACCACCAAAATTGATTGAATAAGAAATAGAAATAAACAAGGGGTACAAAACTTGTCATCGAAGGTGTATCAAACCAAATTAACTACTGTGTTGGGGTCACTTCCAATCGAAATATTATAAACTCCAGAGGCCTGCAGTACCAGACATTAATTAATTGATCAACAGTCTAGTGGGTTTTGCATGAAAGCATTTCCATGCACATAGTTATATTTCGACTTTCTATGCATCCACATCAACTTTTTTTCTACACCCCCACACACTCCTGCACTCATAATCTGGTGGAATTTTACCATCTATGGGAACTCGAACCCAAGACCTTGTTTTAAAACTCCTAAAGTAGGTGCTTCCTTGAAGGAAGGTCTTATTAGAAAGGGAACTATACATTATATATAAAAAAAATTACTTCATATATAATTATATACACTCCACTTCAAGCTAATAAGCCGATTGAGTTTGAACTGATGGAACCTCAATCCTAAACCTTAACCCTATAAGCCTAAACCCTAGGAACCCCAATCATAAACCCTAAAGTCTATCCATTCAACTCAGTCAGCCTAACCCTAAACCTTAGGAAGCTAAAACCTTAGAGTCTTGAGTCAGCTTGGCGAGTCAACTCACCCAATCAAATCACCTGGTCAGCCTACCTAACCCTACAACCCAGTCAACTCATCTAGTTAAGCCATCATACCCTACTTAATTACTAGTACAGATTACACTAAGGAATGTAAAAGCTTGTTACACTATGGAATGTAATTTACAGGTAATGCTAAGGAGCATAAAATAATTGAAAGATAAGTTATATTTAAATTGTTTAGTTGGTACTAGAAAATTTTTTTCCTACAGAATTCCCTTACTATTTATAGCCTTAAGCTGATCATCTGGATACTTTCAACATTCTGATGGTTATTGTAACGATTTTAACACTACATGACTTTATAGAGACTTCTTTCTAAATTTGTCACATATCTTGTAACCGCTCCAGGCTTCCTTACTGACTCGACCGCACTCCACTTGGCCGCTCAATCAACATTTGGATGACTATCGACCGTTTGGTTTGCTTTTTGAAGTCCTTTCAACCATTCCTTATCTTGTCATTCTATCAGCTGTGATTTGATAAAAATGCACTCCAATTATTATTGAAGATTCTATAAAATGTAATACAAGCATCCTTGAAGATCTTTAGCATGTTATCTCTTTCCATTATTATAACACATGTCCTTTCTAATTAAGTTTGCCATGAATGATTCAAATAGGTATGTGAATGTCAAGAATATTGCGCAGCCACCAACAACGCAGTGAGCCTAGATCCAATCTCAGGCCTCACCCACAAACGATAAACAGGAAGAAATATAAACTAGAAAATAAATTAAAGCAATCCAAACAAACCACAAGACAAGATATACGTGGAAAAACCCCAACAAGGGTAAAAAACCACGGATGCAAACTTCCACTATGAAGAACAAATATTACAAGGCAATATACTAACCTCTCCCTTGGAAGAACATAGAAAACTCTTTGCCCACACCTTAGAATTATTTCCCCATATACCAATCTACACCTAAAAAAGCCCTAAGAACACCTATATATAGTTTAGGCAACTTTCCTTCCGCACCCTTGCAAAAGACGACACCAAAATCCGCAGTCCGTATCAGATTCGGAAACGAATCTGCGTAACCTACGACTAGTCGAAGGGGAGCTACGACTAGTCGAAGCTACGACTAGTCGAACAATATGAAAAAACAGAACTCGCTGGACCAGAATATGAAAAAACAGGACTCGCTGGACCAGAATATGAAAAAACAGGACTCGCTGGACTTTGAGTCGAGCTAGTCCACGACCGGTCAAACAGGCCCCTACGACCAGTCGAACAATTCCTACGACTAGTCAAAGGTGGCCCCAGATATGACTCTACATCTCAACAATCTCCCACTTGGAGACACATCACCACAAACCTTCGTCTTCTTCATCCGGAGTGCACTACCTCCCCGTCTTCAAGCCTGAAGACCAATCAAAGCTGAACAGAGCTTCAGCTTTTCCCGTGTGACCACCTTGGTCAACATATCCGCAGGATTCTCACTTGTATGAATCTTATCCAGAGCAATCGATCCATTTTCCAGTAACGAACGTATGAAGTGATATTTGATGGCAATATGCTTGGTCCTTGAATGAAAGGCTGAATTCTTAGCCAAGTGTATTGCACTCTGACTGTCAATATACAGCTTGCAATCTTCTTGCTTCTTACCCAACTCTTCCATGAAACCTTGCATCCACACCATCTCCTTGCATGCTTCTGTGGCCGCAATATATTATGCCTCTATCGTACTGATAGATACTATGTTCTGTAACTGAGAGACCCAACTGACTGCAGCACTACCCGGATTAAAGACATAACCTGTAGTGTTTCTTCTGCTATCGATATCTTCTGTCAAATCTGAATCCACGTAGCCTTGTAGCTTGATTTCCGATCCACTATAGCACAACCCTACATCCTTAGTACCTACCAAGTATCTAAGGATCCACTTCACAGCTTCCCAATGTTCCTTCCTGGGGTTGTTCATGAACCTGCTAACAAATCCCACTGCTTGAGTAATGTCTGGTCCCGTGCTCACCACAACATACATGAGACTCCCAATAACTGACGCGTATGGAACTTTAGCCATATAATTCCGTTCCTCCTGTGTCTTTGCACCTTGCTCCTTAGATAGCTTGAAGTGGTTGGTTAATGGAGTGCTAACCAGCTTAGCACCTCCCATATTGAATCAATCAAGTACCTTGGCTATGTATTCTGCCTGTGACAAAATTATTTTTTGTTTTCCTTGTCACGCCTTATCCTCATGCCTAGGATTTGTTTTGCAGCTCCTAAATCCTTGATGGCAAATTCTTTAGACAATTGTCTTTTGAGTCTGAGATGTCTTTCATGCTTGAACCGGTCACAAGCATATCATCAACGTATAGAAGAAGGATGATGTATGACGTATCAAACTTCTTCAAGTAACAACAGTGGTCAACATGACATCTCCTAAAACCGTTTCCCGGCATGAAACTATCAAACTTCTTGTACCATTGCCTCAGGGCTTGCTTCATGTCATATAGACTTTTCTTCAGTCTACACACCTTGTTATCTTTTCTTGGTGCCACGTATCCTGTCGGTTGATGCATATATATCTCTTTTTCAAGGTCCCCATGAAGAAAGGTTGTCTTAACATCTAGATGCTCTAGATGTAAGTCCTCTGTAGCCACTATACTTAAAAACATACGAATCGTAGACATTTTCACTACAGGTGAAAATATTTCAGTGAAATCGATACCTGCCTTTTGTTGAAACTCTTTCACAACCAATCTAGCCTTGTACCGTTTCGAACCATCGTGCTCCTCCTTCAGTCTATAAACCCACTTGTTATGAAGAGCTTTCTTACCCTTGGGTAGAGTGACTAGCTCCCAAGTATAATTAGACTCGAGAGAGCCCATCTCATCATCCATGGCCTGCTCCCACTTAATCCGTGTATCTGACTATAACGTCTCTTCAAAACATTCTAGTTCACCATTATCTGTCAGCAGTAGATAATGTAAGGAGGGTGAGTATCAGACCGTGGGTCTCCTCTTTCGAGTAGACCTCCTCACAACCGATGTCTGTGGCTCTGCCTCATAATGCTCCTGTGCATGATCATCCTGTGGCGCTGTAACACGCGTGTCTGATAACTCTTCCAACTCTACGAATTCCTTTTCCTCGGCCTTATTTTCTTGCACACTGTCCTTATGCATCACTTTTTCATTGAAGACTACGTCCTTTCTTCTGATGATTTTTCTGTTTTCTGCATCCTAAAACCTGTAGCCAAAATCATGCTGCCCGTAGCTATAAACGTGCACCTCCTGGACTTCGCATCCGGCTTGTTTTTGTGCTCTGCATCAATGTGAACATATGAAGTGCAACCGAACACTTTGAGATCTTTGAGATGTGCAAGGTTCACTTCTTTTCCAGTCCATGTTTCTTCTGCTAGCCCATCATCCAATGGTGCTGAGGGACTTCTATTGATGAGATATGCGGCAGTATTCACAGCATCTCCCCAAAAAATATTGGGCAACCCTGCATGTAACCTCATGCTCCTGGCGCGCTCAAGGATAGTCTTGTTAATGCGCTCAGCCACACCATTCTGTAGTGGTGTCCCTGGAATCGTTTTCTGATGTTTGATTTCATTTGCTGCACAATACTCCTCAAACCTCTTATCACAGTACTCTCCCCCATTATTAGATCTGAGACAATTTACTGTTTTACCTGTCTTGTTTTCTACCATAACTTTCCACTTCTTAAATACATCAAATACATCAGATTTATGCTTTAAGAAATAAACCCACAGTTTTCTACTAGCATCATCAATAAAAGTAACAAAATAACGTGAGCCACCAAGAGATAATACATGTGCCGATCCCCACACATCAGTGTGTACAAGCTCTAACAGATGCGTCTTTAGAGCGCGTCCCGTCTTCTTGAAGCTTACTCTCTTCTGCTTGTCATACGCGCAGTGCTCGCAGAATTCCAAGTCAATAGACTTCAGCCCTGGTAGTTTCCCTTTCGATAATAGCACTTTCATTCCCTTCTCACTCATATGTCCCAACCTCTGATGTCATAACTGCTCATTCACTCCAGTTGATGCGACTGCGAGTGAACTATACGATTCTGAAGTCACGTACAAAGTACCTTCCTTCTTGCCTCGAGATATCACTAAGGCACCTTTTGTGATCTTTCAAGAATCACTGGTGAATGTCGTCACATAACCGGTATCGGCTAACTGCCCCACTGAGATCAAGTTACGTTTCAAACTCAGTACACGTCTGACATCCTTTAATTTTAAGACCGTTCCGTCTTTCTGATTTACATGAACGTCCCCCTTTCTAACAATAGTGCATGGCTCATCATCACCCAGGTAGACTCTCCCAAAGTCACCTGACACATAATCGCGCAGAACTTTCTTATATGAGGTGACATGAAACGAAGCACCCGAGTCTATAACCCAAGACTCATTCCTCACATCAAGAGACAAGATCAATGCTTCTATGTCACTCTCCTCAGATAGATTCATTGAATCATTTGCACCTTAAGAGCTTTTTTCTTGTTTCTTGAGTGCCCTATAATCACGTTTCATGTGCCCCTTTTTGCCGTAATGCCAACACCCGTTTTTGTCTTTCGGTCCCTTTGACTTCTTCCACGACTTAGAACGCCCGTGTTTATTGCCTCCTTTGTTCAGTGATCTTCCTCTTCCTTCAACGTTTAGAGCATTCCCTAAATTCCCTAAAACTCCTGATGCCTTCCTTCTAGATTCTTCACTGAGAATTAGACCGGACACATCAGCAAATTTCAGCTTTATCGACCCTGAAGAATTGCTTGCAACAATCACCAAACCATCCCAACTGTCTGGCAGACTGGATAAGATCAATAGCGCCCTGATCTCATCCTCAAAAGCAATGCCAACGGATTCCAACAGGCTCGTGACTGTATTGAACTCGTTTAGATGTTCAGCCACGCTCCCACCATCTGACATCTTCATGTTGCATAACTGTTTCATAAGATGAACCTTGTTGGATGCTGAGGGCTTTTCATACATGGTGGTTAGGGCTTCCATTAATTCTTTTGTAGTTTTCATCTTGGATATGTTAAAGGCGACGCTCTTAGACAAAGAGAGTTAGATCGTTCCTAAAGCCTTCTTATCCAGTAAAAACCATTCATCATCTGTTATCTTTTCTGGTTTCTTCTATTTTCCTCCTAGAGGAATATAGAGGTCCTTCTGATACAGATAATCCTCCATCTGCATCTTCCAGAAGGCAAAGTTTGAACCATCAAACTTCTCAATTCTAGTTTTTCCATCTTCTGCCATTGCTCCCACTATAACTAAAACAATAGCTCTGATACCAGTTGTTGCACAGCACACCAACAACACAGTGAGCCTAGATCCAATCTCAGGCCTCACCCACAAACGATAAACAGGAAGAAATATAAACTAGAAAATAGATTAAAGCAATCCATACAAATTACCACAAGACAAGATATACGTGAAAAAACCCCCAACAAGGGTAAAAAATCACGGATGCAAACTTCCACTATGAAGAACAAAGATTACAAGGCAATATACTAACCTCTCCCTTGGAAGAACATAGAAAACCCTTTGCCCACACCTTAGAATTATTTTTCCAATATTCCAATCTACACCTAGAAAAGCCCTAGGAACACCTATATATAGTTTAGGCAATTTCCCTTCCGCACCCTTACGAAAGGCGACACCAAAATCCGCAGTCCGCATCAGATTCAGAAACGAATCTGCGTAACCTACGACTAGTCGAAGGGGAACTACGACTAGTCGAACAATTCCTATGACTAGTCGAAGGACCAGGATATGAAAAAACAGGACTCGCTGGACTTTGAGTCGAGCTGGTCCACGACCAGTCGAACATGCCCATACGACCAGTCGAACAATTCTTACGACTAGTCGAAGGCGGCCCCAGATGTGGCTCCACATCTCAACAAAAAAAATTAAATACAATAATGTGCATGGAGATGTTTCCATACACAAGCCACTAGATTGTTGTTCAGTGAATCAAGGCTTGGTAGAAACCTCATGAGTTTATAATATTTCAATTGAGAGCAACTCCAAGTATTGTTTAATTTGGTTTGGTACATATGGATGGATGCTATGGATTTCATTCGTTCCAAGTTTGAAAGCATGTCTCTCCTTCTTTTAGAGGAAGTAATTCAATAACCTGCTATTTTCTATTTGTATTTATTTCTTATTCAATCAATTTTGATGAGACTGCCTGATTTAATTTAATTATAAAAATATAATTATCCTAAGATATACAAAGTGTGACCCACCCACAAAGACTAGTGATTAGTTTATATGGGAATCTGTTGTATTAGCATCTATGATATAGGCCTAAATATTAGATTGTATTGTATAGGATATTGTATAATTTGCATGTATTAGCTAGCATGTATGAGTAATAACTAAGCCATTTATCAGGTAGGTCTCACGATACAAATGTTCTCCAAAAATCAGGCTGGTTCACTCATTATTTCACCTAAATGTAAAAGAGGATTTTTCCACGAGGCTGCCTGCCCTTTCTGGGTATGGACTGAAAATCTCTTGCTTTTAGCATATGCTTAATGGATGGTGCCATTAACTAAAAAAATAATAAATGTTAATTTTACCTTTGATTGACCACAGATATTACTGTCTGACCTCTACCATACATTTACCTTACCAAATGACAATATGCGCTCCCTTTTTCCATCTTAGCGGTTTCTTCAGTTGTATGGACGTTATTGCATGAGGAGGCTTGAGGATGGAGAAGCTGATTGAGCCACACACCATCGGCCTTGGTGGTTTGTTGGCATCACCAAGTTCTGTGGAGCCCACCATGATGTATGTGTAATATCCACACTGCTCATGCATTTTGTGATATCATTTTAGAGCATCGGCCAAAAAAAAGATGTTAAGCTTGAGTGGATCACACCACATAAAGCAGTGGGGATTAAACGCTTACCATTAAAAACTTCTTGGTGGCCATGGAGGTTTTGGATCAAACTGATATTTGTGTTTTCCCTTCATTTAGGTCTATGGCCCGGGAAGGTTTCTGGGTGTGGTCCGCTTGAGCTTTTGATCTATCTCATTTTTGGGCCCATGCCCTAAAACGATCTAGAAAAATAGATGGATGGTGTGGATATAACACATACATCATTCTCCTACCCACATAACTTGGTGGCATCAACACACCTCGAGATTGGTGGTGTGGCACACCACATAATCTGCTTCCGAAGATAGGGCTCATCATAATGTTTATGTGCCATCCAACCTATTGATAAAGTCAAATACAAATGTTAGCTTGATCGGAGACTTATGTACCCCACCAGAAGTTTTTAACGGTCAATCACCACTATTTCATGTGGCGTTCGTTGACCTTAGACTTCAATCGGCTTCATATTTATTTTTATTTTTTTTATTTTGTTTTTATTTATATACTAAAATAAGTTGGTAAAACAGACGGACCTGTGGATGTAGGGCGCGGAATAGATATTGACAAGTTGAGTACGGAAGTGATGTCACCAAGTTCCATGTGCCCCACCATGATTTGTGTTTTGTATCCACGCCTTCCATCCACTTGGAGAAATCATTTTAGGGCAATATCCAAAGAACGAGTACAGAAAACAGCAGGACAGTGACGCCCATCATTAAAAGCTTCTAAATGCCACAAAAGTTTTAGATCAAGCTGATATCTGTGTTTTCGCTTCTTTCATGTCATTTTTAACTTTTCAACAGGTTGGATTTTATTTTTAACTTTTGAACAGGTTGGATTTCAAATAAACATTATAACGGGCCTTAGGATAGTTTCAAGTGTGAGAATCACTATTCCCACTGTTTTCTGTGGTGGGGTCTACTCGCAGATTTTTATCTATCATTCTTTGGCTCATGGTCTAAAATGATATCTCAAAATGGATGAACCGTGTGGATACAACACATACATTATAGCGGGGCTTACAGAACTTGGTGACGCCACTTCAGTAGTAGCGGACTCGCAGCTCAACCTGTGTATCTAATCCGCGTCCGTGGATATACGTTACACACATTAAGGTGGGCCTCATGGTTAGCCGGGGCCTCACTTAATCAGTTCCTGTCCTTATTAGCCATTTCGTCTGCCACTAGACGGTAGATTGCAGGGGAATGCAAGTACAACGGATGCATTGCATAATTTTAGGGCATATGAGACCAAAAATGACAAATTCACCCGTTCATCAGATTTGCTATCTCAGTTTTAGTCCACAGGCCAAAAGAATGAGATGGATACAAAGCTCTAGTGGGCCAAATGAATATGAAAGAGTAGGGATTGAACGATTACTGTTGAAACATTTCATGAGGTAACAAGATTTTTATGGTAAATCCGCTTCATCCATTTGTTTTCCCCCCTGGACTAAATATTGCCATATCCAAAGCTCAACCAGACCACATGACAGGAAACGTGGAATTGAATACTCACCGTTGAAATATCTTAAGGCATCATTAAGAGGCTCATATTGAGCTTCATATCTGCCTCGTTGTTGGGGTCATGGCATAAAATGAGTTGATAGGGTCATCGCATAAAATGAAGTGGAAAAATAAATGGAGGGGATGGATTTCTCACAAAAATCAAGTGGCCTCACGGTACTGTCAGAGATAGGTTGGCGTGGCAATCAAAGAAAATCAACATGCCAGCGAGGCGTGGTGGAAATTTTAGTCCACACCGGAGGGTTGCTCAATCCCTAGTGGGGCCATCCAAGTTGTTCGTGACAAATTCACTCTATCCATCAGTTTTGACTACCTGGGTAAAAAAATAGGCTGATCTAGCTAAGTAGATGAAATGGACGTGTAAAAGTGGGAATTAAACTACCATTTAGGCATCCATGAGGTCAAGGGATGTTTGTGACAAATCCAACTTGTCCATCTGTTTCTCCGATCAATTTTTGGCATGGGCCCAAAAATGAGGCTGATACCAAAGTCCAGTGGACCACACGACAAGAAAGAGTGGGATGGAACACTCACTGTTAAAACATCCCGAGGCTATCTTTTTAAAGCCAATGTCATAAAATGATATGAAAAAACAGATGTACGGAGTAGATTTCTGACAAACATCAAAGTGAGCCCGTTGTGGGCCAGGTTAGCATGGTAATATGTGTCCATCAATGCACCCGACATGAGTCGTTTGGACGAGGAGCTCCATAGCCACCATAATGTTACAACAAATCCACTGTCCATCGGTTTTACCACCTCAAATTCATTTGAGGCCATGGGACCAAGTGTGAGGCGGATCCAAACTTAGGTGAGCTAAACAAATATAAAACAATGGGGATTAAACGTCCGTCATTAATATATTTATAGGCCATAGAATGTTTGTGACAAATCCTCCTTTATTTATTTTTTGGAATCATTTTATGACATGGGCAAAAATATGAGGCCTAGCCTAATGGCTAAATGACTAGAAACGGTGGGAATTGAACCACCACTGTGTGAAACAACTTGTGGCCACCACGGATCTACTTCTAAGTTTTGGATTTGCATCATTTTGTATCCTAAAATGAGCTGAAAATATAGATGGAAAATTGATGAGAAATCCCACCTTTAGCGACGAAAATTTTCGTTGCTAAAAGATAAAATTTCATAGCTAAAACTTTTTAGTGAAGAAAATTTTTTTCGCTAAATTCGTCGGTAAAAAAACAAGGTAAATGGTTTTTAGCGACGAAAATTTAAATCGTTGCCAAATGAAGCTTTATCGTAGCTAAAAATATTTCCAAAACTTTTAGCTACGAAACATGTTGTCGGTAAAAATATTTTGCAAAACTTTTAGCTACAAATATTTTCGTTGCTTAAAAAATTTGCAAAACTTTTAGCTATGGAAATTTTCGACGAAAAAAAAAATTGCAAAACTTTTAGCTACGAAAATTTTCCTCCCTAAAAATATTTGCAAACTTTTAGTTACAAAAATTTTTGTCGCTAAAAGTCTCTTTTAGAAAAAAAAAAAAAAAAAAAAAAAATCTCACACAAAATTCCTAATATACACCTGTTACAATATATTTCATCATCATCCTGATATACGACTGTTATATAATATATTTCATCATATTCACTTTCACATCCATCTAAACCTAAACTAGTAAATCCATCCAAACATAAATTACATTAATCCAAACACAAACAATCTTATCCACATTACATTCATTCACGCATAAATATATATAAGCTTAACATTATAAACAAAAATACCCTAAACCTTAACCTAAACTTAAAACCTATAACCTATAACATAAACCTTAACCTAAACCTAACCTATAACCTATAAGTTTAGGTTTAGGAAATCAGGTTCAGGTTTGGGATCGGGTTTAGGTTTAGGGTTTTCAAGTTTAGGTTCAGGTTTAGGTTAAGAAGTTGAGATTAGGATTAGGTGTAGGTTTAAGTTTAGGGATTTGAGAATATGTTAAGGTTTAGGTTATAGGTTAAGTTTTAGGTTTAGATTTAGTTTATAGGTTTTGAGATTAGAGAATAGGTTTAGGTTAAGGTTATAAGTTTAGGTTTAGGAAATCGAGTTCGGGTTCGAGATCGAGTTTAGGTTTGGGTTTTCAAGTTTAGGTTTAGGTTTAAGTTAGGAAGTTGGGTTATAATTATGTGTAGGTTTAGGTTTAGGAAATCAGGTTCGGGTTATAGGTTAAGGTTTAGGAAATTGAGTTTAGATTATAGGTTTAGGTTATAAGTTAAGGTTATAGGCTAAGGTTTAGGTAATAGGTTAAGTTTAGGTTAAGGTTATATAGGTTTAGGTTTAGGTTTAGGTTATAGGTTTTGGGATTTGAGAATAAGTTTAGGTTAAGGTTATAAGTTTAGGTTTAGGAAATCGGGTTCAGGTTCGGGATCGGGAGTAGGTTTGGGTTTTCATGTTTAGGTATAGGTTCAGGTTAGGGAGTTGAGATTAGGATTAGGTGTAGGTTTAGGTTTAGGTTTAGGGATTTGAGAATACGTTAAGGTTTAGGTTTAGGAAATCGGGTTCGGGTTATAGGTTTAGGTTTAGGGATTTGAGAATACGTTAAGGTTTAGGTTTAGTAAATCGGGTTCGGGTTATAGGTTTAGGTTTAGGTTAGGTTATAGGTTAAGGTTTAGGAAATTGAGTTTAGGTTATAGGTTTAGGTTATAAGTTAAGGTTATAGGTTAAGGTTTAGGTTATAGGTTAAGTTTTAAGTTTAGGTTAAGGTTATATAGGTTTAGATTTAAGTTATAGGTTTTGGGATTTGAGAATAGGTTTAGGTTAAGGTTATGAGTTTAGGTTTAGGAAATCGGGTTCGGGTTCGGGTTCCAGATCGGGTTTAGGTTTGAGTTTTCAAGTTTAGGTTTAGGTTTAGGTTAGGGAGTTGAGATTAGGATTAGGTGTAGGTTTAGGTTTAAGGATTTGAAAATACGTTAAGGTTTAGGTTTAGGAAATCGGGTTTGGGTTATAGGTTTAGGTTTAGGTTAGGTTATAGGTTAAGGTTTAGGAAATTGAGTTTAGGTTATAGGTTTAGGTTATAAGTTAAGGTTATAGGTTAAGGTTTAGGTTATAGGTTAAGTTTTAGGTTTAGGAACATTGTTGAGTCATTGAAAATCCAAAGTACACATACTACTTTTACTCAAGTACTCCAATATCCAGAGATTCCAGTTCTGTATTCCTTCCAATTATTCTTTTTTGAGAGGTAATTCCTTCCATATTAGAATGCTTTTCATATATTTTAATGCACTAGATATATGAAACTCTTAAAATTAAAGAAATAATTGTGATTCAAGAAGTATAAGCATTTCATACATCAAAATACTTGGGAGATGCATTTTCTGCATCAGATTTCCAGTTGCTGCAGACCACTTGTGAGAAAAAAGGCTGCATTATGTCTTCTGCAGTTGTATAGGAAGAATCCTGATGTTGTCAATGTAGATGGCTGGTAAGTAGGGATTCTGTATTCTACCTCTAATGGGGCCCTATTGATTATTTATGCTCAGATCGCATGACACAGCTTCTAGATGAGTGTAATCTGGGGTTTCAAATAACCATGAAGCATATTGGAGTAGTCTTCCAAAGTATGTTAAAATTTTAGAGAGGCTTGCTAGGAACCAGGATGTTCCACAAGAATACACCTACTACAGGATCCCATCACCATGGCTTCAGGTTTGAATTCCTTTTGGAAGGCAATTTTTATTTTTATTTTTATTTATAAATTTCTTCCTAATTGTTTACTCAGAAACATGTAAGCATGTAGTAACAAACCATGATTAGCAAGTTTTTCCATGGTAGTAACAAACCATGATTAGCAAGAAAAAGAAGAAGAAGAGAAAATAATAAAAGAAAGAAATGTCAGACTTCAGTGAGCTATTTATACATCTAAACATGCAGTTATCTGTGGATTTTCCACCAAACAACCTGGTTCATGCACTCGTCTCAAACATTTGATAATACCGGTGCATACAAAAGCACATTTTCAAGGATTTACAATAAATATACTAGCTGAGAAGTTGTCGTTAGAATTTCTAGAATTTTTATTTTTATTTCATACTGTGGAGGACAACCCACTCTTCTAGGCACAAGAGGAAACCATTAGGCTTGCTAACATGCCAATAGATCCCATCATCTTCTCCAACTCCTAATCTCAATCCAATCATATTTTGGAGCTTCTGCTCGAGTTCCCGTACAGAATTTTTTTTATATAAATCATGTTTAGAGCAAATAATGTAAAACCTTGATGTTGCCTAGACGTATACATCTTTATATCTATCTTGGTTACTTCCCATCCTTTCTATATGCATGTTTGGAACCCATCTGGTGAGGTCCTTGGAGATCTTCAAGGCTAGAACATTGAAGGGAATTAAACAATTAGATAAGTGAAGAATGAGGTAATGACAGAATAGAACAGGGTGATAATAAAACTACCCCTGCGGTTTGTATATCCTTGCACTTAAATTAGGACTTTCCACTTACCGCAATAGACACCAGTGGGTTTTGTGTGGGCCTAAATGATTTCTTATTCCATTTTTGTTTTTTCTGATATGCTTAAAAATGATTCAGGGAATTCTCAAATCAATCATCTGGTCCTGCAGTTTGGTTCCGTGCCAGCTGAGTCAATGCTTAGGCAAAAAGTTGGTTTGACGAGTTTTGAATTACTGATCTGCCCACTAGATACTCCCTGCAGCATTTTCACATCAAGCTCCACCACAATAGTATTTCACAAACATATCACATCACTGTAATATCATCCATTTCTAATTGAACAACAATATAACTGAAAGTGGTGGCCACCAATATCCAGGCTGCATGTACTACATTTTAGCTATCTGTGTGGGGCCTTGGTGAGCCTATTAAAAATGCTTTTGGTTTTCTTGATTCAACAAATGCTTTTGGTTTTCTTGATTCAACAAATGCTTATAGTCATGGATGTGCAATTTGGCCATAATTGCTAAGCCATTTGCAATTTCCGTGCATCACATATGATTGCTTTATTTTTCCATTTGATTTCATTTTGACTTTGGATCCTATGGATACGTCTCCTTGTTCTATGGATATCATGCATGCAGACATCTTGAAATTTTTGTTGGATTGATTCTGAGGGTCTTACAAGAATGTCTGTTCTCACTTTCGTTGTGCAGGATTTGGCAACTGTGGTTCCAGATCTTGAACCAGCAGGAATTGATCTTCTTTCTGTAAGTTTTGGTTTTCAGTTATTTTGTTTTTATATGCTTACAAGTAATCTTACATAGACACCCTGATCCATAGCTCAAGTGGCAGACTGAGTGAAAGATACCTCGTTTCAACACTGGAGGTCTTGGTATCGATCCCTAGTGGGGGTGGCTAACAGTGAAGTGTCAACTGACAGTGGGGTGTACTAACAAGCTAACGGAAATTTAAATTTTTTTTTTTTTTTTTTTAAAAAAAAAGAAAAAAAAAGAAAAAGAAAAAGTAATCTTACATAGACATACACAACTGATTGTTTGTCAAAATAACTCGAAGTATACTCCAGGTTTGTATGTGGTCTCTTACATTTATAGTTTGCTGAATTCCCAGTTAAACACATAATTTTAGTGGAATGCAGGGTTTTATGTTGTAGGGAGAGCAGGTTTTTAGATCTGATCCCTCATCCTAGTCGGAATACTCAGCTGAGCCAACATGCACATGTAAGGGATCCATTGGCACACTTTCTACTTTCCATCATCCAAATTTGAAGTCTTTAGATATAATAGTAAATTTCTGACAGTGAGTAAGATTGTCTTGTGATCTTCATTTTGTGGCCTATGAAATATATGCTGAACCTAGTAGATCTTCAACAACATAGGGAAGACAAAAGCCTTTCAACTAATGGAGTTTCAATGGTCCCATAGTCTCTCTAAATCAACAGTCTTATATGTAGAGGTAAAGACAGACAGTTTTAAAATGATGATTTAAATATGTTGATACTACAATCAAGAATTAAATGAGTTTGTGACAAAGAATTTAAGCATGGATGACATTGACTTGGATATATTGGATTTTTCTTTCTGCCTTGTTATATGGTAATGGAGAAGCGCAACAAATTGAATGAAGTAAGACCCAGCTACTCCGACATATGAAGTCATCATTCATTATGATAGCTTGGCACCGACTCATGAAGGTGATCTCCTGATTTCATGTTTTCTGTATTTAATTGAAATGTATGCTAGTGGAAACAAATCTGGTAAGTGGAAATGTAATTTTTAATTATCATTAGAAAAAGGAAAATCTGGTGATCTCCTTGATTCAAAAATATGCATGAAAAGGATACATGCGACCGACCTCAATCAGTTAGGATATGGCTTAGATGACTATGATTCAAGGATATGCATTGTTCTCAGCCTTGATCTGTACTACAGGTGGAATAGGCAACGCCCCAAAAGTCTCATCGCACGAGAATCGTACAACCCCTAGACCTGTGATCAGTCAAAAGATGGCTGAGAAAAAAAAAAAAAAAGAAGCTAAAGACAACATTCAATAGCAAAAAGGCCAAAGATTTGGCTAGGATTTTCCAATATGAGAGACTTTTGAGGCATTCCTATCCATGGTGGACCCATCAGATCAACCGTATGTCTAATGTCTCACTGCAACCCACCACAACCACTAGCAGCAGCAAAAAAGAAAAGAAAAGAACAGAGTTTCCTTCCTTCTTACCACTCAAACCTTTGAATTTCTTCTCTTAATACTTGTAACTTGAATGTCGGCTTAGGAAATATCCATGAGCCTTTTGCAGCCTTTGTCTTTACCTGTTGCATGCTCCATGATTTTCCTTGTTCAGCTTTCCTACTCATTTATAAAGGAATGCTTCACTCTAAAATAGAAGAGCTAGGACTCAAATCATTCACTTCTTCTTCTTATCCTACTTATTTTATCTTTGGACAGGTATCAAGACCCAGTATGCATGATGATTGTTTTCTTGAAGGAGCTGTGGCCAGATATAAAGGACTCAAATTTATTTCAGGTTTGCAGCATTTCCTCTAAAAATTTTCTGTGTATTAAGCATTCATTTAAATGATCATGATGCGCTCCATTGCATTTTGAATTTGAACTTCATTGCATTTTGATGTGCTCCATTACATTCAAGAAGTCCATATTCTTGACTGAATCAATTTGGTAGTCTATATGCTCTCATTCTTTGGGGCTTTAGATAGAAATGTTGGAGTTATAAGTTTTCTTCTTGTTGTGGTTTTATTTATTTAGAATTTTAAATTTTAGCATATATCACATGTTCTGTGAAGTTACTTCTTGGAGCTTTATAGTAGACAGCCTATGGTGCACTGAGTCTCTTTTTCCTTCTTTGGATTGCCTTAACTGCCAAATGGGTTTTTGTTGACCATTAAGGAAAACAGTAGTTTCAGGAGAATCCATGCTCAAGGATCTATTGGATGATACAATCAGTGGTATTTTTGGTCATGTTTATGAGTTGTGTGAGCTTATCTTTGAACCAGTGATTCCTAACCAGTCTCTTGGCCTCATTTCAAAGTTATATGTTCTATTTTCCTTATATTGCTTAATATATTGTTTATTGTGCAAGTCCTATTCGTCAATAGTTCAGGTTTGATAACAAGCATCACAAAAATCCATGCTTCTTGCATCTGTCCAGGGATTTGAGTGAGAATGAGTTAGTCGGGACAATTCCACCAATACTAGGCAATCTGTCCCATACTGGCAAGCTGTGAGTTGGAGACTACCACATCTGGTTTATGATCTTAGCAATGCATATATGCCATGATTGGTCATTGTGTTTTCTGTTTATTCTTCCCAGGTACCTACACAGTAACAAGCTCACTGGGCCAATTCCACCCGAATTGGGGAACATGTCCAAGCTAAGCTATCTGTGAGGGTTCCTTCTTTAAAATAAAATTTCCACTTTGGGGGTATTTGTGTAAAATATTTCTGATCCTTTCCTTCTGCAGGCAATTGAACAACAATGAACTGGTAGGTAGCATTCCGGCCGAGCTTGGAGCTGGAGTGATCTGACAGTGGGTGTACTAACAAGCTAACAGTGAAGTGTGATCTGACAGTGGGTGTACTAACAAGCTAACCAAAAATAAATAAATTGTAAGTTTTTATTTATTTATTTTTAAAACTGTCTCCTTTATTTCTATCATCTTTTTTAACCTTTTGTGGCCATATTTTAATTTATCATGCCAGGAATCTTGCCAACAACAACTTTGAAGGACCGATTCCTCGGAACATCAGTTCCTGCACTGCATTGAATCAATTGTGAACTTAACGTCTGTTTTATGTTTACTTCATGTGTTTTTAGACTTGTTTAGCTGCATATGATAGTTGGCATCATAGCATGTATAGTGTTTGATTATAGGAGCTTAGTTTTTGTTTGTGCATGGAGAACTCATTGAGAAGCCAATGTGTCTGGATCTGTTTGCAGTCATTCTATGATTTGAAGCTCAGATTGAATGAGTATAGTAATTTCACATCTTGAGTTTGAAATTTAATTGTGTTAATAATATTCTTATAAAGAGTTATCTATTTGGTATGACTCAAGAAAATTTAATTGAGAATTCTTGCCATATAATCTTTGGCCATCTTTTTTTTTCCAGGCAATTGATTTATTATTTTTTCTTAACCGTCTTTTGTAGGACGTTGATTGACAGATTAGGAAATTCAATCTGTAAGATTTTCAGAGCGTCTTCCATCTATGGCAGTGCCTATCAAATCAATGTTTGGATTTTAGAAGTATCATCCCCACTTGTAACAAGCATCATCAAGATACTTGGACCGAATGCCTAGGAACTTATACTCCCTGTTCAATCCATGAATAGTTTCTAAAGTTAGGTATATGCTTCGAATTCTTTTATAAATTTTGAGCAAGCAAACTCTAGCATATAACTTTCAAGTTTTAATTACAATTTTCTTTTCCAGACATTTTTCTCACAGCAGAGAGTGCGATGATCTGCACATGCAAAGTAACCAGAGAAAATGAAGAATGGTGGAATGGTGATGAAATGTTTGGATGATATCTTGTAATTGTAACAGAAGGGCATGGATATTTTGTTTCAGATATTTTGATATGTAACCATGTGCTAATATTTGTTATATGTTCTGTACTTTAATTCACAGAAACTGTTCAATTAAGGTTTGATTTATTTCACTATAGGCATTGTCTGCCAGTAATATGTTAGTTAAAAACTGAAATAGGAAGCAATTTCTTTACAGTATATGCCTAGGAGGGCTTCCATGAATTTTATTTATTGCCTATCATATGCCTAGAATAACTAAGAGTTTCCCTATATCTTATTGGGGTAAGCTGATATGGATTCAACACTGCTGTATCAGCTGATGTGAAACTGATTTTCTGAACCCCACTCAGCAGGCTATGCATTTACCGTGGCTACGGTACCAATGGCTACGGTCGTACTGCAGGGCTATTCATATTTAGCTACGGATTTTATTCGTAGCTTTTGACCATTTTTGCAACAAAAACTGACGATTTAGCGGCGTCCATCACAACTGTCAGTAAAGGTCCTGGCCGCCGGTAAAGCCTTTATCGACTGAGGCTTTACTGGCTGGTGGATAACTGCAGGCAAAGGCTTTGCTGGCGGTTTCCAGTTTTCTTGTAGTGAGAACAGGGTAATTATAAAACCACCCCTACGGTTTGTATATATCCTTGCACTTAAATTAGAACTTTCCACTTACCGCAATAGACACGAGTGGGTTTTGTGTGGGCCTAAATGATTTCTTATTCCATTTTTGTTTTTTCTGATATGCTTAAAAATGATTCAGGGAATTCTCAAATCAATCATCTGGTCCTGCAGTTTGGTTCCGAGCCAGCTGAGTCAATGCTTAGGCAAAAAGTTGGTTTGACGAGTTTTGAATTACTGATCTGCCCACTAGATACTCCCTGCAGCATTTTCACATCAAGCTCCACCACAATAGTATTTCACAAACATATCACATCACTGTAATATCATCCATTTCTAATTGAACAACAATATAACTGAAAGTGGTGGCCACCAATATCCAGGCTGCATGTACTACATTGTAGCTATCTGTGTGGGGCCTTGGTGGAATGAGCTTCTTGTGGTTCATATGCTGTAGCTCGAGTTTTGTCTGGTTATCAATTAATTGATTTATTTCTTACTTTTAGATTATTTCTTTAATATTAAAGATTGGTAAATTTTGGTGCTCTATTGTTGGACACTGGGTGCTTGTTATGTTTTAAATCACTTGTCAGTCAAACTGCTTCTAAAACTTTTCGGATGTCTGCCGTTGTGCAAACATTTCTTATATATGGTGATTACTGAAATGAATTACCAAACTAACTAGAAGATTCATGTAAACTTTTTTTTTTTTCTGCAGTTTGGCCTTGACCATACACTCACAATTGGTGTTATCAGGTAGGAAGATCTGTAGTTTAATATTCACCTCTTAGTTTGCTAATAAGCAGGAATATTCTGATTTACTCCGTTGTTTATATATGGCCAGGCAAGTAGGAGTTTTTTTTTTTTTTTTTGAAAGATAATTTTATTAAGAATTGGTTGAAGCCTAAAGAATTACAACTCAGATTATGAAATGGGAAACAAAAAACTTCCACCTAATACATCTGACGCTGTGGCCCATTGCATTACATTTAGTTTTGCCCTATTGAACCCTCCCACACTTATACCTGAAGCAACCACTATTCCTTCCCCTCCCCCCCCCCCCCCCCCAAAAAAAAAAAAAAAACCATAGACCGGCCAACAGGAAACAGTGGTGATCGAACATTAAAAAGTTCGCGTGGGCCACAAAAGTTTTGGACGAATCTATATCTTAGAGTCAATCATATTTATGTGGACACTGAGGACATTAAGGTAAATAATTATGGCTATTTTCCATTGTATGTACTTTTTAACTTTCAAGGTTCTGGAAACTGAACTTATATGAGTAATTCCTGATTACAGGAGACAGGCTACACATACATCATGCCCAAGAACATTTTGAAGAAGTTTATTTGCATAGCAGATCTTCAGACTCAAATTGCAGGATATTTGTATGGCATAAGTCCTCCAGATAACCCCCAAGTGAAGGAAATCCGTTGCATTAGTTATCAATTAACATTAATATTTTTCAACCAACTCATCAAATTGAAGATGTGTATTGTAATGAATATTATATAAATTTTGTTATTGTCTAGTAATATAAATTTTGTTTAATATTCAGTTTTATTTGTATGACATTATTTTTATGCTTCAAATATTTAAAAAATACAGGTTTCGATTGATTAAAAAAAATTACTGGCATGCTAGGGCCTCTCAAATCTATACAAAAGCTTTTACTGGTGCTTGTGTAGAAATTTTACGGCGTTTTTTCATCAGAAAAAGTGTTCGGAAACCCGGGCGCTCGGAGCAATTTTTAGCGGCGTTTAGTCGCGTCTCGATAAAAATTTAGCGGCGCTTAGACAAGCGCCGCTAAAACTCACATAGCGCCGCGATTTCTTTTCCCAACATACCCATTTATTGGCACTTGGTTAGCACCACTATTGTAATTGCCGGTGCTTTTAGGGTCTTTAACCGGCGCTTTCGAGTGCTGGTAAAAAGCCCAATTGTTGTAGTGGATATTCTAAACTTGGCATGAATTAGCATGTATTAGCGATATCTAAGCCGTCCATCAAGCAGGGCAACATGAATGTTCTCATCCAAAAATCAGGCCAATCAACTTATTAGATGAACCACTTTGTTAGAAATGGTAAGATGTCTTAGAAAACTTTGAGCAAGTTTTCCTATGTATTTGTTTTGTAGATTCCAGCCAACCCAACAATTGGATTGACTTGATATTCTTGGGCCATGATATAAACCGAAGAGTTACTTTCGCAATGGATGGATTAGATCTTGTACTTGTTGGGGGAAAAAATACAACAAGTCCATGAGTCGGCTTGAGGGACAGAAGAATCAATGAAGCGACGGCTCGGACTCGTTGGACGCCGAGTCTGGATAAAGCCCAAAGTCCATAAAACGCTGGATGGAGAGACGTATCTCAGATCATGAGGCGCCTTGCCCAACCGTAGCATGAATGTCCTGAGCCATGAAGCGAAGCCTCTAAGGGAGGAAGTGCACCTCAAGGCTCAGTTAAAAGCCTCACTGAGGAAAGCCCCAGTCGACCTAAGATCAGTTGGCCCTAGAGCTGCACGATCTTTAGTCCGATACAAAGATTGAGTCGACCAATAGAGTGGGCAGAGATTAGCTGTAAAACTTGTCTCGGTGCGCCCATGTTAAGAGTCGGTCGAGCTATATCGTTCCATATCTGGAAGTTACCTAGTAAAACTCTGGATCTTTATTTGAGATTTTCAGGAGATAAGGCTAAGATCTCCCGAAAATCTTGGAATATAAGGGATTACGGATTCCAAGAGATTGAGATCTATTCTAAATACAGAAGTCCTACGGGGCACAACACCATCATAAATACAATGACCTTCATAGTAAAAGGTATGTTAAAACTCTCGCCTTAAAACCTTTATTCAACGACCCAGGTTCTGACTTAAGCATCGCAGGGTCCCCTGGTAAAGCTAGGGTCACCTTTTTCCTCCTACTTGTGTAGGTTCGGGAGCCACAAAGGGGGTGAGCAGAAAACAACATCAACAGTTTGGCGCCGTCTGTGGGAAACGATACGAAAAGTCATTTTCTCTAAGCACCGAGTAATCTCTAATGACGAGAACAAGGAAAACCGTCCAAAACGAACCCAGTGAGGTCCCTATCATCGAACCACCGGCGTCAGAGGGCACGCTTGGTACGAATGGAGCCCAAGAGGCCCATAACCAACCCAATAATCGACAAGGTTCTACTGCCCATCAGGCAACCTCAGTTTTGACCAAGCACACTCAACAGAATCGAGGGAATGGACGTTTGGATAAGGAGGTCCAGGAACTCAGGACCGACATGAACTACATGAAGCAGATGCTGGAACAGATTCATCATTAGCAGGTCTAGCTGCCTCAACAAGACGATGGTCCAGCAAATGCCCCATGACAATTCGTCGATCCTCAGCCCGTCGCTCCGCGAACGGTTCCTCAGCAAAGTCAACACCAAGATCTGGTTAAGCCTGCACCCTCCCATACCTCCGTGACCGTCCCACTGCCTAACACCTATCTACGACACGAAATAGATCAAAGAAGGCGCAACAGGCCCTCGGTTGAGGGTACGGCTGACAGCGACGAACCCTGGAAGGACGAGCTTCAGGACATACGGAAGGAAATGCAGGAGGAGATCGCAGATATGAAGCAAAGTCGTTGTGCTAGTTAGGCAGGGCCCAAGGCAAAGGCATCCCTGTTCATAGATGAGATCATGCAAGCTCGGCTATCAAAACGATTACGCCTTTCTCAGATCACGCCCTTCACCGGTAAAATCGATCGGATTGAGCACATTGAATTCTTTCAGACTTATATGGAATTGCACGATGCCTCAGATGTCGTGATGTGCAGGGCCTTCTCTCTCACTTTGGCCAATATAGTTCGGCTTTGGTTCAAACAATTGAAACTGAAGTCCATCAACTCATTCACCGAGCTTAGCGACGCTTTCCTCGCCAACTTCATCGGAGGGAAGAAAAAGTTGAAGTCATCCGCGCAGCTAAACAATATAATCCAAAAAGAGGGAGAGCTACTTAAGGATTATATCAAATGCTTCAATTTTGAGTCGCTCTAAGTCCGGAAGCATTCGGACGAGACAACTCTTAATTCTATTATGCAAGGTGTCAGAGACAGGTCGTTTCTTGCATCCCCGGACAAGAACCTGCCCATTACTCTGCCTGAATTCATGTCCTGGTCGAAGAAGTATGTAGATGACGAGGAAACCCGAATCTTACGTGAGGCCGCTCAAAACACAAAAACCCCGACCAAAGAGCTAGCCAAAAAAGAAGTTGACTCGGCCGGTGATAAGAAGCGGAAAGATGATCGGTCCCGCGACGAACACAGGTTGGGTAAGTGGCCCGATCACAAGTTTTCAACGTACACTCCGCTCAACAAGCCGCAAGAGCAAGTACTGATGGAGATCAAGGTCGAAGGATTCGTTAATTGGCTAGACAAACTCCGGAGTAATCTGAATTGGCGGAGTAAGAATAAGTACTGCCATTTCCATCGCAATCATGAACATAACACAAGTGATTGCTATAATCTAAAGTAGAAGATTAAGAGGCTTATCCAAGAGGACCACCTTGGCGAACACGTCGACCCAGGAGCCAGAACCGCGGAAGAACGCCC
Organism: Magnolia officinalis; assembly: GCA_021015155.1. Classification (NCBI taxonomy): domain Eukaryota; kingdom Viridiplantae; phylum Streptophyta; class Magnoliopsida; order Magnoliales; family Magnoliaceae; genus Magnolia; species Magnolia officinalis. Next base: position 14,250,560 of record JAJHSJ010000011.1, read on the forward strand.
GAATGATAACTAACCTACTGAAGATATCCGAACTATTATTGGTGGCCATCTGGGCGGAGGTGACTCAAATAACGCTCATAAAAACCATGTGAGGAATGTTGGTCGACCTAAGTCTGAAATTATGGTTCTAGCTTGGCCCCCAAAGGAAAGAAAGCTTAAGAAATACAGTGTAACATTCACCGAAGCAGACACGAGGGGCATTCATCACCCGCATAACGACACTCTGGTCATCACTATCAATATCGCCAACTATCGAGTCTTTAGGGTCCTCATCAACACGGGCTCATCTACAGACGTGTTGTTTACACAAGCGTTCGACAAGATGAGTGTCAAACGTTCAACTCTGAGGCCCGTAAGGACTCTATTGATTGAATTCTCGGGCGGGCAGATTCTTCCTGAAGGAGCAATTCAGCTCCTGCTCATTGTCGGGGATGTGTCGAATCAAGCTACTATTATGGTCGACTTTTTGATAGTCAATCAGTCTTTGGTTTATAATGAGATCCTCAGTCAAGCTTCTCTCTGTCTCCTCCGAGCCATCATTTCAACTTATCACCTTTCTATGAAGTTCTCGACTGAAAGCGGCGTCGGGGTTATAAAAGGATATCAACATGACGCTCGGTGATGCTACACTGCCGCTCTGCAAGCACTCGCGAAAATTACAACGATCTAGACCCTAGATCCGCGCGACGAATCTGTCGGATGCGGTCAGCCTATAGAGGACCTCATCCAGGTGTCATTGAATGAGTCAGACATCTCGAAGACCGTCTGAAGCAACGCCATTAAAGGAGAAGCTGATAGCCTTACTCTGCCGACATCTTTGCATGAACTCATGAAGACATGCCGGGCATTGACCCTTCAGTCATGACTCACCGCCTCAATATTAACCCAGCTTGCACGCTGATCCGTCAGAAATGACATGCACTCATCCTTGAGAGGTACGCCGTAATCGAGGAAGAGGTTAAAAAACTCCTTAAAGCCAATTTCATTGAAGAAATATACTACTCCGAGTGGGTGGCCAACGTTGTGTTGGTCAAGAAGGCTAATGGGAAGTGGCAAGTCTGTATAGACTATACCGACTTAAACAAAGCCTGTCCTAAAGATAGTTTTCTCTTCCTCAGATCGATCAGCTAGTTAATAGCATCACGGGGCATGAATTACTTAGCTTTATGGACGCTTACTCTAGTTATAATCAAATTATAATGCATCAGTTTGATAAATTAAAAACCACCTTTATCACCGATAAAGGCCTTTATTGTTACCAAGTGATGCCGTTTGGATTGAAAAACGTTAGAGCGACTTATCAAAGGTTGGTCAACAAAATGTTTGTCCAACTGATAGGATGGATAATGGAGGTCTATATCGACGACATGCTCGTCAAGAGCGTTAAAGTGACTGACCATATGGTCGACTTAGAGGAAATGTTCCTCGTCCTACAAAAATATAAGATGAAGCTCAACCCAAGCAAATGTGCATTTAGCGCAGGCTCGGGCAAATTCCTCGGGTTCTTGGTCAGCCAACGGAGAATTGAAGCTAATCCGGAGAAAATCAAGGCTTTGCTCGACATGGAATCTCCGAAAATGATCAAAGATATCTAACGGTTGATTGGAAGGATAGCAACCCTAAATCGCTTCGTGTCCCGAGCTACCGACAGATGTCTCCCCTTCTTCAAACAGTTGAAGGGCCAGAAGATTGTCGATTAGACAGAGGAATGCGAGAACACCCTCCAACAACTCAAAGAATATTTAGGATCGCCACTACTGCTTTCTAAGCCTAAGCCAGGTGAGACTTTGTTGATCTACCCAGCAGTATCCGACGCAGCCGTAAGCTCGGCCCTGATCCGTGAGCATGAAGGCAAACAATTCTCCGTTTACTACATTAGCAAGGCCCTCGTTCCGGCAGAGATGAGGTATCCGACCCTAGAAAAAGTAGCCTTGGCGTTGGTCATATCATCCCAACGCTTACGGCCATACTTTCAGGCCTATTTGATCATAGTCATGACCGACCAACCTCTTCGCCAAGTATTACAGAAACCGAAGGCTTCAGGATGATTGACAAAATGGGCAATCGAACTTAGTGAATTCGACATCCATTACAAGCCCATGGTAGCAATTAAGGGACAAGCCATGACATACTTCATCATTGAAGTCACAATGCAAACAAAAATCTCTTCTACTGACCCAAAGGCATCGTCCAATCAATCTCCTCCCACCCAACCCGTCTGGTCTCTCTACATGAATGGCTCATCCAACTCTAAGGCAAGCAGG
>JAJHSJ010000011.1:14252923-14324476 GCA_021015155.1 Magnolia officinalis
CCCCCACATGTTTTAAAATTAAAACTCTTTTTCGGATTAAATCGTAATAGTTGTGCATGGTGCCGGTGTCACCACCATAGACTTGAAAACGACATTTAAGCAAGACAGGTCTACAGGAATCAGGTGACACCATAGTCTTGAACCTGAATCCTTTTAATATAGATCGCAAGTACATGTCACTCACACAACTCTTCCTCTGCAAGTGATTCTGCGGTTCGGTGCGTTTCGGCCATACACCATTACCTGGATTTCATGAGTGCTCTAGAGAATTCGCCTAGATTCTCATAGGAAGCGGCCTCCACCTCCACACCCATATAGGTGAATTCCATCAAGTGTATACAGCAACTGTATACACCACCAAATATATGGCTATGGATTCATTAAGAGTTCTAACAACTCATCCTTCTGCGTTGCTGCTCGCACTGTACACCATAGAAGGGCTCATACAACTCAGTGCAATCGTCTACCTCGTGTCTTGTTGTTTACCCATTGAACCTATCTCATGGGATCTCCACTTGTATAGGTTGGTTGCCGACACTGGCAGCTCATATATTAGGCTCAGCCCCATTCCCTTCGATGTATCATTGACTAACCTTTTAGATAGTCCTTTAGTCAGAGGATCTGCTAGATTCTTTTCTGACCTCACAAAGTCAATAGATATGATCCATCACGCAACATGTGTTTCACTATGTTGTGTCTGAGTCTAATATGCCTGCTTTTTCCATTATATATTTTACTCTTTGCTTTCGCTATAGCTGCTTGACAGTCACAATGAATAAACACGGCGATACAGGCTTTGGCCACAATGGTATATCAGCTAAGAGATTTCTAAGCCACTCGGCTTCTGATCCAGCCTTTTCTAAGGCAACAAACTCGGATTCCATAGTAGACCGAGCGATACATGTCTGCTTGGTAGACTTCCAAGAGACCGCTCCCCCACCCAAAGTGAAGACATATCCACTCGTGGATTTTGTCTCATCTGAATCACTAATCCAATAGCATCACTGTATCCTTCCAATACAGCAGGAAAACCATTATAATGTAAACCATAGGCTATACTGCCTTTTAGGTATTTCAAAATCCTAGACAAGGCATTCCAATGCTTTTCCAGGGTTATGTTATATCTACTTAGCCTTCCTACTGCAAAAGCTATGTCTGGTCTAGTGCAGTTTGTTAGATACATGAGGCTACCAATTATTCTGGAATACTCCAATTGAGACACACTATTTTTTGTATTCTTCATGAGAGTCACACTATAATCATAAGGAGTACTGTGACAGGTAAACAGTCAAAATGGTTAAATTTTCTCAATCTTCTCAATGTAATGAGATTGTGATAATATAATAATATCATCTTTCCTGGTTACTTCAATACCCAAGATTACACTAGCCTCTCCTAAGTCTTTCCATGTCAAACTTAGATGACAAGAATTTCTTAGTTGCATTAACTAATTTAATATTAGTTCCAAAAATAAGCATGTCATCAACATAAAGGCATATAATAACATAATCATTTTCAAAACTTTTACTATATACTATCTACACATCTACATCATTTATATGATAACCATTTGATTTTAAAACAACCATCAAATTTTTCATGCCATTGTTTAGGAGCTTGTTTTAAACCATATAGTGATTTAATTATTTACATACTTTATTTTCATTACCTGATATCTTATAACCCTCAGGTTGCTCCATATATATTTCTTCTTCTAAGTCTCCATTTAGGAAAGCTGTCTTAACATCCATCTGGTGTACTACCAGTTTGTATATGGAGGCTATCGCTATTAAGACTCTGATTGATGTAATTCTAGTTACAGGGGAATATGTATCAAAATAATCTATTCCTTCCTTTTGTTTAAAGCCTTTCGCTACCAATCTAGCCTTAAACTTATCAATAGTCCCATCTGGTTTTATTTTTCTTTCTAAACACCCATTTACAACATCCTATTGGTTGTTTCCAGGTGGTAGTCTACAAGTTCCCAAGTGTTATTAGATATATAGATTCTAACTCATCATTTATTGCTTCCTTCCAAAAGTTGCATCTGGAGAGTTAATTGCTTCTATATACGTTGTAGGATCATCTTCTACTAAAAAGGTGAAAAACCATCTCCTAGGTTAGTTTCTTTTCTAACCCTAGTACTTTTTCTTGGTTGTATATCTTCTACTACTCCTGCTCGCAAGCACTTTTACTAGTAGACGCGATATCTGATTCATTAACTTTCTCTATTCCTATAGATTTAGATTTCATAGGGAATACGTTCTCAAAGAACTCTGCATCCCTAGCTTCTATAATTGTATTAGGATCTAGAATATTATCCTTAGTTTTTAAAACTAGAAACCTGTAGGCCGCACTGTTTTGTGCGTATCCTATAAATACACATCGGTCGTTTTAGGACCTAACTTTCTTTTCTTAGTTTCAGGTAATCCTACTTTAGCAAGACACCCCCACACTTAATATATTTAAAACTAGGAACATGATTCTTCCAAAGTTCATAAGGTGTTTGTTCGAAGATTTAGATGGAATCCTATTTAGAATATAACAAGCAGACAAATTGCTTCTCCCCACATATTTGAGGGTAAGCCTGAACTGTTTAACATAGCATTCATCATCTCTTTTAGAGTTCTATTCTTACGTTCTGCTATTCCATTCTGTTCTGGTGTATAAGGAGCCGTAGTTTCGTGAACTATTCCACTCTTTTCACATAATTCTCTAAATTGAAAGATTCATATTCTCCTCCTCTATCTGTTCTAAGTCTTTTAATTTTATATTTAATTGATTTTCAACTTCAATTTTGTATTTAGAAAAAGCATCTAAAGCTTCATCTTTGTTCCTTAACAGATAGACTCTAGTGAACCTAGAGTAGTCATCTACAAACGTTATGTAATATCTTTTTCCACCTCTAGACATGTGATTTCTAAAATCACCTAAGTCACTGTGTATTAACTCTAATAGAACAGATGATCTTTCTATTCGTTTAAAGGGTTTTCTAATGAATTTTGATTCTACACATGTTTCACATTTTTCGAATTCTTCATTAGATATATTAGGTAATAAACCTAATCTTTTCATTTTCTTCAAAGATACTTTATTCACATGACCTAATCTACTATGCCATAGATAAAAAGGTTCAACGATATAAACAGAACTAGATGCCTTCTTATTATTATCATTTGATACATTTACAATAATAAACCATCACTACAGTATCCTTTACCAACAAAAGTTCCATTCTTAGTCATTACAAGTTTATCTGAATCAAATACTAACTTAACACCAGCCTTATTGAGGAGCGAACCAGAGACCAAGTTCCGTCTAATGTCGGCACATGTAGGACATCATTCAACATCAGAGTCTTTCCAGAAGTGAGTTTCAGAAGTACTTTCCCTTTCCCTACAACTGGAGACGTTCTAGCATTACCCATGAACACCTGTTTCATCATCTCCTGATACTTGGTAGGAGGTAAACATGCTACGATCTTGCACACGTGCCTAGTTGCACCAGTGTCTAGCACCCACTCCAAGTTGTTTATAAGGAAGACTTCTGACACCACAGCTACTACCATGTCAGACTCATTGCCTGTTTCTGTAAGATTAGCCTGCGGCTTATCTTTGTTTTTCTTAAGCCTGCAGGTTTTAATATGATGCCCAGGCTTTCCACAGTTATAGCAGTTTCCCTTTTTCTTGAATTGATTGTTTGCATTCTTCTTTTTGAGCCTGCATTCATTTGCGTAATGTCCAGGTTTGCCACAGTTATGACAGTTTACTTTTTCTTATTATTTGCCCGACTCGACTCCACAAGATTCGCCTTTGAATCTATCTCATTTCCATTTTCTTTTTGGTCCCTGATTCTATTGGCCTCCTCTATTCGTATATGTACGATAGTGGTTTCCAAAGAAACGCCGTTCTTTTTATGTTTCATTCTATTTTATATTCTTTCCAGGAGGGCGGTAATTTTTCTATTAGCGCTCCTGACAGAAACACTTCATCCAACTTAATTCCTTCTGTCGATAGTTCATGAACTAGACTTTGAAAATCATGAATTTGATTTGTGACAGGTTTATCGTCTGTCATTTCATAATGAAGAAAATTAGCGATTGCATGTTTCTTAGCGCCTGCATCTTCCAATATGTATTTCTTTTCTAAAGCAGTCCATATGTCTTTAGCAGACACGTAAGAAGCATACACATCATATAGATCGTTGGATAAAGAGTTTAGAATATAGTTTTTACAATTATTTTCATCTGTTACTTCAGTTTGATTTGCTGGATCTATAGTAAATGATTCAGATAATATGTATGAAACTTTCAGGGTGGTCAGAGCGAACATCAGTTTTTGTTTCCACCAGTTTAAGCATTGTCCAGCGAACGGTTCGATTTTGGCTAACTCAGCAGAAGCATTTACAGTTACAGTAGCCATAGTCTATATAATTCAACAATTCGATTTTAAGATTGTTGGATAATTGGTTGAATTAAATAGACTTTAAAATCGAGAACCAAAAATAAATATTTTTGAGAAAGAAGAACTTATTGTATTGAGTCGAGGCGTGACTGAGTCACTCGGCTTGAAATCGAATTTGCTCCCCTTGGACAGCGTCCCAAGTGCAACAGATTCCAGAGCAATCGACCTCCAGGATACAACGACTATGACCCGGGTCCCAGCGGTGCACTCACTGTACACGGGCTCGAACCACTTGCAGTTTAATCCGAAAGTGCTGAGTTGACTCAGCGATGAACTCAGTAATAAAATGCTTAAAATTCGTATCAGAGAGAGTTTTATAAGATAGAGTATTTTCGTATTTTGAAATGGAATCGGAAATCTTTATATAGACTCCGAAGTGGTGCATAAGCACCCTTTACAAAAGGTTAGGTCCGTTGGGTTTAAACCCAACAGATGTGACCAACCGAATAGATGCATCTCTCTGGTTTAAACAAAAAGGCGCAAATGCGAGTACACTCTCGCAAATAAAGTCCCGCGAGTACCCATACACACACACACCCACGCGAGTACACTTCACCGTACCCGCACCCTGCACCTGCACCCGCACCCGCACCCGCACCCTCGTCCACCCGCCCAGCCCAGCCCAGCCCAGCCCGTCCCGTCCTCGGTCGGCTCTCGCCGCGCGCGCGCGTGTGGTCAATGACATAGATTAGAGCTATTGGCATAGCCCCCCCACAGGACCAAATTCACATGCCCCCTGAAAGGGGCACAAGCCCTAGGCAAAATACTATCTTATATACAAGATAGTTTACTTTGTCAAATCCGATGTGGGACAAACCCACAACACAAAAGTACCACAACTTTTAAATGTGGAGGGAAATCACCGAAAATTTGAAAATTCAAATTTTAATAATATTTTAAAACAAAATATAACATCCTTAACACTGGTCCCTGTGGATTGATATGAATGTATGCCCGATGAATGGACTCGAAATATCTTTAATTTTGTTGAGCAGACCAGTCCATGTGTTTGGCACTTACAATGTGGGACTTCAACTAGTCAATCAATCTCTGCACACGTGGCAATTCAGAACTGTTCATGTAACAGGCCCTACCATGGATGGCCCAGATCCATCCGGACTAGACACTGCAGAATTGCCACATTTTACTCTTTCCTAAGTTTCATCATGGGTGGTCTCTCCTAATCAAAGCCGCTTTCTGAAATGAATCATGTAATTATTTCCACAAACCCATGTACAGATAGCCAGGTGCCATCAATTCATACCATCTAAATTGTGAGGTCATTACTTGAGAATCAGTGGTCAGGAAATCCTGACTATCCGATCAGTGGGCCCCTGAAACAATGCCAGGTCAATCACAAAGCTCCAATTTCTTTTGATCTAGCGTCAGTGTACAACTTCAAACTGAGAGTTTCAACAAAACACAAGGGGTTTTCAGCTTGTGCAGGTGGGTCCTCTAGTTCCGCAATCCAAACTGTTGATTTGATGGGCACTAGTCTGGAAGATCCATGCAATGCACCAACTATTCAAATAATCTTCCTGATGTGAACTCCTTTGTACAATTAGTGACAATCAAATAGGCAGTTACAAAAGAAAATGCACAGCAGTCCGCGTTTAACTAAGGCCAAAGTTACAAAGGCTATGATCTTTCTGTATGGGACAGTGGAGCATTTGAAATCAACGGTGGAACTCGGCTCCACTTGTCCAAACTGAAAACCGAAGCACACTGTCAAAACTCTCGATCATGCATTGTATAATACATTGTAGAAAAGAGTGGTCTGTAAAATTATTATTTTTTAAAAGGAAAATTTTCTTCTATTTCAACTCTCAATGAGAATATTACATGAAAACATGCATATACTATTAAAAATCGAACATTACACAAAGCACTTGTGAAAACTACTGAATGTATTGTGTCCTAAAATGGCACAAGGTAACAAATTAAAAGATTGTGAGCAAAACATACACACATATATCCTCATGCTACAATTTGGAATATCATCCAAATCCTCATGCACCAATTACCATCGAATTTGAAGACCCACTGGCCAGCCTCTGATCAGGCCATCTAGGAACATCTCCAGGAGACATCAGCTTGGACCACAAAATTTCACTCCATATGCCACATGGAAATGCCAGGGAAAGGCCTTTGAAAGTTTTGTGGTTAGTCGCCCACAGGATAAGATTATCCTTCATTCTTTCCACAATCACCTGACCAAACCGTCTATTTCTCTTGAGCCATCCTTCATTACAAAAGAAAGCAAGGAAAAACCATCAAAAGGCAATCGATTCCCATGCCACCATTCTCCTTATCCGTCCAGTTGCTTCACATGCGTGTGTCATCACGGTCTATCACATGAAAGAAAGAGCTTGGAAATCAATCCATGATTAAACGATTGATAATTACATGCTAGAATTTGCTTGCTTAAATCTCTAAAAGCATTTGAAGCATATACTTGCATTAGGAATAAAACAGGAGGGTGCAAGAGTCCAGGTGCCGTAGTCCGTACAGCTGGGGCAGTGGTTGAAAGATCCAAACTATTGGTTTAATAGGCCCACCCTTGAGGGAAGATGCTCCAAAATTCTTACAGATTGAACCTCCTAATCATTCAAGCAATATCCTACAAATAGAGGGTTAAAAAATATACATCAATTGTCCAGGGTAGTTAGTAAAGCTCAACTAAAACTTATAATATACTTAGTCCAGGAATCAGGCCGACCGCAAATCAGGTGTCCTAGACACATACAATAAAAATAGATGATCCACATTCAATGTGCATGAATGGTCCATCACATTATCAGAGTAACCTATTCTTTGTGCAAGGGTAGTTATACAATATCCGTGTGAATTCTCCAGCCAAGCATTGTGGATCCCCTTTTTAAGCTAATATTCTAAACAATTGCTTCCACTTTAAGTAAGCATATAACATCCAAACACAAATACACTAATCACAAGTCAAACAACACAGAACTCTTTCCATATTGAAGTATTGAAGATTGTTAGGAAAAGATAAAACCATCATTATGCTACAATGTGAAAATATCATCCATCTCATACCATTCATAAATGAACTTTCATTGCCGACCATTTGTTACGTCACGTCCAATCGCCTCACACATGCTAAGTAGCTTATCCAATAAAAGAAAAGACCGCAAATAAAATCTCTAGTTAAAACCTAAAAATGATGTGCTACAATGTATTCTAAAACAACTCATGTGATCTCTAGTTAAACCTAAAAATGATGTGCTACAATGTATTCTAAAACAACTCATGTGCCTGTTCCTACAAGCGGGGCTGGTTGTAATCCAGACTATATCTCTGATGGATCTAAGTGAGAATGGAAAATGCCCCTCAGATTGGAAGTTCTTAATCCTTTGATCAATGGCCTAAAAGTAAACTGTAAAGGAAAAAAACAAAAATATATACAGCAAAAGCCTAGGAAAAAGGACAGAGATTGGATGGTTAGGAACTTCCATTAGATCCAATTGGGTCCCAGTAGAACGAGAACTTATAAAAGTTGTAACAATTCAGAACTATTACTCATGGAAAATCAATTTTTAGAGCAGATAGGTAATTACCATTCTCATTCAATATGGCTTGAGACTATGGATCCACAAAGTCTAAACATCTTGGCTCTTCTATGAGTTGTCTATGAACAAGAAAATTACAATACTCCCACCAAAAGGAAATTACAATATATTACAGGCCTGTCTTGAAGATAAGCATATGCAAAATGTAGGCTAATTCACTCATAGGTGGCCTCATCCAGAAAGTATTGACATTTTAAATAGATATGCTAGTTGTTGTAGTTGAACATAAATGCCTGCCCTGCTTTGTTTGTTAACCAGCCTGATTTTTGTATATGGTCATCTTCATGATGTGGGCCACTTAGAAAACTGATCAGATGTTGATACACTTGCCAGGATGATGCCTACTGCAGAAACCATCCCCCAGTGTTGAGTCTATGATATTACAAGCAGATACAGAGGAACACGATGACGTGATTCATGAAAAGAGGCAATCTACAGCACATATGCCAACATGGAACGAGTGTGGATTGTTCATCAGGTGGGGACCGCTACAAACATGCCATATCCCATAAATAAAAATCATCCATCAATCAGGTGGGCCACATGTACACATTAAATTTAGACAATTACTTCTTCCTCACAATCCATTTCTCTTATAGAGGTATAGGCACCTGGTGAGTTGACTCCTCTGATTTTTAGGCTAGGTCATGTTTATGGTGGTTCTGATGAGTGTTCGAGATTTCAATTGCATGTGCCATAATGGCATGGTTTTTACCCAACAGCCTCTTGATGAAAAAATAGCTTGAAACAATTTAAAGAGGAGCATACACTTTGTTGTGACTGCAGCAGTTGTTTCGGCCATGATGGAGGACAATGCCCTGTCAATGTCGGAGAAGCTAATAGATGGAGAGTGACGAGATAAGGAACACAATTAAAATGGAAAAAAAAAAAAAAAAAACCAGCAGGTCCCATTGTTGAGGCCACCCTTCTTCAAGACAGGATGATGGTTTTTACAATTGCAGCAACCAAATCCTGCAATAAAATAAAATAGAAAAAAATAATCATACATAAAGTATAAATTACACATTAAATTAGATTTGCACTTGAATTGGCAAGCTACAGTCTTTTTTATTTTCTTAATTGAGGAAACAAGGTTGTGGAGAACAAAGCAAAGTGACCAGTTAAAAAATCCATTTGCTAATGCATCCTTATGCCATTCAAGACAACAAAGTTCTGTGCTGATAGATTCATTGAGGACCACTGCATGGTCTATGCATGGATGAAGCCCATGTGGCTACATATTTGGATGATCCAAAGCATTGAAATTGATTAGATGATCTTGAGCATCTGATCAATGGCCTTGAAACAGATGGCTGACGACAAACATGGTTAGGTCAATGATCAACCAAAGTCCAACCAATGTGAATTTATACAATGGCCCATAGAAGAGCACCAAGTAGATGGATGATACAATTGTTACTTGCGCAACCATACAATACCTCGTTTATGGAGTATCAAAGCGGAGGGCTGATAGCATGAACCATTATTGGTTAACGTATTTCCTGAAGAATTAGCATGAAGATTTCCATTTAAAAAGATAATAAGAAACCACTTCAGTAAAATTATAGAATGCTTCGTCTTCTTGACGATGTATGGATGCAAACAGAAAAATGAATGGAGAGTCGCCTATCAAGATGCTAAAGATTGTGAAAGAGAGTTAAATCCTCAACAAATATAGCTAGAATTAAAATTCGTATGCTTATATTAACTTCAAGTAATAGGGAAACAAAAATGATAAGGGGAAAAAAGTCTCGCCAATGTAGCTCACAAGGAGAGAAGATGCGAGTAATGAATTCAATGCCACCACATCTTTTTATTTTCCTTTGTTAATGGAAGGTATATGCTAAATCATATGCTATTATTTCCTTTGTTAATGGAAGGTATATGCTAAATCATATGCTAATCTTCGAAGCCTAGAATTGAATTATGGATCCATGAGTGCTGCACATCTTCCTCTTGAAAAAATAGCTTGAAATTTAGTAGAAAGAGGAGCATACAAGTTGTGATTGTAGCAATGGTTGTGGCCATGATGTTGGCAATTCCCTTGTCGATCTTAGAGAAGCTGATGATCAGCTAGGTGAAGAGTTACCAGATAGAGAATGGAACAAAATGGAGAAAATTGGCCTGTTCCATTGCTGAGATCACCCCAAGTGGGTCTTCCTAAGGCCAGATGATGGTTATTGAAAATGATCAACTTGACTATTCAATCATGTTCAAGATGCTCACAAAGACTACCATTGTTGCAACCAAATAATACAAATAATGTCTCATAAACTGAGCATGAATTACGCATATAATTAGAATCGCATTTGCACTAGCAATCTAACATTCATCTTTATTTTTTTTATCACGGAAACAAAATAAGTTAAAACAAAGTAAGGTGTATTAGTAAGAGAAATCCAGTAGCTGCGTCATCCTTTGTCATTTCAAATTAAGAACATTTGTGCCAGGGGAGTACTTCAAGTCCTCTGAATGGACTATACATCAATGAGCCCCACATAGCTGTATGTTTGGATGATCCAAAAAATCCTTCTCATAGGTCCTGATGTGGATGACCACAGTTCAAAAGTCAAACTGACAAGATCATCCTAGCCATTCAATCGAAGGCCTTCAAACCAATGGCTGAAAACAAAAATGGTCAAGAGGGGAAAATTCCATCATCGAATATCTGACTGTCCAATCATTGTGAATTTATACGATGGTCCAACAAAGAAGGGTCAACTAAATGGATGATAAGTGGGTTCATCCAACCATACAGTGATTTGTTCCCCATTTATGGAGCATTGAAATGTGGGGCCTCTAGCATGATTAGCACAAAAAGGTTATTTTTATTTTTTTTTAAGAAGCAGGTGGAATTCCCCACCTGAATTATATTGACAAGAAAAAATTACAACCTAGCATTTTGGGTGGGCCCCACAAAGAAAAAACAGGCCCCACCTATCATATGGGTGTTATCAGGAATTTTTTACCGACACTACCTACAGACATCCTACACTACCCTTTAAAAAAAAAATAATAATAAAAAAATTTTACAGCCACACCAGCTTTCCACCTTACCATACAACCACATATTGCCTCATCAACCTTCCACAAAGAACACTAGGTACCAACCACACAGCAGCCACCAAACACAGAGGCCACAAGCCATCAAGCCCACCAGCCCCAGGATAAAATGAAAACTAAGAAGACAGCAGCTATCCACATTCCCTACCATCCATCAAGCTTATAAAACTGCTTGCACCAAGCAAAGCATTTCAACTAGCCACTCAGATGTGCCAACGACAGAGCATCCCTGGGGCGACAACACACAGCTGTGAAGAGATTTCTTAGCAGCGAGAACTCAACAGAAATCCAAGTTTTATAGAGCATCAAAACCGATCCTGAGGATGACACTGCACCCGCCACAGCACGTGGCAACAGGAAGGAGAAGATGAATTCACGGGCAGCTACTGACCAGCCATACTTGGGTAACTAGGGCCTTATAACCCAGACATGCAACTCATTTTGCACTATTTCTCTTTTAAAAAAGGCCCTTTTGTCAGAAAATGGGACATTAGGCAGAGGACAACAGGCCTCACCACCATGATCAACCCAAGCAAACCACTGCCTCCATAGACCAACATCAACCTGCCAGCTCTGGCCTAATTCCATACCAACCAGACAGCCCAAACCCAAATCCCAACCTCAACAGACCATTCTTTTTACTTTCTTTTTTTTTTCTCGTAAAATTCTCTTTCCTTCCTTTTCTTTTGGTTGAGGCATTTCCTAGAACAATTAGCATCCAAATTTTCATATAAAAAATAATGGAATGATTTAGTAAAATAAAATAGAAATTCAGTTGACCATATTTTTTTTTCTTCTTACTTGGTAGGTTAGAAAATTTTCATATGATTATATTAAATTCATGTACCAATTAACAATGAAATGAAAATGATGAAGGGAAAGAAATCTCACCAATTTAGTTCACAAATAGAGGAATTGCCAGTGATGAATTCAATGCCACCACATCTTAATAAACGCCTGGGTCAATGGAAGGTTTACGATGATCCTTATGCCAATCTTTCCTTCAACTTCTGGAAGCATGGCTTTGAATTCTGAATGCATGCTCCACAACTCTAATTTCTAAAGGATAGTCATATGTTGTAGTCCTTTTGAAAGCATCTTCAAATCAGAGCATCCACCAATCCACAGATGTAAAAGATTTGGCATTGACACTTCCTCTACTCTCTAACCCTTTAGAAGGCATGTATTCCACTAGAGGAAACCCTGGTACAGAACAAGCCATTTTCTTTCCCTTGTATGCTCTCTCCAACGCAATCTGAGAATGATCAGGTTTATCAGTTTCACCAACAATGCATGGGTATAGATTTCCATGTTTAGATTGTAAAGATTGTAAAACAGAGTAAATTAATATATGAGTGTTGGTATTGCTATCGTTACAAGTATTGATTATCCAGGATACCAAAACTTATATCAATACCGTTGATCGTTGGATAAATATCACTAAGGAAAACATTTGAAAAATGGTACAGTTTTCTAATAAAATTTTAGGAGATGTTAAAAGACATGTATAGACATTAAATTTTTTAAAAAAAAAAAAACTATACATAATAAGTTTTTATTTTATCGAGGCCTAACCATGTGTTGTAAAAAAAACTACGTATAAAATAAATATATAAAATTTATAGGCAACAAATAGATCGGCCATCACTCATTAATATATAAAATTTTTACATTAATTAATAGTGAAAAACAAATTTTCTAATTTAAAAATGAAAAAATTTAGGATTTAACCAATTTCCCTCGTTTTTAACATAAATGTTAATGTTCTTTTTGGACACAAAATATCAATGCATGGGAATCATGCATAGACATGGAATTTCATTATAATCTATGCTTACAATTGAGAAATTAAAGAAAAAAAAAAAGAAGAAGAAGAAAAAGAAGAAGATAAAATTCTATGGAATCTTCATCATCATTGAGTTTTGGTCTTTGTTTCGAGTCGAGATTTCTCCCCAAACTTGAACCTTGATTCAATAAAAACCAATAGTAACCTAAGGAACAAATTTTCAAAAAGAAAAAGAAAAAAATCACAATGATATGGAGATATTTTTGGGTTTTTGAAAAAGATAAATCAGTTTTCTATCAATTTTCACCTATTTACAAATATTTTCCTTGGTATCGAAGATATTATCATTGGTATCAGGGATATTATAGATGGTATCACCAATACCAGGAAATTTTTATAGAAGATTCTTCTCAAAATATCGCTAATATCAATAATATCACCAAATATCATCCATACTATTGAAATAATATCACCAAATATTGTCTATATTGTTGAAATAACAGTGATAGTTCGAAATTTTGAAACTGCCAGCATTTTTGGTGTTGTCACCTAGCGAACTTGATAATATTAGCATTATTATCAATTATATCACCGATATTTGGAACGGAGTACATATCTATATTTTAAAACCCACATGATTATACTAACTGCAACTACAACAAGGAAAAAGAAAATTATGATAATGGGAAAGAAGTCACACCAATTTATTCCCCCAAAGAGTTGAGATCCGATGTGTCCTCATCGTTGTCATTGGCTATGTCAATCGAGGGTATGTGATGAATCTTATGCCAATCCTCTCCATGGTCTTCTCGAACTCTTTCTTTGAATTGATCATGCATATTCCATAACTCCAATTTCTTCAGGGTAGTCACGTGTTGCAATCCTTCTGGAAGCTTCTTCAATTGCAGGCAAGTATCCATCTGCAAATGTAAAAGACTTGGCATAGCTCCTTTATCCACTCTCCACTCCTCTAATTCATGTAACCCTTCAAGACGTAAGGATTCGAGTCGAGGAAACCCTTGTGCAGAACAAGCCATTTCCTTGCCCTCATATGAGCCCCAATGCAATCTGAGAATGCGAAGGTTTTTCAGCTTCTCCAATGTCACCATTGGGTCTTGCTTTAAACAGGAGCGAGCCAAGGTAAGCTTGGTGAGGTTTGTCTGGAATTCACTAGACTCAGGTAACTCGGGTAACTTCTCCAACTTTGCTTCCAAATGCAACTTACTCAACTTGAGAAGATATGAAAGCGGTACTGACAACCTTGGGGTTTTGTATTCGTCGCCCAGTGTCACTACCAACAGAGACTGCAGGCAGTCCAGACTAGCAATCGATTCATACAATACCTCAGCATATGCTCCTGAATCTAAACCTATTCCTAATTTTCTAAGACTGGTGAGCTTTCCCAGGCAACCCTGCATCCATTTGCCTGCCTTCACATGTGAAAGAGTCTGCAGATTTCTCATCCGCTCAAACCTTGGATGCCCTTCTATCACTCCCCAACGTCCCATCAATCCCAAATAATTAAACTTATCTACATCCTTCACTTGAAAATGTCTTAACTGTTGCATCTTCCCAATTGTGCTGGGTACTTTGATGTTATCAAAAGATGCTAGAAATAGAGTTTGTAAATTGGGAAGATTGCCAATGGATGATGGGAGGCTTTTTAAAAGAGTATTGGTACACTTGAGATATCTCAAGTGGATTAGTTCACCTATTTCACTCGGTAGCTTTTT
Organism: Magnolia officinalis; assembly: GCA_021015155.1. Classification (NCBI taxonomy): domain Eukaryota; kingdom Viridiplantae; phylum Streptophyta; class Magnoliopsida; order Magnoliales; family Magnoliaceae; genus Magnolia; species Magnolia officinalis. The sequence continues at coordinate 14,267,559 of JAJHSJ010000011.1, forward strand.
TATTTGTGCACCGTGTAAATATAGCACCCTAAGCAACTTAAAGCCTCTGTAGAGAAACTTCTCTTGTTCCCTTTGAAGCCACGCATTGCCTTGGGTGTAGATTAACACAGAACGAAGGTGTGGAGTGGAACAGCTTAAGGAAATATACGTACTTAAGTTGTTATGGTGAATTGCGAGTCGACGGGCTGTAGATGCAGGAGCATTCACATTTCCATGGTGAACTTCGAGGAACTTAGCTTCCTTAGCTTCTGATATGGAGAGATCCCGCAAAAGATCATGGATGCGACAACTTTTAATAACCCCGCTTGAACTTCCTGCAACTTGAACCATACTTCTCTGAATCAACTCCTTTAGACAATCTTCTCCGACCTCCTCCAATGTTTCTTCCCCTCTCTCTTCAAGTATCCCTTCTGCAGCCCACATTCGAATCAATTCCTTGGTGTGGAACTCGTAGTCCTCTGGAAAATTGCCCAGGTAGAGAAAACATGGTTTTAAGTAATAAGGCAGATCTTTATAACTCAAAGATAATATGCCGGAGATTTTGACTTCTCCCTTGACGAACTGCCAGCTAATGCTCTTGCGTACATTCTCCCACTCTCTTGCTTCTTTCCTTGATAAGAGGCCTCCAATGACAACGATCGCAAGAGGTAAACGATGACATTTTTCAACAATCTCTCTTCCTAACTCCTCCAAATGCTGAGGGCAACCGCCATCTCGTCCTTGGAATGTTTTCTTGCAAAATAACTCCCAGCTCTCTTCATTGTTTAGAAATCGCAATTCATGGGGCTGGTTTCCTGCATCTGCATGTAAAGCTACATCTTTATTGCGTGTGGTGAGCAAGACCCTACTCCCAGTATTCTTATCTGGAAGAGCATCTTTCAAAGCATCCCATGCTTCGCCTTTCCATATATCGTCCAATACCACCAGGTATCTCTTGTCATTCAGATACTTGGAAATCATGTCCCTCAGCTCAACGACATTCATTTTCTCCACCTCATCAAGTTCCTCTTTAGAGAGCACCATACAGCGTTTTGTGACTGCCTGCAAAAGATCTCTCACAGCATACTCTTGGGATATAGAAATCCATGCACGAGTATGGAAATGTTTCTTAACACAATCAGCGTTATAAAGTTTATTAGTAAGAGTAGTCTTACCGAGACCACCCATTCCGACTATAGAGACAACACAACGCCGCAGCTCTCCCTCGGTCAACCGCACAACCAATGCCTCCAAATCCTTCTCGAAACCAACAAAATCTGGTTCTTGAGCATTAGGAGAAGTGAGCCTCCATTCTTGGAGGCTTCGATCGGCAGAGCTCGTCCCTTCTACTCTGCCTGTGTTTTCAATGCCATAAGTAGACCTTCTTTTGGAGATAGCATCGATTTTAAGCTTTATGTCTTCAATCTTTGAAGCGATCTTATGGCGAGCTATCACCTCACTGGCGATGAAACGACACCTCTTCATGGAGCCAACGAATCCTCCTCGCCTCAAGGGTTCTATCTTCAAGAGAAAGGTGTCGATGACATCCTCTGTATCGTATGCAATGTTGCGCACGTCCCGCACCCAGGCCTTCACTCTTTCAGCTCCTCGTTGTTCGGCATCCGCATCTTTTAAGAAAGCTTGCATCCACCCCAGTTCTGTTTCGATCCATTCGACTTGACCTCGCAATCCAATCAAGGAAATAGCTTCTTGAATGAGCTGATCACCGAGTTTTTCAACGAGGAATGAAATAACAGGCTCAGCAACAACTTCCATATTTCTTCTCCCCTTTCTCTCACAAGAAAATTCAAGTTAGAGATATCTTCTACAAACAATTGGATGTTTTTATATTTATAGACTTCAAAAGGCATCTCAACTACTTTATTCCTTTTAAAAAAAAAAAAAAAAATCTCTAAAGAAACTTTGGTATCAATAATTCATCACTGTTCACACGTTCATATAAAATTTACGAGAAATGTTAGGGCTTATTTTAGAAAGTTATGTGTGGGGCCCATCGTAGTGTAGATGGAATCCAACCTGACCAGTGTCTCCTCACCAGAACACCGCGAACATCAGGCCAATCCAACCACCACATTGGCTACCATGTGAATTCGGAGTAGAGCTGGGCATGTTGGACCTAGGGCTGTACAGGAACCGGGCTAGCCCGATTAATTCGCTTGACTCGGCCCGAAAAAGCTCGACTCAGAACTGAGTTCGGGTGAAAATGGGCCATTTTCTTCTTACCGAAACTGAGTTCGAGCTGAGTTCGGATAAGTTCCAGTCCAGCCCGACTCGGCCCGATGCCCGACTCGATTGACCTGGTCCGACACGGCCCGACCCAGCCCGACTCGGCAGTTTTATATATATATGTGATTTTTTTTGTTTTTTTTGCTAGCTGTGCATGACCAATCAAATCTCAACGTGTCAGGGCTCATTGGACTCCGTGTTTCCTGCCTGACCGTCTCTCCCTCCCATATGGCACATCTAGCAATGGAATATATCTCAAAATTCACACTGATAAGTAATCTTAATTATCCAAGTGATGGTTGCTAAATGGATGGTTAAAGTAAAATAGTGAGTGGTTCAAATTGCAAGTGCCAAATCAAGTTCATTCCATCATCTGCTCGGTGTAGTTTTTGAGCTATGTTCCACCACAGCTGGATTAACGATTTGAATTAATAGTCTGAATTGTTTACAACCATTTTGGTAGATTAGAACACCATCTTTAAAATGGTGCTAAGTTGCACCAGGGTGTAGCACAACAAAGAATACTCAGGTCTCGGGTTCACCAGCAAAAAAATAAAAAGTGTTGTAGCTCATTCTATCAACTGAAAAACCACATTAAACCGGTGAATTTTTGAGTCATGGTTTCTAATAAAAATGGCATTTATAAAGAAGGAAGAACAATGATCTAGTAGACTAAGTACAAGGAGATCTTTCCATGCACATGTTTTCATTTGGACTCCTTGGCGTCCACATAATCCATGTGGATCATCCATTAACTCTGGTCTGCCCTTCGTAGACTGCCTTGAAAACTTTATACTGATCAGATGATCCAAACTTTTCAGTTAGCAGTGTGAAAAATGGATGTGGAGGTTTACTTGTAGCAAATAAACCCTCTCACGGAAGCATCAAATGGTTGTGTTTTGGCCAGTAGGGGAACAAAAGAGGACTGGACCCAACTTCTAATGGACGGTTCAGACAGATGATGTGGATGCCTGGAAAGTCGAAATATAACTATGCGCATGGAAATGCTTTCATGCAAAACCCACTAGATTGTTCATCAATTAATTAATGTCCGGTAATATTTCGATTGGAAGTGACCCAACACAGTAGTACTGATCCGGTTTGATACACCTTGGATGACATGTTTTGTACCCCTTGTTTATTTCTAAGATAATTTTATAAGATAATTTTAGAGCCTTAGCTCAAAAACTAAGCATATAAAAGGCTAAAATCGGCCGCATCAAAGGAAACAGTGTGAATTGAATTTATACCAATGAAAAATTCTTAGGGGCCACGGAAGTCTTGGATCAAGATTATAATTTTTATTTTTACCTTAGATGAAAAATAAACATCACTGTGGGGCCTGGAAAGGTTTCAACGGTGGAAATCATTATTTCCACTGTTGCCTGTGGTATGGTTTACTTGAGATTTTTATAAGCTTCAATTTTGGGCTCAACGCGATGGAAAAACAAAAGAAAGGAGTGGATAAATCACATATATTCACAGTGGGCCCAACTGAATTTTCTCAGTATGACAATCCGATTTCATGGCCGAGTGGGTGCACGGCGGAAACGGAGGAAGATCCGTTAGAGATCTAACGGAGTAACATTTATACCATTGGTTAGAACCAATGGCGTTTTGCCACATCACTTTAGTATCGTTTTGGCTACTGAAGCGTTCAGTATCCAATCCGCTCCCAAAAATAAGTGCCTACTTAATATGGAATTTATATTCCGGTGCCTTTTTCAAAAAGCTTTACAATAAGTAGTTGTCATTGCGGTGCCTTTTCTTAGAAGAACGGTACGACGGTGTGAGTAAAAGGATTCACAGCTTTCCTATGATATGGTACACTTATTTTTTATTTGAGAAATTTCCAACTGTACGACCCATATATGGCCCACCAACCTTTTGAAGCCCACTCGCTTTTCACCTCCCAAGAATACTTCCCAGCTATACGGCCCCATTTCTCAAGTCGAAAATGCCCCTGCTTTTCTGCTCTTCAATCTGTGAGTGCTGGGGCTACCTTTGGCTATGGATTATAACCGTAGCTATAGCCGTAACTATAGCCCAACAGCAATGTACTTCGATATATCGAAAAAGGTCCAAAATTGTCCAGCGAGTTTGCCTCAAAATTCCTTTAATTTTCGATATATCGAAGTTCATTCGATATATCAAAAAAGGTATTTTTTTTTACCTTTAGCTACGGATTATAACCGTAGCCAAAACTGTATTCCGTGCCAATCTATGAAATTTTTTATTTTTTATTTTTTATTTTTTACATGGAGAACTTTATTCTACCTACAATTTTCTCAAATATATATTTGTATAAATATGTATATATGAGCATTAAAAAAAAATTCTCTCTTTTTTTCATTTCTTTCTTTATTCATTTAACAAGAATATCTTCTAAACCAAAATTAGTTACTTGATGTACCCAATATGATTTTGGGGTAGGAGAAGCTACTTTAGCCAACTAACATAGTTATTTTTCAAGATTCCATCAGGTCGATGGTCGAAAATCCATTTCATTCACTTTGCGGTCAATTTTAATAAGTTCGTGGTCAATTTCATTCATTTCCATGCATTTCATGGCCATTTCCATGCATTTCATGGTCATTTCTCTTCACTTAAATGTCATTTCCATGCATTTCACGGTTATTCTCGCCTATTCCGTGTTCATTCACGGTCATTTCGACGCATTTCACGGTCATTTCGACGCATTTCGCGGTCATTTCCCTTCACTTCACAGTCATTTTCATGCATTTCACGGTCATTTCGATTCACTTCATAGTCATTTTCATGCATTTCACGGTCATTTCGCTTCACTTCACAATCATTTCCGTGCATTTCACGGTCATTCCAAACAATTCCGTGTTGATTCACGGTCATTTCGACGCATTTCGCGGTTATTTCCCTTCACTTCGCGGTCATTTCCATGCATTTAACGGTCATTTCACTTCACATTACAGTCATTTCCGTGCATTTCACGGTCATTCCAAACAATTCCGTATTGATTCACGGTCATTTCGACGCATTTCGCGGTCATTTCCCTTCACTTCGCAGTCATTTTCATGCATTTAACGGTCATTTCGCTTCACTTCACAGTCATTTCCGAGCATTCACGGTCTTTCCAAACAATTCCGTGTTGATTAACGGTCATTTCGACGCATTTCGCGGTCATTTCCCTTCACTTCGCGGTCATTTCCATGCATTTAACGGTCATTTCGATTCATTTCACGATCATTTCCATGCATTTCATGGTCATTCCAAACAATTCCGTATTGATTAACGGTCATTTCCACGCATTTCGCGGTCATTTCCCTTCACTTCATAGTCATTTTCATGCATTTAATGGTCATTTCGCTTCACTTCACAGTCATTTCCGAGCATTTCACGGTCTTTCCAAATAATTCCGTGTTGATTAACGGTCATTTCCACGCATTTCGCGGTCATTTCCATTCACTTCGTGAAATGATCGTTAAATGCATGGAAATGACCGTTAAATGCATGGAAATGACTGCGAAGTGAAGGAAAATGATCGCGAAATGCGTGGAAATGACCGTTAATCAACACGGAATTGTTTGGAAAGACCATGAAATGCTTGAAAATGACTATAAAGTGAATCGAAATGACCGTTAAATGCATGGAAATGACCGCGAAGTGAAGGAAAATGACCGCGAAATGCGTCGAAATAACCGTGAATCAACATGGAATTGTTTGGAATGACCGTGAAATGCACGAAAATGATTGTAAAGTGAAGCGAAATGACCGTTAAATGCATGGAAATGGCCGCGAAGTGAAGGGAAATGATCGCGAAATGCGTCGAAATGACCGTGAATCAACACGGAATTGTTTGAATGACCGCGAAATGCGTCGAAATGACCGTGAATCAACACAGAATATGCAGGAATGACCGTGATATGCATGAAAATGGGGGTGAAGTGAAGCGAAATGAACCGCAAAATGCACGAAAATGACTGTGAAGTGAAATGCACGGAAATGACCGTGAATTTTCGTGAATGAAATTGGCCGCAAAGTGAATGAAATGGATTTTCGACCATCGAACTGATGGAATCTTGAAAAATAACTAGGTTAGTTGGCTAAAGTAGCTTCTCCTACCCCAAAATCATATAGGGTACATCAAGTAACTATGTTTGGTTTAGAAGATATTCTTGTTAAATGAATAAAGAAAGAAATGAAAAAAACGAGAGATTTTTTTTTTTTTTTTATATGCTCATATATGCATATTTATATAAATATGTATTTGAGAAAATTGTAGGTAGAATAAAGTTCTCCATGTAAAAAATAAAATAAAAATAAAAAAAAATAAAAAATTTCATAGATTGGCAAAGAATACAGTTAAGGCTACGGTTATAATCCATAGCTAAAGATACATTACCTTTTTCGATTAATCAAAAGACATTCGATTAATCGAAAATTGCAGGATTTTTGAGGCAAACTCGCTGGACAGTTTTGGACCTTTTTCGATTAATCGAAAGAACTTCGATATATCAAAGTACATATCGAAATACATATCGAAAGACCTTTGATACATATATAAGGACATACCGAAATGGCAGGGGCAAGACTATGGCTACGGTTATTATCCGTAGCCATAAACAGCCCCATAACCATAAGTTCCTGGTTTTTTTTGTTTTTTATTATTTTTTTATTTTTTGCTGTTGTAATCCCACCGCTTTTTGTGGGTCCTATTATGAGGTATGTGTTATATCCAAATCGTCCATCTTTTTGGCGAACTCGTATTACAGCTTGAGACGGAAAATAAGACAAATCTTACTATCAAGTGGACCACACTTTAAAAGGCCCTGGGGAATTGAACGTCTACCATTGAAACCCTTTTAGGGGTTACAGAAGTTTTGGATCATTACGAAATTTGTTTTTCCTCTTCATCCAGGTCTTTGTGACCTTATGAATAGATTGGATGGAATATAAATGTTATGGTGGGCCCTACAAAAGTTTCAACTGCGAAATTCTGCTGCTCTTTGTGGTGTGGTTCAGTTGATCTCTGGATATGATTTATTTATTTATTTATTTATTTATTTTTTTTTTTTGTATAATGCTCCGAAATGATCTCAAAATATGGATGAACGTTGTGGATATAATAAATACATAACTGTGGGGCCCATGTAACGTTGATCTCTTTTGAACCGTTCGTTCAACTCGGAGTTCGAGGAGCGTAAGCGCTCGTCTTCGAGCACCAGGCGATCCGCCTCAGGAAGGAAAGCAGGGGCATTTTCGACCAGAGAAATGGGGCCGTACGCCTGGGGAGTATTCTTGGCAACTAAAAAGAAATGGGCTTTAAAAGGTTTATGGCCCATACACTGGTCGTACAGTTGGAAATTTCTCTTTTTATTTTTATTTTTTACACGCACACACACCCCCACACACTCACGCCGTAGTGGGCTTTCACCCCCTATGGATACTGGAACCTTGATGGGGTGTTGAAACTCCAGAGAGTCAACCACCCGAGCAAGAGCAGGATCCTGATAATGGTACACACCTGATAATTGGGTCTGCTTAGTTTTCAGCATGATGCCCTGAAATGATCTTTAAAAACGGATGGACTGCATGGATGCAAAATACATACATCAAGGTGGGCCCCACTTAATGCACCATCTCAAGTACTCTCACCTAATCCGCTCCCGTGGAAGAGTACAGTTCGTCTCCTCGAACCTCCTACACTAAACGCGTGGCATACTTTTTTGAAGCCTCAGAAATTATTTACCATGCTGATGGGAATCATAAACGCATTAATTTCTATGGCAACAATTTCTTGCACGTGAGTTTGTTGGCATGTGCATATGAGATCCGAACTGCTCATCAGAGGGTCCCACCGATTAAACTCCTTGGCTGGAAAAGACGGATTGGCCAGAAGGGACGGGGCTATGAGAGGCCACCGTGATGTATGGGTTTTATCCACGCCGTCCATCCATTTTGCCATATCATTTTATGCTACAATCCCAAAAATGAGGCAGATCCAAGGCTCAAGTGGACCACACCACAGGAAGCAGAGGTGACGATGACACCCACCGTTAAAACCTTCCTAGGGCCCACCGTTATCGTTAATTGCCATCCAACCTATTGATATAGTCACGTGGATTGTGGTACGACTTTGAATGCGTACATAAACAACCACTTTTTAAAATGGTGGTTCATAATACAAAGCTCTATCCATTTATAAAAAAATAAAATAAAATAAAACCACTTTTAAAATGGTGGTTAAATATTAGAGGTAGCACTGGGCTACTGTGTTGGGTCTAAGCCTGGCCCAGCATAACACTAAGCCCAAGACCCAAGCATAGCATGAGCCTAGCCTAATATGCCAAAGCCCGATCCCATGGGTTCAAATGGATTCAATCTAGTCCATGAGTTACTAAAATCCATATTTCCCACTTGAATGTTCTTAATCCATCCCTTGATAAATAGACCATGTATTCATTAAGAAATAGAAAGGAAAAAAATCAACTTGGTCTATATTCCAGATGAACGGATGCTGAATATAGAACATTCGCCATCTACTGTTCCAACTTCCATTTTCTTCTACAAGTGTGGCCCACTTGAGGAGTGAACCATCTTGATTTCTTTCTATGGCTTGTTAGCTCTGGCCTTTACCTGATGAACTGCTCTCATCCTACAGATTATTAACTCTTCATTTTCTCATTGGCACTTGTACTGTTCTTTTTCACTTCTTCTACCGGTAAATTCACCCATCTCTCTGCTTTTGCTACACAATAGTATTAAAATACAGAGTAAAAATACTGCCATAAAGCTGATAACTTTTTTGTTGTTAAAATGGACCCCATGGCTAAATATACAGACCACTGATTTAAAACAGGGACCTTAAACCGACCCATTCCAATGAGGTATTCGGTCCAAGCTAGTCTTAACCGTCTAAGTTAACTCATCTCTATGGAGAAAATTTTGATACTCAGCTTGAGTGGGATAGTTGATGCACATACATTAAAAATGCTATAGTGGCAAACATGTTACTTAGATTGAACTGTCCAAATTATGCCCACAAATCTAGAATTAAAAAAAAAAAAAAAAATTGTAATATCTTATTTCATCAATGGGCTTTAACAAACTACCTAATGAAAAATAGCCAATCATCCTAATTCATCAAATAAGGTCTAGGAATGAAATGCTAGTTTACTTCAATATCTGTTGTTTTTGGGCTACCACCTATCTGTTGGACAGGGCCTACGTTATGCAACCCCTGGTGGTGTGGGCCATCACTTATCTTGCTTGTCAAGGCTTCCACAAAAGGCCCTACTCCCCTTAGGTAGCAATATACAAAACAAGTTTGTGCTAGATAATTGAAGGCTTTATGCTCTACTAAAGGGTAGTTTGGGAAATCATTTATCTCATTCGTGGCAATTTGTTTGAATTGTGGGTCCCATCGGAAGGAACAACCTGGCCCAAAATAACTACTGATTAGACAATCTAGAAATGATTCTAATCTGGCCATTGAATTTTTTTTTTTTTTTTTTAATGATGTCTGCAGTGTGCTTGGTCCACAACGGATCCTTAACACTGGTCCCTGTGGATTGATGTGAATGTATGTATGCCTGATGAATGGATTCGAAATATCTTTTTGTTTCGCAGATCATCCCTTGTGTTTGGCACTTAAACTTCAACTGTTCAGTCAATCAATCACTGCACATGTGCCAATTCAGAACTGTTCATGTAACAGGCCCTACCATGGATGGCCCAGATCCATCCGGACTAGACACTGCAGAATTGCCACATTTTACTCTTTCCTAAGTTTCATCGTGGGTGGTCTCTCCTAATCAAAGCCGCTTTCTGAAATGAATCATGTAATTATTTTCACAAACCCATGTACAGATAACCAAGGTGCCCATCAATTCATACCATCTAAATTGTGAGGTCATTACTTGAGAATCAGTGGTCAGGAAATCCTGACTATCCGATCAGTGGGGCCCTGAAACATTGCCACGCCAATCACAAAGCTCCAATTTCTTTTGATCAAGCATTATATACATGGTACCTAAAAGGAAGCGTCAGTGTACAACTTCAAACTGAGAGTTTCAACAAAACACAAGGGGTTTTCAGCTTGTGCAGGTGGGTCCTCTAGTTCCGCAATCCAAACTGTTGATTAGATGGGCATTAGTCTCGAAGATCCATGCAATGCACCAACTATTCAAATAATCTTCCAGATGTGAACTCCTTTGTACAATTAGTGACAATCAAATAGGCAGTTACAAAAGAAAATGCACAGCAGTCCTCGTTTAACCAAGGCCAAAGTTACGAAGGCTATGATCTTTCTGTATAGGACAGTGGAGCATTTGACATCAACGGTGGAACTCGGCTCCACTTGTCCAAACTGAAAACCGAAGCACACTGTCAAAACTCTCTATCATGCACTGTATAAGACATTAAAAAATAAAAATAAAATGAAATAAAAAAATTAAAAAAAAAAAGAAGGAAAAATTACTTCTATTTCAACTCTCAATGAGAATATTATATGAAAACATGCATATACTATTAAAAATCGAACATTATACAAAGCGCGCTTGTGAAAACTACTGAATGTATTGTGTCCTAAAATGGCACAAGGTAACAAATCAAAATATTGTGAGCAAAACATACACGCATGTATCCTCATGCTACAATTTGGAATATCATCCAAATCCTCATGCACCAATTACCATTGAATTTCGAAGACCCACTGGCCAGCCTCTCGATCAGGCTATCTAGGAACATCTCCAAGAGACATTATCTTGGACCACAAAATTTCACTCCATATGCCACATAGAAATGCCAGGGAAAGGCCTTTGAAAGTTTTGTGGTTAATCGCAGAGGATAAGATTACCCTTAATTTTTCCCACAATCACCTGACCAAACCGTCTATTTCTCTTGAGCCACCCTTCATTACAAAAGAAAGCGAGGAAAAGCCATCAAAAACAATTGATTCCCATGCCACCATTCTCCTTATCCGTCCAGTTGCTTCACATGTGTGTCATCACTGTCTATCACAAGAAAGAAAGAGCTTGGAAATCAATCCATGATTAAACACTTGATAATTACATGCTAGACACTACAAGAAGTCGGGCATGTCCGATGCTTTTTTAGCGGCGGTCCGTCACCAACTGTCGGACGGTCGGTCGACTTAATTTTTTTTTTTTTTTTTTTTTTAAAAAGCCCTCTCTCTCTCTCTCTCTCTCTCTCTCTCTCTCTCTACCTGTCAGTCTCTCTTTCCCTCTCCCTCTCCCTCTCCATCTCCGCCATCTCGTCTCTCCCTCTCCCTCTCCCTCTCCCGTCCTCGATCTCTCCCTCTCCCTCTCCCTCTCCCTCTCCCGTCCTCGATCTCTCTCCCTCACACTCTCTCGATCTCTCTCCCTTCCTCTCCCTCCGCCTCTCGATCTCCCTCTCCTCCCTCTCTCTCGATCTCTCTTTCCCTCGTTTTCTTCGACGTGTTGTTACTTCTTCTATCTGTCTCCAACAATCGAAGAAAGTAGAAGAAAGAAGAGAAAATCGAAGGTACTCTCTCTCGATCTCTCTCCCGTCATCTCTGTCTCTCTCACTTCCCATTTTGATTATCAAAATTTGGGCAGCAGCCATCACAGCAGCAGCCATATCCGCCGCTGTCCATGGCCGCTGACATCTGCATGTTGGTTGTTTGAAGAAACGCTTCAACCAATAACTTGTACCACTGTTGTACATTTAATCTCTCTGTTTCTTTCATACTTTTTTGGCCCATCCATGAGTGGACTAGCCTGATATATGGGAGGGGAACAATCAACATAGATCCACCTCATTAAAGGCAGTGATCCCACACATATACCACTTTAGACCATGTATTAAAATGGAATTTCTCACTCCGATTTTAGTGTATGATTGATTTTGTTAGTTTTTTAGGGCAACTCAATTCTAAGGGAAGGATTTGCTATGGATAAAGAGCCGTTTGGAAGGAGAAATTTCTGTGATGGGTTTGGCTGAATTCGTATGTTGTTGGAGTACTGTTAGTTTTTTTTGCTATTGATTTTGTTAGTTTTTTTTTTTTTTTTTTTTTTTTTTTTTTAAATAATTTATTTTTAAGTTTGAGTACTGTTTCTGTTATGGGTTTGGCTGAATTCGTATGTTGTTGGATTTTTAGTAACAAAGTCTGATTGAGTTTACTTTGATTCTCTTTTTTCCAATTCGTTTTGAAATTTTGAATGTTAGAGAAGTGCTACTGTGATTTGTCTGGATGTATTTAAGTGACTATTTTGTGTGTTCTCTACACCATAATGATGTCTTTTAGTTTACCTTTGCTAATCTACTGCTCTGCTTTTCTGGGCGGGGCAGACTCCTATGATAGCTCACTACCATTTTGAAAATGGTGGTGTCTCTACATCCTCAAATGTGGCACTCATGTACGTCTATCCTATCCAGATCATCAGGACTGTGGGCACACTTTGGATGGATCATATCTCTAACGCCACACTGATCAAGCAACCCTACTTGTCCAATTGAGGGCGAAATGAGATGGTTTCTATCATATTTTCAGTGTAGTTTTTAGGATTATGCTCCGCCAGCAATTCTGGATTGCCATATGGCTGTGCCATGTGCCATGTTGAAGTGTCACCACTCACCATCATTTTAAGTGGTGAACTATATGAATCTACCCTTCTGGGTGGTGATGCATGATGCATCTTTTTGGTTTCACTGGTGCTAATGGTTTACCAAATCCACATCTTAGTCTCATCCGTTTATAGATTGTCAGATTCTAGTTTTTTTTTTTTTTTTCAAATGTTATTTTTGTTTTTCTTTTAACTGTTGTTGTCATTTTGTCGTGGAGCTTTTTTTGTTTTTGAATTGTTGGTAGTGCTTTGAACTCGTATACTGTTTCATTTTCATTTCTCTAATGATGTTTCTTATCAGGTATGAAAATACTGTGTATTTTCTTTTTAATATAATTGTGCATGTTTCTGAATGGAGCTTGCACTTGTTGGTATGAGGTGGTTTTGGTTCGGCCTCGAAAAAGGTGGGACTGGGGTTTTTTGCTTCTTTTACCAAAACATTTTCTTTTGGCAACATGTATCCAATCACCAGTGTAGTATCTAACATGCATTTGAATTTTTGGCTGGAAAATTTTCTTCCTGCAACTTTGCACGCTGAGTAATCGACCTCAGTCCGAGCTCTCCAGTTAGGCAGCAATGTAGCAGTTTGTCCTCCATGCTTGTAAGTTTTACCACTTTTTCAAGGAAGATTCAAAAATTAAGCATTCATAGATAAAATGAGCATTCCTAAAACATTTGTGCAACATCTATGTAGTCTCTGTGTAGCATGAGGCCCACCCCACCATTTGTGTGGCATCTAATTAACCTATCCAAAAGGATTGCTCTATCAGAATTGGGGTTTTCGTCTTTTGATGATTTTTCAATTGGGTTATTTTTTTCTTTTTGATTTGGATGCAGAGATTTCCAGTAAAATCTTTTTTTTTTTATTTGATTTGGTGTTTTAATACCGATTTTGATCTTCTTCTTCTTATTGTTTTTTAAATATAGCTAACATATGCTCATTTGAATTCTTCATCTGCCATTTTTGCAGGATTAAGAAACACATCATTTGCAGGTTAGTTCTCATTACACAAACTGTATATGCAAGGCAGTAAATTTTGTTAACTTGATATATGAAACTCGATTGCAGTTTATCTTTCAAAGAATAGAGCGAGCCAAAAGACTTCCTGGTGACCCATGGGCTGAGTTATGTCTATTCCTAACAGAGCGAGCCAAAAGACCTCAAGTAGCCCAAAGAACTAATGACTAGGCACATCCAAGCCTACCATTCTTGTAATATTTTGAACCTTGGTCGCCTCTAAATACGTTATCAAAACCGTTGATCTGATGGGCCTCAAATGGGTTTGCTGTATGAACTTCTATATTAAACAATTGCTGAACATTGTAGTGTTTACTGATCTGGTTTTTGGGATTTTCTTCTTTCCTACTCAATGTAGAAATGTTTATATAATGATTATCAGCTATTCATACAGCAAACACACTCATAAATGGTGAAATCTGGATTGAACTGAATTCTAAACAAAATGAATTGTAATTTTCACTGATTTCTTTAAAACTATAATTTGATTTTGGGTTTTCAGGGATATGTACTTCTCATAATCCAAGCACATAAAAAGAGCCTGCGGCCGGCATTGCCATGCGAGAAGTCGTCGTGTGTGAAAGGTGGCCAAGCTCTATTGTTTTACAGTGGAATCTTCTTAATGGCGTTGGGAGTGGGCAGGAATTCGAGGGGCATTTCCAGCTCTAGGTGCAGATCAGTTTAACCAGAAGGATTCCAAGGAGCTTTTTTTTTTTTTTTTCTCGATAGCAGGCACATTTTTTAAAGAAAGCTCAGGGTCTTTGTCTTCTCTCTCCGAAAGGTTCTCTGATGGGCAGGTGAATTTGAATTTCCTTGGAGTTTTATTCTCTCTGTCATTTTGGGGTAGGCGATTTTGATTTGTGCAAAATGTGGTTATTGAAAGTGTCTTTCATGCAAGCAATGGATAATCTAGTGGAAATTATTTGCATCGATTTGGAGGTGGTTTGGCAGCTTGGATTTTGGCAATTTTGGTGCTTTTGAAGGAAACAAATATTCGCATGCTTCCCCTTTTGCAAGAATAATGGAGGGTGGTAATGCTCGGCGGCTTCTACAAGTAGAGTTGTTTTCTTGTATTTCTTTGTACTTCCGTTTAGCATATAGATTGTGGAACCACAATATGTTTACTTAGCAGCAACCATGTATGAACAAATGTATTATTATTATCATCAATATTATTTGTTTCTCTGTTGCTTTCTCATTATTCAATGCTTCAGTTTCAGCATATCCTATAATGTCAAATGTTAAAATGTCTCTTCATCCACATTAACTTTCTCTTCTTTAACAATCCTACAGCATATGCACGTAATTTTTATATGTACTTTGTAATTGTGGGTGTTATATCTGTATCCATGGCCATGATATGTTATTAGTGTTATATCAAGCAACCTTGGGGACTATGAAGGTTCTGCTTGTTGTAGGTGTAAATGTGGAAAAGGATGAATTTTGTGTTGTACATTTGACTTAATTACAAATTTAAATTCATGTTTTCAGCTAGAAAAAGGTGTAGATGGGCTATTTGATAGTTTTGCTAGAATTGGATTCACGTGTCTCTAGCGTGGGACTGACGATGCAGAAAAACTGAATTCTTCTACTTGTGGCAAGCAGAGGATCCAGATTCATGTTAACCCTTCTGTCTTTTGCTGTTCTATTTTTGAGACAGATTACCAGATTTTGTTCTGAGACACTGTTTTTGTCATCTAAAAAACATAATTTCTTATCATTGATTTATGTTCTCTTATTGAGTAATTTTCAGGTAACAAGTTTTAGAAATTCCAATTTTAGTTCTATAAAATGGTTGTACATCTCGTTTGAATGATCAATAAAGTTACAAGTGGCGTGCTTCCACTTTTCTGGGAAAAAAGTATTGTATTTTTTGTGAGCATGGTGTTTTTTTTTTTTTTTTTTTTTTGACTCCTGCTGATAACATTGTATTTACTATTTGCATAGGAAAAGGGCTCAGATGAAATTGTCTTCAAGGTGATGGGAAGAGCTATAAATAAAATTGTTATGATCGTGGAGCTGATTAAGGTGGAGTATCTTATATCAATATTCTATGTTTTATTTTTTATTTTTTTTATTTTTTTTGGTTTTTAGTAGTTCAGTTCCAAGTAGTAAGGATGGGAAGGACCACCTGTATTCATTATCAACTCATGTTGCTGGCTGCATTCTCCTTCCTTTTATGCAGAGAAGGATTGTTGGTCTTCATCAGAATACATCAGTTGGATCAACTGGCATAACTGACAAAACTGTTTCCTATCACTTCTTATGTTGTTAGTCCCCCTATATATTGTTACACATACAATTTGTTATTGGTAGTCTCAAAAATAGGTTTGTATATAGCTGTCATGACACAAACAGCTTCATTATCTTTTGCAACTTGATGGGGGTTAAGAATCAAAACTTTAATTTATGACTGACCGAAGCAAAGGAGAATTTTGGTCTTTAGATTTATGACTGACCGAAGAAAACTTTAATTCATTGGTCTTTAGATTTATGACTGACCGAAGTAAAGTATTTGCACTTTTTTAGTCCAAAAATGGAAATGGGTGTGGTGTTTGTAAATCAAAAGGGTGGGTGTAAATAGTTGATCCCTTTCTTCAGAGGGTTATTTGTGGAAGAGAAAGGAAAAAAGGAAAGAAAAAAGAATACCAAGTTGAGTTCTATGATTGCCCATGTCTACCATTTTTGTTTTTGGGTGAATTTAGATATCGTATTGCATTTATGTTTTTTGTTACATAGGACATGGAGCAGGAATTCTAACAGGGTCACTTGCAGGATTGTCCATTTTAGCTTTAGTAGTCTTACCAAATGGTCCAACTATTGATGATAGAAATTGAATAAACTTGCTGGAATTTCAGATTAATTGCTGAAATTTCACCATTACTTGTACTTTTGTGATTAAATACTCCGATTTTCATATTTCAGTATTGGAAATTCATAATGATATGTCCTGCTTGGAGCAAATCAATATCACAAGTACAAGCTGAAAAAGCAACCTAGTTGAATCCTTGGAGGAGCTTGCACCTGCTTGCACATTAGATGTGAATTTTCCTCCATGGTAATATCACCCTGAAACAACAACTTGTTTCATCATTACAAATGAATTTTATTTTGCCTCGGTTATAGATTGAAGAATCCTTGGAGGAGCTTGCACCTACTTGCACATTAGATGTGATTCGGTCCTTCTAAATGCACATTAGGTGGAATTTAAAGCTTTAAATTGGTGAAATGCTCTGAAATTGTACAAATCATCTCAGATAGATTAAAAAATTCAGATAATTGTACAGATCATCTCGGATCGGATGCAAGTTTCAGGAATTTCCTGCTTTATTGAAAAAGAAAAGAAAAAGAAAAAAGGAAAAAAAAAGTTTACTCGAAGTTCCTGTAACCTAAAAGCTCTACAGGGCCTGCTGCTAAATCCTTGAGAATGCACTCCCTTCATCAGTTTCTCTAGCTCATTTCAGATTTAGAACAAAAAATGAGCATTCATTTACCTATGAGGGATGCTATCTTTCCTTCTCATAATTGAGGAAATAATTCAAATGCATTCCAATTCCTCCCATTTACTCCCATCCAAACAGAAATTTTTATTTCAAATGCATTTCATTTACTCCCATCCAAACAAAACTGTGTAAGCCATTTACTCCCAATTCATTTACCTCCAAATCCATTTACCATTTACTTCCATTTACAAGCTCCCAATCGAGCCCTATGCATTGATGTAGCCACAATCAAAGGCCAAATCGTGTAAAGAGTGGTCCCACCAATCAGATCAGTTCCGCACAAAGATCAAACCCATCAGTGGGTCATGGATGTTATTAGTTTAATTTTTTAGATGATATCTCTGTTTCTTTATAAACACAGGTTAATTAGTTTTTTAAAGGATTGCTTAGTATTTAAATTAAGATTTCCTTAATGGTTAAGTTATCTTAAAGTTGAAGACATTCTCTTTAAATAACCTCCTTAAAAAAATGAAGAAAAGACATTATTTTCTTCAAGAATAGAGAGATGTTAGGGGGTTTGTTAAATGTTGAACTATTGATAATTTAAAATGAAGAAAAGACATTATTTTCATTGAGAATAGAGAGATGTGAGATTTTTCACCCCTCTTCTTTCCCTCAAATCAAAATCATAGATCCATATATGTTAAGTGGCATTGGAGCAGTTCCTTTTGAGATCTTGGGGCCACAATTACCTTTAGTTGATCCAAAGGTATCCAAACGTAGATCCTATAGTCGGATTTGATCCAAATCATTCTGATTGACGTCCACATTAATTGGAATCCACCCATTGAATCCCATTCTTGATGAAACCAAATCATTTTCATGAGCTATCAAGCATAGGTCCTTTGATCACACGTGTGACCCTATGTTGTATACATATTATATATCTCTAGTTACTTGTGGCGGAGGATGATGATCCAGCCAAGTTTTCAATGGTGACTTTAAGATGGTCTATCAAGGCCAGATTGTGATCACTGGGTTTGTCATGTTCGCTTCTGACTCACTGCATCATGCTGGAGCCCAATTATGATTAAATTATCACAATATTCACCTGCCTAGAAAATTCCTGATGTTGGTTTTTTTTTTTTTTTTGGGTACCTAATATCTTACAATTTACGAAATATGGAATGATAAAGCTGTGGAATGAATATTCCTGCTTGTTGCATTAGTTGTGATTTCAAGCTATGATCCATCCACAATGGGGACATTCATTTGTCATTATACAGAATTCACAACAGCATGGCTTATCAACTGCCAATTTCATTTCCTCAGGCGCATGCTTCATGAGGATATATAGCTGTTGCCATTGATTCCCGCTACCATGGTGAACAGGCCAGAAATACAACCACATACAGAGATGTTTGTAATCATTTGCAAGTATCATGTGTTAGTTGAATAAGGAGATTTTCTTTTCATGCAGTCACAATCTTTAAAAAAATAATCAGTACTATGCGGTGTTACTTATTTTCATGCTTCCATTTAAAGCAGCTGGAAATAAAAATACAGTTATTTAGCAAGTATCATGTCTTAATAAAATAGTCAGTTTCAGTTGTTGATTGTTTCTGGAATTTGAATGCAGGCTCTTGTATCTTCTTGGAAGAATGGCGATACAATGCCTTACATATTTGATACAGTAATACTATGGCCTTTTGTTTTCTAGCGGATCATATGTACTTCCTTTTATTTATTTATTTATTATTTTTATAAATCAAGTTACATTCAATTTTAGCCTTGAACAATTCTTCCATGGGATTTTCAATGAATAGGATTATAAAATATGGAGGCAGGTATGGAATCAAGTTAGTTTTAAACCAAACACCATGTCACAACAGAACCAAACACCACTTCATTGAGAACATCAACAATATGCAGAAATCCTCTCAAATGACAGAGACTTGCTAATTATATTAACCCTCAATGTTGGCTTTCCATTAAACCATCATCAAGATTCAGGCACCATTCTCAAAAGTTCTACTTTGATAACATTCTCATTGCCTTCATTATCTTGATTGTTGATTGCCAGATTGAGCTTGCAAAATTGTTGTTGGTGGAGGGACAAAGTCATCTTTTTGTACATTGGCCTGAATAAGGTGTTGATGATGAAGAAAAGAAAAGTTTCTTTGATCAGGTTTATTTTCATGGCACTTTTTTTTTTTTTTTTTTTTGTTATTATTATTTTGGTTCTTACGAGTACAAGAACCTTGTATTCCATGCATTCTCAGTATATTTTTACAACTCAGCTGCTGTATCCTGGAAATATTAAATGGTCTATGTTGATTTCCTAGTCCAAGCAGCAAAAGTTTAACATCGGTTTCAACTTTTAACCTTCCATTTTCCTCACTCAAACATTTATTTTTGTTATTATTATGATTATTTTGAAATTTATCTGTGGAAGCCTTGCTGACCACAAATTTCTGGTAGAAGACCAAACTGATTTTGATGGGTTTCTGGAAACCTACATTGCTTTGTACCTGTCAGCAAGATTGTTAATACTCTTCACATATCTGCTTATTGATGTCAAGTAGCTCTTTTCTATAGGTAACTCGGCTTAATTCAAGCTATCTAGGTGGTTTGGCATCATATATTCGAAATGCTAGGAATCTATTAGCAGATTCAAAAGCAGGGAAAAATCCATTTAATGACTTTATTCCTTCGGTAAGTGAATCCATTAATTTTGTTTTGCAATATGTGTTTCTTGTACATTTCTGCCAGAATTTTGTCTTCAATTTCACATTTTTTTTTTTTTTTTTTTTTTAATGAGAAAGATTTGCTCTATGGCTACGGTGGCACTATGGGGCTACTAATATTTAGCTACGGATTTTATTGGTAGCTTTTGACCAATTTTCTTGTAGCAAAAACTAGAGATTTAGCGGCGTCCAGCACAATCGTTAGTAAAGGTCCTGACCGCCGGTAAAGCCTTTACCGACCGAGGCTTTCCAGCTGTTAGCTAACCGCGGGCAAAGTATTCCTAATGTAGTGAGATTTTACTTAATTCTCTAAAAGCATTTGAAGCATATACTTACATTAGGAATAAAACAGGAGGATGCAAGAGTCCAGGTGCTGTAGTCCGTACAGTTGGGGCCGTGGTTGAAAGATCCAAACTATTGGTTTAATAGGCCCACCCTTAGAGGGCAGATGCTCCAAAATTCTTACAAATTGAAGCTCCTAATCCTTCAAGCAATATCATACAAATAGAGGGTTAAAAAATATACATCAATTGTCAAGGGGAGTTAGTAAAGCTCACCTAAAACTTCTAATATACTTAGTCCAGGAATCAGGCCGACCGCAAATCAGGTATCCTAGACTAACAATAAAAATAGATGATCCACATTCAATGTGCATGAAGTCCATCACATTATTAGAGTAACCTATTCTTTGTGCAAGGGTGGCTATACAATATCCGTGTGAATTCTCCAACCAAGCATTGTGGATCCCTTTTTTATGCTAATATTCTAAACAATTGCTTCCGCTTTAAGTAAGCATATAACATCCAAAAGCATATAAATAGAGGGTTAAAAACTATACATCAATTGTCTTAATTTTCATTTAATTTTCCATTTACAACTTATTTGTTTTGATCTTGGATGTAGATTAACTAGTTTCCATGTCCATTTATACATTATAAAATCCATCTCAGTGTTTACAACGTCCTTTTAAATAGAAACATCCTAATATCTAAGGGTTGAGCTCAGGTGAGTGGGTGAGTGAGAGAGAGAGAGAGAGAGAGAGAGAGAGAGAGAGAGAGAGAGAGAGAGAGAGAGAAACTGTGGAGCTCGCAACGAGTTGGGTTAAGGAAGGGAAAGGGTAAGAAATGGACAGATGGGTAGAGTAGTGTTTAAGTTTTAACTTTTTTAAAAAATATTATATATATATATATATATAATATTCGAGTCGAGCCGAGCTCGAGCTTGAGCTTCGAGCCGAGTCGAGTTTAAGTCAAGTCGAGTCAAGATCCACTATGATCGAACTCGGCTTGTTTTGAAACCGAGCCAGGTCATATGAAGCTTGGCTCGCCTCGAATCTTCATTCAAGCCGAGTCAAGTCGAGCTAGATGGAGTCGAGCCAAGCGAGCTTTTCGAGCTACGTTGGCTCGTGTACAACCCTAGAAATTATTCCCGTTGGGAGCCTAGTGCCATAGTAACCTTTTTCTTCTTCTTTTGTCATTTTCCTAGTAATTTTCCTTTTCAAGCATGTCGTCTAGAGACCCATTATCATCCCCTTCGACTGCATTTTCGGCATATGGTTGTTCGTCGTCATTACCGTACCCTACTATGACCAATCACAGAGAGTTACGTGTGATCTGTATGAATACGTATGATGCAATCAGAGATCAATAAATATGTACGGAGGAGATTTCTCAATAAGTGAATCCAGGACGTATCAGGTGGTGTTGTGTACCACTAAGGCGGCCGATGAGGAAGCGATCATCCTCGAACGGTTGCATGACATCTGGCAAGAGGAGAAGCAAAGGAAACAAGACGTGGGAAGTATTCAGAGAGCAGTAGTGGAGAATGGTTATGGTAACTGTCGAAATGTGGGAAGAATCCAGAACAGCTAAATCAAAGTTATAAATAAAGGAGGAATGCAACGAAGGAAGATGTCTCATACTAATCAAACCAAACCAACTCATAATTTTCAAATTATCCTTTTAATTATCTTATCGATTTATATTCCATAGCATAACCTGTTACTTTCCTTGTTAAGAAAATTTACATTCATTAGTGTAATCTTTACTTTCCAAGCCTGTTGTTTTACATTATGTAATAGTAATCAAGTAGTTGGTAATTATTAGTTGTAATTCGATTCCGCACTCTCGAGTTGGATTAAACTCTTTCATCGAAATAAAGTTCTTCAACTGCTCCTCGCAATCGATTATAAGAATCTATTTCCCAATTTTATTTCATCTGCATTAAAAAGTCCTTTCGTACGGAAGCTAAAGGAGTAACCCACATCAGAGGATGAATCCCACCCTCTGAATATTACCTGATCTGATTTATACATTGAGTGAGTGGTTGCATAGGTGACCGAACCCTTAGGATCTAGGTCATACACTGCGTGTCTGCCTATCTTGGCACCAAGATCCCACATAAAGTTGACTATGACATTTAACTTAGTATAGAAGTCCATTAAAGTTTCACTTTCTTCCATACGTATTTCCTCAAACCGAGTGGTGAGGATTTAAAGTTTAGATTTCTTGACTATAGTCGTACCCTCGTGTGTCATTTCTAGAATGTCCCAGGATTTCTTTGCAACATCACGAGATATAATTCTTTTGAATTCATCCGGTGATAGTGTGCAAGTGATTACATTTAAATCCATTGCATTGGCACTACTCTCATTTTTCTGAAGTGTGGTCCATGAAAAATAAAGTGTAACTTTAACAAATTTAGTTCCATCAGTGCCTAGAATTTCAGTTGTGGGTGAGTTCACGCTCTCATCTATGGACCTTAAAAAGATCTTCATTCTGGCTTTCCAATAGGCATAATTGTAGCCATCAAAAGGTGGAGGCCTAGTGATCGAGAGGCTATCAAAATTTGACATCTTATAAGCTCAGATAGGTTAGCTCAGGAAATGAATCTAGGCCGAGCTTTAAGTCCTAGAGGGGGGGGGGGGGGGGGGGGGGGGGGGGGGGTGAATAGGACTATGTCAAATAAAAATTAAATGCGGAATACAAAGATAGATAGCACAATCAAATAATAAAATAGCACAAGTAAATAACAACCTCAAATATACTAGTCTTGAGAGGTTGATACAAACTGAGTTCTAAGGACAACCTAACACCAAAAACCAAAGGCTTATGGAAAGACAACCTTACTAGAACGTTTGTAAGTATCAAAAACCCAAACCAATAAAGATGCAAAGGAAATAAACTAAGTTTTTACAACATTCACCACAAGCACATAAAGTAAATTACACCATTTACCACAAATGCATAAAGTAAATTACAACATTCACACACATAAATAAATCCAATCATCCGCCACAACTCCAAGAATTATAGTAGTTCATTTGTGTGTACACCAACTGTTTGAAAAACAACCACACAACTACTCCACTCCTAATATCCACTCCCTTGGGATATTAGCTTTCACTATGAAAAAGGTTTTCCAAGGTTCACCTTAAAACCTTCACAATTGTGTCTTTAGATGGACTTACACAATTATAAAAACCCCACACTCTGAGATTTTCTGGTTACCTTATACAAAACCAAAAATGAGATTTTCCTGGCACAACCTCACAAACCACAAAAGATACACAAAGATTAAATGGTATTTATTTGAAAATTATCCTTCTGATGAAGCCCGGTAGAACAAATCCGAAGTAGATGAAGATGTTCAATGTCTAGTCTCTCAAATGAAAGGTTCTAGATTTAAATGATTTTTAGATTAATTCAACCTGGGCTAGCTTGATTTGATTTTGATCTCAAAAAGGGTAAAATCACAATTCCCTTCTTTAATGAAATAGAGTTAAATGGAGATCCCAAAATCAAATACAAGAAGCTATTTAAGAGAATTTAAAATGAACAAAATATAGCTTAAGAAATGCAGGAACTTATCTCTCAGAGTGATGGTTTGATATAGCTTGGAATGAATAAAAAACTCTGAGATTTGTCCTCTATTTATAGGTGAAAATACTATTCTCTCGACTGGTCTAAGGGTCGGTTCGACTGGTCAAAGGACCAACTATATTTCAAAATTTCTGGCGTGATAAGATAAGGTTGTTACTCGACTGGTCGAGTGGCCTGCTCGACTGGTCGAGTGGGACCAAAAAACCTTGCTCGACTTTGAGTCGAGCCTGCACGACTGGTCGAGCACTGTTCACTCGACTGGTCAAGCAGTCTCCACGACTGGTCGAGGGTTTAATAGAAAATTTTGAAAATTCACAACAAACCTTAGACTAGTCGAAAAAAGACTAGGACTAGTCGAGGAAATGACCTCTAAACTTATGAAATGACCCACATAGCATATGCAATGAATATGACCTAACCTAAGGTCAATATAGGGTCATCTACACCTTGTTTGTGAGTTTGAATAATTGAAACATTGTTCGCTCTACTAACTCATACACTTGAAATACTTGAAGCTTGTCTTCAAATTTTGAACTTGAGCTTGAGTAAAGACTTGAGTTCTTGAGATTGTTTAAAGTACTGATCTCGAAAATTAAACTCAAACTTGAGCCTTAAACTTGTACTTGTACTTGAGCTTGAAATCTTGAGCTTCGACAACGCTTCTTCAACTTGCCACAATCCCAATTCTGGCACGCCTGTAGATCTAGTGCAGAAAACAACATCAAACAATTTTCTGGCACACCTGGTGGGACTCTGTCTCTAAAATACTGGTGTGATATTGTCGATAATGCATTGAAGGAGCTCCCATATTACCGGGGTCGAGCCAACAACACCAACCGAACCACCTACGATCGATGATGTAATGGTTCCAGCAGCTCCTGAGACATTAAATCTGAATAATAGCCCGACAACAACTGCCAGAGACCCAGCAGGTCCGTACACGTCCCGAACGAGGTAGCCACTGTGCTTTGGGATGTTCAGATGAGCATTCTGCTTGTGCAAGAATACGGGAAAGCCCAAGGGGAACAATTGCATATTCAAGCCAACAATACCAATCGGTACATGGCTAGCTAGACAGAGACTCAGTACATACTTGGCAAGAGTTAGAAGAGAAATTCCATGCTCAGTTCTTTTCCAAGAATAGAGAGATTACCATAGTCGATCTCGCACGATTCTAACAGTTGCCTGGGGAGTCATGCGAGAGTTATATTATGCAGTTCAAACAGGCGAAGAGCCGCTGCAAGGTCATCATGACCGAGGTCGATTTTGTGCAATTGGCACAAGACAGGCTTGAATACAAGCTCCGTAAGACAATGATAAGTACGGAATTTGTTGATTTATATGACCTAACTAAAAATGTATCTCATTACATGGAACTCGTACAAGGAGCTAGGCAGAAGAACTCATCGTTAGGGACGTATTACAATGACCCCAATTACTGAAGCAATGGCTAAGAAGCCATTAGTATGTTCAGCATTGCCTAAAGAGGAGTCGATCAGAGTCGATTGTTTCGACCACACAAAAGGCTCAGAAGGTTTACACCTTTGATATCACTTGAGCCGAACAAATATTTGATATTTTATTAGCAAAAAAAATCATTAAAATTTCTATGAATCATAAGATACCTTCAGCCGATGAAATACAAAAGACCGTGTACCACATGTGGCATGGAACTCCGTCACACTCAACTAACAAGTGTGTCATGTTTAAGAAAGTCATTCAGGATCATATCGACCATGGGTTATTGAAATTCCTGAAAAAGGACGAAGAAACATTGTTGATCAACACCGACCCATTCCTATCTAATATTGAAGTGAATATGGTCACCGCCAATCTAAGGAACCAGCTGTGACCGAAGATCGATCTCGACTTAGATGCTTAGTGAAGAATGTCTGGTCGACCCACAAAAAGGCGTCGATGGGTCCCTCATCCTGAAAATGATCGGCCGAACGATGGTAAAAGAGCCCAACAAGGTCCTCGATTATGCAATTGATGTGCTAGGGAGATTGCATCTCGATCGGAAGACTCTCCCAAGAGAGGATGGGAGCATTGCCATAATGGACTCGACCATCGCCACCCACCGTAGACGACCTCTAATCGCCACTCACAATGGGGTCCCACCTTGGCTAAGGATGGTCAAACCCCCTACTACTCGTGAAGAGGTATGGAAACAAGTCACCCACTCAAAGTTTCCAACAATACCGAAAACACCGACGAGGATGCAGAAGTGCTGATGACAGAGATAGCAGGCTGCCTCAAGAAGAGGAACGAAAGAGGAGATGACACATCCTCGACCATAAGCTAAAATGCTCTAACCTTTTTTGGAGGATCCTTGTTCGTGATGAATAGTTGGCATTAAACACGGTCGAAGTAGTGTTATCTACTACAATTCAGGAGGGTTTAGATAGTATTGTGTAGGCTATCTTGGAGATCACTCGAGCTAATGACGCCTAGCCGAAGGACATCATCTCATATCGGCCAGCTTCGTGATGCACCATTGAAGATATCCTATTATTAGAATGCCAAGGGACGAAGGAAGCCTAAAGGAAGTAGATGAAGGTTGTTTCGTGAATATGGCCGAGTTGGAAGAATTGACCAAGGGAGACAACATTGAATTTGAAGAAGTGTCAGAAGAAATAGAAGATTCTCGACCTCAAGTTCAGGATTCGTTGGTTGAGATCAATTTGGGAACAGAAGAGGATTCAAAACCAACATTCATAAGTGATTTGTTATGACCTCTCAAGAAGGAGAAATTAGTGAAACTACTCTCTGAATTCATTAACTGCTTTACGTGGAATTATCATGAGATGTCAGGGCTTGATCGATCCCTGGTTGAGCACATATTGCCC
Organism: Magnolia officinalis; assembly: GCA_021015155.1. Taxonomy (NCBI): domain Eukaryota; kingdom Viridiplantae; phylum Streptophyta; class Magnoliopsida; order Magnoliales; family Magnoliaceae; genus Magnolia; species Magnolia officinalis. Next base: position 14,294,306 of record JAJHSJ010000011.1, read on the forward strand.
ACAAAAGAAGGTTATTAGCCATACAAACAACCACCTAGGCGGATGATGGCTGAAGTTACCCTCAAAATCAAGGAGGTGATCGAGCAACTCTTGAAGGTCGGTTTTATCCAACCGATCAAATATGTTGAGTGGATGTCAAATGTGGTCCTGGTAATAAAAAAAATGGTAAGTTAAGAATATGTATCAACTTAAGAAATCTAAATTTGGCTACACCAAAGGATGAGTATCCCATGTTAGTGGCCTCATCGATCTAGCCGCTAGACATGGGATTGTAGCCTTCATGGATGGGCATTCTGGATACAATCAAATCTACATTGCATTGGACGATGTGCTGAAGACTACATTCAGGTATCCAGGGCCGTTGGGAACTTACTGTTGTGTAGTGATGCCTTTCAGAGTGAAGAATGCAGGGGCCACATATCAAACAACAATGAATGCCATCTTCCATGACATGATCGGCCGATTCATGAAAATTTATGTGGATGATGTGGTTATTAAATCAACTGATGCGATTGAGCATCTGGCTCACTTACACAAGTCCTTTGAGCGAATGATGCTCCATAAATCGAGAACGAACCCCTTAAAATGTGCCTTTGGGGTCTCGGCCAGTAACTTCTTAGGGTTCCTCATGCACCAAAGAGGGATCGAAGTCGATCAAAATAAGGCTCATGTTGTGATCAATGCTCGGCCACCGAGAAACAAATCTGAGCTACAAAGATTCTTGGGCCAAGTTAATTTCTTAAAGATGTTTATATCTAACTGCGCAGGAAAAACTAACATTTTTTCTCCGATGATAAAATTGAAGCAGTAGTCCGAATTTGTTTGGAAAGCGGAATACCAGCTAACTTTTAAAAAAATCAAGGAGTATCCGGTGCTGATACCACCGATCAAAGACCGACCGCTCAAGTTATATGTCGCAGCTTCAACAGAATCAGTCAGAGCGCTTTTAGCACAAGATGATGATATGCGAAAGGAGCAAGCGATCTATTCTTTGAGCAAAACATTAGCCGATGCCGAAAGACAGTATTCCGTCATAGAAAAACTATGCTTGTCATTGTATTTCGCAGCCACCAAGTTAAGGCATTACTTAATGGTCGAAAGAGTTAATGTAATATCGGTGGCCGATTTGGTCAAATATATGTTAAACCATCTAATTCTGAACAACGAAATTGGAAAATGGGTGTCGGCTTTATCTGAGTTTGATCTCCATTATATCTCAAAAAAGGCCATGAAGGGTCGAGCATAGCCGAGTTTTTGGCTAATCATCTTTCAAACCTTAAAAAACAAATTCCCATGAGCATCCTAGATCTGTATTGCATGTAGCTTGTATCATGGAAGCTAATTTTCGATGGATTAAGTACACATGATGCATCTAGGGTTGGGGTCATCTTGATTTCTCTTAATGAAAATCTCCAAGCATTTGCATTTCACTTAGAATTCAATTGTTCCAATAATCAGGCCAAATATAAAGCCACATAAGGACCAATACTCAGTAAAAAGTGGTCACCCATATGGGAAGGACCGTATATCATCAAGTAAGTCCTCAAAGGAGGAGCCCATGTCTTGAGGGACATGAACAGGAAGGTTGTAAAGGCTCTCATAAATGGTCGATTCTTAAAACCCCACTTCCCTTCACTGTGGGAAGTTGTCAAAGGACGGATTAAAGAGAGTTATTAAAAATAAGTAGTTCATTTAAATAAAATCCATGGAATAAGGGCCAGTTGATTACAAGAAATATAGAAAAAGGAGAAGATTTGGCAAGTTGAACTGTCGAACTTAGGGGTGTACACGGAGTCGAGCTGGCCTTTGCTTGACTCTTCTCAGCCACTAGCTAACCCCAACTCGAACTCGGCTCGGTCCTTGAGCCTGACTGGCCAACTCAGCTCAGTTCGATAAGCAAATCGAGCCGAGTTCGAGCCAAGATCGAGCCGAGTTCGCCTGTGCAACATTTTCACAAACACATGGACTACACCTTCAAAATCTCACTGCTATTTCATCAAACATCTTCTAAGCAATATAAAAATCAAGAAAAAAAATGGTATTTGTTTCATATACATACCTTCCTTGCCACCAGCCACACTTCGTTGAGTCATTTCATCAAACACTTGATGAGCAACATCAATATCAAAGTAACCGAATCACCGAACTGGTTCGATTCGAGTTGGGTTCGATCCGAGTCGAGTCGAGCTCGAGCAAGCTCGAACTCGGTTCGAAATTTTTTCAAGCTTAAAAAATCAGCTCGAACTCAACTTTAAACCGATTCAAATCGAGCTTTTTCGAGTCAATTCAAGCAATCTAACCGAGCTAGCACGGTTCGTGTACACCCCTAGTCGAACTATAAGCGGGCCGATTTGAGCTCTTTGAATCTCTCAGTGGCCGATGCCTTCGCCTTCGTCGTTATCCTTCGTCTCTCACTCCATGAGGTCTGCTGGGTTGTGAGCTCTTTAGAGGATCAGATGATATATGTGAGACTTCAGTCAAGGGATGCACACTCTGAATCGGCTGACTTCTTTACGGCCATGCTAGATTCCACACGGCCCTAATAGAGATTTATCTAGGACTTTATAGAAGCGGCTAGGTCCTCATTCTCAGGTCGATCACGGACTAGGTAGAGTTGATGGGCCTCGATGAGGTCGAAAAATAGGTTGTTAAACACAACCTTCATAAATCTCAACATCTCCTTATTGAGGCAATGTTTAGGAGTCCAACGCAGTTGCTTTTTCCAAGCCGCTTCATGGCGGGCTGAGAGATTTTTAAACTCAGCACTAAGGGTCGACAAATGTGACAATGAAGCAGTGCATTGTTTGATCTCCCGGTCAGCCCAGGAGTAGTCTTCTACAAGTTGCCGAAGTTCTTAAATGATCTTTAGAACCTCTTGTGGAGGTTTGTGATTTTCAGGCAATCCAGCAACATCCCTGAGAAAGAGATAAGGGTCATGTAAAAAAGAAGATCGGGAGAATGAGTCGAGCCCTTCGGTAAAGATCTCCTCCATGATTTTGATGGATAGAGAGAAGGGAGAAAGAGAATCCATTGTGTTTGAGATAATGTTGATAAGGTTCATCATTCTTAATGTGATCGTTCATGATACATTTCGAATTCTAAGGGGGTGTTTTTATTTATTTATTTATTTATAGATATGAGGTTCATCAATTAATGCATGCTGGAGCAGTTGGATGAAGTGTGATGGTTAGGCGCTCGAGACCAATGGTTGGTGTGTCAATTCATTTCCGAGATCGTGAGGAATATAGCGAAATAAATGAGATCTCCTCAAAAAAGGTAGTTCTGTTACTCTGACCGAGTCAGCACATGCATGGAAGGTAAAATGGCTAAGTATTGTGTGACCATATAATAAGACAGAAGCCCGACCAATAAGCTAAAATACTGTCAAACATCCTTTAGATAAACACTCAAGTTGCATTACTGAAAGAGAAATATATCTTACGCCTTAAGAAAAATAAGACAATTTTATTAGCATTAGAATTTATTCAGTGCTTTGTAGGTCATTGATTGCATCATGGCAGAAAGGGAGCAGAAAATCTTAGAAGCGGTTGAGTAGCTTAGATCTTCATCCCCTCGAACTTTATAAGTGCTTATACTCAAGCACAATTAAGTTTGTCAAATTTCGTAGTCCTGAAAGGATCACAAGCTCTCATGAAGATACTCTTTGACAACTCATGAAGATATGATATCGACTCAATTAAGCATCTCAGGAAAGACTCAACATCTTAAGGCATGAAAGTACATGGTTTGAAGATCAGTACACTCCGTATGAGTCAATCATCATGTGGTATAACCTTAGATTGACCTTAGGTTAGGTGTATTTTATATTGCGTTATAATGATAATCTTCTATGTAAAAAATACACTCTAGTTAGGCCAGCTCGACATCTGGTTCTACCAGCCTAACTGCCTTCGGCTAACTCCACATGATTCAGGCAAATTTACAGATTATACAATATTTTCCGCGACATGTTCGACCAACCCGACCTTGGGTTCGGCCAGCCCGAACTTGTTTGGTCAAGTTTCTAGCAATGATAACAATTCAGATTTCAGACAAATTGGGCCAGCCGAACCCTATGGTTAGCTAGCTGAACAAGTGTTGGAGGAGTCCCCGACAGACCGGCCAATTAGGGCAGAGCACGATTCTCCTATCGGAGGGGAGTCAGATAGTCCCTCTGATGAGGAAGGGATGAAGGGTCCCATAAGGTCAATCCTCACGGAGGCCGACATAGTTTGGATTAGGTCGGGATATGATATTCTGGAGTTGGTGGTCCTCCCGGTACCTTTGTCGGATGAGCTTCCTACTCGTCCTCTAGAGGGAGTGTTCACAACCCCAAGTGTAGGGTCGCGATGTAGTAATAATCTTGGTGAGACCGAGGTTGAATCCTCAGGGACTAATCTCGTGAGTATGCTGAAAGCAACTAGAAGAAGATGAAAACCTAAATCTAGAATATTTGAGAGAGTAATTGTGATTAAAGTAATTAAAACTAGTGAATTTAAAGGTGATAAACTAGGGTTTCCAAGGATCCACCTGTAGAGATCAAGGAGATCTATGCTTGATTCAAGGACACGACTGGAATCAAAGTCCCATCTTATCCAATTGGAAGATATCTCAGTAAAATCAAATCTGAACTTCCTTTGACCTAATTCTCAATGGAAGAGGGGTGTGAGAACCGGAAGTGATTCCATCACAAAACCATGCTCATAAGGCAAGGCAAACAATAGGATTTACCAATCCCACAACCAATTTGAGAGAATTGTGAAAGTTAGGGAGGATTATTCCATCATCCAACCATGCCCAAGGGACGATGGTGAACAACAGGATTTCCTAATTTCACAATCTCAATACATGAAAAGAACATACTCAAAGCTATCGCAGATCTATTGTAATTTGAGTCATAACAAACCATTAAAAATTGAAAGTATTCCTTATAATTAAATTAGAATAAAAAGAGATTTTAATATAAACATGAATCAAAGCAATAGAAACATTCTATCACGATACAAGCTTCACCTCTTAACCCTAGCTAGGAGGTTTAGCCAACCATATCCATGATTGAACTAGAATCTCTTAAGAAAAACATAAAAACAACTAAGGAAGAGGAAGAAAAACTCTTGGCGGCGGCTTTTTCACGCTTTTGCTTCACTCTTCAAACCTTAGATGATGCCTAGGAACATCTTAGGGAGTCCTATTTATAGTTGTGGAACTCCAACTTTCGCGCCTAGTTGGAAAACTCTAGAAATCGCATCAAATTTATGTAGTTTTCCAAAATAGACTTCACTCTACGTAATTTCACAGAATGACCTAGAGTTTCAAAATATACTTCTTCAGGACAATTTCAGGAATATGTTCGTTTTCAGGACAATTTCAGGATTCCTTTTCTTCACTTCAAATATTTGATTCTCTTCATTCCTCATTTGGTTTTCTTGGATCTTTGGTATGTGAATTCTTTAATCTTGGTCTCCTAAGATCCATCCCTTGCCTTGGTAATTCTAGAGCATTAAATCCATGCTTTTAGCACCCTTTTTAATCTAAGTTCTTAAATTCACCTTGCAATACAAACATGAGAAAAATAGAACATTAAGCATTATCATGTTTATAAAACCAAGTAATAAATGAGGTCCAATATACAATATTTGACCCTCAACACAATCCCCAACCAACATTTTGCTAATCCTGAGCAAAGTATGTGAAAAAAAAGAACTGTAATGCGCAATGTTCGAATCTTTTTCAGAAAACAATCTTTTGTGTAATCAAGTATGAATGAGTAGACTCAAGATGAGAAATATATACTCCACCCCTTTCCCTTGATTGAGTGGGCCTAGAAGTGGTACTTGATTTAGGGTATGTGTCCCATGATTGTGCATTTTCAGCAAGTCTATCCAAGTAATCCCACATGTCATCGACATTTTTATTCATGAATTCTCCATTACACATTGTCTCAACCAATTGGCGCATAGAGGATGTCAACCCATCATAGAAAAAGTGCGTAATACGCCACGTTTCAAAACCGTGTTGTGGGCAAGAGCTGACAAGATCCTTGAACCGCTCCCAACATTGGAAGAATGCTTTATCCTCCCTTTGGGCGAAGTTCATGATTGATTTTCTAAGAGTGCTCGTTTTATGATATGGAAAAAATTTCTTTATGAACTCTCTTTGCATATCATTCCATGTGCCAATAGATCTAGGACGTAGTGAATGCAACCACGTCTTAGTTTTTTCTTTCAAAGAAAAGGGGAAGAGTTTCAGCCTGACTGTGTCCTCAGACACGTTTGGAAAATATAAAGTGGTTATAATCTCATCAAACTCTTTCAAATGTAGATATGGTTCTTCGGATTCAATCCCGTGAAATTTAGGAAGGAGTTGTATCACCCCTGGCTTGATATTCATGTCCTGTATTCTCAGGAAAAACCATACATGAGGGCGTGCTCACTCCGCCGGTTGTAAATAATCGCGTAAAGTATGAGGCCGGAGTGCTTGATGTACCTCATTCTCATCATGGACATCCTCAGTCTCAAGTGGAGGCAGTGCTTGAGGTTGATTTGCTGCCATAGCTTCAATTCAGATTCTAAACTTAAACCTAAAAGAGAGAAATGAAAAAAAAAAAAAAAAAAAAAATCTTGAAAGAAAGAGAGGATTTTGGAAAGAAGTTACCAGATGTGGTGTTCCTAAGTTAAAACCTGCAAAATGAAACAAGAAAGTCAATTTCCTTAAAAGAGAAATTCTAAAACAAATCAATCTAATTTCTAAAAAGGGAGAAATTCCTACAAAGAAAGTTTCTAAAAGGGAAAATAGAAAGTTTCTAAAATTAGAAAGAGTTTCTCAAAAGGGAAATCACTAACCTAAATTCTAAAAGTAAAAGAGGAAAGTCTCTAAAAATAAAATAAAATGAAGGGAAGATGAAATAAATTAGGAAAATTCCTAGAACAAAACCTAATCTAGAAATAGAAAGTTATAAAAACTAGAAAAACAGAAAGAGATTACCAATTGAAGAAGTATATGTCAGAATCCTACAAAATAAGAAAAACAAGTTAGTTTCTGAAAATCAAGAAAACCTAAACCTAAAATCTAAGGTTAGCACAAACCTAATCTTAAACTAATCCCAAAACTAATTAATTTCAGAAAACGTAACCGTCAATCCCCGGCAACGGCGCCAAAAACTTGTTCACTCCCCAAGTACAGGGTTGTGATGTAGTAATAAACTCGGTAAGACTGAGGTCGAATCCCAAGGGACTGATACCTGTACGTTATCTGAAACTAAGTAGAACTAGAATTAGACTAAGATGTAATATAAATCAATAGAATTTAAGGAATAATTGTGAAATAATTATCTAAAACTTAAGGAATTTCGGAAAAGGAAACTAGGGATTCAGAGGATCTACTTGTAGAGATAAGGGAGATCTTATGCCTGCTTAAAGAACTCATCTGGACTTAGAGTCTCATCTTCATCCAATTGAAGGGTGTAACCATGAAAATCAAACTGAACTTCCCTTGATATAGTTTTCATGAGATGAGAGGTATATGAATTAGAATAGATTCCATCACCAAACCATGCCCAGGAGACAAAGTAAACAATAGAATTAAACTAATTACCAACCAATCAAGAATGTATGAAGGTTAGGAAGGGTACCGTCATCCGACCATGCCCAGGAGACGATAGTGAACAACAGAGCTTGCTGACGTCATAAACATAAAAAGGAAAGGAACATGGTCAAGGCTATCACAGAACCATTGTAATTTTAGTCATAACAGACCATTAAAAACTAAAAACATTCCCAATAATCAAACTATTATCAAATTCAGTTCGTAAATTAAAACTAAATTAAAGACATAAAATAGAGTCTCCCATCTCACTACAAGCTTCACCTCTTAACCCTAGCTAAGAGGTTTAGCCCATAAACATGATTAGGCTAATCTCTTAAACAAAATAAAATAAACAAAAGAAAAAGCAAAAGAGAACAACTCTACTTTATCTCTCTCCTCTGTGCTCCACGTCAAGTCCTCGAGCTCTCCTCCCCCTCTCTCACGTCCACAGCCTCCTTTTATAGCTGCTGGAAGGCTGGAGTCGGTGGCAGAGTCACAGCAGGACACAGAGTACAACTTTTCACAGCCAAGTTTCAGTGCCTTAAAAGTCGCCACTTCCCTCGCTCAATTTCCAAAGAAACATCGTCCCTTTGGACTTTTTTGAGTCCTCTACATGATGGACGGTTCAGATCTACCATATGATGAAATATGGTGGGCCACAACCGCCTGAAAAACTGGATTTTCGCGGATGTGCGAACGCTTTCATACTCCTTCGCTGCGTAGCTCGGTGGGCCCTATTGAAGTATTTTTGGAGAAATCCACCCCATCCATAGATTCAGGACGAAATTTCAGTTAAGAATGGATGGTTTTGAACGTCCATTAACGCAGCCCAGAGAAGAAATCACGCTAAGATTCATTTTGAACGTCGCAGGGCAGTCCACTTGTGGCCTCTGTACCGGACACATGTATGTATGGATGCAAAATTTTAACATGGTTTTATAGTTTTCACGGCCGTCTACACGGTGAACGGTTCGGATTGTCCATACTGGCCATGTATGGGGCCCACTAAGCTTCGAAAAATTGGACAGCGCCGTCCGTGCGTTAGCTGAAAACGGCAGTTGCCATTTTGGAATCTGTTGCGGGCGGATGTGGAAGGCGCTGCTGACCGCCTTAAGCTGGCGCGGTACTCGACGTACGTGCATATGCAATGTGCACACGCCTCATACACAGGGCCCACCGTGATGTTTATGATCAATCCACTCCAACCATATGTTTGGTCTCCCCTTTTAAAGTGTTGAATCCAAAGTTGATGCATATCCAGATATCAGGTGGGCCCCAAATTGATGATTAATAGTCCGATTTGTCCGTTAGCCCACTTCCCGAGATCTTCAATGGCTGAAATTTAATATGTACGGTTAATTTATGTCACCCATCACATGTATGAAGTTTCGAGTCAATCGGATGGCGGGAACCATGTGATCTTGCATTCTGGACCAATTTCGGGCCATCTTTAACGTGAACAGCCTGATTTCCTCGCATCCCCGGCGTGTAAATCCATTGATCTCATTCCTATTGAGTCCCTCCCTTGCTCTGGTGCCTCTGGAGCATCAAATCAATACTTTTAATACTCTTCTTCAGTCAACGCTCCTAATTACACCCTGCAGCAAAAACACGATTAAAATAATCCATTAAGCAGTGTCATGTTCGTAAATCCGTGTAATAACTGGGGTCTAATATGCAATATTTGACCCTCAACAACAAGCAGAGCTAAACCCAGACAATGCAAATCCCCAACTAGGGATTTGACAATACACATCCCTAATTAGGGATTGGTTATACAAATTTCTAATTAGGGATTCGACAATGCATATCCCTAATCAAATATTCTAAATTGCAGAAAGCAACAGTGAGAAGGGGAAAACCTTACCTCAAACCTGAGAATCCGAGATTTACGAGCAGCAGAAGGTCGAACTATAGTAGAGGGCCGATGAGATAGATGTGGGTGCAAGAATGAAATTCACTGTTTTTTTACAGGCGCGGACGCCCACTGGAGACGAACGGTGATGTGTTAGGGGTTACGTGTGGCCCATCATAATGTATGTCATTTATCTGTGTCATCCAATAAATTCAAATAATTTTTTAGAGCTTTATCCCAAAAATTTTGGCAAATAGAAGGCTCACATGGACCACACCAGAAATCAACAAAAGGCACTTAATCTCCATTGTTTCCTATGGTGTGGTCCACTTGAGCTTTAAACTTAAATAATTTTATGGACTAATGCATTAAAATTAATTTCAAAAAGGATGGACGTCTTAGATTAAATACAAAAATTGTGGTGGGCCCCGTAGAAGTTCTAATAGATGTGCCACGACTATTTAGCTACGGATTAAATCCGTAGTAATATAGCTACAGTTTATATCCGTAACTAAAACCTCCCATAGTCCGTAGCCTTTGATCATTTTTTTTGGTAGTGCCTATTTTCCTTCTTTTTCCAATTTTTGATTTTATATCGACGGTCATTTGTATTCATTCAGTCTTTTCATCTTTTCTCTTTTCTCTTTTCTTTCAAATTTTTTCATTCTTTTTTAGATTTTTTTTCAATCTTTTCACCATACATGACCCTTTTTGTCGATCTCCTGTTTTTTAACTGGTTCTTTCTTCTTTTAAGGTGGATAAAATTCTCCAGACTCGGTTCTCAATATCTTGCAATGATCATCATACTAACAATTAGAAAATCTAGTACTATTCACAGAAAACAATTAAATAACATAATATTTAAACTTCTCCTTAATCCATTGAATGTAAGAACCATAAGTGATAAGTTACTTAGTTGCTCCAACTCCAACAATTCAAAATTTGATTTCTATCTTAACTTCATACTCAAAACAGTCTTAAATACACAACTTATCGCTTTCTAAACAGATAAACATTGAAATTTTTTTCAAAATTTTTGTAAATTTTATTCAAAACTGAGAAAACACTGATTAGTTTACCTAATCTCCCATCCCCAACCTAAAATGTACATTGTCCTCAATGTAAAATAAATAAGCATGATTTGCAAAAGAGACAACGTAATTGAAAGAGAAGTGATAGAAAGATAATACCTGAGGAAGGAATTTTGAGGCTTTTTCCAAAGGATCTCAGCGTGAAAGTGGGTTAGCACAAGAAGTAATCAACCGAAAAGAAAACTAACCTAAACGGCGAAAAGCAAACTATCTTAGAATAGCAGAAAGCAAACTATCCTAGAACAGCAAAAAACAAACTATCTTAAAGAACCGAAAGAAGTAAACCTAACTACACCTCCGTTAGATAGGAGATAAATCTTAATAAACAGGATCATTCAGAGGTATGGATATGTCCTCTGAATCAAATTTCTCAACAAATGACTTTAATTGATGTCCATTTACTTTAAATTCATTGCCATTGTCTGGATTCTTTATCTCGACAGCCCCATGAGGATAAACATTAATAATAGTGAAGGGGCCGGTCCAACGAGATAGGAGTTTGCCCGGAAAGAGATGTAACCGAGAATTATACAAGATGACTTTCTGACCTGGTGTAAATGATTTTCGAAGAATATGTTGGTCATGAAACACTTTCATCTTGTCCTTGTAAATTCTTGAGTTCTCGTATACATCATTCTAAAGTTCTTCAAGTTCATTCAACTGAAGTTTGCATAGCGAGTCAGCGTTGTCTAGATTGAAATTCAAATTTTTGATCACCCAGTATGCCCTATGTTCCAACTCCACGGGTAAGTAGCAAGCCTTCCCATAGACAAGTCAAAAGGGAGACATTCTAATAAGGGTTTTAAATGCAGTACGGTAAGCCCATAAAGCATCGGTCAATCGGATTGATCACCAATCCTTTCAATCAGGGTTAACCATCTTTTCCAAGATGTGTTTAATTTTTTTATTGAAAATCTCAGCTTGACCACTTGTTTGTGGGTGATATGGAGTGCTCACCTTATGAGAGATGCATATTTCTTCATTAAGTTCGCGAATGGCTTATTACAAAAATGTGAGCCATTATCACTAATGATGGCTCGAGGCGTTCTGAACCAGGAAATGATGTTCTCTTTTAAAAACTTAATGACCGTTTGATGGTCATTGTTCCAGCATGGAATCGCTTCGACCCATTTAGTGACATAGTCTACTGCTAGCAGAATTTATAAATTCTCAAAGGATTGGGGGAATGGTCCCATGAAATCGATGCCCCAACAATCAAATGCTTTAATGATCAAAATGGGGTTCAGAGGCATCATATTTCGACGGGACAATGCTCCCAACTTCTGACAACGCTCGCAAGCTTTGCAAAACTCATGAGTATCCCTGAACATAGTGGGCCAGTAAAAGCCACACTACAGAATCTTGGTCGTGGTCTTTTTAGTAGAAAAGTGACCACCACAGGCCTGAGAATGACAGAAGGAGATGACACTTTGGTGTTCATTTTTTGGCACACATCTCCTTAAGATTTGGTCTGGGCAATATTTAAACAAATACAAATCATCCCAGAAGAACTTATGAACCTCGACGAAGAATTTTTTTCTCATCTTGTGTAGTCTAATGTGTTGGTGTGAAACCTGTGGCAAGATAATTAGCAATATCAGCAAACCAAGGTGAATGAGAGACTTTGAACAATTGTTCATCAGGGAATATGTCATTTATATGTGTCGTCTCAAGGGAATCAGAGAGTTCAATGCGGGAAAGATGATCAGCCACTACATTCTCTAATCTTTTATTTCCAAATAAAATTCTTGGAGTAGGAGGATCCATCTTATCAGGCGGGGCTTAGCATCATTTTTAGAAAGAAGATACTTGAGTGCCACATGATCTGTGTAAATGACGATCTTGGATCCGATCAAGTAGGACCTAAATTTGTCCAAAATGAACACTACAGCTAAGAGTTTTTTTTTTCGTAGTCGAGTAGTTCAATTGGGCAGGATTTAGAGTTTTACTTGCGTAATGAATCACATAGTGCTTCTTTTCTTTTCTCTGGCCTAAAACCGCCCCAAGATCATAGTCAGACGCGTCGCACATAAGTTCAAAAGGAAGGCTCCAGTCGGGTGGCTGCATGATAGGGGTAGTGATTAACATGCCCTTGAACTTAATAAAAGCTTCCTGGCATTGCTCAGTCCACTCGTATGGTGCATCCTTTTGAAGTAGATTACATAGAGGATGACAGAGATGAATAAAGTCCTTTATGAATCTCCTGTAAAAAATCGACGTGTCGTAAGAAGGATCGCACGTCTCATATGCTCTTGGGTGGAGGTAGGTTAGAGATAAGATCAATTTTAGCCTTATTTACCTCGATTCCTTTGGACGAGATGATATGTCCAAGAACAATTCCCTTACGAACCATGAAATGACACTTCTCCTAATTGAGTACTAAATTCTTTTCTTCACATTTTTTCAACACACATTTAAGATTTTCTAAGCAATCGCTGAAAGATGGACCAAAGATAAAGAAGTCGTCTATGAAGACCTCTAGATATTGCACCACCATGTCGAAAAAAATACTCATCATACATCGTTGAAAAGTGGCAGGGGCATTACACTGTCTGAATGACATCCTTTGGTAAGCAAATGTGCCAAAGGGACATGTGAATGTGGTCTTTTCCTGATCTTCAGGGGCTATCTCTATCTTGTTGTAGCCCGAATAACTGTCAAGGAAACAGTAATAGGAATGATCAACTAGCATTTCTAAAATTTGATCAATGAATGATAAAGGGAAGTGGTCCTTCCTCGTGACGGTATTCGATTTCCTGTAGTCAATGCATATTCTTCAACCAGTAGTAACTCTAGTTGACACGAGTTCATTGTTGGTATTTGGCTACGAAGGTGATTCCGAACTTCTTAGGAACCACCTGAGTTGGACTCACCAATTGACTATCGGATATAGGGTATATGATATCACATCTAATAGTTTAAGAACCTTGGCCTTAATCACTTTTTTCATGTTTGGATTTAATCTACGTTGTGGTTAATTGCCTGGAGGTCTTCGCATTATCCTATAGATAAATGTGGTGAGTACAAATCGAATGGTCAATTCCCTTAAGGTCCACAATCGACCATCCAAGGACTCCCTTATGCTCAATGAGAGTAGAAATGAGCATACTCTCTTGCTCAAGGTGGGAAGAAATCACCACTGGGTATGTCTCATATTGACCTAAATAGACATATTTCAAATCAGAGGGCAAAGATTTTAGGTCAAGCTTTGATGCCTTGAGGTTAGACGGTAGAGGCACTACATCGGTTTGGGGCAATTCTTCGAATTGTGGCCTCCATCGGTTATCTTCAAATACCGGCACGGTATCCAGCATGGTCCCCATCTCCCTAATCATATCATCATCAAAATCATGGGAGTGGGCCAGACACATCTCTAGAGGGTCAGAGGATAAGGTTAGAAGTGCTTTATTTTCCACAAAAGAATCAATCAAGTTAATATCGTGGGGATCCTCTTCATCCTCTAACTGTTTGCTCATATTGAAAAAGATATTGAGCTTCAATGTCATATTCCCAAAAGACAAATTCATGACTCCATTCCTACAATTAATGATTGCGTTTGATGTAGTAAGGAATGAGCGACCAAGGATGACGGGAATATGAGTGCTCATGTCCACGATGGGTTGAGTATCTAGGACGATAAAATCTACTGGGTAGTAGAATTTGTCAACCTGGACCAACACATCCTCAATTATCCCTCTCGGTACACGAACTGAGCGATCAACAAGTTGTAATATAGTCCGAGTGGGTTTTAATTCACCTAGACCCAGTTGTTCGTAGACCGAGGATGGGATCAGATTTACACTCGCTCCTGAATCAAGAAGTGCATGGTCAATCTGGTAATTCCCAATTACACAGGCGATGGTTGGACTACCATGATCTTTGTACTTCTGTGACACATCTTGCTTTAGGATGATACTTACTTTTTCTGTTAAGAAGATTTTCTTTTGAATGTTTTACCATCTTTTAGTCATACATAAATCTTTTAGAAATTTGGCATATGAAGGTATCTGTTTTATGGCATCAAGTAGAGGAATGTTGACCTTCACTTGTTTCAACACCTCTAAAATGTCCTGAGAGTTAGAGAGAGGTTTTGGTGCAATCAACTGTTGGGGGAATGGGGCAATTGGCTTGCCTTGAAGTTCCGGTTCCAATTCTTGTGGAGCAATGCTAGGTCTATCATCGTTATCCTCTCCCGGGTCCTTAAGCTTTTCAGCCCTTACCGGAATAGATTTGTCAATTATCTTCCTACTCCTAATAGTGGTGATAGACTTAGCTTGCTTCATCTGATTTGAAGAGCTTGGATCACTTATTTCGTATTGCGGTTTAAGATTAGGGAGAGGTTGAGCAGGAAGCATCCCCCTTTCTATAACCGTAACACGTGAATCCATCTTTTGCATAAATTTTGTAAGTTCTCTTGTAAGTTCTCTTATTGCTTGAGTAAGCTCCTGAGTTTGTGGGGAATTTTGAACCGGTTTCACTTGATTTGGAATTTGATTAAAGAAACCTTGAGGGGTAGCAATTTGTCCATTCCTCCAACTGAAGTTTAAATGATTTTTTCAATTAGGATTGTATGTATTGAAGGTAGGTCCATTGAAAGGTCTTTGGTAATTATTCATGGCATTGGATTGCTCATTCAACACCTCTTGAAAGGCAGGTATTGTTGGACAATTTTCAGTTGTGTGAACGTTGCAAGCACAAATACCGCAAAAAGTTTCCTTAGCCTTATCCTTCTTTAGTTTTAGTGCCTCAAATTTCCTTATGAGATTAGACACTTTAGCATTAATATCATCATCCTCTTTCAGAAGGTATAATCCTCCCCTCCTTTAATTGAGTGGGCCTAGAAGTGGTGCTTGATTTTGGGGAGGTATCCCATGATTGTGCATTTTTAGCAAGTCTATCCAAGTAGTCCCACACATCATTGATATTTTTATTCATGAATTCCCCATTAAAATTGTTTCGACCAATTGGCACATGGAAGATGTCAGTCCATTATAGAAAAAGTGTATAATGTACCACATTTCAAAACCGTGTTGTGGGCATGAACTGACAAGATCCTTGAACCGCTCCCAACATCGGAAGAATATTTCATCCTCCTTTTGGGCAAAGTTCATGATTGACTTTCTATGGGTGTTCATTTTATGATGTGAGAAAATTTTTTTATGAACTCCCTTATCATGTCATTTCATGTGCCAATAGATCTGGGACGTAGTGAATGCAACCACGTCTTAGCTTTCTCTTTCAGAGAAAAGGGAAAGAGTTTCAGTCTGACCATGTCCTCAGACACGTTTGGAAAATATAAAGTGTCTATGATCTCATCAAACTCTTTCAAGTGCAAATATGGACTCTCAGATTCAAGTCTATGAAATTTTGGAAGGAGTTGGATCACCCCTGGCTTAATTTCTATATGTCCCGTATTTTCTGAAAAAATCATGCATGAGGGCGTGCTCACCCTCGCCGGTTGTAAATAGTCTCGTAAAGTACGAGGTGGGGGTGCTCGATGCACCTCGTTCTCATCCTGGATTTCTTTCACCCTTGGTTGGGGTGGATTTTGAGGTTGATTGGCCAGTTGATTTGCAGCCATAACTTCGGTTAATTCTATGGATCTTGAGTGGTGTCTAATTTTGTGATAGATAGATAACCCATCAACCAATCCTCCTTCACTAAAGAGACGTCGAGTGTTGTCACGGACCCACTTGGACATGAAACACTCTCAACCTTCAATTTCAAAATCTAGACTAAACCTAAAAAGAGAAAGGGAAATAGAAATCTAAAAATAGAAAGAGAGAATTAGAAAGAAGTTACCAAATTAGAAGTTTCTATGTTAGGATCCTGTAAAAGAAAAATGAAAGTAAATTAATTTCTAAAAAGAGAAATATAAAGTTTTTAAAAATAGAAAGATGAGTTAGTTTCTAAAAACAAATTAGGAAAATTTCTAAACCTAGAAAAAGGAAAGTGAGTTAGTTTCTAAATATAGAAATAGAAAGTTAAGTTAATTTCTAAAATAATTCAGAAAAAACCCTAATCTTAAACTAATTCCAAGACTCGTTAATTTTAGAAAAGCGCAACCATTAATCTCCGGTAACGACGCCAAAAACTTGTTCACAACCCCAAGTGTAGGGTTGCGATGTACTAATAATAATCTCGGTGAGCCTGAGGTCGAATCCATAGGAACTAATCTCGTGAGTATTCTGAAAGCAACTAGAAGAAGATGAAAAGCTAAATCTAGAATAGTTGAGAGAGTAATTGTGATTAAAGTAATTAAAACTAGTGAATATAAAGGTGGAGAACTAGGGTTTCCAAGGATATACCTGTAAAGATTAGAGAGATCTATGCTTGATTCAAGGACACAACTGGAATCAAAGTCCCATCATATCCAATTGGAAGATATCTCAGTAAAATCAAATCTGAACTTCCTTTGACTTAATTCTCAATGGAAGAGCGGTGTGAGAACTGGAAGTGATTCCATAAAAAAACCATGCCCATGAGACAAGGCAAACAACAGGATTTACCAATCCACAACCAATCTGAGAGAATTGTGAAAGTTAGGGAGGATTCCATCATCCAACCATGCCCAAGGGACGATGGTGAACAACAAGATTTCCTAATTTCATAATCTCAATAAATGAAAAGAACATACTCAAAGCTATCTCACAGATCTATTGTAATTTGAGTCACAACAAACCATTAAAAACTGAAAGTATTCCTTATAATCAAAGAGAGTTCAATATAAACATGAATCAATGCAATAAAAACATCCCATCACGCTACAAGCTTTACCTCTTAGCCCTAGCTAAGAGGTTTAGCCAACTATATCCATGATTGGACTAGAATCTCAGAAAAACATAAAAACAATTAAGAGGAAGAAAAACTGTTGGCGGCGGCTTCTCCACGCTTTTGCTCCATTCCCAAAACCTTAGATGATGCCTAGGAACATCGTAGGGAGTTCTATTTATAGTATTGGAACTCCAACTTTCGCTCATAGTTGGAAAACTCTAGAAATCGCATCAAATTTACACAGTTTTCCAAAATAGACTTCCCTCTGCGCAATTTCATAGAATGACCCAGAGTTTTAGAATATGCTTCTTCAGGACAATTTCAGGAATATGTTCGTTTTTAGGACAATTTCATGATTCTTTTTCTTCACTTCAAATATTTGATTCTCTTCATTCCTCACTTGGTTTTCTTGGATCTTTGGCATGTGAATTCTTCAATCTTAGTATCCTAAGATCCATCCCTTGCCTTGGTGATTCTTGAGCATTAAATCCATACTTTTAGCACCCTTTTCAATCTAAGCTCTTGAATTCACCTTGCAACACAAACATGAGTAAAATAGAACATTAAGCATTACCATGTTCATAAAACCAAGTGATAAATGGGGTCCAATATGCAATATTTGACCCTCAATAGGGAGCAGTGGCCATTTTCCAAGTCACCCTTCAGTGCGGCATGAGGCTCCTTTTGCAGAGCATGGTGAGACGGGTGCTTGCTCGTCTTGATTTGGCCCCGGGGCAGCTGATCCCCAACCCATGGAGGGCATTGATTAGCTGCTCCATCCTTTAGTCCAAACTTGAGCAGTCCGAACTTACCGTCGATGAATTCCTCCACATGTACTAGCTGGAGCCTAACCGTTTTCACCAAGGCTGGTACTATCTTTTTACCTAGAGGGGGACCATAGGGAGCGTTATCACAGACGTCCTGACCTCCAACAAGAACTGGAAGGACAAGTGGTTCTGGGCCTCTGGCGGTTGGGAAGTAGCGGGCTTGACCTTTCACCGTAGTCTATTCCCTACCGCATTCACTACTCCAAATCGGCTTTCTCTGGACTTAATTCTTTCCTCGTTTAACAATTGGTCGGCTTCAAGTGTTCTTATCCGTTTGCGTATGTCTCTTCTTCTGTTACAATTATCCCCAAGTATCCTCCCAGACTGGACGCTAGATCCCTAGCTCGAGTTCAAGGAGCAAGATTGTTAGGGGAGGAAGTCCGGTCTTGGAGAGTACTTCTTTAACCAGAGCTTTTGCTTAAGTCGGGTCTTGATACTGTCCTCATTGGCAAGAGCTTTGGCCGACCTTAGGACTTAGTGAGTTTTGTGAATTTTGTAATCAAATCCCCTTCTGTTTTGATGTAGAAATGCCAGAAGCTCATCCCTTGTTGAAGCCCATCTCTAAACGCAAGGCCCCTTCTCTTGAGGAAATCGAGAGGGGAAGAAGACAGAAGAAAAAGACGACCTTCAAGAGCAAGGGGAGGGCCGGTCCTTCATCTCCCACTATCGTGGAGACTGAAGATGAGGCGACAGCTGTGGAGCTTGCCCCTGTTGCTGCTGAAGCGACGGTCGAGGCGACCGCTCGCAAGGAGGCTCCCCTGCAGAGATCCGGGGAGCTGTCGAGCCTTCTGTCGAGGCCCGACCCGCAGCGTCTGGTGAGACCAGCAGGCCTTCTGCTGTATCCATCGGCTAGGCTACCTATATGCAAAAAGAATGTATGGTTTAAATATAATTGCTAGTGGTCCATGTTCAACGTGCATTACCTTGCCTGATTGGTGGAGCTGCCTTATTTTTGCATATGTTGTTCACAAAGGAGCCTGCCTAATGCACTACTCATATACTCAACATACTCACCAAGTTGGCATATTCTGCATCCCAAGGAGCGTGTACAAAGCCAATGTGTGTGGCTGGGGATTCTTACAAGATAACCAGAGCACATTAAAGTAGTATGATTTAAGCAACCTACATGAGATGCATGCCTAGCAAATTATATGTAGTTCATCACACTTAAGGATCGCCACAATGTGGAAAATGATTTAGAATTATCTGGCTCGCCCTGCATCCTATTCTACGGAGATTCGTCGGCGTGTCCCACGTTTAACATGGATTTACGCAGTTATCCCAAGACGACGCAACACATGACTGGATGAATTACGTAACACGATTTGTTCATGAAGCAACTATTTGTGACATCCAATCCATGAGGTGATGTAACACACATTGCGAACCACTGCGCATGATACATGGAATTACGTGTTGCCCTAGGGGCCACTACCGAAAACGCATTACGTCTACAATATTTATTTGATTGCTAGAAGTGGGATTCCCAACAGTACTTGCACCAAAGAGGGAAATCCATTGAATCATGGGAGCTTTAAAATTAAAAGACACATGCCCAAGCCATAAAGGTAAATAGCACAAGGCTAACATAATAAAGGAGATGAGTAGCAATGGCTAACTCAACAAAGAAGAGAGTGGCAATGGCCCAACTCAACAAAGATGAGAGTAGCAATGGATAACTCAACAAAGAGAAGAGTGACAATGACCAACTCAATAATAAGGAGAGTGGCAATGGCCAACTCAAAAGAGAAGAGTAGCAAGAGCTAACTCAATAAAATTGATAAAGGCAAGAGCAAGGCTTGTATCCACATAAATTCATAAAGATCACTCGTAATTAACATCATATCGTAATTCTCAAAAGGGTAAATAAATGTTGATGGTAAACTAAGCAATTGTTGAGAGAAAATTATAGTAACATGAAAGCATGTAAAGGGCAAGAATAATCATATCATCTTAAAATAAGGTAAGCTCAAAAGAAAAACCCTCACCTCTAGCGTCGTATCTCCCTCGAGGGTTGTTGGAGTTTCACGTATGTGCTATGGAGTTGTGTTCTATTATGAATTTAAACAATTCGAGTGGTTTAATTATTCCCTGAACTGTCTCACATAATTAAGATCATTGGCTTATCAAGATAATGCATTAGATATGGACTTGGGGCATTTCACATCGGGCTCAAGTGTGGTAGCCCGTGGGATGCGAAGATACACTCAGGGTAGGAGGCCCATGTGATTTAGGACCCACGAGCCCACAAGGGGGGTTCGGCCGAGGTCCTAACACATGAGATGTGGGGCCTGGGCTATAAGATAAATGGATTAATTCGCCATACTCTAACAGTTTAAGTTTTTAGAGCAAGTGGTTAATTGTCCTACATCAAATTGGTATCAGAGCGGGAGGTCTCATATTCGAGACTCCTCACCTATAACCCCATTGAACGGGTAAGTCATCATATAACACCATTTAGAGACTTGAACATGAATTTTTGAGGTTTGGTTACCAAGCCAGCGTACGTCCCGGTACTCTTCTCCTAGTCACATCACACATCCCAATTGATTGATCTGAACTGCTCATTACGTTCATAAGAGATATTACAAATTAGGAAAAATTACACTGATTGCATGATCCAATACATCCATAATTTCTCTTTATTTTTGTAGCCAACCACATGATTTTCTAACAAAAGTGACTCTTAGGAATTACAAGATGAGACCCAACAAGTATGTTGATCAAATTGTTTATTGGATGGATTTTTGTGTAAATGATCTGGTCCGTCCAAATTAAGGACTAATGAATAAATAATTTCATTTGTCAAATTAGAGTGATATATCCCGGATAACCCATAGTATTGTGCTATGGACGATACAAAATGGGGTCCATAATCTCAGCGGTTTCAATGACTAAACATTTGGCTCTAGCAGCACCCAATAAAATTCAAAACGGAATTGTACAGTATTTCCAAATGAGCATTGTGCAATTCTTTTTGGGGTGCGCACACATTGTACCAGTACCACCACTACCTTTCTATCAGGTGGGACCCGTTGTGAGAGTATGTCATCTCTCCTGTCCAATTGGGGTGGCCCTCCATGATATTGACACCCAAAAATAAGGTCAATCCAACAACAATTAGGTGTGCAACACCATAGAAAACAATATAAAGCTGCACAAAACCACCGAAATTTGAAGTAAACCAATCTAATGATGGGATTAGCCTGTTTTTTGGTCTATACCATGATCATGGTGGGATGCACCTATTGAACGGGTTGGATGTCATCTGAAACCATTTGGAGCCATGCACTTGAAATTTTGAGGTTTCGGTAGTTGTGCACTGTTTCTAATAATGTCATGCGCCCCGGTCCGGATTGTCCTAATTCATGTGTTTAGTGCACTTCATAGTTGGATGAATGCAACACGTGAACCTCACAAAAGCATGCGACCACCGAAGTGTGCCCCATGTCTTGTCCCACGTACTTTTCTCCTGTTTTCACCCGGCACTTACACGGTCCAATCAATCTATCTGAACTGCATATTAAGTCCATAAAACATTTCATGGGCCACTATGCAAAATTAATACTTATTGCATGATTCAATCCATTCATGACTTCTCTTTATTTTTCTATGCTGCCCATGGTGGGATGGTTAGGATTTTCTACAGAAGTGACGGTTTAGAATTACAAGCAATTATCTATATAATGGGATCCAACTGATAGGTTGAATATGAATTGTTTATTGGATTGGTTTTTATGTAAATGATCTGGTCCGTCCAAATTAAAGGCTAATGAATAGATAGTTACTTCTTTCTAGGGCTGTCAATGAGCTCGGCCTGGGTTGTGCACGGTCTAGATTTTCAACTGTTTGGGCTGAGCTTAACGGCCTGGGCCTATTCAAAATTTGATTTTGCCTGCCCGGCCCAGACTATTGACAGTCCTACTTTTGTAATATTAGAGGCATGTTTCTATGGCATCCCTGATATCTGTGTTGGAATGAATGTACAGTCTACATCAAGCGATTGGATTATCATATTGGCCCCTTGGTTTTTATAATTAGATCACCATCACGTGTGACGTGTGTGGGCATGCTAGAACCGACTGTGCAGCTTGATTCCAACCGAACAACTTTTGACCTCAATTGCCAAGAAAGGTAGATATGTCCGAATTTACCATATATGACCTAGATGTGAAAAAGAACGACCGCCTATTCAACCACTCGCAAAATATTATTTAAAATTATCAGACGATTATCGGAAGGTAGAATTCATCCTTTGTAAATGAGTTGTACCTTGTCATTCATATGAAAAGACTTTCATATACAAAAGAAAACAAAAGAAAATACTTAAAGTCAACCGCATGAAGTACCTGCAAAGCACATTTCTAAGAGAATTGCTTGTATTTTAGTAGAAATTGTCCGGCGTAAGAGCATAGACTTGGATTACAGCTACTGGGATACCACTACTCATAAGGTAGGATTAAGCTGCTGGTTGTGCTAAGGAACGTAAAAGATAAATTATGCTAATGAACATAAAGGATAATTGATAGATTGATTTTTTTTATTAGGTTGGTATGAGTACACTTTTCTTCATTGAATCTCTTTCGTATTTATAAACTTCCTTTAGATAGTCATCTAGATGTTTCTTCCCACGTTCAATCGGTTACAACAATTTCTTTGGCACCACTCCGGCCTTTCAGACTCTTTTTGAAAATATGTCGTAGTAATCGCTTAAACATTGCTTTTTCTCTCGATCATGTTCCATCTTTCATATTATGCAACCAGTGTCAATTATTATATATCTTTGCAACACGCGCTTGAAATATCTTCGAAAATCCTATATGTGCTATATACTTCTCGTGCAATGACACATGTCGATTATTTTAGGAATGACCAAAAAATAGGTGTACCACATTGTCCCCCCCCCCCCCAAGTGTTGCTTTAACTTTAGACAAAAAGGTAAAAGCGACGATGGTCCATTGCTCAATGCAATAAATATGATTAGCTTTTCCTTTCACGTGTCAACTCTCTATTAATTTTTCTTGGCCGAGACAAAAAAATTGAATGATGATTTTGCTCTCATTAATGTGCACGTTCTTGACTGATATAAAAAATTTTCCTTTCCATGTCCGTCATCGTGACATGTAGTAAACAGTCGAATCATACGAGTCATAATTATCCTCTGTTTAATGTGTACATTCCTTGTAAGACCCGTATTCTAGACCGTACCGTTCCGTAGACTTCTGCGGTCTTCCCGGTCGAATTCCGGCAACTTCGACCCTTAACCAGGAATTGCGCACAACCCCGGTTCACACGCTGTCAACCCGAGTCGACTCAACCCGAGACTTGTACCCTTGCGACCGCACCGTCGCCGCGGTTCCGATGCCGCGACTCGCGCGCCGATCCGATTCTCTGGTCAAGAGATGAGGGTCAACGTTTGGTGCGAGGAAAACGCCGCGAGTACGAATCCCGAGAGAATCTCAATGAGATGTCACATCAATCACCCATCAATCAATCCCATTAATCCATCACTTCTCACCCTTCCCCCAAGCAACCCCAAAGTCAAAAAGTTCTTACACCACCCATACCTCTCTTACAACATTTGCCCCAAAGTCAAAAAGGTGCTCTACACATCCATCCACACCACATCCATCACCCATCTCCCTTTAGAACTCCTCTCTCTCTCTCTCTCTCTCTCTCTCTCTCCTCTCCTCTCTCTCTTTTTCAAACCATTCTCCCAAGCAACCTAAACACTCACATGTCCAAGCCCCTTCCTCTCCAAGAGAGCTACAAGTGTGGCCCACCTTTCCCACCCTCTCATCCTCCATCTC
The DNA here is from genome assembly GCA_021015155.1 of Magnolia officinalis. NCBI lineage: Eukaryota > Viridiplantae > Streptophyta > Magnoliopsida > Magnoliales > Magnoliaceae > Magnolia > Magnolia officinalis. The sequence goes on from JAJHSJ010000011.1 coordinate 14,318,247, forward strand.
CACCATCCAAACCTCATCTCCTCCGTTGGAATCCAAGCTAAGGAGCTAAGGAAGCCTTTGGTGCAAGAAGAAAGCGGTGGGTGATCTTAGATCCTTGTTTTTCATTCGTTTTACTTGATTAAGGGTCCATCTATGTGGGACCCACCTTGATGTATGTTGTATGCAAGAGGGGCCCATAGTGGCGGGGCCCCTCTCTCTCTCTCTCTCTCTCTCTCTCTTGTGTATGATGGCCTATGGCCCACTTGATGCATGACCTTATCCACGTCATCCATTGATGTGGACCCCACTGTTTTCCTGGGTGTACGTGCCATGGGCAAACCACAAATATCAGTTTAATCCAAAACAGGTGGACCATGTGGGACCCGCCTGGATGAGGTGTACATCAACACCGTTCGTCCTGGCGTACGCACCAGTGAAGGGTGCAGCTATTAGTGAAGTGTTAACTGTCAGTGGGTGCACTGACGTGGGGAGTGGCAACAGTGAAATGTGGACTGACAGGGGGTGTGTTAATCAGTGGAGTGTGGGTGACGGTGTGGTCCATGGGACCTACCTACGCCATCCATCCTCCTAGGTGGGCCACGCCATAGTGTATGTGTTGTATCCAGACTGTCCACCACCTTGGACGGTGGGACCCACGTCTGTGGGGCCCTCCTTGGTGCGTGTGCACACTCAGCTCCATAGCTCATGTGGTAGGCTGCATGGAGCTACCTCGTTTCAACGCTGGGACCCACCGAGCTCCATAGCTCAAAAGGTAGGCTGAGTGAAAGATACCTCTTTTCAACACTAAGGTCTTGGCATCGATCCTAGTGGCGGTGGCTAACTGCGAAGTGTGAACTGACAGTGGGGTCCATAGGACCCACCCACGCCATCCATCCGTTTGGTGGGCCACACTACCGTGTATATCCAAGCCGTCCACCGTCCAAGGACGGTGGGACCCACCCCACGTGTGGGGACACCATGTTGTATATGTAAGTCCAGGCCGTCCAAGGCCTGGACGTTGATTCTATGTTAGATATAATATATTATATTATATATTTTTTTATTATATATATAATATGATATATGATATTATATTATAATATAGCATCTTGTACAGGTAATGAGGGTGGGCCCTACGTGGGACCCATCTCTCTCTTTTAGAGCATAAAGCTGCACTGGCCAGATATATATATATATATTATATATGAGTCGGGATCCTCTGTTATCGGGTCAACAGGATTTTCCTGTTACCCTAGTGGTTTGGCGTCCGAAGCTTTTTTTTATTTTTTATATTTTTTCAGTGAGCGTTGACGTGGACCAATGAATTTAGGGTATTAGGAATTCTCTGATGACCGGGTAACAGAGGATCCGGACTCATATATTATATATATATTATATATATATATATATATATATATGCTTTATGCATACATGAGGGTGGGCCCTACGTGGGACCCAACCCTGCCCCTCTTTTTAATGCCTAAAAGTTGCCTGGCAGCAGTTAGATGTTTTAATATATTACATATTTTTTTTAGCTGTCAGCAGCCACACACACACACACACACACACATATATATATATATATATGTGTGTGTGTGTGTGTGATCCATGCCGTTCAACCATTTGTGACCCACCATGATGACTGTTTGGGTGGTGGGTCCCACCATGATACATGTGTTGTATCCAAACCGTCCAACCATTTGTGAGATCACTGTACGGCACGGGAAAAGAAATGATGCCAAATCTAAAAGTTTAGGTGGTCCCCACCATTCAAATAGTGGACCGTGACACATCCGACACTTTAATAAACTGTTGTACTATACACATGTCAAGATTTCATGATACATTAACGGATTAGACCTGATTAAATTTGATATCACTACTACCGTTTAAACTCCTATGCATCACAGTAGTTTCCGATTAAGTTGATATTTGTTTTCATTTCATCTATCTCTATGTTAACTTGTGAATAGGTCGGATCTCAAAAATATACGAGGGTGGGCCCGATTTGATATACCTGAGGCCCATTTGACTCGGCCCATTTGACTTGGCCCGATTGATTCGGCCCATTCGACTCGGTCCATTTGATCGACCAATATGTTTAGGCCCATCTTGATGTAGTTATGGCTCATCCGTTGAGACCCACCTTGATATATATGAAGCCCATGTTAGGAGGCCCGTTTGATGTAACTAAGACCTATGGGTCGAGGCTCAATAGGATGTACACAAGTCCATTACAATGTGTAACCCTACCATGGTTTGAGTAATGATGTTTATGACAGCCGTGCCTTGTGAGCAATGTTAGTTTAATGTCCATATTGTAGAATAATGCTGGTTAAATGTCCGCATTATGATTCTCCCTAGGGCCCATTGTTAGGCCCATACTTGTAGGCCGTCTAGGCCCATCTTCATTATAAAAAACATTCATTACCATATAACATGTTTAGTATAGTTCCATGATTCATGATCATACGCATCATATGTGTGGTTGATATGAGAAGTGACCGATCATAGCATATGCCTTCAGGCAGATTGTTTAGGGGCTCCCAGTTAGGCGGTGTTGCCCCACATGAGCGCACGAGACGCGCAGGATTACTGTATGACTGGATCGTGTGATATGGTTACTGTACGCCCTAGCGACATCAGGGCCGTAGCCGCCACAGGCATATCGTAGTTGGCAGGATTGGATACCGGAAATCTTGTTCTACATGGGGTGCTATAAATATCCTTGGGTGAAAGTTCATAAACCCTTATGTTACCAAGAGGTTGCTCCAACGTCTAGACCGAGTGGGTGCATGAGCGCCAGGGGCTGATTACCAGAAGGCCGCGCTTTCCACTGTGTCATGGTCGGTTGGAAGGGGGTGAGGCCTTACCCACCCGAGAGGAGGGGGTAAAGCTAGACTGAGTTTGACCAGATCGAGGAATGGGTCCGTTATCGACAAGCCGAGCCCGATATTGACAGGCGGATAGTGAGGTCTTTTCAACTTACCTTATTACGCACGATGGGGCGGCAATCTGGTTTAGAGTGTACTAAACCCCGGTGATATCCCAGAGTTGAGCCGTATTGATATATGGACTTAGATGAAGATTTGTATGCTTGACTTGCTTCTCGCATCGCATGGCCTTAGTATGGCCGACATCATTCATGCCTTGCATCGCATAGCCTTGGTACGGCTAACGGTATTCATGGATTCACCAGCATGTTCCGCATTACTCTGATATTTCATAATTGCATTACTACCTTGTGCACACACTTTCACCACCCTCTAAGCTTTCTATAAACTTATGCACGACCGTTGCGTGCAGGTGACGTTGGACAGCAGTAGCGCTGAGGCTGGAGCGCATAGCAGATCATTTTGGAGTTTTTTCTCTATCATCATTGTATTTCCCTTTATGCTTATTGTACTTGTAAAGTTTTTGATTATAGTGGAAATGTGATGGAATTTTTGGTTGTTGTTTGTGGGTTATGCCTTTGGTACTTATGCTTATCACGAATTAAACTGATGTTGAAAATCCTCCTTGTAGCATCCCAGGATCGGAACCTGGCATATGGGCGTTGGGAGCCGAGAATGGGGTTCTACGGAGGCTGTCGTCGCTAGATTCGGCGATCGAAAATTTTGTGAGCTCGGTTTCCGAGTTTGAGGCGTGACATTCCTAACTGATATATACGCAATTTCAAATCAGTTTTAATTTTTCTACCTCTTGCTTTTTACGTCTCTTCTTCTTCTTCTTATTCACAAACTCTTCAAGACGTAAACTTACTAGTGCTGCTACCATGACTGCCTCTTCCTCTTCTACCCCTGCAACCTTCCACCAGGAAGATCTCATCAAAGAAATAGACACTCTTTTTCTTGTGATCATATATGATATCATCTTTGATGTTCCTGCCGACCAAAGTAAAACATTTCTTTCACTTGGACCAATCTTCCATCCAGAAGGAAATTCCATCGGCGGACCAGCTTTTCCCTAATTGTTCAGATGAGAGATTACTACTTCAATCTGAGTTCCCAGATTTTGTGACTGCCTTCGAAACTTCAAGATCCTAGATGAAACTAATGAAGAATGTACAAATTGGTACAATCGCAAACTCCAACAGCATTGCGATACTTTGTGACCTTGTGAAAATACATAGTGACGTCTGCCAATGAGAAGCGACGGCCATGAATTCCCACTGCCCTCAACTAGGCATAAGGGGCTGTGTCCTATGCTACCATATATGGAATGATTTTACATGGATTAGATTCACTCAATCGATCAAGTACACCACGCTTTATTTGCCCAGGCCCAAAAATCAAGCCAATTGAAAATCCGAGTGAGCTACATCATAGAGAACACAAAATTTGCTTTAAATGCCCACCATTAGAATCTACTAAATCATGCGTGGTACGGTCCACCATGGTATGATATACCCAATTAATTGAGTCATCTGATGCACCATGGCTGGAAGAAGGGATGCACTAAAAAAGGCATTTCAAAACTCATGTAGTCCACTGTAGAATTTAGAGGATTAATAATGATTTTACAGTACCCTAACGTATTCTGTTGCTTACCAACTTTTTGTGTTGGTCTGGATCTTGGGTCCTATCTGAAGCTGAGACCGCACGCCATGGACTGAATGGATTTGATGCAGCTTTCCTTCACATTGGGGCTATGTAGGAGAAGTCACACCCCGTAAATGCACCTCCATCCTATGAGTGCAAAGGGCTCAAGGGGTCTACCATATATATTTGAATGGGAATCACTACACCTATTACCAGGAGAGTGCAATAATGAATTTGTGGGTCTCACCATGATGTGCGTTAGCTTAGTAAGTGCATGGCCGAAAGTGAGAGGAAGAAATCAGTATCTTCTTCATCTGTGATACACTTCAAATGCATGAGGACCCTCAAAGAAAAAAGGTTAATAAAAATCTAAGAGATATAATTATTAAGAAATGAATAGTCTTTTCTTTAATATGACTTGTGTAATTCCTACGTATATTAAACTTGTAACTTGTAACTCTTCTAGAATAATAAACTTTTTCTTAAATAACAAGAAAATGAAAGAAGAAGATGACTTTCATTCTTGACCCAAAACTCTGGCAGTCCCAAAAGGTTTTCATGGTGATCGATCCCATCCTTATTTTTTCCTATAATATGTACTAGTTTTGCTTCTTAGCAGCTTTATTTTTTAGCTAGTCTAACATAATCTATACCACTGGTGGTTAGGTTGGATGTCACTTACTCGTTATGACGAGCCTTATATAATCATATAACATTATGTTATATAAAGGTCCTTACTCGTGCCTCAGTGGTAGACTCACAAGAGTTACTTCACGAGGTCATGGATTCACTTTGGTGTGAGTACGATGTGTTAAAAAATAATAATAATAATAATAATAATCTGCTGTCCAAATTTACTTGCCTGCAATAAGCTGATTGTGAGCCTCTTAAAGAACTAGACCCACCATGTTCCTACGACCCATGCAGCTAAGGATAAGCAAGTCAGTGATGCGCATACGCTATAGAAATGACCAGTATTCCAAATTATATTACGTGCGTCTCGCCTGATGGGCGACTGGCCTTTCTGCTTGCTTTTACTTTTGATCTATGAGATTCACGGTGTATAATGATTAGCTGAATCCATAGTAGACAAGGTCGTATATTGTCAAAGATCCGTCCGAGCAGCACGCAACATGATCGCAAAAGGCAAAAGGAGTCACTTTAAGTCAATTTCATGTATGACGTGTCAGCATACATGCCGTTGGTACTAAATTTAAATGAGTCCGGATCCTCTGTTATTGATTAACCATAAATGAAGCAAGTGGAGGACAACCATACCGTGTTGAAAATAAGAAACTATTGAGGTTGACCGATGGCAAGTTGACAACATCATATAAGAATTGGCCATCCCGGTACACGATTTTTTTGCACGTCTACGTCGTGTACCGTGGCATCCCTTGAGTTCTTAATTATCTCTAACTCATTCTTCATACAACATTTCCATTCGTACCATGGCATGATGCATATAGCAAGAAGAAGTATCTTGATTGTCTTCTACACCACAACTCAATTGTATGGACTCATGGAACATTGGAAGTGTGGACAGTAGTAGGGGATGATGTGCCCCTTAGTTGAAAGTCCCTAAACCCCGAAGCTACCTAGGGATGCTTCATCAATTGGGTTGGGTGGACACACAGGTTATGGATTTGGCTCCCACTAACGAGCCAGGTTGAGAAGAGGTAGGTTCGACCTACCATAGGGCTGAGGTGG